>OY720429.1:210072473-211272473 GCA_963082735.1 Pocota personata
CATCTCTGGGGATTTTTCATTGACTCAGCAACGATGATAAAAAATAAATTACAATCCATCTGAAATGGGTCATCTAGGCCACTCCTAATCATGTGGGCGTGGCGTTGTGAAATTTGTAAAATTTTTAAATCTAATGCAATGATATCTTCCAAACTCGGAGGGTATTCCTCCTCTTTTAAAACCCTTCTCACAACACTTTCTCAAAAGAAAGTGGGTGTGGCTATCACAATTTTTAACCGAAGTTCACTAATTCTGATTAGATATTCGCAATAAGAATAAGAAATAAGCCATAAGTAGCTTTGAAATAGCAAAATATGCTTTTGTAAAGAAAATGCCCCAAAAGTCGGCGGGGCTATGTACAATGTATGCACAAAATGTAGAGAAAGCTTACTTTGACAATATTTTCCAGTTTCTAGCAAAAATATTTAGGAACAAAAGTTTTTGAAAAGTAGGCGTGTCAGTGGGCGAAAATAAAAAAATGTTTACAATTGTACTCTTCAGATTCTATATAGCCTATATATGAATTTTCCATGTACCTAGCTAAAAATGTAAGGCCTCAATAATTGGTGGCATACAAACAGGCTGCCACAAGGATGGGCATGGGGGTATGGCTAGATATAACTTTTGATGCTGATCACAAATATGTATACAAACAACTCAAACTGGCCTATCGTCATTATTTCTCTATGTTACAAACTATGGATCAAATTTAATATACCCTATGGGATAGAGTGGAATAAATTAAAAAGTGAGTGCAAGTCTACTACCCATGCTTAGTCTCTCCAGATCTGCCTGCACGTGAACAGTTCTTCCTTACAGGACATCCGAAGGGTGTGTAGCACAAAAACTAACAGGCGGAAAACTAAGAGATAAACCGCACCATATGGTACGTGCGCACTGTAGGTATTCCATCAGTATGTCAGGTTGTCAGCATGTATAGTCAGACTTGAGCTTTTAGTTCAACTTGATGAGAATAATATGACTGAATATAAATAGATTACCCTTTTCGTAACACCCTGTATGTGAATAAATATATTTTTATAAAGAATTTGACTTTTGTTACTCTCTTCGACCTTTTCTTATTGGCAGCATTGCAACAACGTCTCCCTCTGATATATACAACTTATTTTTCTCATATCTCTATCGCTTTCCGAGATTGAGACTTAAATGACTCACCCGGTATATTTGTGTTCGGCATAGAAATGTAAGTGCGTCTATAGCCACTTGCGTCCCCCCGTCCGTATGTCATCAGTTTTGGGTCTTACTCGTAAATGTTGAGCTATTAAGTTAAAATATAGCTTTTTAACTTTTGAAGCAGTACCTTTCAAGGGCACAAACATTTAAAGCCCGTCCAAAAACACATAAACTTTTCAAAAAATGTTGTCTCTTCAATATTTTTACTACACAACTGAAAAATATTGCTTTAACATTATATTTACACCTTGACTTTTTTGAGGAAGAGCTACGGTTGAAATCAAAAATGGAAATGTTTGAGTTTACTTTCCGTAGCATACGGGAAATTGGTTCGTTGGAGCCGTAGGACGTGCGGTGGGTTGGCAGATAGAAGAGACGGGGGTGTCTTAAATTACGAGGGTTAGTATTTAAGAAGATGGAGTTGTAAAGAGACGGGCAATCGATAGAGCCTGAGAGGAGGCGATGAATGAAGAGAATGTCTGCAGCATCTCTCCGGTCCTCAAGGCTATTCAGGTTAATGAGTTTGAGGCGGTCATGATAGGGAGGCAGAATTAGGGGATCGTTCCAAGAAAGACCGCGGAGGGCAAATCGAAGAAAACGTCGTTGTATGCTTTCGATTCTGGCTACATGAACTTGCTGATAGGGTGACCATGCTTGGCTGGCGTATTCGAGAAGGGGGCGGACGAAAGTGATGTAGAGAGATCTGGTTACGTAGGGATCAGAGAATTCCTTTGACCACCGTTTAATAAACCCAAGGGATGAATTGGCTTTACGAATTATCTCGTCAATATGCGAACGGAAATTAAGTTCCCGGTCGTACAATATGCCAAGGTCACGAAGAGACTGTACGATGGGTATAGGTTGATCATTAAGAAGGTAAAGACGGGGAGGGGACTTGTTGTACTTACGTGATAAGGTGATGGATTGGCATTTCGCAACATTTAGCTCTAGGCAGTTTTTGAGACACCAAATAGAAAAAGAATCTAGATTTTGTTGAAGCAAGCAGGGGTCTTGTGATGAAGATATGTGTTTATAAAATTTGGTGTCGTCGGCATAGAGAGAGATAGAGGAGTGTTTAATAACCCTTTCCAAATCGTTTATAGTTAAGATGAAGAGAAGGGGACCTAGATGACTGCCTTGTGGTACACCAGAGGTGGCCAGAAATGGGGCAGATAGGACGGACCTGAAGCGAACGCTATAGAAACGGTTTTCCAGATAAGAGGATATCCATTTCAGCAGTATTGGTTCAAAACCAAGGGCAGACAATTTGAAAAGGATTAATTTGTGGGATATCTTATCGAAAGCTTTACTAAAATCGGTTGCAACAACATCGACTTCTTTACCACTTTCTAAGGCCGACAGCGCGGAGGACGTGAATTCAACGAGGTTTGTGGTGGTTGATCTACCTTTTAGAAAGCCATGTTGGTTTTGAGAAATTAAAGACTTGCATTGAAAGCTTAAGGATTCGTACAAAATACTTTCCAGGAGTTTGGGTATATGCGAAAGTTTGGCTATCGGGCGATAATTAGTAACTTCGCTCTTTAATCCCTTTTTATGAATTGGCGTTATGAAGGAGGACTTCCATATATGAGGATAGCGAGAGTTTAAAGAGGTGCGAAAGGGGGTAGGAGAGCACGAGGGAGCACTTCTTAAGAAAATCTCATTCGCCTTCATGTACTTCGTTTACAGATAGTGACAGACACATCCACCTCTCCTCTGGAATATAATGACGGAGTCCTGCGACTAACGCTGCCACAAGGAGTTAAAATGATCGGCTTTGCTGACGATAACCCCGTGGATACTGTGGCCAAACACATCCAAGGGATAGAGTGCCGGCCGAGAGCTAGCTGACCACAAGTCCGAACCTACCTAATAACCAGTAAATTTTCGGATTGAGAACCAGGTAATCGGGTCTAAAGAGGCTGAACTTCAAAACTCATGTCGAGTATTCAAGTAAAAATTCGTCACAGATGCAATGAGGCTCTGCGCAGTCAGAACTATAAGCAGTTTCCGAAAAATTTTGGACAAAGCAGCCTGTGTTATAGCCAGTATGATCCCCATCGACTTTCTCGCCAACGAGATTATGCTGGGTTTACCTTAAGCGAACCGCGAACCGTTAAGAAGTTAGCGTTACCACATCTGTAGCACTGTGGCAAGCCAGGTGGGATAACACGGCAAAAGGCAGATGGATCCACAAGCCGATCCCTACCATCGAGGTCTGGACTGCAACTACCACCTTACGCAGAAATATCTTCCACTGCAGGCGCTTTGCAGAGGGAAGAATAAACCTGCCAAGCCCACAGCTTCTAATAAGTCATATGACAAGGTCAGTTGACGACTAGATGGAGACATGTACCTTCATGAACTGAGAAGAATCAAAAGACTAAGAAGAGCCGAAACCGCAAATGCAGTGTGAATTGCTAACCAACTCCGCGAAGTAATACCTAATGGTAGTCCCGCGGGGAGAATGGTAGAAGTATGCAGGGTCTGGATTAGTACGTAGGCGCATTCCTGGCATCGATTATTCGGGTTTGCGAATCGTGCATGCTGGTAGCCCGGACTATTAGTATCTTTTGAATACCACATCCATTGCTGCATCCAACAAAAAAAAAAAAAAACTTCATTTTCTTCTACGACAAAGTCGAGGCAACAGTTTTTCTAGTAAAACCCTCTAAGTAGAAATTATTCATTGAATTTGAAGTAAAAATTTCACAAGTAAAAAGTAAAGTAAGAAGTTCACAACGTCATTATTAGGGATGGGCTAGAAGGCGAGCGACAACGCCATCGGTGTTATCAAGCAGTGCAATCAGTGAAAATGTATATGTGTATATATGTATATTTACGTATATCGGTGAATATTTAGGTACGAGAATAAGGGCCCAGAACTAGGAAAATGATCACCAATGTCCCCAGAAAAATTAAAACTCAGGAATGTCCTGGATCGTATCTCTAATGAAAGGCTGTATCAGAAAACGGGCTAGAAACTTGAGGTAGAAGTGTTTATACAGAAAAAAAAAAGAAAACTAACACTGGTTTGGTCAAACTGTACAGATTAAAGACAGATTGTACGAGTATATCACGGAACTCACTTATAATGAAGACACATCCCAAGGAATCGTATACTTCCTAAGCTGATTAACGCAATCAGAAGTATTGGATGGATGAATGATATAGTAGGAAACCTTTTTAGATTTTTATTTTTCTTTTTATTAGAATTATTCCTTAAATGACTGCTATGGTGCAGCTACCATTGTAGTGGTTGTTGTACACAGCACACAATCGGGATTGAACACGAAGACTATAAAGTCTTCTCAGCCACAATTGACCTTCAGATTGTTGAAAAAGCAAAAGAAAACCAAAAAGGTAGAAGCGACAAATTTTCAAAGAAATCATTTTAACAGAAGACTTAGAAATAATTTGTTAAACATTTAATTTTAGAAATAAGTAAACACATTTGAAGGACAATATTAGCATATGTGACAGTAACTAGAAGTTATTTGTTTTAGAAATATCAAACAGCTACTGAATACATGTGTTGATAATACAAAGGTAGGGGATAGTGTGGCTAAACGGAATACTAAAGCTTTAGATCTCCATTATGTAAACTATTATTGGAACTATCTTTCTACAATTATTTTAGTATTAAAGTAAATGATTCATAATATTTATTTACAATAAAATTAAATACAATACTTTTGAACTTTCTTAAGAATTCAAATTATATGCACAAGGTGACGCAAAAGTATGACTCTATATGAATTGTCTATGATTTTTGCAAATGGCGTGTCATCGTGATATTGACAGTATTTGTGTAGAAAACAGATGCGAAAAACACGACGATGAATAATGAAATGCTATATTCCTCAAGAACGTGGAATAATTGCGTCGAATTTTTTGCGGAATAATTCATTAGTGTTAAGAATAAAACGTGAATTTCGTCAAAGAATTCTCACTCGTTCTGGACCGATTGGTCACACAATTCGACACCAAGCTGCACGCCTCAAAGAAACCTGCTCAACACGAGATAGAGCGAGGGCTGGCAGACGAAGAACAGACTATTCGACCGAGAATTTGATGCTGTGTGCGAGGGCCACACAATTGAGCATTTTCAGCTGGTTTCTGCAGTGTATTGTGGGGAAAGACTCTAATATGTTTCCATATAAACATCAAATACTGCATTAGTTGCTGCCCGCAGACCATGAGTGACAAAGCACATTGAAGCACAACAAGCAGAATACTCCCTTTTGGGGCACTGACTAAGACTGCCAGTAGGGTGGTCATATGGTTGAAAATGCAACTTGATCATGATGCTGATATCCGGAGAGCGGAAAAAAATACTGTGAATCATAACCAACGACAATAACAGCAAAACAACATTTGATCGATATCAACTTCAGTACAAAATTCAAGGTCGAAGTAAAAATAATAAAAAATTAAATCATCATTTTTTAATTTAGAAAAAAAGCTATAGCTAAACTAAATTCGGTCAATACATTCAATTTGTACATATCATACATATGGAAATTTATTAGCTTTAGCCGATTTTTATTTTGTGCGACTCCATCGTTCCAAATACTTAATCTTTTTACAGTCTCAAAAATGTAGCCAACAAATTTAGTTTTTTGAAATATTTAAATTCAGTCTACTTACTCGTACAAGCATGACTTCTATACTGTTTTGTCTCACTTCGTACTGATGCTTTCCAGTAAATTTTTTTTTCTTAAAATTCATATTTTCACTTTAAGTTTAGCAGACTTAATTTTGATGTTACGTAAAACAAGTACTGTATTTTCAATAAGCCTTGCGACCTAGACTTTACTGTTAAAGGTGGCGGTGCTGGAAAATGGACAAAATGGGACCTACCATCCGCCAGCTTATTTCTTCCGAATATCCGTATATTTACCCTAACTTATGATAAAAATACGAATTGTTTAATATCCTTTTTTATAAAAACCTGCTTAGTTGTTTAGGTACTAAATGTATATTATATATATCATGATATATAGTACATGTACACAAAATGTACAAATTCTACCTGCTTGGCCGTAGTTGGTTAAAATAATAGAATAACAGTATAACAGTTTAGTATTATTTGTTTGATATTTAGTGATTGATATTTATTTATTTTAATTGCTTTGGAATTCTTGGCACATGAAGCCCTTTCATGCTTGACCGTCCTTTTTTAATATTCAAGTGCTCAATAAAACTTTTTAAATTTATGCAATTATTTTTACTTTTGGACTTCTTACGAGTATGTTAAATGAAGAGCGAAGTTCGCCATAAAATTATAGGGTGACAAGTAGGTTTTTTTTTTTATAGATCCTCGCTACATTTACAAAAAACAAGGATGGGTACCTTTTACCCCGTTTTGTCTCTATATTGCATAAACCATATTTAACACTCAAACATGATGCAATTATTTTCGCCAAAATTTGTCTTCTTAAAATGTTTATCCTTAATGGGGGCAACTGATAGCGTCATCATCTGTGAAAGAAACAACAAAACAACTTTTATTATGATACCTACTGTTGCTACCCATTGTATTCAAGTGCCGCCAGGTTCTGTACATTGCGTAGGCACGTGTAGCGAATTATTTATTTATAAAATCTCAAAATATTAACTGTCTTAGCAAACAGATCACCTACCTATCGCACAGGGTACAATTTGACACGTAATTTGTAACATATTTAAAAAAATAATGATGATAAACTCAAAAAAATTGACTGCTACTTAAAAATACTCGTATCTATTTCTAAAATAACTCTTCTGACTTGCATCTTTTGGGCAATTTTTGCAAATAAAATTGGTAGATGTAATTGGGATATTTTAACTAAAGTTAAATAATGAAGAGCATGGAATTAAATAATGATCGGACTACATACATATATGTAAAATAAATCAGGTAGTCTTGCGTGAACAAAAGAATAACGTGAAGTGAATTTGCACAAAATTAGCGGTGTATTAAAATTACTACTCATATTAAAATCTAAACATAATTTGTTTAGAAAAAATGTATCCATATCCTAAAATCGCAAGCAGACATTGAGAGAGCAATTATCTACTTCAATGACACAATAAATGAAGCTGCCTTCTGACAACACCAACAAATATGTCAAAACGAAACGTGATCCACATCCCTGAGCATGTCAAACAGCAGATTAAAGGAAAAATAAAGCCAAGAAAAAGGCGGAAATCCACAAGAGCACCTGCGGATAAACAAAAATTAAATTGTGCAATGAAGAACCTAAAAGAAAATCTTATCTTATTACTTATCAAAATGAGATCTTAAAAAGTCTGACTCCGACTTCTGAAACGAACTAATCATTATGGAAAGCAATAAGGAAACTAAAAAAATAAAATTCTTCATTATCCCTCTCTAAAAAAGATGAACGGAAACTGGGCTAGAGAAAAGTATGAAAAGGCGGATACTTTAGCACAATACTTATGTAATACATTCTTCAATGATGATGGCAGTACCTGTGGTCCACAATTAAATCCTAATAGGGCTATTAATATCCCAATAAAAAAGGCGAAACAATAAATGAAGAAAAACAAACTATTGGACATTGACTGGAACACAAAAAGCTACAGATATGACCTTTAACGGGAGAACTACAGACTGCCTAAGAAAAGCACTCGTTAAAAATGTATACTTAGGTACATAACGCAATGATTAGACTACAAACTTTTTAAAAAGTTTTAAAAGTTGCGAAAATAATACCAATACCAAATCGGGAAAAGATATAACCAGACCAATCAGATTACTTCCAGTCCTGTCTAAAATCTACGAACGACTAACTATGTGACTGCATTGAGATTATATTGATAAACTTAAATGTAATACCGTCCTCACAAATTCATAGAGTGACTAATAAAATCGCTACTATCAAATTTATTCCGCTTTTATGATCTTAAATTCGTTATTTAGAAATAGGAAAGGGGCTCATTATGTTAGCAACAGCATTTCCTTTAATTGCTATTGATAAGGCCAGATGCTTACTAGGCTACAATTAAAACCTAAAGAGATGTAGTAACCTAATTACAGCTATACGTCTGTCTGTCGCTATCATCATTTTAATTTACGATAACTTTCACAAAAATGCACCGATTTTTATTTTTTATTTTCAAGTATTAATTATACATCTGTCTGGTAAAAGAGAAACAGTGTACGAGTACTTGCAGCGAAAACGCGATAACTGCACTGTCAGATTAACTCGAAAGGGAATCCAATAAGAAAAGCAGTGAGTAACTGTGAAAAACTTGGTGCAAAACCGTCAACGAGAGCTACCTGCATGAAATTGTATTACTTTTCTTTTTTTTATAATTTGCACATGTGAAAGAAGATATGAATACCCTTATACTAATTTTAGGATGCGGGCGTTTTGTGGAAAGGGAAAGAAACAGAGAGAAGACAGTAGTTGGTTTGAAACTCAGGTATTATTAAGTTTCAGTGAACTCCAAGGGTAGCGTCCAGATAACTGGGGAGTATTTTTGTACTGCCGTTGCTTATGATTCGCAGTATTTTTTTTCATCCTCTTCATGTCATTATCACGATCAAGTTGCATTTTAGCCATATGACCACCCTATTGCCAATTGGTCAACTTTTTTATTTAATTCATGCGAAATAAATAGATGATTCTTAATATCATGATTCGAACTGTGAACCTGTAGCGTGACAAGCGATGATGCTACCACTACACCATGGCCACCCACAACCACAGCGCATGCCCTTGATATTGTTTGATCCCAACGGGGATATAAATACCGTTATATTGTTTCAGAGCAGGGGTGTTTTGGAAAAGGGGGAAGAGGAACAGAGGAAATGCCTGTGCACGATGGCTTGAAATGTTTGAAGGTTGTAGTAATGAGGAAACACAGAGCCTTTTAGATCATTCCACATTCGTGTCATTCGGCTTATAAACGAATCCCTATATTTGACAGTACGACCAAAGTTGGACTCAATGGTAAAGTGATGTGCATTCGTAGCAAATCGCGTACTGCGTGTGGAATTTTGAAGTAGAGGAATGCAACTGGTTATTCTCTGGAGCATTTTTTATATATATATAAAAAAGCGATACAATACGGAAAGACACGCGACATTTCTACGATGTTCGAGTGAATTTATGGAGCTGTCAATGTATCTATCACCTTTAGGTTTTAACGCACGTTTCTGTGCTCTGTCTAGAATATGCAGAATGGTCTTGGGTGCACCAGACTAGATGTCGGCGTTATATTCCAGCTTTGGCAGATGAATGCCTTATAAATTGAGGCCAGATCAGACGGGGTAAAATATTTCTTGCACCGCTACACATTTTGCTGCATTTTTCAAATATGTGATCGTTCAATCGAGAATGGCAAATCTTTCTGTTTCAATGAAGCAAGTACCATTCATGGATAAGGGTTGAGGGTTCTGATTTCGCTTGAACAGCATTGTGTTTTGCAAGCATTCAATTTCACATTGTTGATTGAACCCCATTTGATTATGCTGTCCAGGTCGGAATTTGATGTGTTTAACATACGTTGTCGTTACTCTTCTACGACCGAAGAGCAAGGACGTGAGTTATGGAACGAATATAAAAAAAACTAAGTTTACTGTCATCAGCGAAGGAATCGATTGGATTAAGAGCAACAGACAAGAGATTATTTATAAAAATATAATAAATTGCAGACTTGAAGCCGCCCCAGATAATGTGTACTTAACTCCCCGAATTGTAATTTCTAATCTATTGAAGAAGAAACTCATCGACGATATATGAACGCAGGTAATTGAACAGGGAGGAAGGTTCACCTTTTTGGGAGAGGGCAGAACAAATGCTGTTTTCCCTCTACTTGGAAAGAGCCCTGAAGAATAGGATAGACATATGGAAGAACACCTCTTCAGAATTATGGGGGAGATACGATCTGGACCATCAGATTTATGTATGTTAAGACCTTTGAGTACTCCTGTAACTGTACGATTTCGAAAGTAGAGTTATCCCACGAAAAATTCGACGCTCTTAATTACAGGCAGAGAGAAGCATTATCTGGCAGCGTGGAGTTCGCTGCAAAGTATGCAGCAAGCATATTGGCTCTGTCTGAGGAGCTGACAGCTGGAATGTCATTGTAAATGAGCGTAAGGATGGCAGACGAGGCAGAATTTTAAATATTTTTGACGAATGACCAACAATTTGTATTATCTTTGGGACATTGTAGAATTTGTTGCCTCAATTTTTGGTCATGTAAGAATTTACACGCCGAATATGGGCATTGCAGTCTTTTCAGGCTTGTTAAAACTTCTTTCAGTTTTCCTCAGATTTGTTTACCAAAATTCTTCGAAGACGCTCAATTAGAGGCATTGCTCGATGAGGATCCGTGTTAAACGCAAGAACAGCTTGCTTCAGCATTGGGAGTTACCCGTCAAGCCATTTCCAAGCGATTGCATGCGTTTGGAGTGATTCAAAAGGAAGGGTTTTCTTCATCGCAGCGTAACGGGTGATGAAAAACGGATTCATTGCAGCAACCCAAAAAAAGAAAGCCATGGGAACTGCCCGGTCATGCTTCTACGTCGTCAGCTCGGCCGAATATTCACGCTGCGAAGATTATGCTGTGTATTTGGTGTGACCAGTCGGTGTCATTTATTTTGAACTGTTGAAACCCAACGAAACCATCAATGGGGAATGGTATCGACTTCAATCGATGCGATTGAGCCGAGCGCTGCGCGAAAAACGGCCACAATACGAGCAGAGGCACGAAAAAGTGATTCTGCAGCATGATAACGCTCGGCCTCACGTTGCCAAACCCGTTAAAACCTACCTGGAAAATCTCAAATGGGAAATCCTACCTATTGCGCCATCCGATTATTACTTGTTCCGTTCGATGGCATATGGTCTGTCTGATCAGCAGTTCCGCTCATATGAAGACACCAAAAAATGGCTTGATTCGTGGATAGCCTCAAAAGATGAACACTTTTACCGTAAAGGTATTCGAGCTCCACCAGAAATATGGAAAAAAATTGTAGCTAGCAATGGGCAATGAATGATTCATTTGTAACCATTTTTTCACAATAAAGTTGCATTTTCATCAAAAAAAACAGCGAGAACTTAGTTGCGGTATATTCCTAATAAGAGTCTTACGAATAATGCGTATCCTTTTGTAATGAAACAACTTTTTTCTTAATTTGTTATTTTTGTTTTTATTTACATTTTTGCAACACAATTTCATTTCAGGACTAGCAGTCAGTTAAGTATCTAGTAAGATATCAATCTGCAGCTACTGTTGTAGTCGTTGTGCACAGTGGTGAACCAACTGCACATAATTTCACCTGATTACGGAGATTATAGGCTCTTCTCACGTACCATTGGGCTTCAGATTGCTGGAAGAGCAAAAGAAGACCAATAAGGCAGAACATAACAATTTTAACTAAAATCATTTCAATAAAAGACTCAGATTCGTAGGTGATAACTATTTTTATCTTGGACGGATTGTTCTTTTTATACAAAAATTTGAATAATGAAATTAAGAAAAGTGCAGTACAGATACACATGTGAGTACATTGATCAAGAATTTCAAGACCAAATTGGAAAAATGTGGCCAAATATGATGGTGTAATATGAAGTAAATGTTTATTTTACAAACAATAAACAGCTGCAAATTGCGCTTTATTCTTAATAAATTGTGTTTTGCTTCTGACCTTGACGAGAAACAATTATAAAAAGCATGTTTATATCTCAAATACACATCAGTTTTCAGGGTCGCGTTACTTACAAAATAAACAAAGTGGTTTTACACGGAACCCTTATTGTGAGCGTTAATTGTGTATGACCCCTTGCCCCATAACATATCCAGAGCCGCTTGCTGCTAATCAGTGGTTCCCAAGGTTTTTTATCTTATAAGCTTAAAACCTATTGTCTCGAAGACCCAATTGTGAATGGATGAGGAACTGATCGGAAAATTGGAAAAATCCGAGCCTGTTTCTATCAAACACACCCTGCTGAACGGTGTACTCGTCTATTGAACAGCATTGGACATACAATATAACATTGTGTTTCCGGAAGGAATATGCATGGTATTTTTAAAATATCTTCAATCTCTACACTGAAGATGAAGCCTTATTTGCTTCGGACGAGGATTCCTGCAAGAATATTCCCGCCATTGTGGCTCATCGAATCGAAAAAGTTCTACAAATGGCAAGCAGTATTTGTAACATTTCAACAACACAGAGTTTTTCCAGAACTGGACTAATTTCAGTCCTAGTAGTCCTGTTTTGCAAAATGGAAAGAGATAGCGAATAGAACGAATTGTCCTCTTAGTCTGTCTGCGCAAAATATCAAAAATTTGAGAAGGGACCTGAATATCCATCCTTACCAGCCTAGATATCAAGATTCATTTTTGTTTTTTTTTTGTAGAGAAAGACCAAGCTTCTGTTCATAGAGAAGTGTACTCCAAGCTAGCACATGACCTAAGAGATATAAATTACATGGATGAAAAATACGGAACAGAAGTGATAACAACGATTTCCAAAGTACGAGCAGAATTATTGTCACTGAATTTCGTCCCCCATCGACGAATAATATATAATCTCTGCAATCTAGAGGAGCGCGAAAGTGTATTGCACTTCACAGGAGATTCTCCAATTATTAAAAAGACTAGAAAACTGCACTTAGGACAAAATCAATTCTCACAAAAAGAAGTAGCTGATTGAAAGGCATAGATGGGTTACCGCTTTACAAATACATCAAAGCTGCATTTCATTATAGAAGACAAATAATACAAGAAGCTTTTTAAATTATATTAAAGCCCTTAGTTTGAATAATTATGTGCATATACAATGAATTAAAAAAGAAGCTACCGGTTTATTGTAATATTTATAATAGTCAATCTGGCAGATGGCTTTTCCCATGCCGCAAAACATTTGAAAAATTTGTATATGTTATATAAAAAAGGATAAATAAATATAATAATAATAATTTTGTTTTTTTAGAAAATGCCGAGGATTTCCCCAGGACATATTTTGGGAAAGTTTTGACATTTAACTTATACCGATCAAGGTAAACAAATCAACCAAAACTGGGCCAATGGAGCTTTTAGTTGACATGAAGTAGTAATATAAATGGTGTCATAAAATGCTCGCAAGATTTGAATTTTGTGCCACTTATGCGGTAAAGTGTTGCCAACGGAAAAAAAAAGACAGTTCAGGGTTATTAAAAATGTAGTGCGTCACTGTTTGGTGCGGATTTTGAACTGGAGGCATCATCGGACCATTCTTCTTTGAAAATGCGGCTAGTCAGGCAATAATAGTTAATGGTGCTCGCTATCGCGACATGATAATCCACTTTTTTGTGCCTAAGTTGTAAGATATTCATGTGGACGACATGTGGTTTCAACAAAACGGTGCCACATACCATACAGCCCGAGAAACAATAAAATTACTGCATGAGTCATTGCAATGGTCGTGTAGTTTCTCGTTTTGGTGATCAGAATTGGGCGCCCAGATGATGCGATTTAACGCCGTTGGACTTTTTTCTTTGGGGTTTTTTTTGAAATCTAAGGTTTCCACCCACCACGCCTTGAAGGAGCAAATTGAGCGCTGTGAAATTCAGCCACATTCATGGACAAAAGAGTGCCAGCAAAGCCGTGGAGGTCAATTACGCGATATTCAATTTTTTTTTTTTTTATTTTTTTTTTTTTATATAATTTGCTCGTGTTAAAGGGGATATGAATACCCTTATACTAATTTTTAGAACACGTGCGTTTTTGTGGAAAGGAAGAGACAGAGAGAAAGACAGAGTGGTGTGGTTTGAAACTCAGGTGGTATTAAGTTTCTGTAAACTCCAAGGGTGGCTGTCCAGATAACTGGGGAGTATTTTGTTTTGATTTCGCTATTATTGTCGTTGCTTACGATTCACAGTACTTTTTTTTCGTTCTCCTGATGTCATCATCACGATCAAGTTGCATTTTGGCCATATGACCACCCTACTGCCAGTGTTATGCCTTCACAGTAGAGTTGTCTTAGCTTTCGCAAGTGATCGACATGTGAAATAAATAGATGATTCTTGACATCAGGATTCAAACCGTGAATCAACAGCGTGACAAGCGATGATGTTACCACTACACCACGGCCACCCTCTATTCTATACATAACCGTGAACTTTATGAATAAATAAATTATTTACAATTTTTAATTAAGAATCTGTACTTCCTATCAAAATTACTTCTTGCGTGAATTTTGGGATACCCTTTATAGGGCACTGATATATTAGGGCGTAACACCTAAAATAATTGTGAAAGCTTTTCTGTGTAGAATTTTCTCGTCTTCAATATAATCGTAAACACTTTTGTCGTGTGATCAACAAATAAGGAGATGAACTAATTTTCAATATCTTTTCCAAAAATTGCCTGCTAAACTTTTGAATTAGACAGAGCTGTTTGATAAAACCAGAGCATCAATTTACGTAAATATGAGTTCGTAAGTTTACTACATTTAAGTGAATATCATTAGTAATTTGAAAATATTCAGCATTTTTGTGTAACAACAGCATTTTTTAATTTGCGTGACAGACTTCGTCATTTGAGCAAGAAATGTACAAAGCCAGGCTTTTAATAAGATACGAGTAAATCTTTCCCTTTGAATAAGTATTTGAACACTATAATTTTTAAGTAAAATTGGTAAATACTGAGCATGTAAATAATGATGCAACATTATTATCCCTCTCACGGACATTATTTACTGGATAAATATAGTTATTTTCATCATATCCCTGCTATCTTTATTTTGACTCAGTTAGCTAAATTTTCGAGATCCTTCAAGAAATCCAAAAAAGGAACAAAAATTATCAAGTTTTTATTTACCCGGGTGGATATTTTGTATGTAGCTCAATATATACAATATCGACCCCTTGTCAAAACTAAAGCTGGAGGCTTAAAGTTTGGACACATGAAACATTTCTAACGCGTGCTTTAATTTTTTTTTTTTTTTTTCATTACTCTATGAAAATGTTGGGCGTCGTTATAGCAATGATATGTGTTTGGTCGTTTGTAGATGTAAACTCGCTTACCCCTCCCCCATCTATCACCGAAAGCAATTGGGAGTAGGTATGTTACGCCTTCAGCCGGTTATGGGGAACTATTAGAAATCTCGCAGTTTTTGAAAAAAAAACAATTTTTTTTTAATAAAATAAAGTCTAGTATAAATCTCATAAAAACCTGTTACGTTACATTAAGTAACACACTTCCCCATATCTTACCTCTCCTCCATCTGATTTTGATAATTATAAAGTGGGACTATAAGTATGTTCATCTGTCTTAATTTACTTGCCAATTTCATCAAAATCCATTCAGACGTTCTTCAGTTAAGTGCTTAAAAGATCAGATTTAATCATTTTTGAAATCCAAGTGGCGTTAGTTAATATATTAGGTGCGCAATTAAGTTCTCGCTGTTTTTTTGATGAAGATGCAACTTTATTGTGAAAAATGGTTACAAATGAATCATTCAAAGTATTGCCCATCGCCAGCTACAACTTTTTCCCACTTTCTGGCAGAGCTCGAATACCTTTACGGTAAAAGTGTTCATCTTTTGAGGCTATCCACGAATCAAGCCATTTTTTGATGTCATATGAACGGGACTGCTGATCAGCCAGACCATGTGTCATCGAATGGAACAAGTAATAATCGAATGGCGCAATATCTGGGGAATATGACAAGTGGGGTAGGACTTCCCATTTGATCGTTTCCAGGTAGGTTTTAACTGGTTTGGCAACGTGAGGCCGAGCGTTGAAGAATCACTTTTTCGTGCCTTTGCTCGTATTGTGGCCGTTTTTCGCGCAGTGCTCGGCTCAATCGCATCAATTGAAGTCAATACCGTTCCCCAGTGATGGTTTCGTTGGGTTTCAACAGTTCATAATAAATGACACCGACTTGGTCGCAGGCAGCGCTCTATCGGCAGGCCCGGTTTGCAGCGTATCCATGAGAAATTGGCACACTAAAGAAGATCCAATCTCGGAAGATACCAAGTCATTTGTCGAGAAGCAGTCCATTAGCAAAACTCTCGCCATTTTTGGACGATGATGATGTTCTAAGGATGAGCAGTCGCATCTCGTTCACAGAGTATGTGGGCCAGGACTGTAAAACACTGATCATTCTCCCGAAATTTCACCTAATAACGTTCCTCATAGTCGACTCGTACCACCGAAGATTTCATCATTGTAATCATAAGACTACATTTAACGAGATCAGGCAGAAATATTTCATAGCTAACCTTCGAACAATTCTCAAGACTGTTCGACGAAGCTGTCAACTGTGTAAAATCAAAGACGCCCGGCCTGTCGTTCCAGAAATGGCTAATTTGCCTGTCGCACGGATGAGTGCCTTTTGCCATCCCTTCTCCTTTTTAGGCCTGGATTATTTTGGTCCTGCTTGGTAATCGTTGGAAGACGAATCGAGAAGAGATGGGGTGCTATTTTTACGTGCCTCACCATTAGAGCGGTGCACATCGAGTTGGCTCACAGGTTATCGTCAGACTCCTGTATTATGTGCTTAAGGAGTGTTTATGGCATGGAGAGGCACTCCATTGGGAATTTATTGTCACAACGGCACCAACTTTAGAGGCAGCGAAAAGGAACTACGCGAAGAACTAGCAACACTGGACTTGGGAAAAGTGGCTACGCTTACGCTGATAAATTGAACTCCACTTACTGGGTGGAGTATGTTGCCGCCACCTGTAATGCACTAACCATTATTACCGACATCTACTGGTGAGATGAGGATTTTTATGCTAAACGTCAAAGCCATGTGCAAATTAAAGAGCTTCCTGTTTGTGGTAGCCATTTTTCTTTGAAGGAGTTTTCTGAATTGTTCCTTGTAGATTGACCAGTGAAGTAAAATAAAACTTAATTTTTTAAAGCATTCTTGCTATTAAAAGTAGTTTTTTCTTTGTTTTTCAAGTTACATGCGTAACAGCCATATGCTTAGCCATAGTGCGATCAGAGTCGCGTCTGACGATTTTTTTACATTCTTAGTAACACAACTCTAAGAAGAGTTGCGCGCTTGATAGTTAAATATGGTGAAAAGAATAGCTTTCAGTTTACTTGAAGGTCAGAGGCAAGTGATTATGTTAAGAACTAACAAAGCTCAATTTTCTTTGACATTCGTTACCAGGGCAAGCGGCAGCTGTTTTTTGTTTGTAAATTAAACAGCTAAAGAGTTCGCCTAGCAATTCATATTTGGCCATACAGAAGTTTTCAGTATCCAGCACTTTCAAATACCCACATGTGTTCCAATGCTTTTCTTTTTTTTTTTGTATAAAAAGACCAGGTCGTTCCAAGTAAAATTAGTTCTCTCTTAGGAACCTAAGTCTTCTGTTAAAATGGTTTCAATGAAAATCTTTCTGTTCTGCCTTATTGGTTTCATTTTGCTTTTCCAACAATCTGAAGGCCAATTGTGGCTAAGAAGAATCAACAGTGCCCGTGTTCAAACCCGATTATGTGCAATGTCATCACCTCTATGTACAACAACAAGTACAACAACAGTAGCTGCAGATTGAAGTTGTATATAAACTAACTAAATAGTAGTTTTAAAGTGAAATTCCGATGTAAAAATAATCTAAGAATAAAGGTTTTCCATTATCTCAAATATTCGGATTGATTTAGTAACAGACGTAACCTGAATTAAACAGGATTAACATGGGATAAACTGTGCTACAGCATAGTGGGCTATCATTTATAGTCTTTTTTTTTTGATGTAATGAATTGAAAATAACCAGAAAAACCAATCAGGTTTTAAAAATATAAGGAATCTGAATACTTTCATATGCATATGCAGCCGAATGTTGATTATGTTTCTCAGTTTACTCGGGCTCTTGCAACAAAAGAAGGATTGGTTACTTGCAATAGTTCTAGAAATAAGTCCCTAGCTTTGTTCGCCTGATTTTTTCCACTTTGGCTTGAAATATGCACTAGAATATCTTTCTCGTTTGTTATCCTTTCTAAATATTTGACCTGTCGTTCCAAAGCAACTCAGCGATTTTCCATTTATTGCAGTTGTGTTTTCAGTGACAGATTGCTCCTTATAAATGATTTTAAATCGTTCACCGGCATATTAACTACGATTGCACTATGACTTTTACTCGGGGCTCGGTTAAATTCAAAATTCGGTGAAATGTCTATTATTCGCCGTTTGGGTAGTGTGGTTTGTTACCACTACCGTATTGTTGTTATTTTTAATTGGGGTCCGTTTCATTTTTCCACCGTTGTCTGACGGCATATTTTGGTTTTCAATTTTACACGAAAATAGCTGATTCACCTTAGATTTTTTGACTTTATTGAACTTCTAAGGTTGCCCTTTCTTGGTTAACTAGATAATTCAGCTACAATATTACTAGATACTGTATAATATTAACAACTTATTACGAAGCTATGTATGTTCTAGCATTTGAACTACTATGAATCCGCGTTTGCCAACCGACAAATGATACATAATATTTTGACATCCTTTTGAATTTGAAAATTCTAATTTCGGATTTGGATTCAACTACCTAAAAGACATTAACATACTCGTATGTGAACTGGCAAAACTTCTGCGTAGGCTTTTCTCACTATCCTACCCTGCCTATCTACTCTTTTTAAGTAGATAGACAGCGTTTATCCAGCCCGGCGAAACTAAGATGGTTGCGCTTGATATATCAAAGACATTTGGCAGAGTTAGGCATCAGGCTTTGTTATCGAAAATGCGTGCATATGGAGTCGATGAACCTCTTCTTCAATGAATCAGAAATTACCTTTCAGGGCGTTCAATACAAGTTGTCTTGGACGGCTTCAAGTCTGCGATTCACCAAATAAATGCTGTTGTTCCCCAAGGCTCTATTTTTTCTCTCTTTCTTATTTTTATAAATGATCTCTTGTCTGCTACTCCTAATCCAATCCATTCCTTCGCTGACAGTACCCTCAGTTTTTTATACTCGTTCCCTAACTCACGTCCTTGCTTTTTGGCCGTAGAAGAGGAACGGCAATGTATGTTTAACACATTAATTCCCGACCTGGACAGCATAATCAAATGGGGTTCAACCAACAGAGTGGAATTTAATGCTTCCAAAATACAATGCTGTCTTCTGTCTCTCAAGCGAAATCGTAACCCTCAACTATTATTCATGAATTGTACTTGCATCGTTGAAATCGAAGGATTTGCTATTCTCGGTATGTGTATTAATAACCACCTTCGATGGAATGATTAGATATTCGAGGTCACTAAAAACGCTGCAAAATGTCTAGGATTTCTTAAGTGGTGCAGGAAATATGATATTTTACCCCGTCTGAACTGGCCTAAATTTATAAGGCATTCATCCGCCAAAGTTAGAATATAACGCCCATATCTGGTCTGGTGCACCCACGACCGCTATATATATTCTAGACAGGGTACAGAAACGCTCGTTAAGGCTTATAGGTAATAGATACATTGTGAGCTACATAAATTTACTCGAACATTGTAGAAATGTCTCGAGTCTTTCCGAATTTTAATGGTTTTTTTTTATTACAAAAAATGCTCCAGAGAAATACCCAGTTGTATTTCTGCCCTTCAAAATTTCACTCGCAATACGCGTAATGCTTCGAATGCACATCAGTTTTGTCAAAACTGTCAAATATGAAATGATCTTCCAGGCTCAGTATTTCCCCATCATTACAACCTTCAAACATTTAAAGCCAACGTGCACAGGCTTCTCCTCTGTCCCTCTTCCTCCTTTTCCCAAACGCCAGGAAACGCTTTTGCTCCAATTATTCTCACCTAATTAGATAAGTTTATAATTCCCTGCTTATATTCTACAATATAATAAACAATTAAATGCTGCTCGAAGTTATGCGAACTTTTGATATGTTATCTCTTGTAATTTAGATGTGTTGTAATCACCTCGAGGTCCACCTAATATACATACATACATATTTCGATGTTCGACTGGACTACAACCTCAAAATTTATGAATTAAATATCTGTAATCAGCACTGAACTTGGGCATTATTACCCTATGCGTTCACTTCATTGCCAACGAAGCTAGGATGTCTAACCAATTTACCCAAGAATAGTGCAATTAGAACCAAGTGTTATATGAGTGATATACTAATCATTGAATGGTGAGGGTGGGTCAATAAGTCCCTGAAAATTAACACAAATTGTGTCGTCACCTTAAATTTTTTTTTTTTTTTTTTGTCAAGAATCATCTTTCAAAAGAATGCACCCAAGTTTTCAGACAGATCTGTCAAATAGTTTTGTTGTGGCAGCCATTTAATATAGACGCCTACTAGCATTTTCGTTAAAATGGAAAAAAGTGAATTTCAAGTGCTCTTAAATCACCATCGATTGGAACCATTCACCACTGGTTCCGCACGTGCGGACGTTCAAGCACAAGTGACGCCGAACATTCTGGTCGCCCAATTGAGGTTCGACAAAATCCATGATTTGATAATGGACGATCGGCGAGTGAAAGTGAGCGAGATTGAAGGGGCCACAGACTTATCACACGGCTCAGTGATTTCGATTTTACATAAATATTTGGACATGAAAAAGCTTTCCGCAAGATGGGTGCCGCGTTTGCTCACAATCGACAACAAACGCATTCGTTTGACATCTTCAAAGGTGTGTTTGGCGATGTTCCAGAAAAATTTGGCTGAGTTTTCGCGCCGTTTCATAACCGTGGATGAAACGTGGATTCACCACAACACACCAGAAACCAAGGAACAGTCAAAACAATGGACTTCTCCTGGTGAATCGAAGCCGAAGAAGGCCAAGGCGTGTTTGTCAGCAAACAAGGTCATGGCGACAGTTTTTTGGGATGCGCGCGGTGTTATTCACACCGATTACCTTGAAAAGGGTAAAACGATAACCGGCGCATATTACGCAGATCTGTTGGATCGATTCCAAGCCGATTTGAAGCAAAAACGGCCGCATTTGGCGAAGAAAAAAGTTTTTTTTCACCAGGAAAACGCACCGGCTAGGCTACGAACTCCTACGTTAGGAACTCCTCCCTCATCCAGGATATTCCCCAGATTTAGCCCCATGCGACTATTTCTTGTTTCCAAATATGAAGAAATGGTTCGGAGGTAAGAGATTTGGGTCGAATGAAGAGCTCATCGCTGAAACAAACGCTTATTTCAAGGGGCTCGAGAAATCGTATTATTTGGAGGGCATCAGAAAATTGGAGAAACGTTGGATGAAGTGTATAGAGCTAAAAAAGGACTATGTTGACTAATAAAATGTTTTTATACCGAAAAGAGTGTTCCTTATTTCATTTTGTGTTGAACAATTTTGAAGATTAAATGTGTTAGTAAATATAAAAAAAAAAATGTTTCAGATAATGGAAAACCTTTATTCTTAGATTATTTTTACATCGGAATTTCACTTTAAAACTACTATTTAGTTAGTTTTTATACAACTTCAATCTGCAGCTACTGTTGTTGTACTTGTTGTTGTACATAGAGGTGATGACATTGCACATAATCGGGTTTGAACACGGGCACTGTTGATTCTTCTTAGCCACAATTGGCCTTCAGATTGTTGGAAAAGCAAAATGAAACCAATAAGGCAGAACAGAAAGATTTTCATTGAAACCATTTTAACAGAAGACTTAGGTTCATAAGAGAGAACTAATTTTACTTGGAACGGCCTGGTCTTTTTATACAAAATAATGACAATTAAATTAAGAAAAGTGCAGCATTGAAACACATGTGGATATTTCGTAAGGTACAAAACAGCTTGGATAAAATGTGGCCAAATATGATTTATTGATTTATTACGCGAACAAGCTGTTTAATTTACAAACAACAAACAGCTGTTGCTTGTGTTGGTAATGTCGGAGTGCATTGTACGTTGTTAGATTTTAACAAAAATACTTTCCCCTGACCTTCTAGGTAACACCAGTAACTCCCGTCTTGCATCGAATTTTTCAAGTAGACAGAACGTAATTGGATACTGTCTTAAGATGAACTCCTCGCTTTCGAATTTTCATGAATTTTTCCGTACCTGCTAGCATCCTTAAAATTTAATTTAAAATGCCAACATTTTAACTATTATTATCCAAGCTTCGCAAAAAATATTTGTTTTTTTTTTGTTAAAATAAACAAACAATTTTTAGAAATTCTGTTAGTACTTACTATTTTAAATGTTTGTTTAGCTAATTGCATTCACTTCAATATGAGTACTCCTTCAACATTCTGAAGAAGAAGGTTTTTAAAGAATCGTCCAAACCCTTCGAAATTAGCTCGAAAAGAATGACGGGAAGTGTATCTGAATTAACGTCAAAATTGTTCTGGGAGCGCATAGCTACTTTTTATTTGATTGATACCAAAATATTATATTTACCAAAGAAAAAAAAATATTTTCTTTCGTTTTGAACTACATTTTTCAAACCTGATTTTACACTATGAGAATATTTTGTTTCTGAACTACGTGTTAGCAAACCGTATTTCTGATTCAAATTTGAGCTCTCTACTTTAATGAATTAAATGTTATGGGTCTTTGACTGACAAATTATCGGCTCTCATAATAAGGTATCAAAAATGGGTTGCGAAATGCGAACGCTTCTTGGTGTGTCACGGTGTGGATAATTGTTGACCGAGAGCCCGTTTTTTTTAAATTAAATTACCGAACAATCATGTCATTTGGAACATATGGGAGTGAAAACTACCATGCACAATAAAAATAGTTGTTTCAAAATCTTTTTATTTCGCTGGTGTAAGACTGATTGATTATCTTGTAACTTTTAAACCACTCGACATAGAGTGGCGAGCCGAAAATAATGAGGCAGCAAAATTGCACCAATTGTAAGAAAAAAAAAAAAAATATATGTACAGTAGCACATTCAACAACAAATGTTGATTATAAATGGGTTCCCTTATGGCCGAGCTAACAAGCCAAATTTTATAAAAATTCATAAAGTGGTTCTTAAACTAGGTGTGTAACAAAGAATTAATTTGAAATCATAATATCTGATGACTTTTGGCGCTCAATCCCACATATCTTAACCCCACTCAAATAGTTTTTAGGTGCGACATACTACACTGTACCTAGAAGTCAAGTTTCATTGGAATCTGTGGATCCTGAATTATGAGTTTAACTAAGACGAAAGGGACAGAGAATGACGTGCAGAGAGACAGAGCGACACTAAAAGTGTTTTGACCTGAAATGGAAAGATGAATTGGAAATTTTAAAATCGGAGGCTAAACTTTGAGAAATGATTTCATACTCGTAGTTTCCTTATCTTCTGAATTTCGAGGAAGCAAAAGAATATTCTTTAAAACACAATAAAAAAAAAAAATACTTTTTACTTGCACCTATAAGTGCAAGCATTGGTACTCTTAAAATGTTTGATCTCAAAATTTTAATCACACTTGACAATACTTCAATAGAGAATTTAAAAAAAGTGGGTCTCTCAATGAACCTAAACGGCTTAAAGGATTTTCTTCAAACTACTCGTACATAATTATTTGGAATCTGTAGGGTCACAATACGAAGTGAAATGGAAATTTTCATTCCAGCCTTAAAATGGACGGTACTTTACTGATGACTGATTTTGGAAACAAAATTTTAGTTTTCGTGAATATATGCCAATAGATGGCGTACAAGAATTTTTTGCAATAGATGTGTGTAACGGTATTTTACTTATTGACCGATTTTTGAAAGTTGGCTCAATCTTAAATATGACTCTGGCGATTTTATTCAAAATAGATATTTAAGCAGTATTTTGATATACGCAAGGTAAGAAAAATTCCAAGTTTTGAAAAGTTGTTAAAATATATATATATTTTTTTTTTTCGAAACCTGGAAAAAAAAATGTATGTTAACGATTTTGTTTAAATTTCAAATCTGAACTTTTGCTGCTAAACAACATATAAGTGCAAGTACGTGCATTTTTATTTAAAATGTTGCTAAACGTTAATAAATATTTGGTCTGAAAAGAGCAATTATTGCTTTTGACCTCCCAGTGGACTGCGCCAACGACTCGAACACATTTTTTGATCGGCTGATCGAGTTCCAACGGGAACTTTAATAATTAACAATTATTATAAACAAATTAGCCGTACAAGTTCTTTAAACTGTTTTTAACATCTACAACCAATAGCAGAAGACAATACGTAATTGCAAAATAGTAATGTCGAAGAGTTGACCATGGAAGAATTGGTGGCATTGGTGGCTAAAACCAACATCAATAATATGTAATATAGTTAAAGCTATTTTATTCATTTTTTAATCTTTAAAAACTTGTTTTAAAAATTATCCAAGACTTGCATATGTCAAATGTTGCTTATAAATCCAGAGAAATTCTTTAGACCCACTATTTGGAGGGTCAAATAAAAACATACAGGCAAGATAAAATCCATCTAGAACAGATCATATGATACCCTACTCTCTATCTTCTAATTTACCCCTAAGAAAGTTGCTAAGTTTTTTAAACAGGAGCAATGATATCTTTCTATAACGAGGATATTTCCGTGATTTGCAAACAAGTTTATCAAAAAACTGTTATTATAAATTTTTCTTAGCAGAAAATGGGCATGGAACCCAAAATTTGTAACGAATTTCACGGATTCTGATGGGACATTCACAATAATACTTAACCATCACAGTAAATAGCTTTGAAAAATCAATATATGGTTTATTTTTAAGAAAAAGTCCTCAAAAAATTGGCATGACCATGTATAATGTATGAACGAAATGTAGAGAAAGCCAATATACGAGTGTACTTATATATTTGACAAAATAAAATATTTGTTCAGGAAATGCATAACGATGAAAACATGGTACCCAAAAGACCCCACACAAATATTTTACGCAAATTAAAATTTCTCTAGGCACAATCATGTGACAGACAGACACAGTTTTGAATCCATTAGTGCTCCATTTATACCATTCTGGTGCGAAACACTGAAAATAACATTTTGCTGTTGATCAATCCCTTCATAATTCCGAATTGGGTAGCCAAGATATTTTAGACACAGAAGTTTGGGGACCACTGTTTTAGAAACTAGCTAGGCCGTACGTTTTTGGGAGTTTCTCTGGTTTTTTTCAAACACGGTTGAATAAAAATGATCGAAACCTGGTATAAATATTCGATGCTTGGTTAAAATTTCCACTTTCAAAGCCAAAAGATTCAAAGTTATAAGGCTGTGAGTGTTATATGGCAAATTGACATGGTCCCGAGTGTACTTTTTTACTTTGTAAGGAACTCAAAACTGAAAACTGATATGTGTTTGACCTCTAATATTGGTTTACAAAATGGTTTCTCATTCAGTCTGAAGGTCAGCGTGAACAAGAAAAAAAAAAACCAACATGCAATTTGCAGCTGTTTATTGTTTGTAAAATAAACATTTACTTCAAATTGCACCATCATATTTGGCCACATTTTTCCAATTTGGTCTTGAAATTCTTGATCAATGTACTCACATGTGTATCTATGCTGCACTTTTCTTAATTTCATTATTCAAATTTTTGTATAAAAAGAACAATCCGTCTCAGATAAAATTAGTTATCACCTACGAATCTGAGTCTTTTGTTGAAATGATTTTAGTTAAAATTGTTATGTTTTGCCTTATTGGTCTTCTTCTGCTCTTCCAGCAATCTGAAGCCCAATGGTACGTGAGAAGAGCCTATAATCTCCGTAATCAAGTGAAATTATGTGCAGTTGGTTCACCACTGTGCACAACGACTACAACAGTAGCTGCTGATTGATATCTTAGTAGAAACTAACTTACTAGCAGTCCTAAAATGAAATGATGTAATGAAAACGTAAATAAACAAATTAAGAACAAAGGTTTTTGTTTCATTATAAATGGGTTCGCATTGATTTAGGTGCTAACAGATTTAATCTTCATTCGTCCCTAAGAAAGCTCATACGTGTACTTGTGTTTTTTTCGACATAAGCAAATTTGTTTCTTTAGTAATATCTTAGGCAGATAAGTTCTTAGACTTAATTGTTTTCTAAACAGAATATTATTTTTAGTTATTTAAATAGCTTTTGCACCTGTCTTGGCTGAATCATTTTTTTTGCATTTTAACCACTGTACATATATACTTCTCGTCGGAGTATTTTTATTTTTGCAAAAAAATTGAAGGATGAACTACTCATAAGTAAACAGTGCTGAAGCAGCTTGCCATTTGATGATTTATACTTGTGGTTTCACTTTTCAATTTTGGAAGTGCAAACAAAAAAAAAATCCCCTAAGAGAAATATTGAGCCGATAATGATTTACTGCGATGCATTTTTTTGTTTTCATCATCATTCAAACTCAAAAATTAAAAGAAATAAAATCATTGACGACTTCTTTTCATCCTATTGGTTTCCGTTTGGAGTTAGGCTGTGGCAGCAAAAACCCGATAACTTAGCGTTTTCGTTGCAAGTCCACTGTTTGTGTTCTATGTAATTTCACCTAAATACGGTACCACGCCAAAACAAGGACAATGCCGTCGGTCGGTCCAGTTTTCAGAAATACAGTTAATTTGGAACTTTTTAATTCTGAATTCAAGATTTAAAAATGAATACTTCGCTTCATCCCATATACATACATTATAACACATTTTACGCTTATGGGTAATTATTATTTTGAATATCTTATAATTTTCCGTGAATCGAATTAATTTATGTTCAAGCACACTTTTTTTTTATTAAATAAATTCTGACAAAAAATGGCATACATTCTTGTCGACCTTCGGTAGTGCACTTTCAATATTTCAGAAACTATTGAATTTAGAAATATCTTGATTGAACAGAAATAAAAAATCCAAAATACGCCGGTATAATATCGCTAAAATCGACAGTTGAGCAGAAGTTATTACTTCTGTTGGTGCGCTAAACTTATGTGGGTGGGTCATCTGTCAGAAGATATGTCAGCAGGGGTACCCCTCAAGGGGGCGTCTTATCCCCACTTCTTTGGATTCTGGTGGTCAATGAACTACCGTTAATCCTGGAAGCTGAGGGTTGCGAAGTTGTCGCTTATGCGGACGATGTTGCTATAGCAGTCTCCGGTAAACACCTCGCTACCTTAAAAGAGCTCCTATTAAACGCTTTGAATAAGCTATCTAGATGGACAGCTCGGTGTGGTCTAGGAGTGAACCCTACAAAACCGAACTAGTCCTCTTCTCAAGGAAATACAAAATCCCACCTATTGACCCTCCATCCCTTAATGGAACAAACTTAATTTTCTCCAACGAAGCAAAATACCTGAGTCTTATTTTGGATAGGAAACTAAGCTGGAAACCTACTCGTAATATACAGGAAAGAGTTAAGAAAGCCACTGTCGTACTCTTGCAAAAAAGCCATTGGGTGTACATTTGCACCCAATCCAGATTAACACACTGACTCTATATCTCGGTCATTAGACCGATCCTTATGTACGGGGTAGTTGTCTGGTGGACTGCCTTTGATAAGGCGATAAACCAGAAGTTATTAAGCAAAGTCCAACGTTCAGCTTGGCAGCTATGGACATTCTTTTTCATTTAACACCCCTTGACATTTATAGCAGGCAAATGGCAGCTAACTCAGCTATTCTTCTTAAAGCTACTTCACAGTGGTCTAACAAAGTATATGGCCACTCTTCCGTCTTAAATAAGTTTAATATCTTCCCTGAAGACATTAAATACACTGACCCCAAGTTAAATTTTGACAAAACGTCCAAGTTACCATCCCTTCCAGAGCATTCTGGGAAGAAGGTGGCTTTACGGAAGATAAGTCGGTACATTTTTATACCGATAGTTCAAAAACTAACAACGGGGTGAAGGAAAACGTTATATCGGCCATTGATATCCGCATCTTTTCAGACAGCCAAGCCGCAATTAAATTCTTGGAATTTTCCTCAACCAATTCCTTAACAGCTCTAGACTGCCGATCGTCTCTTATAGAGATGGCGGAGCAGTTTAACATTCACCCAATTTGGGTGCCGGGGCATAAGGATTGTAAAGCTGACGAACTTGCCAGGTATGGAACAACAATACCCATCCTTCCGGGCAAAAAGATCTGAAACGCTCTGAGAATTTGATTTCTCTAAATAGGAATCATATTATCGCTGTTATAGGTGTCATAACTGGACACTGTCTAATAGGCAAGCATGCAACAAGGCTTGGCGTATTCTCTAACGATTTCTGCAGAAGCTGCATGAACGAGGTGGAGGAAGAGACTATTCTTCACCTTCTTTGCACCTGCCCAGCTCTCTCTCAAGGAAGGAAACTCTACTTAGGAGCCTTCTGTTGCAATGACCTAGATGATCTGAATAATATTGACGTTAGGTACATTCTACGCTTCATCAGAAGCTCCAAATGGTTCAACGAGTAGGCTAGAGGCCGCGTCTCAAACCCATGTGGTATCACAATGGACCTATTATTGGTCTAAGTGTGTTGGCTTCTTTTTTGCTGACAGCTACTTCAACCTAATCTTACTTAACCTATGACTTATGTACACGTTCGTGCTAATGCATAAATAATCCCTAAATTTGCTGGATGCTGTCCGTCGATTTGCTCCCTTTGATGCTATAGAACAAAGTTTATAAAGTGTATGAAGGAAGAGCTGCATAGTCGTAGCTCATCATTGAAGGAAGAGCTGCATAGCTCATCATTACATCTGGAGAATTGAGTTTGTATCTAAATTCAGAAAACCATTAACTTTAAAAACATGTCCAACTTGACCAAGTCATGGGCAAAATAATGTTAGGCTCCCCAGGTACCTGCATACCAGTCATATATGTATAGACGGAGTTGACTACGTAAAGTCACAATCTGTTATGGAACAAACAAAGAAGCAGATCAGTACTCAACAGTTTTATGCAATATAGGCCATCTACCCACTATGCAGGATTTTTAAAGAATATTTTTAAATTGAAAGCGTTGATCTGTATAAAAGTTTTAGGTTATCTATACGGGACTACCTGAGTGTTAATTTGTTCAATTTCAGTTTGAATGTAAACCGTTTAATTCATTAAAACCATGCCTGAATTAATATTCTCAGCTTTATTAGACAATACAAATATCATATATGGTATATGACATAACAGAAAAAATTGGTATTTTCAGCTTTATAACGATTCGGGGTCCTTGATCTTCAGGAGATCACGCCCCTTAAAATGGTACCCAACTTATTTTGAAAATTTTCAAAACTTGGAATACCGTGACCTTGCATATATGGAATATTGTTGAGATATTATTTTCTAAAAAAAAACAATTTATCCAAAGCCGAGAAATAGCCAATTAAAGAAAAAAAAAGCTGCTAACAAGTAAACTACCGTAGAATGACCTAACATTGACCACTTTTGAGTTTTGAAACGTAATAAAAATATAATAGTTTGTTCTAACGATTATCTGTAAAAAGCATATATTGGGGACTGTTGAGTTCTTTAACTACATCTATATTTTTAAAAATAATCATATTTCGGTAAGAAGTTATGGTAAAAATAGTAAGTGGTCAATGTTAGGCTTCGGCAGCCCTAACACCTCTAGTTTGCTTCCATTCATCTAGAACTTTTCTCCATACCTTTTTTTAGCGGACCGTAAATAGCCACATCTAAAGGCTAGCAAATATGAGTCGAGTTTGGTAAAAAGCACGCAAATCGAATGTTATTTTTTACTGCAGCTTCAATTACTTGAGGAGTGACTAGCCAGGTTATCTCCTAAAATTACCTTTTCTTCCTCAAATCGTCTGGTAAATGTAATAAAGTGGTTTGTAAACCAATCTGTAAATATTGTTCCATCAAACCAACCAGACATGCATCCTTGTGTCCCAAAGGTGCTCTGATTTATAAACCACATACGGTGGTGTCATAAATCCTGAAGCAGAACCACAGAACATAATTGATGTACTCGATTTTGTACTATCTCTAATACACTCAGGATATTCCACACTCCTTTTAAAAATATTGCCTGGGTCATCTGACAAGTTAGTTTCATCGTAGTTGAAAATTCGATCACCAGAAATAAAGTCGTTGTTTTTTTCTAATATAGTCTTCAAATTTTTGAAGTAGTTCTTCATATCATCTTTACTAAGTTTGGCCTTCGAAGTTTTGTAATTTTGGCAAGCTCGCAAAGTAAGTGTGGCTTTGCTTCGTTGTAAGAACCCCTGAAGCCATTTCTTACCGGGTAAATTAAAATCTCCAAATGAAGTAACATTTCTGCTAAATAATTTTTTCCTAGATTCCTCACATTAGCTCCTGTAAATGTAAATCCCCACTCGCTTACAATGAGCAAAGCTTCAACCAAGAAGTTGTTGGGCTAAAAACAGTTGGAGAGCCGACATTTTTACGATGCAAATTTTTAAGTCGGTTTATCAATGTTCCCTTTGCTGTATTAAATTGACTCGAAGCTTTTTTAATAGATCGTTAAATTTTTGCAATTGCTTCGCGTATGACGTCTTCCGAAACACTTTAATACAGCCTACGTAGTTTATATGGTTCTTTAGGAGGCATATTGTTATCTAGAAATTGAAATACAACTAATATTTTTTTTTAACATATGCAGATACTATAACATGCATTGAAAACGAACCCTAAAAAATCAGGAAATTTAAAAAAAAAAAAAAAAAAAAAATACTGGTCGGTGGTCAATGTTGCGGACCCATGTATTTATACTATTTCCTAACATTGACCAACCAGTCAAAGTTAGGAACCCAACGGTCAAAGTAAGGATGACGGTTAAGGATTTATGAAACTCTTTTTATTTCCGATTAATTTCACATAATAATTAACTAATAAGGTACGCTTTAAATCATTAAAACTTTATGAAACCTCATACCTGATAATTTGTTTCCACAATTGCACAATGTTTTCTTGCCGTACGGAGACGATTTTACCGACACTTAAAAATACACGATGGAACAAGCTATTCGTTATTGGCGCTTATTTTCAATTATGACAGTTGTACATCTACACATTTTTTTTTTATTCCAATCTTAATAAATAAAATAATATTCGTAGTTTGGCTTTATCATTATATTAAATAGAATTGGCACTATCTAATTCCTCCAATTATCCTACAAATGTGTGTTGGTGCATTTACTTTTCCCCTCCAATTGATTTTCAATCGTTCTCTGGAAGAGGGGGACTGTGTTAGCATATGGAAGAGACCTTTTATGTTTAGTGAGTGAGATCTAGTCAAGAAATATCTAATTACTGCCCTGTCTGCAAACTCTTAACTATTCGCAAGCAGTTTGTGAAGTTAGTTTGTGACCCATACCAACATGGTTTTGTTTCTGCAAAGTCTACTTACACAAGCCTTTGTTTTGCAATTAAGTTTTAAATGGTCTTGAGAACGGTTTACAATGTGATGTCATATATACAGACTTTTTAAGGCATTGCAACATGGTTTTGTTTCTGCAAAGTCTACTTACACAAGCCTTTAAATTTGTTTGCAATTATGTTTTAAATGGTCTTGAGAAGGGTTTACAATGTGATGTCATATATACACACTTTTTAAGGCATTTAATAGAGTGAATCATGATATTACCTTCTAATTTCCTAAAATATATTAGATCAAGAAACCGCAAATGCAATCGCTACCGAAAAGAAAAATCAATGGCGAATGGGCAAAAGAAGACAGAGTGAAGGCGGATTTATTTGCCGTGCACCTGGTAGAAACGTTTAACCCATTTGACGGACAGGCGCTCACAGAAGACCTTGGTGGTACCATTACGACATCTGACAACTTTAAAATGAAGAGAGTGTCGTTGGTCGAACTTTGCCAGACAATAAAAAATCTTAAAAATAACAAGGCCCCTGGATATGATTTAATAACCGGAAAGGAATTCCCAAAGAAAGCCCTGATCAAGCTTCAGCATATTATAAATGCCGCGCTAAGATTATCATACGTTCCAAGGCCGAGGTCATAATGGTTCCAAAACCGGGATAGCCTCCAAACGACAAAAATTCTTGCCGATAGTATCTAAGGTATTTGCTAAGCTTTTTTTAAAGCGCCTACAACAGGTCATTGAAGAAAGTCGTTTGATTCCTGACCATCAATTCGGCTTCAGAACAAAGCATTCCATAATTGATCAGGTTTATACAACTTTGACAGTTCATAGCGGCCATATTGTTGAAGCTACAACTGTCAAATTGGCTGTCATTTATTTAGTCTGTTTTGCCAAATCACCGTGGACGAATATAGCGTTCAACAACACGTGCAAATAATAAAATTGTTTTATCAAAATGGGCGTTCTGTTCGGGCAAAGTTCCGCGCGCTTCGCCCATTTTACGGTAGCCATAATCGTCCTTCCGAGAGGACGCAGTGCGGTGGATAAATTTGAGTCCATTGGTCCAGTAAACGATCAACCAATACACGTACGTCGACAAAACGCAAGATCTGCCGAAAACAATGCCGCTGTCAGTGAGAGTGTGCAAGAGAATCCGAAGCAGTCGATTTCACGTCACTCACAAGAACTCGGTCTTTCGCAGACCACAACTTGGCGAATTTTGCATCGTCACTTGGGCACCCGTACAAAATTCAACTGACCCAGGAGCTGAAGGCAAACGACCATAGGCAACGACGTATGTTCGCTGAATGGGCTTTGGAGCAGTTGGAAACTGACCCTAATTTTCATCGAAAAATCATCTTCAGCGATGAGGCCCATTTCTGGATGAATTTGACCCATGCATCCAGAAATGGGCCTCATCGCTGAAGATGATTTTTCGATTAAAATTAGGGTCAGTTTCCAACTGCTCCAGAAATTGTCGAATTTGGGACAATACCAATCCACATGAGATCCAAGAGTGTTCAATGTCACTGTTTGGTGTGGATTTTGGGCTGGCGGCGTCATCGGTCCATATTTCTTTGAGAACGACGTTGGCCAGGCTATCACCGACAACGGCGAGCACTATAGGTCGATGATTACCAACTTCTTTTGGCCTGAATTGGATCATATAAGACACCAATGACATGTGGTTTCAACAGGATGGTGTTACGTGCCTCACAGCTCACGCCACATTGGAAATTCTGCACGAGCGATTCGAGGGCATGGTCATCTCACGTGAAGGTGATGTGAACTGGCCACTGAGATCGTGCGATTTGACCTCGTTAGACTTTTTTTTTGGGGGTCAATCAGCCTGATTTATGCGCCAGAGTCATGGAAAATTAGATATTTCGGATGCCTTTGAAACAGATAAAAAATGTCTATGATACACACACACACTTTGTTTTATTTAAATTTAAAAAATAGGAAGCGCTTAATGAAAGACCATTTATGAGAAGAAGAGTTGAAAGTACTGAATTTTTTTCGAGCATCCAGTAGTATAGTCTGAATTTATTTTTAATTTAGTTTCTCTTATTAAGTATGTGTTCTTTCCATATTAGTTTGTTGTCTATATGCAACCAAGTAACAGATTTTCTGAGGATACTGTTTTGTTGTTTAGTTTAACAATTGATGGGTTAACGATTTTTCGTGTCCTACATATTACTTGCTGCGTTTTGTCTTCTTTTATTTGTATACCCCATTTTTTGAACTATTATTTTTGGAGTAGGCATTTTTTTCTGGATTTCGGTGCGATATAAGGCTGCAAAAGTGGCTGTCATTGTGTTATTATTTCTCGGAATTGGTATGTCTGCTGTGTATATTAGATATAATAATGGTCCTAGCATGTTTCCTTGTGGAAATCCGGCTTCAGCTTTGTAGAGAGATGAGTATTCGTCTTTATAGTACACATAGAAGTGTCGGTCACTAATATAGCTCGTTAATAAAATTTTAAAATCCGGTGGGAGTAGTAGAAGTAGTTTTAGTTTGTATACATAATATAATACATACTATATAATATATACATATAATTCACTCCGAATTTCTGACAATGAAGGCACCGAATTGGACGAAGTCTTTATTATTCGCCTTTGATCGCGACTAGTAAGCTTCTATGGACAGCCAGGTCGGATTGCTGTGCCATAAAACCCCGGGTATTGTAAAAAATTTCAAATGACACTGTCCGATCTTGACATTTTCGTTGCGATTGCTCAAGAGCCCAAACCATCCTCGCGAAAAGCCAGAATTTTTCCCTTTTCTACTTCCGTTAAATGCGTACCACGCGGCATTCTTACTTGTCAAAATGACAATAAAAACTGAATAAAAATTGCAGAGAAATTGCAGTTTTTATATCGCGCGGCTATTCTTCTGCAAGCTAGATAAAACAGTTTTTTATTGTTGGATATCTCAAAAGAAATTTTAATGTGCTGAGCGGTGGTTAAATGATCCAAATTGTAAAATAGCAAGGCAAAAGCTAACTACCTGTCACTATGGATGACAGATGGATTTGACAGATAATAGGGATGGCAGGGATGTGCAATCCCAACTTCGAAATGAATAACCCTTTAGCAGAACCCTAAAAAGTATTACGTACTGCAGTAATTCGAAGACTCTGCGATAACATCAGATAACAGGGAGCAGCTTAAGGAGGAGCTAGCTAAAGTACTGTCAAAGTTTGGCATAGGGATAGATTTGTAGGCCAAGAGCTTTCCCAATGATTGGAAGAAGAGAATGATCATCAAGGTCAATATGAAAGGAAATTTATTAAATATAGTGTAGAAGCATTTGCTTTCTATTTGCAGTTGCCAAAACAATAGCAAAATGCGAATGAAGGAACATCTTGACAACACACTCGATGGTGGGCAAACAGGTTTCCGTTCTTGATGTGCCCATGTCAACCATAAAACACCTTCCAAATCAGAAGCCAATAGGCACCACCGTCTGATGCCGAAGTGCCAGTCGATTGGTCATAAGGTTTAAAAAAGCGATAGATCTATAGCGAACTTCACGATGAAAGAGATGATCGACAGAAGTAGAACACATTACAAAACTGTGAAGGAAGATCCGCGCAAGATTTACTCAGGAGGCCCTAGGACTGACAAAGAGGAAACAAGACGTAAATAAAATTTAAAACGAATATACATAATGTTTATGTCTTTACAAAGTTACTGTAATCGCCTGTTTATGTTTAATACTCTAGTTTATTTTCTTTTACATACAAAAAAAAATAATTGAAATTAGAGCAGATATAGTGGCAATAAAGCAAAAACAAAAAAAGTGATCACTGTTGTTGTAACTCCATAGGGGTACAAATAATTCTCTGAAGTAGTAACCCACATTTTAGTTACATGTGAAGTGACCTTTCCCATATTTGCTTTTTTTTTAAATTGTTTATTTGATGTTTAACCCCCAAAATTTACTCTTTTTTTCATTGACTAATTTGGTCCCACTATTCATGTTATGTTATGTATACATGTGCATATTTATTCATGCTGGGCTTGAGATTCGTTTACTTGATAGTAAAATAAAATTCTTAATCAAATATTTGCTTTTTGTTTTCAAGTTCATATTTGTAAAAGAAAAATAATATAAAAGGAGCAACCTATCTCAGGTCGAATTAGTTCTAACTTACATATCTCAGTCTTTTGTTGAAATGGTATCTATGAAATTATTCGTGTTCTGCCTTATTGGCTTTCTTTTAATTTTTCAACAAGCTGAAGGTCAATGGTACGTAAGAAGAGCCTATAGACTTCGTAATCAGGTCAAGTTATGTGCTGTGAGTTCACCACTTTGTACAACGACTACAACAGTAGCTGCAGATTGAAGTGTCAGCAGAAACTTAATTAATAGCAATCGTAAAATGAAACACTAATGTAAAAGTAAATAAAAAAATTTTATTAAATTATTTTAAACGTTTGCATTGCTTTATAATTTATTTTTTTTACTCTACTTTACCTGTTGAGTACTTGAAAATTCCATTTTCTTTGACATCCTTAAAATTTTCGTTTTTTTGTTTGCCGAATATCTTAAATTATGAAGGTTCCTCAACACTGAGATGCGTTTTTAGTTTTCATTCTGCAAAAATATTAATAAGTCATCAAATCATAAGTCAGACTAAAAAGAAGAATCATCGGCGACAATTTTTTTTTTTTTTTGTATAGGTAAGTAAAAAATCTTCAAGACAGTGCTCATAGTAGTGTGAGATTTTTGCTCACTAAACAACACCTCCCTTCTACTGGTTTACTATGACAAAGTTTCCTTATCAAGTAGTTTTAGTTTCAAAAATATTCGCATTGGAGAGGTAGCTTTCCAGCAAAAGCACCTGCTAAAACCCGTCATTAAGTGCGGCTGGTCCTTATTGCGCTAGATCGAACGGTTTCGTTCGTTGTAGTCGGCGCACAATATTTGTCTCCTTCAGAATTTGGAGTATAACGTTGTTGTAATGACCATGAAGACGAATACATAGTTTTCGAGCTAAGTTCGATAATTCGTCATCGATATTAGTTACTCCTAAGTCTCTGTGGATATCATCGTTTCTGATATACAAAGAGGCATTTACAATGACTCTCAGCACTTTGTTTTGAAAAGATTGTAGGATAATTCTATTGCTACGTTTGGTACAACCCCAAAGTTGAATACCATACGTCCAAATGGGTTTTTAAGCACTTGCCATAACACACCGGCTACAATTTGCATCTACAATCAATGTTCTGTTCACCAGCATTGCTTTGATCCACAACACTAGTGATCTTTCTACGCCGTGATTTCTGGCGGAGCTGCAAATGCTGTCAAAAGTCGCATTGTCAAAGGCACCCTCAATGTCTATCAAAATATCTATCGCATACCTGTCAAACGCACATGCTATTCTACTTTGGAAGCGCAGTCTTGCAAGATTTTCCGCGTTGATAGGCATGTTGCATCTTTTTTTTGTTTCCGTGGGTAGGTAAAAAATCTTCGTAGACACTATGAGCCAGTGCTCATAGTAGTGTGAGATTTTTATTCACTAAACAACACTTCTCTTCTACTGGTTTACTCCGACTAAGTTTCCTTATTAAATAGTTTTAGTTTCGTTCGTCGCTCGTCGCGTTTCTTTCGTGCGACTTCCATTTGAGTTTCGCATCTAGTGACATTCCTAGATACTTTGCCTAGTTTGCATACGGTATTTGTACTGAGTTAATGAAAATGGGTAGGTTATTAATTTGTTTCTAAGTAAAGTTAACATTAGTTGATTTGGTCTCGTTGAGAGCAATACGCCAAATCTTTGTCCATTCGTAAATTTTGTCCAAAGCTCGTTGGGGCTTTATAGTTGCTGACTCGACTGATTTATCTGTTGTTAATATAGCCGTATCGTCCGTGAACGTAGCTACGATAGTGTATAGTAAGGACAAGATCCGACCAAGACACTTCCTTGTGGTACTCCGGCAACGATTTCCTTAAATTGGAAATCCATGCTTAACACGGAATAATCTGTTTGAAAGGTAGGATTCTAAGATTTCATATAATTGTTCCGGAAGAACCTGTCTTAACTTAAACTTCAAGCCTTCATGCCTTCGTACATTGTCGAAGGCTTGAGAGAAAAGCGTTAGAACATATATTTTTCTCCTCTAAGGTTTTCTCTATTTCATTAGTTATTCTAAAGGGTCTTCATTAAGCGCTTCCTATTTGTAAATTTAAATAAAACAAAGCGTGTGTGTGTATCATAGACATTTTTTATCTGTTTCAAAGGCATCCGAAATATCTAATTTTCCATGACTCTGGCGCATAAATCAGGCTGAATTTGACCGATTGCATGGGTTATATTGGTTTTGAGGGCAGCTGTGGTTTGTGACTTATCGCATAGACCTGCGACATAAGAAAACCCAAAAAAAAAAAGTCTAACGAGGTCAAATCGCACGATCTCAGTGGCCAGTTCACATCACCTTCACATGAGATGACCATGCCCTCGAATCGCTCGTGCAGAATTTCCAATGTGGCATGAGCTGTGTGGCACGTAGCGCCGTCCTGTTGAAACCGCATGTCGTTGGTGTCTTATATGATCCAATTCAGGCCAAAAGAAGTTGGTAATAATCGACCTATAGCGTTCGCCGTTGACGGTGATGGCCTGGCCAACGTCGTTCTCAAAGAAATATGGACCGATGACGCCGCCAGCCCAAAATCCACACCAAACAGTGACATTGGACACTCTTGGATCTCATGTGGATTGGTATTGTCCCAAATTCGACAAATTTTGTTTGTTGACGTATCCATTCATCTAGAAATGGGCCTCATCACTGAAGATGATTTTTCGATGAAAATTAGGGTCAGTTTCCAACTGCTCCAGAGCCCATTCAGCGAACACACGTCGTTGTCTATGGTCGTTTACCTTCAGCTCCTGGGTTAGTTGAATTTTGTACGGGTGCAGGCATAAGTCACGACGCAAAATTGCCAAGTTGTGGTCTTCGAAAAACCGAATTCTTGTGAGAGCCACGATATCGACTGCCTCGGATTCTCCTGCACACTCTCACGGACAGCAGCGATGTTTTCGGCAGATCTTGCGTTTCGTCGACATACGGGTATTGGTTGATCGTTTACTGGAATAGTGGACTCAAATTTATACACCATACTGCGAATAGTCCTCTCGGAAAGACGATTATGGCGACCGTAAAATGGGCGAAGGGCGCGGAACATTGCCCGAACAGAACATCCATTTTGATAAAACAATTTTATTATTTGCACGTATTATTGAACGCTAAATCCGTCCACAGACTGAATAAATGACAGCCAATTTGACAGATGTAGCTTCAGCAATGTGGCCGCTATCAATATATAAGACAATCATCAAACCAACATGAACATACGCTATATAACTCTGGGGTGTAACGAGCAAAACAAATATTGACATTATCCAAAGACTTTAAAACAAAATTCTACTAATAATAGTTAACGCAACTTCTTAGCCATGAGAGCAATAAAATTAACTCTCTTACCGCTCAAGAAAATATGCATATACGAAGTCTAAAACGAATTAGACCATCCGACCTGCTCACCAGGATATGAACCAAAAAAAATAATAAGTGTTTAAATGTTAAATGTATCATATTTGACGAACTTACAGAAGGAGTCATCAAAATAAACAGGCAAAAGCTTTTACCCCAAAATGTTTTGGAGAGTATTATTGAAAATTCACCTGAATCTTGAAGAAGATAAAATCCGCCAATCTTACAAATTTTGTTCTCACCAAATGATAAAGAGGATGGTGAATATTCGTTGGAAAAAATACTTAAATTACGGGGGAATATTAATGTCGAGTATACGAGTTCGAAAGTTAAAAGATTACCTAAAAGACGGGAATTCGAAGCAGGTTTTTCACTTTCAACTGGAAATGGAAATGGTTTTCAAATACAGATCTTGGAAGATGTTACGACTAAATTACCTTTATACTCTTACATTCCGTAGAATTTCCCTACCAACATTTTTGAAAGAATGGCCACGTACACCAATATTTATGCCAGACAACGCAATAACTATAAAGGATCATTTCGAGACAGTAGTCCTGTAGAGATGATGAAGTTTATTGGTATAGGCACAATGACTTACGATTTTAATCTGTAACTTCTGTTATATCTTTTGATAGGTTTTATCAACTGAGGCAAACTTGTTATGTTAATACCATGTCGAGAAATGCCAGTTTAGGATGTTTTGGCTGTAGTTGAACATATTACTTCAATCGATGGTTATATGAATATAAAAAAAAAAAATATTTAATGCAAGCCATTTCCATATAAGCGTTGCAACTATATCATAAGCAAGGCCTTCATGTGCATCTCCAATCTGTGATAATTGAACATCCACGCTTATAGACATGAAAAACTACCTCGTTCTCCACCACTAGAACAAGCAGTGAGAGGATCCATAAATGGGACATGAAGCTATTTGTGCTATGTGCTTCAACTGGCTGTTCATGTCTCTTCGAAGTTTACTGTGGCAAAAACGATAATGTAGTGCTTCCGGATACTCCCGATTTGGAAACAACTGGTAATGTTGTTGTCTGCCTAACACGAACAAGTTTTACACATCGCTTTCACTTTTGGTTTACTTAAGAGGTCGGGGCATTTATGCATTGGTTGGATTAGTACAGTTCGAGTAACTCGAATCAATAACTGCAAACTATCATCTGATCAAAAAAGTCCAAGGCCAGGAAAGACGTTATATAGAAGAGTATATGGGGACCGCTTAAGACATGAACATAACGAATATACTATGGAAAGATACAAAAAATATTCGGCCGGTATCAACATACGTTGCTGTTAAACTCTTTCTAACAGCGGATCCACAGACCCAACCTGAAAAAAATAGCTCGATTTAATTGAAACCATAAGAAATTGAGTGAAGTTGATTGTCCAGGGATTATTAGAGAATACAACTGCAATATTATATGGCAGATGTGGATCGTATGGACGATCTAATAGGAAGATGCCTTAAAACAAAGAGCTCTTCGTTGAAATTGTTCTATCATTTCATTGATTTGACAATGGTCTGTGCTTATCTTCTCCATAGATATATCCATGCTGAAGTAGGTACTCCAGAGCTCTTAAAAGAAGCACCAAAAGCAGGACCATCTGTCTTTAACAAATCATACGAAATGGAACAAATCATATTGATTGGATATCTGATACGATGACATTGGCCATATGCCTGTCCAATTAAATCATATGCCAAACAGACATGTAAATTAGCTGGTTGTAAATCAGAAACCCAAATGTATTGCCTAAAATGTGAGGTAAATTGTGCCTATCATTGACAAAAAAAATATTTCCAAATATTGTATATCATACTATGACATAAAATCTTTCTTTTATTTTACACTAACTTATTTGTTAATTAAAAACAGAAAAACATACATAGCAAAACTGAAAAACATTCGGTCTTTTATTCTATACAAAAAGAAACCCCTTATCCTGGACTACCCGCCTTTTGGCAGTTTACCTATTTTCTCATTTGCAACTGAAACTATTAATCTGATTTTATTTTCGACTTCGTTTTCCTGTTCTGCACATTGAAAGTAACAAACCATTTTTTATTCATAATAAATATTGTCCTGCAAGATGGTTAAAAACGAATTCCAATAAAAACAACAAATTAAGGCAAAATGTAAGGAACAGCACAAACTCAGAGCGAAATTAGTGCCGTTTAAAAAATCTGTAGAAATGAATAGAAACTGTGGAATAGCCCAAACAATAAATCGAAATTGATTATACCTATAATAAAGATTTCTGATAATAAATTCTAATTTCACCTCTTGACACCAGGATCATTGATTCTAAAGGGTGTTTTTTTTTTAGAGGTATGTATGTGTTTCAAATTGTCAATATTTTTTCCAGCGACAGCCGATTTGACAGTTGATAGCTGATTCATGCTCAATTTGGTTTGTCATTTCACCATAAATAGACTTACCGCCAGAACAAAGCTTTTAAATTGTGCAAATTTATTTCGAAAATCGTGGTTCGTGAAACTTACCGTGCGCTACGTCCATTTTGCGGTTGACATAATCGTCCATTCGAGCAAGTAGTTCGAATAACCATGGATCGTTTTCGCATCACGCATACTCGTACTCTAATTCATAATAATACGCATCCACAAAAGTGTCCTACAGTGCACATCGAAGAATCTGAAGCTGCTTTGGAGCGTAGTAGAACCCGAATGAATCGATTTGCCATCGTACGCAGCAATTGGAGCTTCGTCCATTCACTTTATGGAAGATTTTGCAGAAAGGTCTTGGTTTACGAGCTTACAAGATCGAGCTCGTGCAAAAATTGAATCCGTTTGACCACCATGTGCATCGTACGTTCGGTGAAACGAGATTGCTCTTGATCCTCATTTTACCACAAAATTTTGTTCAGTGATGAGGTTCATTTTTAGTTGAATGGTTACATCAAGAAGCAAAATTTCCGCATTTGCAGTGAAGAATATCCACATGCCATTATTGACAATAGACGCTGTTACTGTTTAGTGTGCTTTATGGGCTAGTGGAATCATTGGTCCATATTTCTTCAAAAGTGACGCCGGTCAGAACGTTACAGTCAATGGAGAGCGCTATATATCCATGATTACTGACTTTTTCGTTCCCCAATTGAATAGCATCAATGTGGAAGAGCTTTGGTTTGAACAAGACGGCGCAACATGACACACAGCGTGCGCCTCAATCAATTTATTTGAAAAAAAACATTCGATGAACTCATAATTTTGGGTAATGGAAATGTGAATTGGCCTCCAAGATCTTGTGACTTATCACCTTTTGGATAACTAAAGATCAATCGAACGCTGATGTCATGATCTCTGGGTTAAAGAATTCGAAGTAATGTGTCCGGTATCAGGGACTCTAAAGGCAATGGTGTTTCAGGTTGATACTTTTCTCTGTTCGGGAGCCCGATTAACTTTGCTTATAACTCAAAATAATATACTATAATAATTTTATGCAAACGGCTGGTACATGGTTTTTCTTACACGAATGGAAGGAACCTACAATTTGCATATTTTTTTTTTTGTCAGATCTTTGTATTCTTCTCGAAACCTGTATTATATTTGTATATTTTTGGACTCGGCGCATTGGTACCCTTCATTTAATATTCATATTATATTTATAAAAATAAAAAAAAATTGTTTTTTTTTTCAATTTAACTCGAACCTCCAAAAATGTGTTGTATTCCAACTTTAGGGCTATGTGCGTGCTAGTAAGACTCAATTCTGGTGTAAATTTCAATCCTCTAGGTCTAACGGTTCAAAATTTATGAGAGTGTGACATACAATTAACTCTCTCTTAACGGCTCCGTTCTTACTTTTGGAATACCGGAACCCTGAATGGAATAATTATAATAATAATAATCGCAACTGACATACCGTTTTTTTTTTTTGACTGGTTTGTAGGTATACTGTGTAAATTAATGTTTTCCCGGTATGCTGTGGCGTATATTAAGCATTCCGCAAGAAAAAAAAAGAAGAATGTAGTAGAACTACGAGTACCTACAGCGCGGTAGTTATATCCTTACACTTTATATCTCGACTTCAGCTTCTAATTTAACTCTTCATTTGCCTAGTAAAAACCCGGGTGGATGCCACTGCCTGGTAAAGCCATTAGCGCAATCAGCCATTGAATAATGAACAAAATTGACTTGTTAGTCTTTTGAGAAATTCCAACGCATCCTTTGCCTTCTTTATGATATCACAAAGATAAGACAAATGATTCTCAATATTCATCTAAATTATGATTAATGATGGTTAGTGTTTGAGCTGGGGTGGGCGGTAGGTGATGGTGTGGAATTTCAGAAGATGGAACCATTTTTGGCGAAATAACTTTGAAGAAATTAACTTTCTTTATGATGGTTGTCCATCAGAGGAATTTCCATTGTGTGTAGTTCAGGTGATGAAACGGTGCAAGAAAGATTTATTATCCCGAGAATGATAATTTATTCATTTTAAATGGTTCTGAATATTGTACTCTAGCTATAGCGATATAGTACATGCACACGCATACACCCACGCTTCTCAACTCATAAGACTATTGTTGTTCAACAGATAGGATCTTGATTATGTTCGTAAGAAATCACTCGGAAGTCCATCAGAATGATGATGTTTCTCTGTATAGTCCATGCGCCTGCTAGGGGTCAGGGTTGAAAAGGATCTACTATTTAAATGAGGGACTTTGTAATGGTTTGTGGAAGGAAAGTATGTGTAAGTGATTAATTACTGGACTCGTTTGAGGTAGGACGTTTTAATTTACTCTGCGGTTTTTTTGCAGTCTCACAGAGATACTAGGAAAGCTATTATCTATTATGGTCGGTGAATTAGGGCTGTCTGCTGGTAGGTGGTGGTGGGAGCAGCTTTAAAACTATGTATATACCTTTTTATTTAGCCTTCATTATTGCTCTTGGGAATAACTTGCATTATTTTAAGGCAAATCAAATTGTAAGTGTATTTTGTTAATAAATAAAATACAAATCTTACAAACTAAATTTTAAATCAACTATTATCAAAAGAAATTCCAAACATTGAAAGTTTTTAACTAACTAATATATATAAGGTATACATAGTATAATTTTTTTTTTTTTTTTAATGTAATTTTCCAAATTCCGGAGCACTCAGATACCATTTTGCTGTGTCCATTGTACTACCAGGCAGAAACTCCTTTTTTGGTGCAGTTGTTGGAGAAATTAGATTTTATTCGTTTCTCTTTTATCTTCGGGTGGCTGTGATTGCTGTCCCCCGTCCGTGCTCGAACCTGCATAGTTCGAGTCACAAGCGAACAAACTATCCACTACGCCGTGGCCACCTCACATAGTATACATACATATTTTTATTTATTAGTTTATTACAAATAAATTCGTCAAGTGTGAGTCGGGTCCTGTGCGGTGTTCCCCACACGGCTTGCTTGAGAACCAGTAAAGACATAAGTAAATCATTTCGTCTAAAAACTGTCAAAATCGGATTAAGTGTGAGTGGAATGTGGGTGTTTTAAAAAATACTAAAATTGTCTTTGTTAACCCCCTAACTCCAGAATTCCTGTTGGTAGTGTCACTTGAAATTAATAAAAATTAAATACAGTGGGAGTCAGATACATATAAAGAGGGGTTCAAAAGATTTTCGTATCATATATCTCTTACGCCTAGCACAACAACCACTCAACGGATTTCTATGAAGTTTGAGTTTTGAGTTAGTACATCTAGATACGTCTTTTTGAAAATCATAAAATTCTAATACATAACTATTTTTTTACCAAGGAATAAAAAATGAACAGGCAGACTTATTTGGGAGACAATTATAATAAAATATAAAATATAAAATATAAAATATAAAATATAAAATATAAAATATAAAATATAAAATATAAAATATAAAATATAAAATATAAAATATAAAATATAAAATATAAAATATAAAATATAAATTATAAAATATAAAATATAAAATATAAAATATAAAATATAAAATATAAAATATAAAATATAAAATATAAAATATAAAATATAAAATATAAAATATAAAATATAAAATATAAAATATAAAATATAAAATATAAAATATAAAATATAAAATATAAAATATAAAATATAAAATATAAAATATAAAATATAAAATATAAAATATAAAATATAAAATATAAAATATAAAATATAAAATATAAAATATAAAATATAAAATATAAAATATAAAATATAAAATATAAAATATAAAATATAAAATATAAAATATAAAATATAAAATATAAAATATAAAATATAAAATATAAAATATAAAATATAAAATATAAAATATAAAATATAAAATATAAAATATAAAATATAAAATATAAAATATAAAATATAAAATATAAAATATAAAATATAAAATATAAAATATAAAATATAAAATATAAAATATAAAATATAAAATATAAAATATAAAATATAAAATATAAAATATAAAATATAAAATATAAAATATAAAATATAAAATATAAAATATAAAATATAAAATATAAAATATAAAATATAAAATATAAAATATAAAATATAAAATATAAAATATAAAATATAAAATATAAAATATAAAATATAAAATATAAAATATAAAATATAAAATATAAAATATAAAATATAAAATATAAAATATAAAATATAAAATATAAAATATAAAATATAAAATATAAAATATAAAATATAAAATATAAAATATAAAATATAAAATATAAAATATAAAATATAAAATATAAAATATAAAATATAAAATATAAAATATAAAATATAAAATATAAAATATAAAATATAAAATATAAAATATAAAATATAAAATATAAAATATAAAATATAAAATATAAAATATAAAATATAAAATATAAAATATAAAATATAAAATATAAAATATAAAATATAAAATATAAAATATAAAATATAAAATATAAAATATAAAATATAAAATATAAAATATAAAATATAAAATATAAAATATAAAATATAAAATATAAAATATAAAATATAAAATATAAAATATAAAATATAAAATATAAAATATAAAATATAAAATATAAAATATAAAATATAAAATATAAAATATAAAATATAAAATATAAAATATAAAATATAAAATATAAAATATAAAATATAAAATATAAAATATAAAATATAAAATATAAAATATAAAATATAAAATATAAAATATAAAATATAAAATATAAAATATAAAATATAAAATATAAAATATAAAATATAAAATATAAAATATAAAATATAAAATATAAAATATAAAATATAAAATATAAAATATAAAATATAAAATATAAAATATAAAATATAAAATATAAAATATAAAATATAAAATATAAAATATAAAATATAAAATATAAAATATAAAATATAAAATATAAAATATAAAATATAAAATATAAAATATAAAATATAAAATATAAAATATAAAATATAAAATATAAAATATAAAATATAAAATATAAAATATAAAATATAAAATATAAAATATAAAATATAAAATATAAAATATAAAATATAAAATATAAAATATAAAATATAAAATATAAAATATAAAATATAAAATATAAAATATAAAATATAAAATATAAAATATAAAATATAAAATATAAAATATAAAATATAAAATATAAAATATAAAATATAAAATATAAAATATAAAATATAAAATATAAAATATAAAATATAAAATATAAAATATAAAATATAAAATATAAAATATAAAATATAAAATATAAAATATAAAATATAAAATATAAAATATAAAATATAAAATATAAAATATAAAATATAAAATATAAAATATAAAATATAAAATATAAAATATAAAATATAAAATATAAAATATAAAATATAAAATATAAAATATAAAATATAAAATATAAAATATAAAATATAAAATATAAAATATAAAATATAAAATATAAAATATAAAATATAAAATATAAAATATAAAATATAAAATATAAAATATAAAATATAAAATATAAAATATAAAATATAAAATATAAAATATAAAATATAAAATATAAAATATAAAATATAAAATATAAAATATAAAATATAAAATATAAAATATAAAATATAAAATATAAAATATAAAATATAAAATATAAAATATAAAATATAAAATATAAAATATAAAATATAAAATATAAAATATAAAATATAAAATATAAAATATAAAATATAAAATATAAAATATAAAATATAAAATATAAAATATAAAATATAAAATATAAAATATAAAATATAAAATATAAAATAAAAAATATAAAATATAAAATATAAAATATAAATATATGTAAATCCAAGCTAATCTATTATATATATTATTGAATTATAAAAGTAAAAATCAGAAAATATTTCGTATTCTTAGATTTTGTTTGTCTAAATCGTAACAGTTAACTTACATACTATTTTCAATTAGCGATCGTTAATCAAAGGTCGTATTCTTACATTTCGTCAATCATTAAATTTCAATTATTCGTTAAGGAATGGTATACATATGTATATTACCAGAGCTTAAAGAAATGAAGTCCACGACTGGGTCTCACGTACTCGCACTTATATGCTGCTCAATTGCAAATTACTCAGATTTTAAAATTAAGATTATTTAAATTTTGTCTTTTCAAAAAAAAAAAAATATTTTTCTAGCGATCGTATTTTGAAGGTTCTCTTGAATAACATTGCTTTAACTTTCTCTCTTTCATACAAAGTAAGTGTTTATTGTTGACCTGTTTCACTGCTTCCTAATATTCTAACCTTTTTGAAAAACAACAAAATAATTTCTTTGCAAATAATCAATACCGGTTTGGATCAGCAAAGTCTCTAGAGGAAGCTATCTTATGTTGTCTATAATGCCAATCTCACAATTTCACTATTATCTACATGATTTGTTACTGTTTGTATAAACTGTATAATACTGAATTTGGGGGAGTTTTGTTTAAATGGTTTGAGTCATATTTAAAAGAAATGGAGAGCGGAGGGTAAATATTATCGGACATTTCAGCAGGTGGAGTATATTAAAGAATAATGTCCCGGAAGGATTAGTATTAGGAAAACTATTATAATGAAAAACTAATAGATTCAACACGGTGTCGGTCTGTCCGTCTGCCCAAGTGTCTGACACACGCCGAACATGGCGATTAATGTGAAAAATTTTCAAAATCGAGGATATACGAGTATAAACTTAGAAGTAGATAGAAAGAAAATTATAACAAAACTCCTGGTATGAACATTTTTTGAAAAATATTGGATTACGTGTGATAAACAGCCACCCATTATATCTTACCGCGTCTCCATCCGATTTTTATGTTTTTTATACAACCGTCACTGATAAAGAAATAATTCATTGGATTTCAATTATTTTCAACTAGCGCTACTCACGTGTCAGTCTAAGTCTACAAGCCAAATTTTATTGAAATATATTCAGGATTTCTTGAATTAGGCGGCTAATAAAAATGATTTAAAGATTTTTGAAAACCCGCTTTCCCCCTATGCGTAAGTAAATTCCATCAAAATGTCTTCAGTGGTTCTCTAGTGAGCTGTGTAAAAACAAATATTAGGAGCAGACAGGGAACAAAAAGTATTTGTTTGACCTGATCCTTTCAAAAAGTATTTGCGGATTAACAAGAAAGCAAAAACAGAATACAGTTAAAATAATGGTACGGAACACAATCCGCACGAGGTACGACTAGCTCTTAACCAGATCTCGTTTGATATACATACATACATGTAAACATTAATTCTGTGTTAAAACAGAAATTTAAGGGCAGGTCCTCTGCGTTTACTGATGACATAATAAATGAAGACTTACAAACATTGAGATGTTAGTTTGCTTCTCACAAATAAATTATTAGCGAAAAAACAAAAATTAGGACATTCAAAATATCGGGAGTTGTTTTAACTAATTACAATTTTTTCTTCTATTCACATGAAAGGGTTTTGTTTGCATGCACACCTGAAGTATAACAAATTTTATGAGGACTTTCCAATGTTCTCCTAGCTGTTTTAAAATTGAATCAGTAAAAAATTTTAAATATCTTGGAGTTGTAATTGATTGCACTTTGAATTGGAAAGATCATATTTAATCAGTCAAGTAATATTTGATGATAGTGGCGCGCAAAATGTACCTCTTAAAACCATATTGCTGACGACAAAAATTACTCGCTATGGTCTTGCTCACTTTAAGTAGCCATATCTTTTTGGCGAGGATCTTTCTTAAATACTTTTGGGTCGCTTTTGGTATCGCAAGATCACTTAATTGGACTGATCTCTTGAAAAAACAAATTCACCCCTAAGTTGGCATTTAGTTGTGAACTGTGCATTTTTCCGCTTAGGCTGATGTATGTGTTTTAGGTGTCTATCGCATTTTTTTCACACATCCTACAAATTTGTTCATAAGTACTTTCGTCCTATCTCCAAACCGTTCACGAGACAAATTATGTAATCATTTAAAAAAATTATAACTTTCATTACTTGATATGTCTGAAACGCTTAAGTTTACTAAACAAAATTCCATTCTATGTACTTGCAATTAGCTATATGAAAATTATCCATTCCCAATAAAAAAGGCAAGTTTGGTTCATATTTTCGAAATCAATAACATTATTGTTGTCTTCTACAACTTTACTTCCTCAATGTTTTTCTCCTATCTCTAACCGTTTCCGAATTAAACGAGATAACTTTTTGAAAAAAATCGTTCTTTATGTGTATATAGGTACAGTCTGTTCAATAAAGAACGGTAAGCGATTGTAAGTCAGCGAGAATGTTCTATTCGAAATTTATTTTATTTTATAATAATGCATAGTATACCTATCTCTGAACATAGCATTAACATTTAGTCCAATCTTCCATACTATTGATTATTTGCTCATATCAACGCTGACAACTTTCGACTAATCTGTTGGCGTAGTCTGGAGTAAATGATCTCCATATTTTGCTGTTGAACCACGTATGAGTTGCACCGTCATTGTTAATTTTTTCCCAGCTATCTTTCTATCTTTCATTACCCACACATTTTCTATTGGATTGGTGACTGTGATGGTTAATCTACGAGTATTGTAATGATACCATTTTGCTCTTTCCACAAAGAACTTCTTTACTGTATTCTCAAAAGAGACACTATTTTCTTCTAGTCGCTAGTTAATCGTGTTTAGGTTTTTTTTTTTTTATAATTTGCGCGCGCCAAATGGGATATGAATACTATTAAATTATTTCAGGGCACGGGCGTTTGTCGAAATTGAGAGAGAAAGAAAGATTGGTGTAGTGGGTTTGAAACTTAGGTGGTATTAAGTTTTAGTAAACTCCAAGGGTGGCGTCCAGATAACTGGGAAGCTTGTTTGTTTTGCTTTTTGTCGTTGCTCATGATTCACAGTATTTTTTTTCCTTCCACCTGATGTCATTATCACGATCAAGTTGCATTTAAGCCATATGACCACCCTACTTCCAGTGTTATGCCTTCGCAGTAGAGTTGACTAAGCTTTCGCAATTGATCGACTTTTTTATTTATTTCAGAAGACATAAATAGATGACTGTTGAGATCAGGTTTTCAACCGTGAACCAAGAGCGTGACAAGCGTTGATGTTACCACTACACCACGGCCACCCTCAATATACATTGATACGTATACATTGATACCTCGTTTCGAGAGGTTTCATCTGGATTGCCTCAGCTTTAGTGTTAGATTCTGCTATCATCTTGTCTTATCCGGTTTGATCCTCTACCTGGTTTATCATCGACGTTTTCAGTTGCAATAAAGTTCCTAGGTAATTTACTGCCTTTGTTGTACTCCATTTTGGTTCCCTGGAATGGTGTGTTAGAAAGTAAATATAATCGTATCTTCTATAGAATTCGTGGAATAAACTGAAATGAAGGATTCGAAAAGAACCCGTGGTGTAGTGGCAACATCATCGCTTGTCACGCTGCAGGTTCACGGTTCAAGTCCTGATATCACAAATCATCTATTTATTTCACACGAAATAAATAAAAAAGTCGATCTATTGCGAAGCTCATGTCAACACTTGCAGTGGGGTGGTTATGTGACTGAAAATGCAACTTGTCCATGATGATGACATTAGGAGGACTGAAAAAAATACTGTGAATCATAAGCAACGACAATAACAACAAAACAAAAAATGCTCCCCAGTTATCTGGACGCCACCCTTGAAGATTACTGAAACTTAATACCACCTGAGTTTCAAACCCACTACACCAATCTTTCTTTCTCTCTCCCTCACTTTGTATAAACACCCGTGCCCTGAAATAATTTAAGGGTATTCATATCCCCTTTGGCGCGCGAGTTATTGTTCACGTTTTATGCACTTATATTAAAACTCATTTTTTTCGGTATCGATCTTCTTTTATTGCTATTAAGACTAACTTACAAAAGACAATTCTAACATAGCTAGGGCAATTTTGCGAAAAGTTAAGAAGATATGAAAAGAGAGAAATCAAAGATATGACAAAAAATAGATAATAGACGAAACATAACATAGGCAAGGGTAAAAGTAAAACTAAGCATGATGATGATCTGCATGATGCTCAAATGATGCTGTTTTTGGGTACTCTCTGGTTAGCAGTTACTCGTATGTTGTTTACAATGAAGTGCTCTGCTATGATGACTGTGTATGGTGTTTGGCTTGGATTGGTTGCTGTGTTGCTGTTATCTTAAATGATTGCATGATGCTCGTATGCTTTTGTTGCTGGGTACCCCCTTGTCATGTTATTGTTGTTACTATGCAGAATATGTAACTCGCGCAAATTATAAAAATTTGTATATAAGATACCGTTATTTTTTACGTGAGGATGGGTAGTTTACAGTTTTTATTGAACAGACTGTTCATACATAAATTGTGTATTCATGAATTGTGAAGCTGTGGTCATTTCTGAAAGCTAAAAAATTCTTGGTTTCAGATTTCAAAATTTGTAATTGAAATTTTTGTTTCAGGTCAAAACAAACACTCTTTGTTTCATGTTTGTCTACATGTCGGTCTGTCTATCCGTTTGCCTTTTCACAATCTTAATTCAAGAAGCAATAAACAGATTTCAATTTATTTGGTTTCAATGATTCTAAAAAAAGAAACATTTTAATCGGATCGATGGAGTAAGATATAAGTAGTGAGGCGAGTGCTAAATATCGTAAAATTGTCATGTAAATAGTTCTGTCTGAAAATTATCAATTTTTAACAAAATTTTGGTAACGTACGAGTATTGCAGGTGAAGTTTCAAGATTGTTCAAAAATCGTCATTAGTTTGGTATGGTGCGTAGACCGTTTGACTTGAAAATCCTAAAAATTGAATGGGGTGGTGGTAAGATGTGCGCGGTGAGGTTACAAAAACCGGATGCACGAATTTTGGTGAACTTTCGTTTGTTAGTTTAGAAAAAGGATGGATGTATTGGGAATAATATTTGAGGGGAGGAGTTTCAAAAATATTTATTGAATGTCTAACTTGAGAAATACTGTACGGATTTCATTGAAGTATGGTTTCTAGTATGCAAAAGGGGTAGAGATTAGTTCTGGGACAAGAGTTAGTTAGTCATTAGTTAGTATTGTAATTATATGTGTGTAGGTAGTTGCTTAAAATTTATGATTTCCCCCAAGAGGTCCTGATTTTTTCACAGCAATAATAAGATATAAATTCGATAACTAACGATAAATAAAAAAGCGCCCTAATTTGGTATGCTGAAATATATTTATTTATCTACGAAACCAACACTTATGTATTTTTAGACAAAGAATAATTTGACTGCACTATCTTCAAAGCTTACCATGTAAATCATCTACTTATGTAAATGGTTTACGTTGCCACGTCAACACCCCTGCGAATAACCTATAATACTCGTAAATCAGAGCACCTCATCAATTGTCCTTTCACATAAAATTCTATAGCATAGGAATGGGCACTATATCACATCACATTCTTCTACTGCTGAGTGTTCAAGGTTGCAAAAAGATAAACGGCCTCATAAAATTCCCTTTCCCTACAGAGTGCCAGTATTACTACAAAATACCCATCGAATGATTGGCTAAGGTTCAAGTTTGTTACTTCATCTGTTCTCCTAGACAGCTGCAATGTATTCCCAAATAGGGACTATAAGGACGAAGCGAAAGAGTTCAAAGATTATCTCCTCGGTCTTTGAAATTGACACATAAAATATGAATTGTAAGATTATTGCTACAAAAAAGAAACAAAAAAATAAACTTTCCCGTAGTCGAAAGGCAACACTTAAGGGTTCAATCCCTCATACGCTCCGCTCACGGACGACTAAAAATGTAAATCAACATTCATAGTTTGAAAGATACTTTGGCGCGATGGCTTTTATGATCATTTTAGTGCCAATTTTACAGATTTCCGTTGCGGGAGGGACAGATTCCATTGTATGTACGCTTAAACTTTGATATTTTGTCGTATGCATAAGTTCCGCTCTGAGTTCCTGGATACATTAGCTCTAGAGTACCAAATGCCAATTCACTTTATTCAAATATGAAATATCGAAAAGGTTAGCATAGAGTTTTCTTCTCGTATATGGACCTACATAAAAAAGTATTATTGACGCATAATTCTGGGGGGAAAACATCCCCCATTTTTGGAGTTGGACAAGTTGAAAAGTTTACCTTGGATACCGCAAAGTATGAAAAGCTGTCTTATAATGGCAGAAGATAGATGAATGCAGTAATAAAGTTCAATATGAATTCACATGATTTATGTGCATGAAGTAGAACATGTCATTAAATTCATTGGTTTATAACTTTCCTTCTCAGCTTCGAGTGGTTTTAATGTAAAAGATTCTTTTAATAAAATAATATGTAAAGCGAATTATATTTGCAAAAATGTTTGGTTGGTAAGTACAGTGTAAGTTAAGCCTGAGCCCTGTCTAAAAGTGCTGGCAAACATCTAAAAAAAATTCCCGGTACTAATTAAAGTGAAAAATGGAAGGCAAAGAAGCTTTGGGCAAATATTAGGTGTTATCCATTTGCATAGTCGAGCGATCATTAGGTGATATAAGGCAACCTCATCTAGTTTTTCAAGAAGCAAAATTTTGCTGTAGTTTTTGAACTGGGTGATGGCTTAAGTCAAGAGGTTTTAATTGTGCGCAGCAAAGGAATTATTTCAGAGATTCGAGGTTATAGCTTCGGCTCCCTTAAGTTACTGAGCCGCTAAAGGAGCAATCATTAGAATCACAAACGAGTTTGAGTGATAGACATCCAATTTCCAATAAACACCTGTTTCTGATACCCCACATAATCGTACAAATGCTCATAAAAGACATACAGAGGAGTTTTAATCTGTTCGAAATGGATCTATGATCCTTGATCCCTTTCTCTCAGACCAGCCTTAAAAAAGTAGGCTTGGCGTTGTAAAATGTTTAAATAAATTTGGCCTTCCTACATATACTTAGAAGCTCTTTAGTCTACGCGCGACAATATGACACCAGAACTACGGTCTGGTAACACCAGATTCCTCCATTTCCCCATCCCTAAGCTTCCTAGCCAATGACTTTGAGGTCAACAGTCTTGTGTTCTTTGTATTCCATCATTGTAGTAAAGTTTAGATGTGTCGAATATCTATACATGGATAAAACTCCTTTGCCTACAAAGGAGGGTTAACAGAGCAGTAACTGCAAAAACTACCATCAGTCCAGTCCACAAATCTACTTGAGAAAGAATTTCTAGAGGAAGAAACGGCCATGACAACGACAGCAATCGGGAATACTATTGTCATACTTTTATTTAAGGAAATGCATGAATTTACTATAGGCCTGAGTACTGCATTCAATTACGAGTACGCTAACGAAAACAGCCGAAAAATATAATTTTTTCAACAGACGATAGGTATTACTAGACACTAATATCTCAAAAATTACATAAATTGATCGACTCCGATGGCTAGAAAGTTTAGAGTATAGGCAAGCAGAAGATTGTCATGTCCAAAAGTCACCCAAAGAAAAAAAATAAGAAAGAAAATTGTTTCAATTCTTAAAGAAAGTTAAGCATCCCCTTTACTTACTTCTTTATTTATAGCGTTTTTTTTTTGTAATTAACCTAGCAGATTTGAATTAGACTGAAAAAGATTGAATTGATTCAGTTGTTTAGATAGACTAAGCTTGTACTCGTACGTAGTCTCGAAGTGATGTTTATGAATTTTTGCCTCTTTGCTAAAGTGATAGCTCCATAATTTGATCTCTCAAATTTTTTAAACATACATTCCTTACAGTCCAATCAAACTAGATATTCGTCCTTTTTGATCCATCATAATTAGGGATTTCAGAAAGTCATTTTACTAGATACTCATATATAAAAGTCGAAGGATATTGGTGCTACTATGCTATCCACCCCGCTGATAAGGCGAGGGGAGGCTCAACAATTTTCATCAAAGAAAGCATAAAACACTACGAGTGCATACAAGTAGAAAAATAAATTATGCAAGTGGTGTCAATATGTATTGAAATACAACAAATGAAGGAGTGTTGTACGTATATATCAGCAATCTACTGTGCACCATGTTATAAACTCAAAAAGAAAGAATTTCTAGAGTTCCTTCTATATTCGGAGGTGATTACAATGCGAAAAATACATTTTGAGGTTCCAGACTAATACGAGTAACCACAAAATACAAAGAACTTCTCGCACCAACTCACTGGCCGTTGACACTTCCTGATTCTTGATATCGTAGCCTTTTTTTTATAACGAAAGATATATCAGAAAATTACATTCACCAAGGGAATGAAGAAGGGCTATCATTGAATCACACCCCTTTATAGAAAAGAGGACCCAGTAAGGACTAACCCCCATACGAACTAAATAGCACTTATTTCGCCATCTTCTCGAAGAAAATGCAAATTTACAAGTTCCAATAAAAAAACTCTTTCCAAATTGAAGAATAACTTGATCTCTTAATAAGTAACATCCAACTTGCAGCTTGGGAAATCTCCCCGGCGCCCAAGAAAGAAACAGCTATTGGTAATATATATCCACTAGAGGTTAAAACTCTGCTAAAAAAAGAGAAGAGCACGAAAGAAGTGGCAAACATGGCGGACAGCTGAAAGCAGAGCAATACGTATGTAATAGGTAGCTAAAAGCACTTTTGAAGAAAATTAAAAACGAAACTTTTACCAGATATATTCAAAACCAATCAGGTGAAAACACAAAATATTCATTGTGTAAAGCATCCGAAGCAAGAAAAGGTCAAAACAGCAATATCCGTCATTAAAAAAGATACATGGACAATAAGCTCGTCTGATAAAGTTTAACTATTCGCAAACTAACTTGAAGATACATTGACAGCACTTCCAAGACACACGGCGGAAGAATATTCTTCACTCGTAATAAAAAGAGAGGAACTAGAATACAAGCAGTAGTTAAATAAGACCATCCAGAAGGAAATTAAAGCTAAAAAGACTCCGGGATACGATCTGGAGAGATACTCAAAGAACTGCCTGAGAGGGCTGTTAGGAAACTTCAACATATCATCAGTGCAGCTTTCCGACTGAAATATGTACCAAGACAATGGAAGTTAGCAGAAGTTAGCTAACAAATCTAATAGAAAATGCACTAGACCAGAAAAAAAACTGCTCCGCTGTTTTCCTAGATCTACAACAAGCCTTCGATCGAGTTTGGCACCAAGGGGTTCTTAGCGAACTACAATGATTTCTATCAAAAGAGTTTTACCTAATTCTAAGGTCATACTTAACTGATAGACATTTCGTAGTAAGTGAAGTATGAAAATAAATATTCTACGCTATGCAATTTAAGAGCCGGAGTCGCCCAGGGTAGCGTGCTTGGCCCGGTCTTGTATCTACTGTTCACAAAAGTCCTCTCAAGTCCATCCGATGCAAAAATAGCAATGTTTGCTGACGATACGGCTATCTTATCGACTGTAAGGAACTCTACATAGTCCACCTAAAAACTTCAAAACGTCACGAATCATGTAGTAGAGTGGAGGAAAAAGAGGCGCATAAAATTAAATGAAGCTAAATCGACTCACATTAACTTCACGAATATGATATTTAATAATTCGCCTCTCTGTATTAACTCTAATATAGTACCATATGCAAATACAACTAAATATCAAGATATGACTCTAGATGCTAAACTACGAGTAATATGGAAGGAACATGTTAAGAGAAAAAGATAAGAGCTTATCCTGAAATTCAGCAAATGTACCTATTGGCTTATTGGAACAAATTCGGAGCTATCCATACGCAACAAGCTGCTACTTTAGCTCCGAGTTCTAAAACCAGTTTGGACATATGGAATCCACAAACAGGTGGACGAACCACTTTTTGGACATTTCGTGTATAGTACAGTTAGAATCTGACCATATGTCGGATACGTGTTTTTGACATGATCACCATAATAGTAAATTTGTATTGCAAATTTCGTTGAAACATATACGAGTACAGGGTGCAGTATAAGTATAATAACTAAATGATCTATTTTATAAATAAATACTGAATGGAATAAAAAAAAAAACAAAAATCTTAAATTTTAAAAAAAATTTTATTTCATGCCACTTATTATGTAAGAAAAATAATATTAGCTAAATGAGAACCATTTTCTTGAACGCAAAAATCTGCCCTTTTTATTGCATTTTTCTTTGTGGAGTGTTTCTTGTTTTGCTTTAATTGCTGCAAGGTTTGGGGCTCAGTTACATATTGCTTGAGATAGCCCCAAAAGAAAAAATCTGGGGCAGTCAAATAAGGCGAACTTGGTGGCCAACTTAAATTGCCGTATTTGGAAATTATCCGATTTGGAAATTGTTGTGAAACCATATCTTGACCGCCGAAGAGTGCGGTCTGAAAGCTGCAACTGGCAGATCATCTTCTTGTTAATGTCTCCGCATTGCTTTGTCCCACAACATCAATATTTTCAACCGATCTGCCTGTTCGAGGTCTTCCCGTACGTGTTGCATATCCAACAGTCCCGAAATTGGCAAAATTATCCACCAACGAACGAATGGTTGGACCCGTTGGAGCAGTTTGTTGAGTGTTAATTATTGAACAATTATTTTCAAGGAATAAGAAATCAATTTTAGTTCTTTGCGCAGTTGTGTAGCGCTATATTTTTTAAATCTCCTAACTTCAATCTATGAAAGAGAGAAAAAAAAAAGATGAAATATTCGCAAATAAAGAAGTTAAAAATTGTTTACATCATATTGTTTTTCCTGTACATACATTGAGTTTTGAGACTCTAAAACATCTAGAAAAGTACCTAAATGATTTCACATTTTCAAAGCCACCAAAAAACAAAAAAAGTGTTAAACAATTTATTTGTGTTTTAAAAACTGCACTGCATGTCCTTGGGTGAGTTCAATATTTTGTAACTTTGTAATTTCCATTACAATCGGTCGAACAAAATTGTTAAGAAACATATTAGAAGGCCCGCTAAATCATATTATTTTTGCGATTAAAGATCGACCTTTGGCTGTGAGTGCAAACTGAATGGTTGGACAGTTGCAGTTTTTGAAACATTACTGTGGATAATTGTACTGGAATGATCTATAGAAAAAGATTGTTACTCTATCGTGCTTCCTATTCAAGATATTTTAGAAAAAGTAGAAAAAGTGGAGTTTTTTGATTATAAAAATATTAATAATTTGTTATTTATGAGGTACAATCTGGTATCAATATTCTTTCCAATTATAAGTTAGAGATTTGTTTTTCTTAGTAGTCGTAGACTGTTACGACTGATTACGATGTTACCCCCCCTAATTAGTCTAATTTGTTAGTAATAAAAAAAATTAATACAAAATTGTCAAAAATTAATAAAAACCGCTAAGACAATTCTTTAGTTATTGTTGATTATGGAGTAATTTATGGAGAATTAGTAAGGCTGTTTGAAAATGATGACCAAAATAACTTGCCTCCTTAATTACTTAAATTAAATCCAAGTCTAATTCAATATTTCTTTCTCGGATAGGAATATTTTCTCTTCAAGTTATTCTTTTCTTTTTCTTTTTTCAGTGAAGTCGAATGTCTTAGAGAGGGTCATTTTTTAAAATGTGTGTGTCTTTTCATTCCTTTCAGAATCCCCTTGACTTGAAACTTTGCACATTTATAGAACAGATCAATGGATTGGTGACACGCTTAATATTGTTATATTTCCCAATAGCCTAGGTATTTTTGAGTACTGCCGGTTATGGAACTTAATAATGAATCTGGGGAAAATGCGAACGGCTGAGCCGGGAGGAAAACTAGAAGCTAGGCGGAGTACCAATTGAAATAGTCAAGAAGTATAAGTATTTAGGTGCGTGGTCGATTGCAGGATTAAGCTTAACAGAACATTTAATAGAAAGAACAAATCGAACTAAGCTAAGTTTCTATCGTACTTGAGCTGGAATAACTTTATCGCAAAAAGGATACGACATTCTTTTCAAAAGTAGATATCTATAACGAAGTGTCCAGAGTGATACTGAGATCTGGAGCCAAATGTGGGGACATATAAGACATATAAAAAACGTAGAACTATAGAAAGAAAAGAGAAGGGTGGCCGTGGTGTAGTGGTAACATCATCGCTTGACACGCTGTTGGTTCACGGTTCAAATCCTGATGTTAAGAATCATCTATTTATTTCGCATGAAATAAATAAAAAAAAAAAAACAATCAATTGCGAAAGCTAAGTCAATTCTACTGCGAAGGCATAACACTGGCGTAGAGTGGTCATATGGGTGAAAATGTAACTTGATCGTGACCTGATGTCATCATCAGGTGGACGGAAAAAAATACTGTGAATCATGAGCAACAACAAAAGCAAAACAAACGAGCTCCCCAGTTATCTGGACGCTACTCTTGGATTTTTACAGAACCTTAATACCATCCGAGTTTCAAACCACTACACTAAATACCTTTTTCTCTCTTCTTTACAATGCCCGTGTCCTGTAATAGTATAAGAGTATTCATATCCTCTTTAGGGCGCGTAAATTATAAAAAAAAAAGAAAGAAAAGAAACACTTTTTCAAAAAAGTGCTTGGATTATCGTAAATAACTCTGAATTACAGAGTATCGAGGCTATTTAAGGACAAATTTGAAAAAATTTAATCTCTGCATCGCTTTTGTACCCTGTCTCCATGATTGTGATGCAGATATTTAAACAAAAAATGCAAAATTGCCCAAAGCCCCAATAATTATTATAACATATCCACAAAGGTTTTCCGAGGTTTCAAACTAAATTGTTTCCAATACTTTTTTTACCTTCACCTACCTATATGGGCAAGAAATTGTTTCCTGAACATCTCCGATATTCAGATTTTGAATAAACTTGATATTAGTACATATATGCTCACTTCGAAAATCATAGGTTGCCATCAATTTTGGCAAAAATTATTACCAAAAAGAGGATTTTCTGGTATACGAGCTGGGAAACAAATCTGAGCAGAGACCCCTACTCTGCTAGAAGAAGTGTTAATTTTTTTCTGGAGAACGTAGCATGCAGAACCATTTAGAATATCAAAGAACAAGTACTTCGAGGGCTCAGCTTCAACTTCAAATAGCTTATACCACACTTCGAAGCCGGCAGATACTATGCTCGCATTCAACAATTAAAATAAAGGTTTGGACGAAGACCAAAGCATGCAAACAGAACAGATCTAAAATCTCTAATTTTCTAATAAAAAGATGATCGCGACAGACAACGAAAGTATTGTTGTATTTTTTTTTTTAGAAAATAGAATTAAGAAATTTGCATTGTTTTAAAATATTTTTTTGTTTTTTTTCTTTAAAAAAAAGTATTTTAAAAAACAAGAAAAGTAATCTTGAAATATGCTACATTAGTATTATTAAGTATTAATAATATTTCGAATATTAAAATACCGATATGTTTTACTTCTCACTTTCCAATGCGTAGGTGTCTTCGCACGACTTCCCGGTGAGCTGGAAAGTTCCAACTTTGCATGTTAGACCCTTCTAATGAGAGAAAGAGAAAGAGAGAAAGAAAAGACGTTTGAAAAGCGGGTGTCTTTTCCTTTTTTTGAGTAAGAATTGTACAAAAGAAAGAAAAAGATGAGAGGAACATCACTACATATTCAAGAAACCACTTTGGCACACCCTGCACACGAAAAAGTTAAATAAATTTTCCCAGGATCGACTTTTTTGCTCCCGTATTAAATTTTTTTCATGATAATGAGCTCTCTAACTGTGTGCACTGTTCTTTGTAGACTGTTTGTTTCCGGTAGACTGTTTGTTTCCGTTTTATTTGTAGATTTTCTCAAATTTCTTCAAAATCTATTCAGTTTTAGTTGCATAAGATTTAGGCACCACATAGATTGTTTCTTTTTGAGACAAGAATGAAAATTACGAACGATAGGTAAGATATTTCTGTTGTTTGGCGCAGACAGACCTGTCGATCCCAAAGTATTTCCTTATACTATGGTCTCTGCAGGAACCCAAAAATGTGTGTCCCATCAGCAATGTGGGTAAATTATAATTCTTTAGAACGTCGAAGTAAAAACACATAAAAGGGCTTAACGCAGAAAGCGACTGCAGTTGCGGATTCTGTAATGGAGCCAGTGTTGTTATACAGTCGTATTTATCATATTTTCCACGACTTGAAGAAGTCATTACGATTTTCCTATATTTGTCCATATTTGTCACTTTGTCCACGATTTGAGAAATTTGTGTACGATTTCCTACAACGTGCAATAAAATAAAACACGACTTTTGAAACCTCGGTGTTAGTTACTTTGCAAACAAATAATAAAAATCAAATAAAAACTGCTTAGATATTCTATATATGTAGTGAATGGACCACCAACAACCCAAACCCGTCACAATTAGGGGAACACAAAAAAGCAGTTCAGTGAGAGGACTCACATAATCCTATAAATAAATTTGCGGCATGAGCTCTTCTTCTGCATCATTTAAGACTATGTCCTCTAGCCTGTCATATGAACCCGTGGTGATAGCAACGCAACCAAACAGTTGTGAAACTTAAAATTGCCTGTCAGCAGAAGACCTTAAAGTTTATTTACCCAATGATGAATAGAGGGGAAAGGGTATGAAGGAGAATTCAAGATTATGGAGGAAAGGATAGATTTTGCTAGATTAAAAACGCGATACTATCCCTTCGTATTGACGAGTTAGTAATTTCAGCAGCTCCTAAAATGGAAAAGAAAAAGCTGTTCGCAGCGGTCCATTATGGGTCAGATGCTGCGGAGAGAATCATGGATTGATGCTTATTTGAAGGTCACATTTGCTCCCCTTGTCGATATTCAATCCAAGTATATGTGGTTTTTCATATGAAATAGCAGAGCTTAATTGCAAATTTCTCCACACCTATCCAATATCCGCACATTTTTAGGGACTATTTGTTTGTAAATACATGCATACCCATACTTAATCATTCACAACCCATGAACCCATCCATTTCTGTTAGCCTGTAACTCGGCTTTTACAGAAGTCCCCATATTCCGTTACCAGTTAAACGAAAACCTGTAAGGGCAAAATGGAAGCCATTTTTTTTTTTTTAAATGTTTGGACAAATTTAAGTAGAATAGGTTTTAAGGAGGAAGACTCAAGAAATTATAAACTTAATAACTATTTTTTGCAAAAATTTGCAAAAATTTTCTTCAAACCAGATTTTAGTTTAACAACTGTAATTTCTGAAATATGAGTTTTGAATAAACAACTACGAAAATAATATTTGAATCTTTTTATTTTTATTTTTCTGACATATTGTGAAAAAATAAAGGCACTAGATATACTCGTAGCTTGAATGACGGCGATAACCGTCAAATCTAGAGAATTCCGAATAAATAATAATATTTGTTAACTAGGATGACACATTTTGTACATGTGCAATCTTTTCAAAACCCAGAGCAATGTAAGTGCAAGCAATTTTGAAATCTGCCCATTTTTCAAGAAATGTCATTCTTCAACATTTGTATTAGAAACTGGAAAAGAAGTTTGAACAAAATTATCTACAATTTAGCCATACTTTGTATAGGACCCTAATTTTGTGGATGTTTTCTTCAACAAACCCGACTTTGCTTTTAAAAAGCTATTTACGTTAGGGGATAAACCTTACTTTGAAAATCTCATCGGAATACACTTCCACCTAAAGAAAAGTTTGTTTCAATTAGTTTCCTTATAAAATTAATTAAAAATCGAGAAAGTATCCTTCAAGTACCATTTGAATCAGAAAATTTACAATGCCACATAAATTTTATTAGGGATCTGTTAAAACAATGTATATTTTGTTTTTCTTCTATTTGTTATATTTTGTTGTAACAAACCGTTTGTATTTCCTTAACTAATTTGGAGTCAAGTTAGTTTGTATATCACTGGTACCAACACATATGGGAAAAATACGGTGAAATACGTTAAATCTGACTATTCAAAGAAAATGTTATAACGACAAAAAGACCCCTTATTAGGCGATATTTTAAAACCTATCTAACATTTGGATGCCATCTGTCAAAAAAACATTTCCACAAAAATTTATTTCGGTCTGGTAAGAATCGAATACAATCCACCACATCCACATTCTTTTGCAGAATGCACACTCACCTGACCTACACGCCCACCTACCATAGTATTTTGAGTATCTTTCTCAGTAAATATTGTAAACAAAACGCACACATATACGCCTATCATTCTATTCTGTTTATAATACATTGATACTACTAGGGCACTAGGCCAACAGCACTTTCTCTTTCTTCAATTTTCATTTGCAGATTCTCAAAAACCTTATCGACCTTTAGATGGAAGAGAATTTTCCGCGAAAATTCTGAGAGCATGTCGCATTTTCCAAACAAAGAGAGAAAGCTCTTCCATTAAGCTTTCTTTTTGCCTGTGGAACATATTTTTCACCCGAAGAAAAAAAAGAAAAGTTGTACCAAACTGCAGTGCAAGTAAAAAATTGAAAAACCCCAAGGAAAATCCGAACAAAATTGTGGATCAACACATGATACTCAAACTCAAGTATCTATCTTTTGGGGCATGATTTTCATTTCCAATCTTATGGATTCAGTTAAGATGTACTATTCGCCCGGTTCGAATGTCTTTCTACACGGACGTGGTGCGTGGAATTTTTCTTGTCTTTCTCTCAGCAAACAATAACACAACAGAAATGAGATTCTAAACAAAAATTAAAATTTGTTTGTTGTTAAATGTTGTTTATTAAATAATTACCCCACCCTGATTTATCGTTTTTATTTTCGCCTTTTGATGTACTATTATAAAGTTCGTTCGGTCGAGATACGCGCCGCAGTAATATAGCTGATGAGATGTGAAATTAAAAAGTTCCTTTGAAAAATTTGTAAAATATGTGTCCTGCTTAAAGTATCCTGCTAAATATAGTGAGTGCATTTTGTTGAATTGAAAAGAAAATTATCTAAAGGCTAAGCAGTAGTATTTGTGTATTGAATGTATAAGAATGGCAGTTGATAAAATGCAAATAAAAGTGATTTTCTGAAGGCAAAAATAAGTATCTATTACTTAAAAAATCGTGTATTCGTGGAATTTGGCTTTTATTGGCAAATGTGTATGGTTTGACTCCTTGCAAGGATATCAAATAATTTCACGGTCAATCGAAACAAACACACCCATATCAACATCATAGTGAACATAATTTCGGTTTCGTGTGGAGTATAATGGGCCACTGTAAGTGGCGCCCAACAGACAATGCTGAACTTATTTTCTTCTGACAAATGCAACCGCATTGCAATCGCAAAACAAATCACATGAATGAAGCATATAAATATCATCATTCTTCCTCAATTTCTGTTTCGCTCTACCGCTCGCTCTCGATTTCTATCGGATAATTAATTATAAAATAATGTGCCAAATTGAATTCATCTTCCAATTTATCGCCGTTTTCCGTTGTCATCGTGTCGTACATAGTTGCCATTGTATTTGCCGCTGTAACAATTCTCATGATAATCATAACAATCATCGACGATCTGCATCATCAATGCATTATCAACAATCACAGTTAAATACTTAATCTTGTATAGATAAATAATTTGTAAATATAAGTTTAAAAAAATAACATAAAAAAACATGTACATAAAGCTATTTTAAGCCATCTTTTTCTCCGAAAAAAGTGGTTCAAAAAAAAGCAAGCAAAAAGTCGGATAAACACGGGTAAAGATTTAACCAACAAAAAAAAAAAAAAAATCGTTAATGTAAAATAAATTTTAAAAAACATTAAATCAAAAGTAAATTTAAGTCACGATTATTCTGTCTGTCCGTCACTTTACAGCACCAGATATTCAACTACATAGCTAACGGAAGTCAAAAATCAAAATTAAACTAAAATTAGAATTATCTTCGATAGATTAAAGTAAAACAAACATCCAATTGTCGCTTTAACAAATCTAAATGTACTTAGGAAAAAATTAGAAAGAACAAAAAAAAAAAATTTAAAGAATTTTTTTTTTTTTTTATCATACTGAATTCGTCGGGACCAAAATCAAAGTTTAAAGATCGAATCAAGCAAGGAAGTCGAGGAGGCGTTTCCAACTGTAAATTCAAATATTTAAAGATAATAAAACTAACAAATAAGTTAACCAACAGATAAGCAATAATTGTTAAACGCTCCCTCCCACCTCTCTATCTGTCTCTTTGTAGAAAAAATTAAATATTTTCATACATAATATATGTAAAAAAAAAATATTTCAAAATCAATTAACGTCCACCGTAATATTACGTTCATACACGAGGTAAAGAAAAAAAAAAAAAAAAAACGACAAATCTCGAGATATCGCAAGGTGTATCTCAAACTCAAACATGGATTACATGCAATTTGCAGCATCGAACATAAACAGCAACATCAACACCGGTAACATCAGTACAGATGACTTTCTGGCAATATTCTCATCAAGTCCAAGTCCGACGGACTACCAGATCGGCAATCAATCCACGTTGATACCAACAAACAACTCTACGACCTCTTCCTCCTCAATCAATTACACAACATCAACAGCTTCCTCGACATATGGCCTTAGTTCTGAACCCTCAGCATCGTCAGTGTTCGGTACGACGACGTTATCCTTCAACGATACCCTCCTTTTCATCAACAACAACTTCAATAGTAATAGCAACTATTTTACGAACAGCAACACACTAAACGGCAATGTGACGACCATCCAGTACAATGATACCTACCCGAGTGGGTATACATTGACGCATATCGTAATCGCGTCGATTATCGTTACGATACTAATGATAATCATTGTGGTGGGGAATATGTTGGTGATAATTGCAATTGCTACAGAGAAATCGCTTAAGAACATCCAAAATTGGTTTATTGCATCGTTAGCGGTGGCGGATTTCTTTTTGGGGTTAATCATTATGCCGTTCTCGTTGGCGAATGAATTGATGGGTTATTGGATATTTGGTAGTTGGTGGTGCGATATCCATTCGGCAATGGATGTGCTCCTGTGTACGGCGTCGATAATGAATTTGTGTTTGATATCGTTAGATCGATACTGGAGTATTACCAAGGCGGTGGAGTATTTGAAGTCAAGGACACCGGCGAGAGCGGCATTGATGATAGCGTCGGTATGGATAATGTCGGGGTTGATATGTATACCACCGTTGTTGGGGTGGAAGGCGAAACGACCGGAGGGAAATTTGCCACAATGTGCGGTAAGTTCAAAAAGAATAATTTTATATTTATTTACATTTTCTATAAGTGAAGTAAATGCAGATAATTTCTTAAAGATTAAAAATTTCTTTGAAAACGGTGCAGACATTAAACACGGAAATTAGAAAAAATATAAATAAAAATTTGATTTGAGACAATTTCGATTCAAAGACATCTCATACGTAAGGGGTAATAAAAACTTTTATTTTTTAAATAAACACTCATGATTATTCATTTTTCATGCGTATGAAGTTCAGTAGGTAATTTGCTTAAGTCTTATTCACTGTTGGAAGAATTTATTATAATTTTTATTAACTCATTAACACCAACTCAAAAGAATACCTACATTAAAATGCGAATTTGTAATTTGTAAAACTTAGCTTTGAAGTTAAATAATAAATAAATATACTTATATATATACTTATACTTTGAAGTCTTTGAAGAAATATGGATGATGTATCGTATATGGTGTGTATATCCACTAGCAACTAGTGATTCGATTTTGATCCAATGAAGAATCTTATTGATAATCAATCTGGTTGTAACCCCCGGGTCAGTACTTAGACTTCACGTCTCTAAATGTGGGCTAGAATCAGCGAAAAAAGAGAGGGCTAAATAAGAAATTTACATGCAGTTTTTAAATTTGAATAAAGTTCTTCTGCAAATTTTTTAATTTACATCGAACAAGATGTCACAAGGTTCATTGACTAATCAAAATTTAGAACTGATGATTTTTATAGCATGCATGAAATTGCACGAAAATTATTTTCAAGCTTGAATGAGAACACAAGTGAAAGCTTCAGTTTTTAAATAAAAGTTGGTCGAAATAAAAGAGGGCTAGAGCGCTAGAAATGAGATTTTCTAGTTTTTCAGGGCTAAATTTTCCCGAAATGACTAACAGTGTGATCTCCGCTCGGGATTGACCTTAAATACTGTGTAAAAGTAGGGATTAACGTTGCGCGTCTAAAGTAGCCATTTGATCCTTTTTTGACTGCCTTACGTCCATGAAACCATTTTCGTCTCTTTTTCTTATGCATTTTTACACCTTTTGAAGTACTTTATTCAACTGACTCATTCTATGCGTTTGAATTTTATTTACAATAGAAAAATAGTTTTCCAAAGATTTTACTACGTTTCATAAGTCTATCTGATTAAGGCTGTAATTTATGAGATTTTGTAGTAACTAGAATGAATCTATCTATATATCTATACATATGTAATGACTTATTTCCCCAAAACCATTACCTTAAGAAGGCGCCAAGTCCTCTAGTACAAAAATTCTGTTACAATTCAGCCACGAAAAGGAGTGACTGAGTGCCAATTTCAACTTATTATAATGTCTTACAAAAATAAATAGACTTTAGCCACTAACTCCGTACCAATTTCTAAGGTTCTACGTGACAACCTACCATACCGACAGGCCTCTACCAAAGTCACAATTTTAAACCTTTTTTACTGTCCTGTCACTATGACACCCTATTCAAATATTGGCTGACTGTTTTTCTTATGTTTTTGCGAGCTTTTACCCTTTTTAAAATAATTTACTGAACTCTATCTTTGTAATACAAAGGACTTTGTTTACAGAGGATTTTTTCCAAATTGTTTGCCACTTTTCTTAATTCTATTTAAGGGGTAGCTTGATAGTTTTTTTTTTTTTTTAAATCAGTTTAGTAACTAATGTTAGTGTTCTTCAAGGTTATGTAATATCTCCAATCTGATTTACTGCTTTGTAACAGTACCTTCTTACTCTTAATGTAATCCAATCTATTCATAACAGCATTTCTCACTTATCTTATTCTTTAAAATTCTCACAGTGAATACACCAAATAGTGGTCATAATTGAGTTCAAGGCTCGAAACCAACAGCGTTGTCTCTTGAAGAGTGGTAGTAAAGTAATCAAACCAAAAAAGGGAGTTGATGGGGAATCAATGCTTGCATGCACGAGTACTTGTGTATTAGCCCAGAACTTCTGTGTACGAGTAATCAGCCAATTGCTAATGCTACAAATAATGGTTCTAGATGATTCGTATAAGACATTTTTCACGATAAAAAGGCGGTTTGGGAACTTTAGGGACAGTAGCCAATATTTTTACTTGCTTAAGTAATTTGTGTATTGTTTTCGTTAAAAAATCGAGATTTTAATCATTCTTGTCAATATTAGATTTCATATTCATTCTTATTAAATTTACAAAATCAATTTTAGCATGACTTTGTCGTCTTCTAATTGACAACTGGTTTGCTTTTCATTAATTTCTATGCATATAGATATATTAATTCCATTTAAGTGCATGTTTTAAAAATATTAGTTCAGATCTATTAAACATATCTCAAAAGTTTCTGGTTCTGATTTGGGCTAGTGCAGTTCTGCAGTACTTAAAAAGATTGAGCAGTTCGCCTCGTAATTTTAACATCATTTACATTTGCTCAGTACTATGCTCTTCCCTGCAACAGTTATTACTTTGTAGGTGTGACAAAATCGGCTGTAAATAATTCGGTGCTATGAATTATCTGCCTGTTTTTGAAAGTTTTCTTCAGATGTTGATCCATTTTTGAAATTAGCTTATAGAATTAGGATTTAGTTAAGATTTAGTACCAACCCATACTCTTGAGCTAGCTCCATCCAATCGCTAAACCATCTGGTTTTGCTATATACGTATGTAGGTATAGTGCCTTGAGTGCAGCTTTTTTAGGGAGACAATTACTTGACATATTCAAAATTTTTAAAACATAATTGATTTATATTGAATGTCTTCATAAAGAGTGGGAACAGATCAGTATCTAATACTAGCACATAGTTTGGTATGCTGGGAGGGAGGAGGAATACTCGTTTCACTTAGAACTTTAAGAGTTTCTTAACAATATCGTACTTTTTACTCCCCCACTTTTAAGCTGAGTAGAGCAAGATGGACTACTTATGTGGAAGACGCATTTATTCCCAAAGCATTTTCTCCAAGTAGAATTTTCTTTAAGCAACTTCTGTTGAGGTGCCTTTCCATGTTTAAACTTTTTGTAATGTACAAATCAAGGTATTTATACTCCTTTACAATTTTGTCACTATTAAAGAACTATTTTTCATTTGAAGAGTTTCTTTCGAGTTCTCTAGATTTACGACTAGACTCCATAGGTAGCTAGTTTATCATAAGTTGGAGCACTTTTGGGGAGTATTCTATGACATTACTATAGTACAGAAATTCGAAAAGTGTGTCTCGCAATTCTGTCCGTCTGCCCGTCTGTATCACGGAATACAGCCTTAACGCCTGGATAGATTTACTTCAAACTTCATAGCTAGAGTCTGTGGGATCACTATTCGAGGCGAGATCAAAATATACCTGTGGCCAGTTTTGAAATTTTGCAATTTTCTTGAAAATGGCTCTAATGATTTCTATAAAAGTTCATATCTGAGGTACCATGAACTTGCTATAAGACTGTATACTCAGTTTGACATATTTCGGTTACGGCTTGGATGACTTTATTCAAAATTAATATCTAAGTCATTTTAAGCATACATGAGGATATGGCATTCAAATTTTGGACATATGCCCTTTATTTTGCCCTTTATTTTTGCTTAGTCTCACTTTGCTTTCAGAAAACTAACAAGAAGAATTTGTTGAAAAGGCTGGCGGTGACTTTTCATATAATTTGCTATGCTCAGTTTTAACTTATTAACTACAAACAACTCAAATATTGCAAAAATGTTGGAAATTGCATATGGCAGACTTCATATCTCCCGCGAGTAGATGATAGTATTCAAGTAATACAATTCTACTTCGAAGAAGTCGAAGAAGACATTTAACTTGACTTGGAGTAGAGTTACAAGTCTGTAAACTTGGTCCTAAGTAGTTTCTTAGTAGCTGCCTATGTTGTTGGTGTGTAACAAATACATAATGCATGTGCAAATTCGTATTAAATACTAATAATAGGGCATTTTTAGGACTTTAATCGGAAAGAAGTCTTGTTGTCCATTTCTATCCTCGTTTCTGCAACTTTTCCGAATTTTTCAATGGTATTTAGACGCATCCCATGTATCAGGTTTTTTCCAAAAATACTTGTAACAGCACTTTACTTATTGACATTGTTTTTAACAATTGGCCTTTTCTTGCCTCAGCTCTTGATTTTGTTCAAAATTAATATCAAACATATATTTGATATCATACATGCAATGGCATACTCGTATCTTGGTATACCAAGCTTTGAAAATATTTTCTATTATTTTTTATAAACAGCTTATACGAGTAGGTATGTAGGTACAAGAACGGGTGACCCAGTCATGCATTTGATTTCCTTTCTCACACTACGTTCTAGCTCTGTAGTAGGAAGTTTTGATAATCAGTGAATTTAGTCTTTCAGTCAGTCAATCACTCAGCGTTTTTTGAAATCTTGTATCTCGGCAATCGCTTAAGTTAGAAACTTTAAATTTGGTGTTTGGTAACATCGTGTACGATTTTGTAATAGGCTAAAAATGCTCTATCCAGTTTCGTGTAAATAAGTTGCTGGAGAACTTGGCGGTGCAATTCCGTGCACCTTAATACTGGTGTTTCTCAACGCTCTGTCCATTCTCCGACCATTCTTCTAATTTATATCCATGACCTTCTCCATCTTACCATTTCTTTAGGAACCTAACCCATTTCTTTAGGAACAATAAAATTCATGATCGATGGTCAAAACAAGAATCCTAAAAAGGAATGCAAGAATAGAACATTATTTACATGACCGCACATATCTACCCCTAATTCGCAATTTATGTTAGTCCGTAATTTTAAAAAGTTCTCCTAATGGTTTTTGCTATTCCTATTGATCTACCTATTTCGGATAATAATTTCAGTAATATGCGTTCTATGCTGAACGCTTCCATTCATCCGAAGTTCGAATACAACCAGAAACATGTTTGAGATTACTCGATAGTGGTAAGCATATTGTAGACTGATCTGTGATCATTCGTACGTAGCAGGAATATTAAAAGGGAGTGGGTCGAAATTCTGTGCAAAAACTTGTATTTGAACAAAATTCTATAAACCACGAACAAATTTTGTATAAACAAAATTCTGCTTGCAACTTCTCAAAATTCGGTGATTCTCAAAACTCAAAATTTAAGGTCTCCCAATTCTGTCTTTTTGTTCGTTTGTATGTACAGATAATTGCAACCGAAAAGGGTAAAAGGATTTTCTTTAAGCCGTGTATCTGGGATTTTGGGACTCACAATTCGGAAAAGACCTGAATTTTCATTCAAATCCTATTAGTATTTGCCATACTACGAGGCTAATTTTCTCGAAGACGGCTCAAACAATTTTCACAAAATGTATTATAGTAATTGAGATATGTTGAAGAAATACTATGAGTTGGTGTACCAGATCTTTTTCAAAATCACCCAGTCGATTTTATTCAAAATCGGTATCTTGACAACATTTGAAATAGGGATAGCTTTTGTAAAAAAAAAAAAAAAATATGTTTTAACCTTTCAAACTAAGGGCTCTAAAATAAATAAAATTATGGATTCCAAAACTCTGTAAATAAGTAAATACTAGTAGTACTTTTGTTTATTAAAGTAAAGAAGAAAAGTTGAAAAAGTAAACGAATTCAAATCCAGGTAGTGTATGGCTGGTGTGTCTGTCTTCAATTGCGGTCGCCGACTCTCTCTCGAATCCTCGTTCAGTTAAGTTCTTCAACGTTTCAAAAGGGTGAAGTTGGTCTCGATGCAAGAAACAATATGGTTTTAAAGTGCTGCCAAATAGATCCTACAACATAACAGCTAATGTACCTACAATTGCTCGTTAAAATCTATTTGGCATGTAAATAAACACTTATTTACATTTTTTTACTCTAATTGTGTGCTTTTCCCAAAATGTTGAAATTTACAGGCTTCTAGTGCACAATTAAATTTTTTTTTTTCGGTTACATTCTTTGTGTGTGTGAAATTCTTTTATTTTTTTTATTTTTTTTAGTCGAATTACACACGCCAGTTGTTCGGGGTAACCTACCCCAGTAGGTTACCCCGAACTCGGGCTCGGCTGGAGTACAGTCCATGTTCTGTGCCCTTACGAAAGTGTAACGAAGGTGTGTGAAATAACATTTTTTTTTCTAAGAAGTCACACACTTTGTGTATTTTACTTAATTATATACAAACACATCAACCTGTTACAAAGAGTTTTCTCATTCTGGCACTGCAGCATAGGCTAGGCATGCTGGGTGAATTGGTTGTATGACTTCGAACGCTTGCTTAATAGCCTTACAGATTCCCTACTGTATTATAAAGACTTCAAACATATTTGTGCACACATTATAGCTAGAATAGCTCGAATATTAAAATGATCTAAGTCACTTATTTAACCCTCCTATGACTCTCAGAAATAAAGTGAACGACTGACAAACTTAAACAAAATCGTTGGAGCCGTTTTTGAAAAAATCGATTCTTGTCGAAATCGGCTATTGGTAAATTGAATTGTGATCCCACAGACCCCAGATAAGAAGTTTGAAGTATATCTATACACCCGTTTAGCCTGTAGTGTAGTGTACTTTCTTACATATAGAAAGACAGTCAGACAGATAGACAGAAATGCGAAACCCACTTCCTTTAGAGTAATAGCAAGATTGATGAAAATCTCGAGTACGAGAATTTTCACAAAACCAGTACTTAACCATGTAGATGCAAGTAGAAATCGCACATAAGATCCTCATGGATGAACAAATCACCAGGAGTATTAATTATTCATTTGCGAACCTATCTGCTACATAATAGACTACAGAGAGAATCAGAGTGATCAATGTTTTCTTTGGAGGCAGCTCGGTTAAGAGATGCACACCGGGGGACTCCTCAAGGGAGTGTGCTTTCACCACTGCTTTCTTAATGAACTTCTCCTAGAAATATAGAATACTTGTCGATGTCCTGCAATTTGCTTTAAACAAATTGGTCATTTCGACAGACAACTGTGGTCTCAGTGTTAATCCGACCAAGACCGAGCTAGTCCTGTTTATCTGGAAACATAAAAATCCTTGCTTAACCTCTCCTAAACTGAGAGAATGCACTCTTAGACTCTCAAATAGCTCTAATTAGTTGTGCACATCGGAAGTGTGCCTATTCTCGCATATGGTATACTAGTGTGGTGGACCGACCTGGGGGGAATTCTAACATAAAGTTATTGGAAAAAAACTCAACGTGTAGCATGTCTCAGTATTACCAGTACACTGAGACCCTCTACAACAACGGCGCTTCAAACCATGCTCCAATCGACATGGTCGGCAAGCAACTAGCTGCGAGCTCAACATTTAGACTGAGTGAATCTCAGCAAGGGAGATAACAACACACTGGCTATGCCAGTATCATATTGATATACCGTCATCTCCCAAGAGTTATCGGCTACTTGCCCACCAAATTAAATTCTAACTGGGGGTTAATATTGTAACGCAGACTGATATTATATTTATATTGACAGTCAGGCGGTCATCAGATCCCTAACATCCAGCAATATAAGATCTAAGGCAGTGAAATACTGCCGCGTATCTCTCAACGAGATAGATGGACAGTACAATTTCGCCCTTTGCTGTGCACCAGGTCACTGTTTCATTCCGGGGAATTGCGAAGCTGATGAACTAGCCCGACAAGGTTCTGCAAGGCATAACCGACATCGAGGTGCCAATGTCTTTTGAGAAGTACGTTTTGCTAGGCGTTACACAAGGCGAACCTTAGATGGAAGCATTTAAACCATTGTAATATCGTCAGAATAATGTGGTCAGTAGGAGATCAAAAGAAGTCTAACGGACTGCTGAAATACTAGAGAGGAACCCTCTCAAAACTAACCAAAGTAATAACAGGGCACTTTACGATATGTATGTAGGTATTCTCAATGGTTGAGCATCTCCTACAATGACTACTGTAGGAGCTGCAGAGATGATGAGAAAGAAGAAACAGTAAGACACTTCTTCTGTGAATGCCCGAAACTCACCAACATTAGATAGGCTACACTAGGTGAACACCTTCTCAATAATCTTATCGATCACAACAACGCCTGCAGGGCTAAATTTAACAAAATTAATTATGAAAACTAATTGGTTCCAAGGGTAGGCGGTTCCTTACTCAGTGGCAATGCAGTGGACCTACTTTTGCTTTAAGTATGCCTAATCGAGGGCCACTCCAAACCAACTAACCAACCATTAATTATACATAATTAGTACAATTTGAACCCCATATATATAAAAGTTTACAAATTTATTTTGTTCTTTAAAAATACCTTCTTTCAAAAAATGTGTTCGTAACATATACGATCCGTAACATATATGTACATCCTTCACGGAAGTGAGAGTCTGTCTTAACTACTGCATTGGATGCGAAGCGCTTTCCAGAAACAAATTTCTTCAAGTTTGGGAACAGATGGAAGTTTGAGGATGCCAAATCAGGTGAATAGGGGGCATGACCGAGCAAATCGTAGCCCAAATCCCGCAGTTTTCCCATCGCCAACGCACACTTGTGTACAGGTGTATTGTCCTGGTGAAAGATTATTTTTTTTCTTCTTCAAGCCAGGCCTCTTCTCGTGAGTTTTAGCATCCAGCTGGTCAAGAAGGTTGGAGTAATATTCGCCTGTAATTGTTCTGCCTTTCTCAAGGTAATCAATTAACAGGATCCCTTTCGCATCCCAGAACACACTGGCCATAACCTCTCCGGCAGATGCGATCGACTTCGCTTTCTTTGACGCTGAACCACCGGCTTCCACCCACTGCTTCGACTGCTGTTTCGTTTCTGGCGTGTAGTGGTGGACCCATGTCTCATCCATGGTGACAAATCGCCCCACAAAATCGGTCGGATTACTATTGAATCGGTCCAAAGTTTGCCGCGAAAATCGTTTGCGCATTTGCTTTTGATCGGCATTCAGCAAATGCGGCACCCATCTTGCGCAGAGCTTTCGCATCCCTAAGTTTTTGTGCAAGATGTTTCGCACCCTCTCTTCCGATATACATCCAGCCTCAGCTATCTCACTCACCTTCACTCGCCTATCGTCCAACACGATATAATGCAATTTTTCGATGGTTTCGGGTGTGGTTGCGGTTTTTGGCCGTCCTTCACGTAGGTCATCTTCGAGGGACGTGCGATCACGTTTAAATTCAGCTGCCCACTTTTTAACGATTGACATGGAAGGAACAGAGTCCCCGTAAACTTTTGTCAACTTTGGATGAATTTCCTTAGGGGCTAACCCATCCAAAACGAAGAATTTTACCACCGCACGATATTCACCTTTATCCATTTTAACGAAAAACACGCGAGACGTCTACTGCAAAAATTCGTGCAAAGAAACTACTTGAGAGAATAAGTTGAAACTTGTCATAATGATTAGAACGCCATCTCTGCGTCAGGTCGAGAACTTTTCACCTTGCCCTCGTAGTTCACCGATAAATCACAACAAATTATAATTTATTGTTCGACGAATAAATATTGTATGCACGAAGAATATACTTTTTTGCATTCCTATTTGGCATTTGGCAACCAATGATTGTATTGTAGAATAAAGTTATTTATGGTGTTGCAATATAAATTATTGAAAACTGTAACATGTTTATAATTTGACTTCCATATTTATGTTCGTGTCGATATATCATATCAGAACAAAGGTCGTATTCTAACGGTGCTATATTCAAAATGGTTTTCCGCATGGCGGCGTGTGTCTTTTTTTGTGAGCGTTTTTCAGTATGTCTGTGTCAGTGCCCTTCGCCTTTTTCGTTCACGATAGCTTGTGCGGAAATGCACAGATTTGGATAGAGTATTTACATGAAGTAGGGCTCAAGGTTTATCTACTTTTGTTTCCAGTCTGTTTAGTGGTTTTGAAAATACAGTTTTTGCATGCATTTCTACCGTTCACGATGAATTGAGCAACAATGCACCAATTTTGAAGAATATTCTGCATGGTATTTGCCTTAGTGACGACTGGAGCATTATTGTTTTCATGTTAATCAGATTAGCGGTTTTAAAAATATAATTAATTTTGTGCAATTTCGAAATGTTGTCTTCCACTCTAACTTCTGCTAAACTGCACAGATTTCAATGATTCTTTTTGGAAATTGTAAAGAATGAATAATATTGCGCAAAGAAGGTAACATTTGATCCAAGGGCAGGAAACGAACCTGCGATAGATATTCCTGGATATATTCTTATCTAATCAATTCTCTAACATCATAATTCGCTGTCTTATGTGGATTCTGAAGGGTATTGAGGAGTTCTGTTGAACGATGTCTATTAAATAATCTTGCCTCCTCATCAATTGTTAGTGATATAGTCAAGGCTCAGATCAGCATGCTTATTGCTATTGGGTCGAGAAGGATAAATGGTCCCCAATGGTGGAAAACATAGATTGGTGAAACTATTCCCAGCTTGCGGGCACGTTGCAAGCTGTCTAAAGAGGGGTTATCGATTGGTCCACTTACAAAGAGCTCACACAAACTGAATTCGGTCCACGTGCATCTGCGTTCCGGCTCTTTTTGCAAGCAATCTGGTCAATAATAATACAAGCCAAATGCCATAATAAATATCGTCTATGCTTTTTTAATGCGAACCGCATGAAGTCAGAGAGTTTAATGTGTGGCATTTACATGCTCTAGACTAGAAAAATCACAAGCGTGACCAGATTGCAACCATACTGTGTTTCTTACTAGAAAAGGAGTTCTAGTTACAAAGAAATTTCATTGGGGAATTTCTGTGGGCCTATAGTGTAAGTTGGGAAAACGAACCACACTACCTGCAAGGGCTACAGTAGTGCGTATTACGTTTTATACGCAATATGTATAGGTAGATGTGCCAGAGATGTGATTGGCTAAATTTATATACTGTCACGTAGATAAACTTTTCAGCGTCTTAACGTGTCACTTTGCACTGAGATCGAAGGTTTTAACTCACGAACTTAAGCCCAAATCAGTTAATTTGGTTACCTTGGACTAACTAGCTTCCTCAGTTAAACTGATATAGTATCGTTATCTGATCTCTATGATGACTTTTGACCTAGATCTGTAAAAATTACATGCCCTCGACATCCACTGCCACATTGCAGAAGAGATTTACAAAAATGCACAACATTTACGAGCACCAAAATATTGCACATTAATTTTCCTTCTCATTTGCTAAGTGCAACTTACGAGTATTTCGGAAAAAAATCTTTTACAACTCGGACGTCTCATTCAATGGGGGCCGTATATACTATAGCCAACCTACTCAAGTTAAAATACGAACACGAAACTGAGAAAAATAAGAAAATACAAATAAAATCTCCTCAACGCTCATGGAAAAGAGATAAATTACACATAAGCATGGCGTAATGGAGAAGATTTCGTCTTCCCAATGAAAAGGAACAAGAAAGTTTTTTTTTTTTTTTTTTTTTGATGTGAAAATCTACTCTTGAGGAAAAACTTTTAATAATCCGAATTATCCAGTTCCGACTCATAGTCTATCTCTATCTGAATTTTTATATTCATAGCGCTTCTCTTACCCTTTTTTCGTTCCATCAACCATGGCCAACTGGAGTGCTCGGTTGGTTTCTCATGAATTGTGCTGTGTGTGCGCATTTAACCATCTAACGCAAAGGCTTCTTTAAGAAATCGCTAAAGATGAACTTTGAGAAGTTTCTTCCAGCACTTTAACTTAATGCGTTTTAATCTAGCGTAAATGTTTTTAGCCCGTTTCTTTAACGTCTCTCCTGTGGAACGGGTTGCGCGTTGATTGTCCTTTTCATCTAGAACTCAGAAAATGTTGCTTTGGTTGCGATAAACTCCTTGCAAATGGTCGAACATTTTCTTCATGCAGTCAGGTGGAATTAATGTTAATATTTATTAACATTACTTCGGAAGTAAATTTTATTTTCATGGCCTTGAGCTTTAAAATGAATCATATTCTCTACCTGGTGGCGATACTCAGTCCAGTCCTAATATACAGACTTTAACACCCAAAAGTCATTTAGAAAGGTAAATTTACTTTCCCTTTTTGGAATAATGGTTGCCGTTGGTTTGAAGGACACCGATTGGGCTAATTTAGGGCGTTCTTTCTGACCGTTGGTGTTCTTCTATTTGATTTTCGCTCTGCAAAAATATCGCGTGCTGTAAGCCATAGACTGGCAACATAACGTCCTCAATCTGAAACAATTTCCCTGATTGCTTATACTAATTCGTGATTCTAGTAATTAACAGGAGGTACTTAGCGATACAACGATTTAGTGGAACAATGTCATGTACGATAACACTACTCCCTTGATTGCGTTTGGCATAATTAAGATTTATTAAGCAGTGATATGTTTACTAGCATGCTAATTGTCCAAAAGACCATTTGAACTACATTTTGTAGGTTAGTAGTTGGTGGTATTTGTTTGGCTTTTAGTAATTTAACTGGATCACGAGGAGTTGTGGAAAGTAGTAGGTACATGTGATTGTTATCAGTCAACCACTTGCTTGCTTAAACGAGAATCAGGACAGAAAAGTTATGATGTTAATTATTAATTTTAGCTTGATTCCAGATAACATTATTCAACTTTTATTTATAAAGTAGGTTCAGGATTGAATTTTGATAAAAAAAAAAATGTTATAAGCACGATTCTGACATTTGACCATTGTGGAGTTATACCGGTATTTTGAATTTGACACACCCTGTGTCAACATTCACATTCAATTACATATTTACTACCTACTTGTGAGACTTCTTAGCTAATTATTTTGATTTAGGTGCAATCAAATTTCTCATATGTACGAGTAGGCGGCAACAGCCTCTCTAATCAAGTCGAATCCAGGAAAAATGTTACCATATATCTTAAACTACGTCAGTCGCAGAGTATTACAAGTGCCCCTGTCCCTAAAAACTTGGATTCAGCGGTTTACATATGAAGACAATCAGAAGAATATAAACCTCTCTAAGGGTTTTACAAAATGGAATTGTAACTTTGCTTCATAACATGTGGCGGGAAAAATAAATATCGAAATAGACTTGGAATTGGTTGAAGGAATTCATAATGTCAAAACCAGCCTTACAAATTCTTCTCATCACTCAGTACTCCACTGCTAGGTCAAGGCTTTGCGTTGTGCTCAAGAATACCTAAGGACTGACTTAAATGTATATTAAGATTTTTTTTTTTTACCAGTTACATCGACAACCACTCACAAGTTGCAACTCAAATTGGTGGTTTTCTTTTTCGTTTTTTACAAATAGTCCAATCAAATAAGACAAATGTAGGGTCCTTAGTCCTAACAGTCTATAAATGCTTAAAAGAGAATTATGGTATCCTATTAAACAAACTAGTCGCCTATGGACTACCAAAGCAGCTCTGCGGCTGGATGCACAATTTTCTTCTCAACAGATCAATGCAAGTTGTGGTCGATATTGTGTCTTTACGCCATATGAAACGCTGGAATGTCTCAGGGTTCTATACTTTCACCAACTCTATTTCTACTCCATGTCAACAATCTTCTAAAGTCAACAAACAACAAAATCTTTAGTTTTGCTATGACAGCACCCTAATTCCAACTTGCTCTAACAGCATGCCCTTGAATGCAAATACATCACATCGTCAAAGATGCAGTGCAGAAAAGAAACTTAGTTTTACTTACTTAGTCTAAACTTACCACCCTTTCCAGAAAGAACTCTTCTACTGTACCACAGCTTCAAATGAACGACTAAACTATCCATCCCAAGGAAACTATGCATTTTCTTGGCATCAGAGTCAACTCTGGTGTAACATGGCACGACCAAATATCCAACATTGCAAAATCGGCATCCATGTAGTTGAGTTACCTACTTAGAGCAAAGATATACTTTACAGTGCAACAACTCCTACTCCTATGCAAAACAAAAGTTAGACCAGGACTTGAGTATTGTCTAAGGTTTGTAGTTTGGCCCAAAATATTATTTTTATCTGCTCGACAGCATACAGAGACTCCGCTTAATAGATCTCGCACTTCCAACGTCCAACCTTCAGCTAATCGAAGACTGGTAGCAGATCGATGCTTATACTATAGGTTAGCCTCTCCTGAGGGAAGATTATAAAAAAAATCTCGTGAATTAATAACAAAATCAAAGTCTGACTTATTTGTCTTCAACTTACAACCAAAATATTTTTTTTTCGTTTTTTCAAAATTTATACCAGCATTGGATTTGGATGATTGTTGCATAACCTGTGCAAAAGTCATGCATATAACTTTAATAGTTTAGGAGCTAGAATGCGGTGACAGACTGACGGGAGCAACTGTTTGTATAATATCCTATCCCTCATCTTTTAGCGCAATTCTAATAAAATTAGGGTCGGCATTCAGAACTTTTCAATGTAGATGCATGACATCTTTCTTCTTTGATGGGGTAACACGTACTCGTACAGTGAATTATCTACAAAAAGTGAAGTAAAGTATTAAATTCTTTAAATCTCAATCTACATATGTATATAGAATTAAAAATGAAGTGTGGTATTTGTAATTCCAAAGTGAAAGGAAGCGATTTGAAAATTAAGTGAAAGTGATGTGTTCGTATTGCAATAATTATTATCATGCAAAGTGCACCAAGTTGGAAAAAGAGACATTGAATTTTTTGAAAGGAGTAAACAGGGCTTTAAATGTAATGGCTGTGTCTCTTAGCGAAGAAAATCCATCTTAGCTGATCACTATTCCATTGCTCCCGGTTAAGCATTCTCTAAATCATCTCAGAATGCAAAAGCTGATAACAACACATCAGACGTCGATATTGAAACTGCTTGCACTTTCCCCTGCACATTTGCGTCATCGTCATTATCATCATCTCAGCATTCAAATGCTTCTACTGTTGACACCATTTACGCTGCAAACCCTGTATTGTGAGATTATTAAACTCCAAAACTTAAATGCTGATGCACTCACAAAAATACAGTACTTAGAATAGTACAAGACGTCTCTTACTCGGAAGGTCGAAGAAGGAGAAACAATGTGTGGTAGATATCGTTGGTTTGCCTAATGTAAACAATGATAACGTCACTGAGAGAGTTGATAAACTTTTTAATGATGGTGTTGGAGAGCAGATCGACTCTGTTGATATCGAGCAATGCTACATCAAGAATATTAAAGGAAAAGGGAATAATAACAAAAAAAGTGGTGTGTGTCAAATTTTCTTCGTTGTCACGGAAAGAGAATATTACGAGTAAAATGCACTTGCAAAAGATCAAACTGCACTCCAATATTCTCGATGATCAATGCAGCAACACCGGAAACAACAAAAATATCAACAGCAGAATATTCATCCCTCAGTTTCTACACTCGTTCTCTTATGGCGAAGCAGCTGAAGGATAACAACAAATTAAAGTTCGTTTGGGTGAGAAATGCATCTGTACGAGTACTTATCAGAAAAAAAGGCTGGCGATAAAGTTCATAAAATTGTTAGTCTTGAGGACTTTTCTAAAATTCATGTATAATTTATTTATTTTTTTAATATTGTACAGTAATGTCTAATTTATTAAATTCTTCTTATAGTGATTTGTATGCATACACCTCAAAATGTTTATGTATAGAACATTAAAACCTAGAACATCTTTCAGGGTTTCAAATAATCCATCAGAAGATCAGAAGCCTGAGAAAAAATTTTGATTCGTTTTACTCGCATCTTGCTACGAGGGCAAGGTGAGAAGTTCTCGGCCTGACAATGAAAGACTTCGATTTTCAGTTAAAAAATGATTTTATTTTTCTACATAATCTCCCTTGACTTCAACATCAATATTCCTTCTTGGAAGTGAGAGTCCGGAAGGCTGTGAAAATATTCATCTACGGCCCTCTCAACTTCTGCATTGAAAAACAAATTTCTCCAAGTTTGGGAACAGATGGAAGGCTTAGGGTGCCAAATCAGGTGAATAAGGGGGATGGCCGAGCAAATCGTACCCCACATCCCGCAGTTTTCCCATCGCCAACGCACACTTGTACAGGTGCTTTGTCCTGGTGAAAGATGATTTTTTTTTCTTCAAGCCAGGCCTCTTTTCGCGAACTTTGGCATCCAGCTGGTCAAGAAGGTTGGAGTAATATTCGCCTGTAATTGTTCTACCTTTCTCAAGGCAATCAATTAACGGGATCCCTTTCGAATCCTAAAACACACTAGCTATGACTTTTCCGGCAGCTATCTCACTCACCTTCACTCGCTTATCGTCCAACACTTTTTTGATAGTTTCGGGTGTGGTTGCGGTTTTTGGCCATCGTTCACTTGGGTCATCTTCGAGGGACGTGTGACCACGTTTAAATTCAGCTGCCCACTTTCTAACGGTTGACATGGAAGGAGCAGAGTCCCCGTGAACTTTTGTCAACTTTGGATGAATTTCCTTAGGGTTAACCCATCCAAAACGGAGACTTTTATCACCGCACGATATTCAAGTGTATCCATTTTAACGAAAAACACGCAAGGCGTCTACTGCGAAAATTCGTGTAAAGAAACTACTTGAGAGAACAAGTTGAAACTTATCATATGAACTAATGAGAAGTGCACCCAGGCAGGAAACATACCTTTTTGCTGATTGGAACGCCATCCCTGCGTCAGGCCGAGAACTTTTCACCTTGCCCTCGTAGTTTAGATCATTTGCCAGATCTTATTTTTCTCTCCGAAACATGGATATATAGTTTTGAGATTGTTAACTTTGAAATGATTATTATTCTGCGGGGGTATAGCGGTTTTTTTTTTCGAAGTGATATGCGATGTAAAATAAGTAACTTTAATTTAGTTAGTGCTGACGTGATAAGTATGGATTGCGAAATTTCAGGTACTCGCTTTTGCTTTATTGGAATTTATACATTACATAACTGTTCCGTCAATGTGTTTCTGGATGAATTTTCTTATTTCTTAATAACTGAACTTGTACAAATTTGGTGATTTTAACATAAATTTGCTTTTGCATTCGCCAAGTGTGGATACATTTCTATCAACTTTATCATCTTTTGGATTCGAATCGTTATTATCCCAATTTATCCGAATTGCCCATAATTCTATTTCATGCTTGGATCATGTATTTATACGGCTACATAGGAACAACCGTCTTACCTATAGATCTGCAGTATACTCGTATGATCATAAGATAACTGATCACAACTATTCAGTTTGATTTTATTGTCCTGGAATTTGAGCAGTTTAATATTTCTGACTTTCAGAAAGTTGATTTTGTTGCTTTACAGAGCATTGACTTTAGAGACTTGGGATGATGTTTACATTGCTTATGACTCATCCGCTGTCCAAGCTCCAATTCATATCGCGAATTGTATCCAAATTAGCAAAAGAGATCACAAATTAAAAAGCCTCAAACCTTGGATGAATCTACGTTTGCTTGAAAAATTTTCAAAGAAAAATCAACTTCGTGTTCGCCTTGCCAAACATCCAATCAACACTAGGCTCAAAAGGTATTGTAACAAGCTATGTCATGAACTAAGAAGCGAGATCCCTTTTTGTCGAGATGCTTATTTTAGAAGAAAACTAATTCAATACACCGGGAACTCTAGAAAAGAATGGGGAGTGGTTAATAAAATTTTGAATAGGAAAAAATAAAAAGTTGATATTTCAATAATCCAGATGTAATCGTATCTGAGCCTTTAGAAATTGCTAACCTTTTCAACGATTTCTTTACTAACTTAACCACTTCCGCATACTACCTCCACATGCCAATGTGATAACACACTCAAGCAGGAATACCTACAAACAAGAAGTTTTTTCTTTGAACATTTTACCTCTTTGGAAGTGCATAAAATTATAATGTCACTGAAAACGTCAAATTCATCCTCCTGCGATTGCATTTCGAGTAGACTTTTGAAAAATGTATCATTTTCTATAGCTGATATACTATGCTATATTTTCAACTCTAGTATTCAAGAAAGTATTTTTCCTGATTCGCTTAAGACTGCAATAGTAATCCCATTACACAAAAAGGGGGATACTACTATTTTAAATAATTACTGTCCTATTTCTCTGCTGTCCGTTTTTTCTAAGGTTTTTGAACAAGGTTTTAAAACCAAAATGATATCATTCTTAGATAAAACAAATTTTTTCAGTGATTTTCAGTATGGTTTAAGACGTGGTAAATCTACGGAAGATACCTTGCTAAAAATGTGTAGCGAAATATACAGCAATGTAAATGTAAATGAATCTCCTGCCGCTCTATTTATCGATATTATTAAAGCTTTTGATATGGTTGATCATGCGCTATTACTCAAAAGTTGTATAATGCAGACTTCAGAGGATCTATGTATTCTTGGCTTGCTTCTTATTCAAGCAATCGTAAAGAGAGGGTAAAGATTAAATCTTGTTTTAGTTATGTGTGCTCCACTAATATAGGTGTCCCCCGAGGATCTGTTCTAGGCTCTATATTATTCTTAGTCTACGTGAATTCCTTATTCACTCAACCTTTTAAAGGCAAAATTACAGCTTTTGCCGATGATACTGCACTATCTTATTCCAGTAACAACTATCTTAATTTGTATGCAGATGTCAATTTTGACCTTGAAATTCTTCGTAGATGGTTCAGATTTCACAAACTATCTATCAGCGCTAATTTTATGTTATTTAACGCCATGGGTACGAATTGTGAAGATATGCTTTTGCAGTATCATTCACCTTGTTGCTCAAGATTTGGTCTTAATAATGCGTGTTGTCATGATCAGTATTTAACCACTTTTGATGATAATTGCTTCATTATTGAACGTGTTGAAAGTTTTAAGTATTTAGGTATTATTTTGGTTAACAAGCTCAGTTGGAAAAATCACACGTTCCACTTGAAACAATATCTTAATGCAGTAGTTAGGCAAATTTTTTACCTCAGCCTTTACTGCGACTCGACAATTCTTAGACTGGTGTATATAATGGACTGTTCAAATCTAAACTTCAGTACAGAATTTCGTGTTGGGGTGGTACAAACTTGGTACACACTTGGTTAAAGTAGAACCTTTGCTTTAGAGATAATCACAGATCTCCTAGTTTTGAGTTGTTCAGGAATCTTAAAATTCTTCCACTAAGGCACCTATATTGTTATAAGGTTCTTAAAACATTTTTTCAAAAATCTGAGCGTCAATACCCTTAATTTTGTTACTGTTTCTATAATCAATAAAGCACTTTTTTCGAAATTTTATAAAGTAACTTCTTGCCGTTTATTTAATAAACTTCCAGAAATACTCAGATGCCAGCGAAACGAATCAATCTTTTTAAAGCATGTTCAAATATGGCTCTTCTCTTTTAACCATTGCAATATAGAACATCTTGTTAATCCACCACTGTAATATTTCTTTCTATTTTACTTGCCTTTACATTACTTTTTTTAGTGGATAATACAAATAACTTCATACCCCATTAATCAAATTCAATTTGAGATTATTATTTTACCATACTGGTGCATTCGACTCTTGTCCCTCTGACAATAGAATGTTCCTAACTATTTCATATGAAAAATATCTTCTACTTAATTTTAATTTAAACTATAGGTATTGAAAATTGTATCCTTTTATATGAAAAAAAAAAAAAATCACATTTCATGTTGCTGAAATGACTGTTATTTCCTATTTCCTTATTATGCTTTGGATTCCGCAAGGAATCGATTATAGTGCTGTGGAATAAGGTCAGGTGAAATGAGGCCAAATTGTAATTCAATATCCCAAAGTGAATTCACTAATCCAAAGTGAAATAAGGCCAAATGCTAAAGTCTTTCATGATGAAATCTTTAAAGTAGTTAAAAGCGTTTACTGAACTACATGCCGCATAGTGGTGCCCTGAGCGCCTACATGTGTATGAGTCGAAAAGATGTCCATCTTTCACATCGAATTTTAATTTATTAAACTTTTGCCGTATAATAATTCTATATTTAAAAAAAAATAGAAAATGTATCTATTTTAAAATAAAATTCGACACGAATCAAACAGCACTTGGGTGGTGCTAAACAAAAAACTATGACCATCTCTTCGACTTATACACCGGACGGCCTTCGGCCTCACATGAAGGTTCTCAGGGAGGATTACATCTCCACCAATACATTCGCAGATTACAACAGAACCTTTAACATGTTTCACGGAAGGCACTAAACACTAATCAGAAGTTGGTTCTTATGGTGACCTGCGAAGGAAAACTCTTATCTTAGAATCAAAATCTTAGACGAACTTAGACTCTTCGCTACAGGAAATATTTTCCAGTCTTCGAGTGTCCAATTTTTGTGTTCATTGGTCCATTGCAATCGCTTTTGCTAATTCACAGCTCGCTACAATGATATTTTTTATAGCTGTCCTGCCATAAAAATTTGCTTCTTGAAGTCTACGTTTGACGTTGAAACACTTACTAGTTTAACCCTTCGCAGATTCACTTGGGCTGCTATTTTCATTACGGAAATTGAGTCTTAGAAGTTCCGTTTTTTCTTTAAAAGTGAAGCTTATTTGATTGGTTTTTAGTTCACTTATAAGGTAGCTATTTGGGCCGGGTTGAGGATGGTTGGGCCCTGTTTACACATTCCTGGTACCTACAATCGTAGGTGCATTCATAGAACTTGTCTTTCCACTGATTTACATTAACCTCTGTGAGTCCAAGAACGTTGTTGTGCAAGGGAACAAACTCATACCATTTTTTAAAGGGTGATCAAAGGTTGTCTACCTACGCGTCACTTTAAATATATAATCGGCATGTATAGCAGAATTGAACACTATATTTTAAATTTGGAGGCATTATCGATTTGTTTATGGGTGAAAAATCTTATCATCATTAGATTAATCGCAGTTTTAGCTGCTACTGACCTCGCAGGTACATATATGTGGTTAGAAGAAATAAGTAGTCCTAAATACTTGAACTGTCTGACGACGTAAATCAGTCCCCTCAGATCGAAGAGGTTGCAATGATTTTAGTCTATTCATTTGCAACTGGAGAGTATGGGGCTTTTCTACCAGGATGACCAAGTCATCTGCATAAAGTAGAACTTCTAACTCTACATTACATATCTCAATAGCACAAGGTAAAAAGACGGGTACATAATCAACATACTAGTAATGGGAAAACAGAATATCCAAATTTACGTAGAAAGTGTCCAGTTATCAAAACGCATACAATTTAAAAAAAACATGAGTGTGCAAATATTTATGAACGGTAGTGTAAGTGTAAGCATGGATTAAGTTTTATAGTTCAGTTCATACTCCCCTCGTATACAAAATATTCCCCAAAAAAAAAAAAAAACTCCAATTATACTCCCCACGATAAACACTAAACGGCAGCCCTGATACGAACCACCCTACTTAAATTTTGAACAATTTACGTATTTCATTTAAATTGTTATGACAAATGATATCCTTGTCAGTTCCTTATTCAACCAACTTACTTTCTTCTTCGAAAATTCAATTAATTTTCCAAAAATAAAAGAAGAAACAAAACAAAAACAACCGATGTGACACAAAAAAAACTTTTCATTCATAAAATTTGAAAGAAAAAATGTTTTGGAAACGATATCGATTTATAAGATGCCTAAATTCCTTTTAGTTCTATCCTTGGCGTGTGTATGTCGCCAGCCTGATACCTATAAATAGCTTAGAAAAATATAAACAAATACACATGCTTATACTTCCTGTGACTGCTGGTGTAGAAATGTGAGTGGCACTTTCGCGTTCCGTGGACAAAAACAATCCGCTTTAAAAGAATTTTCCAATATCACATTACCGACCATGAGCATGTCTTTTTATCCTTTGTTACGACATCAAAATCCTAAATAAGTGGCAATAGGATTTTTTTTTACATTTCTATATTATTAGGCATGAGAAAAAAGGAACTAAATAGGGTTTTAGATTTAAGTAAAATTTATATCAAAACACACAGATTCGGTGTCCGAATGTCGGTCTCGTATGTATGCTGTGCAAATTGTATGAACAAGTGTATACGTACATATGTTTTGCGACCTTTTTTCAAAATCATGTTATTCTTGGTAAATGGTTATCGATCTGTAGTCCTGCGTCCTGGTCCTTGAAAAAGGATTAACAGGATACGACACAGTTATTGTGTTTAATTTAAGGTGGTAAAGGGACAACTTTTATTTTTTGCTGAATTTGTTCAATTTCAAATTCAGCATGAATTATTTCGCCAGGGAATTGCACCCGAGTGCGGGGGCGAAATATTTTGTCTGAGGAACAAAAAAAAAAAGGATTTTCCTAGGGTTTGAAACTGACTGACGCATTATGCCGATGAATAGGATTAGTCGTAAGGATTGACAATTTTTTATTTGATTGTCACGAAGCATATTTGTTTTACAAAATTTTGGGTCGGATTAACCGGTTTCTGTGTTTCGGGATTAGTTGGGGGAGGTGCCTCTGGCTGCAAATAGTCAGTCTCTCTTTTTTCATCAACAAGGAAGCTGACATAGCTATGCCGAATAGACATATGAATCCTTTGCTAAGCATTAGCAAAGGAGTGACTTTTTAAAAAATTTTCTTAAGATCTTATGCAAACAGATCGTATCGTTGCTGTAATTAGAAGCATTCCACATAACTTATTAATAAAATGGTGCAAAGGCGTTGGTGCATGAAAACTTTACTAATTTGGGCATAACCCAGTTATTTTTAGGAATAGCGTAGGAGTTAATTGAACTACTTAATAAAAATTCTAAAAATATACCCAAAATGGATAGAGGATTCATAACTTTTGGTTTTTGTTTGAGGGTAACTATCTACATTATGCTTACTATGTTTGGTTGAAGAGATAATAATAACTTTTGTCTCTTGTTTAGAAGAAAACCAGAAGTATGCATCTAGGATTTAATATGAGCTTAGTAGACTTTAATTTGACTAATGCTATTGGCCTTGAGTTACTTTTGGATGAATGACGACATTTGTGGATATATGAAACTGCTATACTGAATTCGATCAAGTGTAAGATTATCAATAAATTATGTTTGTTGAATCTTTCATTCATAAATCTTAAGTTCTTTGTACAATGAAATAATAATCGCCATAATGATTAGAAATAAACAAATTGCTCTCTTCAGAAACCTTGCCTTGACCTACCCTTAAAAAAGAGCTTATCAGATTGGTTCATAATAATTTTTTTTTACAAACTTCTTTAAGTAAAACCAAATCTACAATATAACGTGACAAAGCCGAGAGGTGCTTGTTGTATCGGTTCATCTGCGAAGCTCTGGAAGGTAATCACGATTACTTCACAGAGCTTTTAGCAAAATGTGGTGGTATTCCACCGAGTGACACGTGGGTGAGTCTCTGCTTATCACATTTATGTGCAGCAGCCGTCCCTCTGGCTCTGGGATCAGTTTCTGACCGCACATTGTGTGATAGATGAACCTGAATTTCACATTCAGTTTCGCCTTTCAACTATCATCTTACTGCCTATGGTGGGCCCTTTATTCACCGGACACCGCTGCCCATAGTTACATTGAAGTTACTTTCTCTGGGTGGATTTTAGTCGTCTCGTACGACATGCCTACGTTACTATTATTGACCCCAATCCTATGAGAGTTGAAAATTTCATTACTGAAACTCCTTAACTTGTATTGATTCTTTATTTCATGTAGCATAGATACATGTTGTAGATAGATTGCAACTTTTCCCCTCAAAAAATTGGTTCCTAATACCCAGGGAAAGAGGGAAACCAAAGAAAATCTTTCAGAAGCAAAACACAACTAGTCCGCTGATGCACCGATCTTAACAATGATAGATGCCGCTGAATTAAAATCATTGCTGACAATTTTATGAGAAATTCTATTACTTTCTTCTTTGTAAAACCTTTTAACAGTCATTTCTTTGCCTTACAGCTTAAATTTCGCAAAACCCTAAGCTGCTTACTTCGTCTGTCATAAGAGAGTGGATTTGAACCGCGGTCCGCGAAGTAGGTGTCAACAATTATATACGAGTACAAAAAGTCGTAACTCTTAGGAATATGGTGCACCACTTCTTTTTTTGTGGACGGGATATTATATTTTCGTTAATAACTCCTTTTCCTTCACTTTTGCAAAACTGAGTACTTTTGCCGTATACAGGCAACGGAACCCTATTGCTCTCGCTAGCATGTCCTTGCGTCTGTCACCACCTTCTACCATATACAATGCCGGTGTAATTTTTGAAAATTTCGTTACTTTGAAGGTGTCCCGAGTAGAATCAAATGTAGCAATATTTTTTTTTTTATTCATATACAGGGTGGCCCAAAGAGGTTTTCCTACGTATATCTGGAATAAATTTTAAACGAAAAGATAAAAATTTTGAAGTGTTGCCGGCTTAATTTGAGCGATTTCTGTGCGAATGTTGAGTTTCAGCTCCTGTATAGTCTGTAGTTTGTTAATGTAAACCTTTTACTTCAGCTAACCCCATATAAAAAAGTCCGGAGCCGACAGATCAGGCGAGCGGTAGGTCTTGCTGAAACCAAATCAGCTCAGCATTGTTGTCTGCTTGCACAAGTGGAAAAGGAAGTCCTGAAGCATTTTTCTGTAGCGGCACCCATTGATTTTTGCGATTCTGTGTTCCCTAAAATCTGCAGTTTTGCTTGTTCACAAACCCGTTCAAATTAAATTTTCCAAAAATTCTTCGTCATTCTCGGCGATATTTAGGACAGTTCTGCAGTACTCCAGACGTTTTTCTAGGTCAACGTCTGGGGCCAACTGGATCTTGTAAGGGTATAGGTGCAAATCTTTCCTCAAAATCCGATGAATCGTGCTACGCGGTATGTCTAACTGTGTTGAACGTCGTCGTGTCGATGTTTCAGGATCGGTTGCAACACTTTCCCTAACGACCTGGATGTTTTCGATCGATCGTCCACAACGAGGACTGCCCGAACTTCTCACATCTCCAACGTTCCCATATTGCTCAAATTTGGCCACCACAGCACGAATAGTGGTTTCTGTTGGAACATTTCTAGCGCCATAAAATTGCCGGTAGGCACGTTGAGTACAAATTATTGACTGGGCTATTTTTCAAAAATAATTTAATAATTTTTGTTCGCTGTGTGATCGTGTAGTGCTCCATCCTAAATCTCCCAAGCCTTATGTCTGAAACGAAAAAAAAAAAAAAAAAAAATAACTCAGAAATATCTATAAATAAAAGAGGTCCACCCTGTATAAGTGCTTTTTATTTTATTATCATTTAATTTATGAAAAATGAGTTAAGAATTATGGAAATGTCGTATAAAGACAATAGCATTTTCCGAATAACGAGGAAGCAATACAGAATTACGTATGTTTTGGAAATTGCAAACAGAATTTTGAAATACCAACATCTTGGATTTGTAGAATTTTGAATTTACAAAATTTTGTTCATACAGTTTTTTTTTTCGGGATTTACAGAAGTTTTTGGAGGCGGATTCTTTAAGAAAGCCAATTTCCCTTTCTACTCGTAAAAGCTATTTACGATAATGGATAAGTCTTATTTTGAAAGTATTATCAGAACAGTGAATTTTGGATGAAAATTTTGTCTGTCGCGCCCACTTTTTCCTAAGAAAATATACGAGTATTATCTATTATAATAGGATCATTTTTGAGTTGAAAGATATTATTGAATTTGAATCAAAAATTCCACAGCGCCACACAAACTTTATTACGGATATGTTGAAACACGAGCGATATGGTACGAGTGTCATGCTATTCCTTTCAAGCAGATTGCATTCTCTTGTATGCGTTTTATTTTTTAATGTTCAGTATCGTTTGTGAGTATTAAAGTCAATTAACCTAGTGTTCGAAAGGTATGAAATAGTATGGAGGAAAATTAAAGAATAACAAAAAAATGATTGATTTTGGCAACTCAAAAATGACTGTGTGTTGGTGAGGTGGTGTTTTCAGCTGGTCCTACTCTGGAGAAATAGGCGCTTTTCACAGCCGTCCATTTTACATCAGGCGCTGCGTAGAGGATCATGGCTTGATACTTATTTGAATTTGACATCTGCTTCCTTTGTCAATACTGTAGATTTTCTTAAGAAATAGCCAAGACTAACTGCAAAGTCGTCAACACCTATCCAATATCCGCTGCTTATTCGGACAGTTTATTTGTAAATACATGCGTATTTATTCACAGCTAACCTCTATGTCTACGGGCCGTTCCGCTATCGCTATTGTCACAATGGAGCAATAGGTCACCGTGTAAGCTCTCTTTGAGACACACAGTCCCCCAACCTAACCTAACCTATCCACAACCCGAGGACTCGCCTGGTGGCCTACAGCTCGGTTTTTCAGAATTTCTCATATTTTTTACCCAGAGAATCGAAAAATATATCTCATTTTATGCCACGTTTGAAACACTGAACATATGACAAGGATTTATTTACATATATACATTTGCCGGCGAATAATAAGATTGCAAGGACATTGTTCCACGGAGAGGAATATTAAACTTTAGATGACACCGTTTCTTGCTGACAATCCATAATTATACATAAAAGCAATATAATAGCAAAAATACATAATGATTGACCGAAACATCTATCGCAGTCGAGAGCTAAACTAATATTAGATATTTTTATTCTTCCATAAAATGCGAATGAAAAGAATAAGCATCGCACAAAGAATGCAAATAGCTGCAATGGAATCGATCTTAGCACTGACGGTTGAATTTAATTTTCCATTCCTGGAGCACAAAAAAGACCTCCTTCAGGACATTAATTTGCATAAGACCGCAAATAGTGAGTCATTGTTCTTTTTATCCTTTGTTTTTTGCCCCTCCCCCTCCGACTTGTGCTTCTGTGCATTTCTTTTTCTCAGAATGATATAGATAAAAATTGAAAAATGAGCAAAAGAAAAGAAATTAATTCCTTTTCTTTGCGTTGTGCTGACAATTCTTTCATTAGGAGTTCAAGGAAGGAAATGGTCATCCATTTCCGCGTATTTTTTTTTTTTTTTTTTGCGCACTTAATGAGAAGGTTTTTGTGGAACGCTTTTCCTGGAGAGAGAGAGATATGAATATTTTAAAACGCTTATTACATTATTTTTTGCCCACATAACATTTGTTTCATTTTCTTAATTGGCATTGTCAGTGGGTAAGTCATGAAAAATTACCTTAGTCGGTTAGAAGAATGAAGGCATTCTTATTCATTTATTCTCTACGATGCAGGTTAAATAGGGAAATATTTTAGGCACCTAGGTTTTAATTGTATTCAATGTTGTTCATCTATTTTTGACGAATTAATTACTAAGAGTAAGGCGACTCGATTTGAAGGTTGTATGTATATATAGGATATAGATTAGCTCTTAATTGCCTATATAATTGAAAAAAAAGAGTTTAAATCAAAACGTCAAAAAACTGCAAATGTGGTCACAAATGTGCTCATAAATTAAAATCATGAAAATCGCACAATGCCATTTTTCATACGCAAAAGGTGTCAGTCAAGTGCTTCTTTTCAAACTGGTAAAATAAAAACTTTTATCACTCGCATTTGAACTGACAAAAAAGGCAATTGTATTCTTTCGTTGTAAAGGTGACCAAGCTGTGCAAGATATGCGTTTTCGTCTGTCCTTCTGTATGGAATTATTTTACCAATAGAACTTTGAAGAATAAGAATAGCACATACACTAAAGGTATACACAAGGTGTACAAAGGTATACAAAGGTGTACATAAGTCGTCCGCTTTCATTTCCACTTCACAGTAAAATGACAACAGGGAAATTTGCTTCCGACATTTTCACGTCACAATACGTATGACACACACATTTGTACATACACCACATACAATGTAAGCCGTGTTTTTTTTTTTAAACCAGAAACGTCAAATTTACATGCAAAACAAATACAACAACCGACTGACTACAACTCTTGGGACTTGTTCGTAGGTTGGTTTAGGTAGAAGTGGCTGTCAAGTTAAACGCCGACACACTTAGACCAATGATACCACATGGATCTTAGGGAACAAATTTACCTTAGCTACTCGTTGAACCAATTGGAGCTTCTAATGTGTGCATTTATCAGACTGCATAGATCGCTGAAGCAGGAAGTGACGTTTACTTCTTTGGGAGACAGCTGGACAGGTGCAAAAAAGATGATAGTTTTCTCCTCTTCTTCGCCCATACAACTTCTATAGAAATCATTTGAATATACGCCAAGTCTTGTTGTATACTTACCCATAAGACAGTTGTTTAGTGATGGCACCAATTACATTGCTAATATGCAATCTATTGAGAAAAACCAAACTTCAGATTAGACCAAATCTGTTTTGCCGCTAGACACGTTGTACCACTTATCCACCTAAGATTTGCTTTCTTAGTAGCACCCAGCTTTAATTTAAGTTTAGATGTACGAGTAGCGATCGGCATACAAAGTGGATTTTTGTCGGGTAGAATGGGTTTGTTGTTCCATGTCTGGCAAGTTTATCGGCCTTACAATTCCCTGAAATGTCCTTGTGCCCCGGCACCCAGAATAGGTGAATATTGAACTGCACCGCCCATCTCTATAAGAGATGATCGGTAATCTAAAGCTGTTTTTGAATTTAGAGAGGACGATTCCAAGGACTTGATTGATGCTTGGCTGTCTGAAAAGATGCGTGCATCTACTACTGATATCACATTTAGCCGGGATAAGACTTGTTTTATTGTTATTATTTCCTCCTGGCACATGCTACAATGATTGAGGTTTAGATTAAGCAGTGCTCTGCTAATGCACAGACAAGCTGAATATTGGACTTTGCTTAATTTCTTATGACATGGCCTTATCCAAGGCAATCCACCAAACAACCACCCCCTACATGAGGATCGGTCTAATGACCGAGATGTATAGCCAGTAGTTCTAAGCCCCATTTCTTCTTACTCTTGGAGAAGGTTTTGCATTAAGGGATGGAGGGTCAATGACTGGAAATTAATATTTAATTAAGAAAAGGACTAGTTCAGTTTTGTGAGGATTCACACCTAGACCACACCGAGATGTCCAATAGATAGCTTATATAAAGTATTTTGTAAGAGTTTTTTTAAGGTAATGAAGTGTTTACCAGAGACTACTATAACAACGTCGTCTGCATAAGCGATCACCTCGCATTGCTCGGGATTATCAATTTAACCACCAAATTTCAAAGAAGTGATGATAGGACACCACCTTGTAGGGTACCCCTACTGAAAAATCTAATAGATGTCCCGCCCAGCTTTTAGTTGATAATCCGACTAGTAAACAGTAAATTGATCGACTCGCAAAGTGAGCTATCCACTTTCAGATTTGACAGTGCATTTGAATCACTTAATGCTTTCTAGTTTTTAATCATCTGATAGATGTCGCAGACATGAGTAATATCTAAAACTTTTTATCAGTTTCTGGTTGTGAATGAAGGTTAGTCTTTAAAATGTGATTGAAAAGCAAATTGTTCATCAATTTCCTGCGACTTTTACTATACGTGATACTACATATACTGTAAGTATTTTTATTTCTCGTAATAATGTGCTCACTTTGTATGCTAAGTACATACATAGGCCGAAAAGAGGGTTTGAAGAATATCTGAGAAAGAAATAAATTCTTAAAGTAACATCTGATATGATATGCCTAAGATGTATTTCTAGAAGACAAGCCGATATATTTCTACACCGACAATTCAAAAACTAACGACGGAATAAGTGAAGGCGTCTTCTCTGACAGACTTGATCTTAGTCTTTCCTTTTGTTTCAAGAATCGAATTCTTATCCTAGCTAAAGAAAGACGTGATATCAGCAGTAGATATGCGTATCTTTGCAGACAGTCAAGCAGCAATCAAGTCCTTGGAATCGTTTTCTCTTAACTCAATAACAGCCGATCGTCTCTTATACTCGTAGAGTTGATAGAACAGTTCAAATTTCACCTTTGTTGGGGGATGTTCCAGATATGCAACAACAATAACCATTCAACTAGATAGGTACCTTTGGTGTCGATCGCTACATGTAAACTTAAATTAAAGCTGGATGCTATCGAGAGAACAAATTTTAGGTAAACAAATGGCACAACGCGTCAAGCCAAAATCTCTTAGTAGATTACATAATAACGCTGTAATTGGTACCATCACTGGACACTTTATTATAGGCAAGCATGCATGATTTCTATACAAGTTGTATGGACCAAGTAGAGGAGGAAACTATCCTTTACCTTTTTTTGTACCTGCACAGTCCTCTCCCAAGAAAAAACTCCACAAAAAGGTTCCTACTTCTGCTTCAGCAACTTAAGTGATCTGATAAATGTACACATTATAAGCCTCCTATGCTTTATCAGAATTTCCAATTAGTTCAACGAGTGGGTAAGGGAAATTTCCTCCCAAAGATTCATGTGGTATCATAATTGACCTATCGGCTTTTTTAACTGGCAGCTACTTCAAACATCATAACATTTCGGAGCGGTGTTACAGCGTAATAGATTTACATTTCCTGGAAGATGTTTGTAAAAAAATAAAATAATAAAATAACCTTTTGTAAAGAAAAGTGTATTGAGAACTTGAAAACACGCATACCGATGTCGATGGTATGCTTTTATTTTAATGCAGAATGACAGTGTCTACTTGAATAAACGCATAACAATTATCCTCACAAAAATATTGGTATACTTGCTGATGCCCGCGACTTTGTCTGTGTAATTCACAAGACGGGGATTATAAATTCTTCTTAAGAATGATTGTCCATTCATACCTACAAAAATGTTATCATCACAGCAGCAGCAGATATCTTCATTCCATTCACTGCCGGTAGCTATTTCTGCCAACTGCCGATAGCTATTTCTGGACTTATCGAAGAAATTTAGTTGAAAAGTTTTTATTAATCAATATTTAATATCTTAATGAGCAATATCGCTATAATTCTAATTGTAGATTATGGTCAAACCTCTACGGTATATAATGGCAAAATTTTATTAAAATCTGTCTAATAGTTTTTGCGTGATGTGCGCACAGACACGCCCCTAGTTATCATTTTATTTATATAGGAGATAACAAAAAAAAAAAAAAAAGCGACAAAAAAATTTGTCAAAAACAAATCTAGTATAAAAATCCTATAATTATTCAGCCAAGAAAATGAGTGAGATGTACATAAGGGTTCAACTTTTTTCAATGCCTTTCCAAATAAAATTTGCCATATATCGAAAGTCTATTTACATGCCCGCACGTGCGTAAATACATTTAAGATACGTGGCGAATTATTTTTGGTGTCAATCAGAGAAACGGTATCTGAAATACATTCAGTTGTGATTAATTCTACCGACAATTTACATGTACTTACATGCTTATGTAATTTAGTATTTGGAAAAATGATTTTGTAACATGGGATTCACGAGTATGTAAGGTTCTGCATAATGCATTTTTTATTCGATAGTCGTATATCTTAGCTCTAATGTATGTTGATGCTAGATTTTCATTTAAGATGGCTTAAAATTCTATTTCTCAGTCTTCTTGTTAACTATTAATTCACATCCGAAATCGTATCTCTCTACTAACTTCCCCTTTGCTTTGGTATCACATTTACTTGGTGGCAAAATGCTGTACCTTCATAAAGGTACAGGCAGGGTCTTCTAAACAGAAGAACTAAGAACCAAGACCGAACTGACTAAACCAAAACGAGTGGTCATCTTATAAGTTAGGTATATTAACTGGAAAATAAGTAATAATAAATAAAAATAACTAAGCTCTCATTTCCCAGAGAAGCAATTTCCACGCTTACAAGAATAATAAAAACATGGAACCTGTGTTAGGGAGTTGCTAGTCGCTTTTAATTAAGGACTTCACTGGAGCCTTTATGTGTATGTAGAGAGCCAAAATATCGTACACAACTTCTCTAAAGTCCAAAGCGTAGCAAGTGTAAACCTGTGCATGTGAACTGTTCAAAAGCACGCCCACTATACTGCTGCTGTACGTCATTAAAGCATGAATTATTTCAAATTTAATGAAGTTAACTTAATAAAAATGTTTATGTGGTTGCGACCTTTCAGAATGTTGAGCAAATACCATTGAATTTTTTTTTACTTATTTTTTTTTTTTAAATCTACAGACTCTATACTCGTATATCATATTGTTTTGTCGCTGTAGGCATATACGCAAACAAAATACCGAATACTAAGCCGAAGCCACCCATTACATGAGTTACTACCTACCCAAAAGAAATCCTTGAAGATTTATGCTTTGAAATCAAATTACCTTTCGGAATAAAATCCCTGCAAGGACATCACATTCATAGTCCCAGCCATTTGTAGGTATTTAAAATATGTTTTTCTTTTGGTTTATTGTAATATAGTGCCATTAGTTGGAGAATAAAAGAAAGCAAGAGAAAAAATAAACCTAAACAAAAGGAGCATATAACAGATTTCGTTCTGCAAGCCCCATTTTTTTCGTAAAAAATGAAGGGGTTAGCTTTTTCTGTGGAGAACCAAAAAAACATTTTTCTCTTGGTTGGTAGATACGAGTAGCTGTGCATTTTCACTTGTTTGGTGTATTCTGTATATCCTATACTATAGTGTGAATTTATTTTGTTGCGTCGTTGCATAGAAGTAGAAACTACGAAGATCATTCAATAAAATCATATTCTCTGTCAGCATCCAAAGTCACTTGATCTATTTTCTTTCGAATAATTAAGATATGATACAATGATACACCAACTCAAAAATATTACTCGAACAAATGTTAGGATACACCTCACTTCCTCTGCCACTGTTCAAGATTATGCCACTTGAGAAACAAAACTTTGGGAAAACATTACACTTCCAGAATATACAAGAACTATCCGACGTTTTACTAAACAATCTTTCCAGGTCTCTGAGCATGTCACTAGTGGGATGAGTTGACTATTGTCTCTCCTCATCAGCCCAGCAACCTAACCTAACCTACTCGAATTTTTAGCAAAAAACTGAGTTCGCAGTTTTATTGCAAACTTTCTATATGAATTTTGAGCCGTTTTTGAGAAAATTTTAACTTTCAAAATTGGTGGGTAGTAAAGAACGTACTTGGGTTCATTTTGAGATTGGAATGCAAAGGTCGCGGTCCGAGCTATCTACGGATGGACATAAACGAGATAAACTTTTTCTGGTTTTTCTATTATTTTAGTTAACTTGCTCTACGGTAATTCTTTTAAACATTCTAAAGGTCTACAACAAACTTTTGCGAGATTTCTCTTTAAAAAAATTTGTTTCGAAAGTAAAATTTTGATCTTTGGTTTTTTATATACACGTACATGTCTCCTAAAAAATTGAAGATATATCGCATAACATCTATTTTAGTGGAAATATGTTTCAGACAGATTCAAAAGTTCCTTTGTGCTCTTCGTTCTCTTTGTTCCCTGAAAGGTAATTTATTTGAGTAATTTTCATATTTAATGGTTGCGTGTTACAGATAACACTTAATCAGCATGTATTTCTATTCTAAATGACAGGTTGTATTTCAAATAAGCATTTGCATTGAAAGTAATGATTTTATTTTATTGGATTCGGATCCGATGCCAAAATATTTATTAAAGCTATACCTCGCGACTTGTTCCTTATTGGGAAGATAGGCATACGTACACTCGAGCCTCGCTCGGCATAACTTTTAGTGCTGATTTCGATTATATACACCTTTTGGAGTATCAAGACTTTGTGGTTCTAATGACGCGTATGTATCGCGTGTGTTTTTCTTTAGTCATATTACTGCGAATCTCCAACAAAGTTTAAAGTTGTCGGATTCTATATAGAAAAACTTATTATCGTAAACTATTCTCGTACCAGAAAGAAGAAACAAGTTCTCAAACAAATAAATCTGGAAAACGCCTTCATCGACTTCTCAAAGGAGGCAAAATATCTTGGCATTATCTAAATAAAACATTTATCTAGGGCGAAGTTTATGGGCCAACAAAATTGTATACTGAACTTATAATGTCATTATAAAACCTACGCAGAAACAGCATTGAAAAAGTAAATTAAATTAAGTAACATATAAACTGTGTGGCTCATGGGAGCAATAAAAACTCGCCCTATTGCAGCTGTAGGAGTTAAATTCAACCTCACTTCATTTGACCTAACGCCCCATAAAGAGGCTATGAATACTACTCTACGACTGCCCAGGGTACTAGATCTTGAAGCTGGTGACTTTACGGGTCACCTGAGAATATTAAACTACCGACGTTATGAACTGTTTCTCAAAATCCCGGATACCATACATAAAAGACTCTATTTCTCTAAAAAAATTTTCGAAAAGTTATGGCCTTATGGTACCACCAAATTTTCAGGTTTGATACACAAATGGTTCAAAGTTGAACTTGGCGGTACTAGTGCAGGAGTCTTTTAGCCCACATTAGAAACGGCAGTAGTGCTAGGTTTGTCATCTTCCATCTTTCAAGCCGAAGTTCACTCTATCGAACTACATATGTTCGATATAGTCTTTTTCTGAGGGAAAAGACTAGAAGATGACTGGTGCCTGCATTTTTATCCTTTCAGGCAGTCAAGCAGAACATTGGGCCTTTAAATCCTACTCGTTAAGAAGGTTGTTTGGAAGTGTCTCAAATTCCTTGTCCTATAATAACACTGTCATCTTGACTTGAATACCAGGAATTGAAGGTTTCGAGGAGAATGAACAAGCAGATTGTCTAGCTAGAAGAGCTGCCAATCGCCCACTTATCATTCTGTAACCATATTTCGTTATACCCCCGAGTAATGCTTACTCCATAATTAATACCAAATCTAAAGGTCTGAGGCAGGCGAACGAGTTCATCCACTCCAACTACAATAAGACCAAAAAGAAGTTAACAAAGAATAACTGATGATCTATATCATAGGACATTGTCCGCTTAGATACCTTCTGAAAAGTCTATCTGAGTCAGATGCCTGTCGACTTTGCGTAGAGCAAAGAGAAACATAAGAATATATTTTCTGCGCCTAGCATGCGACAGCCAGGATTCGATTTCTCCACTTGTCGCAGGCTATAATAAACCTAGCGGACACATGGAACATGGAACAGGCAGATATACTGGGGTATATTAGGTGCCTTAATCGGGTTATCGGCTAAACACAAGCCCAATACAATAGACCGATCTACTGGGTTCGACTTTCTTAACTGAATGGAAAAGTAATTAGGACATTTAAAAATTCAAGTAGAAAATAGGACACAGCAAACGACAAAAGCACTATCCTACCGAAAGTAGGATGGTTGTCAACCTTTTATTAAATCCCTTATCTTCACAATGTCTACTTACTCATGATAGGAGAGAAAGCAAATCCGTAGACGGAAATGTATTTGTTTTTAATCCCTATAAAAAAAATATATATATATATTTTCTCTCGAAAATTATAAACTAAAAGATATTCCATCAGTCTAATTAAAAAAAATCCATATTTCGTTGTTTTTGTACCATTAAATTATTTCTTTTCTTTTTGTTGTACATTTTCATCAAAACTAAAATAAAGAAAAGTCTCATTATGTTTGCTTCTATTTTTTTTACGCTAACTACGCCCGTGTACCTAACCTGGGGTATTTTTTTAGACGTTCAACTAGCTACCGCATCTCTAACGAGCTCTCACAAAATGAAAGAAGAAACAAAAATGTTTTTTTGTTCCCCTTAAAAAAAATGTTCTCTTCCTTTATTATGCACTTTTAATTTTCTTGTCATCTCTAAGTATTTGTAAGGAACAAATAAAGGATTATAATTTTCTTGTTCTCGCTGAACAATCTTTGTCTGAGGATTTAGTTAGCTAGGGTTATTACCTTGTTTTTGCTGGTGAATATTTGCCTTTCGAAACTAGAAAAAAAGAGTGTTTCCTATGTTTTCATTACGATGTTTTTTGAAACGAGGTTAAAGGGGCTTAATTGCATGTTATATTAGTGTAGTACTTACTTAAATAAGTATGCATTTTTATTGTTGTTTTTTATTGCAGTTGAAATAAAAAGAGCTTTAAAAGACTAAGAAGTAAGTTTTTTTTTCCCTCGAGAGTAGGTGAAAAATCTTCAAAAAGACATTATGAGGACTGTTGGATTTTTACCCACTAAAAAAAACGTACCTTCAAAATTGTCTTATTGCAACTAAATACTCGTATTGACTTAACAATCAGTTTTCATATAACAAGATTAAAACGTTTGGCAGGTATGTTTTGGTCGGCAGCATCATTGGGCCACATTTTTTTGTGAAGACGCAAAAGGCAATGCTGCTGGTGATCGCAATCGTGACATATTGAAAAACTTCTTAGTGCCCGTATTAGATGAATTGGGTACCAACAGGATGGCGCCACATCACACGCAGCTACGGTGGGTATTTTACGACAATTTTTTTTCCTGCAGAATAATGTCAAACAAAGGTCGATCCCCTGATTTGACCGCCCTTGACTTCTTTCTTTGGAGATGCATGAAGGGAAGGTCTACAACAAAAAGCCCACCACAACTCCGATGCTAAAGGACAATATTATACGAGAAATTGGTAAAATATCACCCGAAATGTGCCAAAATGTTATGCAGAATGTGGTTGAACCAGAATGTGTGTGTGCAGAATGTGTGTGATACCATACAGAATTGTTATTAGAAACGCAGTTATATTGCAATAATTGATCAATAAAACAAATTGTATTTCATTTCATAGATACGAGTAGTCCAAACAAATATGAAATGTAAAATGCGAAAAATATAATATTCTCGTATGTAGGTAAATGTAAGGTCGAGATATTTAAAAATTTCGTCTCGTTTCATTCGGAAATGGTTAGATATAGGAGAAAAACACATTGGAACAGAGAGGGTATGTTGATTGATTACCTTAAATGTCATTGATTTTAAGGATATGCACCAAACTTACCTTTGGCATGTATTTGACATTACTACGAGTATAATAAAGAATCTAAAAAAAACTGCGTGTCACAATTCTGTCTGCCTGTCTATCTGTATGCACATATTCATAGTCGACTGCAGAATAAATGGCTGAACGGATATTCTTCAAACTTCATATATGGAGTCGGTGAATTCACAGTTCAAGGCAAAATCAGAATTTTCATACTTTACTTATATACTGTAGCATAATAATAACTACGCTCCTATGTCTATGCAGCAAATTCCGAAGTGACTTTCCATTCTGGCAGAATTTTGGTTCGAACTGTCCTTTCATTCGAGGTTCGTGTCTGGGACGAAGTCTCCACAGCTCATGTCAACGAAAGAGACGAATAATATCAGGGATAAAAGGGAATTATAACTGCAAGAATTATTTCTCTTGTTCCAGTGGTCGAAGAATTTGCTAGAAGTTTCTGGCTATCAGAAACTTCTGCTATATAAGGACAGATGGCGATCAAAAAAAACACACAGTTGGTTTAGAACCGTGGCGAAGAGATTGGAAAAGTGATAATGGGCGAAGTTGTAATTTGGTGATAAATTGAAAGTTGAGAGTGAACAAGAAAAAGTAATTAGTTTGGATTTGTGAATTAAGTAATTGAAAGGAGATAAAGTGATTTGAGAGGAAAGAGACCTTGTAAGAAAAGAATTTGCGAAGAATAGTATAGTGTGAACTTGAATTGTTCTATAGACTAGAAAATAAAGAAATAAATTTCACAGAATATCGTTTTATCTACTCGAGCCGTAGCTCGCATATTACAATACTTTAGATTTTGTAGAAAATCAATTATTCCGAAAACTTCTAAAACAATTCTGTTCAAATTTAATAACAGATTAACAGATGACGTACCATGTTTTTGCCAAAAAATGCGGACAACGCTAATCTAGTTATTGGCTAGTTTTTGAAAATTTGCTATTTTTCGGCTATGACTTGATAGATTTTGATAATATTTGAAACACACAAGATGACTTACAAAGTTTTTAACAATTTTTAAAATTTTACTGTTTTGCAAATACTTGCGACCCAGTTGTGCAGTTTATTTTACATGGGAATGCGCTCTTTTGTGATAACCTATCGAAAGTGCATGGACAAATTGTTATCTTTTACATGGAAATTGACGAAAGTTTGAGTTTTTTTTTATAAAGTTCACCTCATTTATATTGGAAACTATTGAAGAAATAACAAAAATAAACAAACTCGATTGGGTCGCAAGTACATTGCTCCGTAGGTGCTGTTTAGATTACAAGAACTTTAAAAAAGTTTTTGTTGACCATTTGTCTAAAATTTTGAATATCATAACATATAAAGGATTTTTCAATAAGGACATAACAATTTTGTATTTAAATAAAACACAGAATAATAGAGATATCGGGCTGAAATTTTTTCCAGGTGTAGTACGTTAAATTTAAGTATGGAATTCGAACTCGTTCATATAACCACCGCGAGCACGATTGCAATCGCTTTTTTGGAGTAAATTTTCCACCACTCTTCCACACATATCGGCCGGAACGTTGGTTCGATATTGTTCCTGAGATCCTCTAACGTTGTTGGCTTGTTCGCATAAATCAACAACTCAATGTCACCCCATAAAAAGAAATCAATCGGCGTTAAATCGCATGTGCGAGTTGTCTATTCATCCTGACCATTTCACGAGATTACACGATTACCGAAGTTCCCCTTCAATAGATCAATTGTTTGACCAGCTGTATGGTATGTGGCACCATCTTGTTGGAACCACATATCACTAATGTCAAGTCTATCTTTAGCCAAAAATAGTGCTTCAACATTACACGATAGCGAACTCAATTGATCGTAATATGGCGAACATTTTCATCGACGATTTTCATCCAATCACACCTCCAGCATGAAATCCACAAAACCCGGTCTGAACTGAAGAGACTTCAGTTCTTGAGTTAATTTGATCTTGTAAGGGTGTAAGCCAAGATCTTTATTCAAAATTCGCCACAATGTGGACTGAGAGATTCCCAATTCATGTGAACGGCGTGAAATCGGCTGATTTGGCTCATTTTGAACTGAAGTATTTACGGCTGCGATATTTTCGGTACTTCGACCGGTGCGTTATCTCACTGGCACAGGAACATTCAATAGTGAATATGTTGACTAGAATTTATCCACTGTCTGATGGGAAGATTATTACGACCGAAGATTGGAGTAATCGCTATTAAAATTGCGAATTTCGGTAGCAATTTTTAATAATTTACAAGCGATGTTCGTTAGGGAACTTCACTATGATAAAAACATAAACCTTGGCTGACATTTTGACATTAACAGATCATAAAAGAAGTTTAAGGGTGCGTTTGTATTAAAATACAAAATTGCTATGTCTCTATTGTCCCTTTATCTAAGCTGTCCTAGCCATATCTGAGAAGTTGCCAATTTTCGCAAATCTGCTAATAAGTAAACTATCTTTATTGGAAAACGTAGCGACAAACTGGGTTCGCAGTTATATTGCAAATATCACTTACATCACCTGGAACCATTTTCGAGAAAATATCACTTTTTCAAAATTGACCTGAAATAGATATTAAATTTGAAGAAAGTTCATCCAGCTCGGCTGCAGTCCGAGGTACAGACTGATGGATAGACAGAATTGCAAGACCTACTTTTTCGCTTTCGTCTACAATAGTAATACCAAAATTGATCAAAAGTTACAGATTAAAAATTTTCACGAATCACAGCTTTCAAACCTTACTTCAGGTAAGATTTCTCCAAGACGAACCATTCTAATAGGTAAATTGGCTGTATTTTCAAAACCGCTAGACCAATTGACACATCTTGCAGAAGAAACGCCTAAATCGCTGCACTTTTGTTCAAGAATACTTAGCTTTTTTTGCATATTAATATATTTTCACTTAACGCTTAGGTATGTACCTATTTGTACTATTGCAATTCTATTCATCCAGACTAAGACCTCTTGAAAAATAACGCACTCATTCTCAATACATCACTCATTCGCACCCAAATCGTATTATTGATATTCCCTTATTAATTTTCTTAAACCTACACCAGATACCCATAGTAGGCATAGACACCTGTTTACCTTCGCATGTTTGTGTATACCTTAGCACAATCAATTAATCCAATCCATTCGACGCACAGACATTCCATTCCAGGTATGTCTGTCTCTCCACAACATGACTTACTGGTGGACCGAAATACATCGCCCAATCATCCGAATGACCATCTTAATGAGAATTCAGCTCCCAGTGTAATTGATTGCACTGTTTGTGTTGCTGTTGTCGTTGCCGTGTTTCTATTGCCATATCTGGCAAAAGTTAATAACTAATGCCGGCCCACTTCTCTCCAGGAACACAAATAAATTGTCCGCCTTCACAGTGCCATACAATCATGAAATCTCTCCACCGACAGAATATTTACAGTCACTAAGGCAGAAAATTGTCCCTAATTTCTTATGAATTCCACCCAAAAAAAAAAAAAAAAAATAGAAATTACACTAACTACCCCTAATGCCAACAACCCCAACCGCCAAGAAAACAAAAAAGCAAACTAAAAGACAAACGAAAAGCAAACATCAACCGAAATGAAAAAGCAAAGAAGAAGCAAAAAAAAGCAGGACACGCTGAAAATCGCTTCTATCTGATTCAACAGCGAATAAAGGACACCTCACGTCGCGACCAAGAGCCGTTCAGGGAGAAGGACACCCCATAGTAGGGAACGCTCAGATCCGTCATCAGCCAGCAAGTAAACAACAATTTCCAGAGAGCGCTCGCACTCGACGACGTATAATTTGTGAGTTTCCACTTGGAGTAGCAATTAGTGGATATATCGACCATTTGGCGCTGTTATTACCGGGATTTACGTTCTGCGTACCCATTTCCTTACGGCCAGAACTGTGACTTTCAAGAAATCCATTGGGACTCAAATCGCTGCCAGGGGAGATTACTGGAAGCCCAACCAGTGGGCGAGTGCTTCTCGGGGAGTGATGGTGGCACATTTTCATTAATTGTACCACATCCGCTGATTTATAATGCGATTTACTTATTTGTGTTTTGAGATATTTAACTGCTGCTTTGTGCTTATGTTTGCAAGCGGAATAATGACAGCCAGGGGATGATGCCAGACAGGGGAATGGAGCTAGGCATAGCACTGTTGAATAAGTTGACGTAATGGTTGGGAATTTAATGAACATTTCCAGGAATTTCATACGCTGCAAAAGCTATAAAGTAAATTTTTGAAAAAATAAAATTTTCCTTGCTCTTCCGAAAATATCTGTAGGTGTTTATAATTCACAAATCGATTGAATGGAGCGTGTACGACTATGTACATACGTATGTATTGTGCAAATTAATTTAATAATTTAAATTCATGTTCGATTGGCAGGTTGTTCTTTATGTTTTGATCAATTTAGTGAGTGCATTGCAGCAGTAGAGCAATTTCATGGATGAATTATTAATTCCTCATGATGTGCATCGTTAATGCAACGCTGTTGACTTATTGGCGCCCAAGTCTATATTAGCAGAGATGACGGACTAGATTTAATTAGAGCGACAATGGCGCAATAAAATTATTTTATTATTTCCTTCATTATTCTATTTGTACTTTGATAATGTGTGTATATATATATATAAAAATTGTTTATATATCATAGTAAAATATTGACTATAATATGCTGAAATGTCGAAAGGGGTAGTTCAACGTTCATCATGTAAAATTTATTTTTTTAATTGGTAATTAAGATAGATGTATAGTTCAAAGTAAACAGAAAAAGTATAGCATATGTATTGAGATTGATTTAAAAAAAAAAACATGTATCTCAATCTAAGAACATAGGAACCAATACTTAAAAAGAACACAAACTAGATACTCCAGAAAAAATTTATAATTATGCAATAGAAAAAACGTGGACTAAATAAGCCTAAGTTAAAAAAATAAACAAAACTATCTACAGTACACCAAAAGATGCATACAATCGATGAAATTCTTCAATATCGTGTTGGGTTAAGTCACATGTCGAGATATATTCATAATTGTCTTTGGTGGAACATAACCCTTTTCTAGCGATCTCTTATATTAAAATATAGAGCCGGACTGACACTAAATTGTTCTCTATAAAAGTGGCCAATCGTACATTTTATTAAATTAATTATGCAATTTTTTACATCGAGGTCAATATTTTTGTTCGAAGTTAGATGCAATTATTCACTTTCAGCGGATCCATCTATATAAAGGGTGGTTAAATTTTAAGGGCCGATGTTGAATGTGAACCACACCTAAACGTCAAGTTTTTTTCTGCATTTCATTTGACATTTCTCAATTTCAGACTAACTCAATTTGAACCATGTAAAGATACACAATCGAGCAACGCGTTAAAGTTATTCAGGCTTATTATGAAAATGGGCGTTCAAATCAAAATGCATATCGTGCATTTCGTGATTCTTTCGGTCAATTTAATTGTCCAAATGTGCATACAATTGGAAAAATCGTCCAAAAATTTGTGCAAACCGGATCTGTAGGAGATGTGAAAACACCAGTGCATGCTCGTACAGCTCGTACTGCAGAAAATATTGCTGCTATTCGCGATAGTGTGGCTGAAGAGCCGTCCACCTAAACTCGTCGTCGTACCCAACAATTGCACCTCTCACGCTCGTCGTTGATGAACATTATGCATAAAGACTTGCATTTATGCGCTTACAAGGTGCAATTGACTCAAAAACTAAAGCCTCTTGACCATTTCAAGCATCGTCAATGGTCACAATGGTGGCAAGAAATGGCAACAGTGGATGATCAATTTTCGAAGAAAATCATCTTCAGTGATGAGGCACATTTTCACCTCAGTGGATTCGTCAATAAGCAGAATTGCCGCATTTGGGCGAATGATAATCCAAGAGTAATTGCCGAAAAACCAATGCACCCACAAAGAGTGACTGTTTGGTGCGGTTTATGGTATTTTTTCCAAAATGAGGTCGGTCAGGCAGTTACTGTGAATGGTGTTCGCTATCGTAAGATGATAACGAACTTTTTATGGCCCGAATTGGAAGATATGGATGTGGACGACATGTGGTTTCAACAGGATCTTGCCACTTGCCACACAGCTGACGAAACAATGGCTCTTTTGCGCAACAAATTCAATGGCCGTGTTATCTCACGTGGTGGCGATGTCAATTAGCCGCCAAGATCATGTGATTTGACACCGTTGGACTTCTTTCTTTGGGGTTATTTGAAAGAGAAGGTGTACGTCGATAAGCCAGCAACAATTCAAGAGCTAAAGGATGAGATAATTCGGCACATTAACGGCATAGAACCTCAATTATACCTCAGCGTCATCGAAAATTTGGACCATCGGATGGAGGTGTGCCGCCGAGGTCGCGCGGCCATTTGCCCGATATTTTGTTCCATACATAATTGAACCATACCAATATTATCATAATAAAAAGAAATGACAGTAATTTCCTAAATAATTTGTGTTTTATTCAAAATCAACATCGGCCCTTAAAACTTAACCACCCTTATTTACCAAAGCATGTATGTAAGTAAATATTTTCTTTCAAATACACGAAATCTCACTATATACCAGAGGCTAATCTGGAACTAGATAGGACAGCCATCAATGCTGAAATAATCAAATACCTAGACAGTATAGGTAGTATAGTTTTCGCAACCGTCGTTCAACTGGAGACCCATATGTGGACCTCAGCCATCTATCAGTACGGGAAATTAAGAGCCGCTGCCCTGGATATCTCAAAAGCATTCGATCGAGTCTGTAATAGTGTCATAGCTAGCTTCCATCAGCTCTGCGGTTGGATAGAATATTTTCAGATTAATTCAAGTTGGAGTTGATGGTGTGTCTTCCGATATATGTATTTGCTGTAAGCTCTGGAGTGCCACAGGGTTCTACACTTTCACCAACTCTGTTTCTACTCGATATCAATGACTTTCTAGAGTCAACAAACAACAAAATCTTTAATTAAGCCGATGAAAGCATCCTAATTGCATCTCGCTCTATCTGGGAAGTCATGTCTAATTGATTTTTCGATCAAACCATACGTCCAACCTGCATCGAATGCTATCTTCAGATCGACTAAATAAGCGCCAGAAAATTGTTTATCAATTTGTTTCCAATTAAGTTCGGAAACTACTTTTGCCAAAGGACGGACTGTCAAGTGGTGATTTGGAAAACCAAACTGATTTTCAGCTAGTAAATGTGCAAAATCCCAACAATTTTCCCGACGACAGGAAGAATACACATCTTTATAGTTTTTCGTTATCAAAGAAACCTTTGCAATTTTTCAGCATTTCGGAAAATACAAATTGTGCAATAAGTTATTGTATAGAATACTGTACTCGCAGGAATGTATACAAAATTTACACCCTGACTGTAGTTTCTGGTTTTATTAACCCCCGTATAGTTCCACGTAAAATTTTGAAAAAAGTGAAAAAGAGACAATTTATGGGGGTTTGAGTGAAATTCGGAAAAATGTCTTTGCTTTACAATATGGGCACCAAATTAAAGCTGTGTATACTTCTGTTATTTTTACTTCATCAGGTTTCGAGAAAAAGGTAATAAAAGGGCCACAAATTATGTTCTGAGATAGAATTACCACAAAATCAAATATTTGTCGAAATGATTTTTGTGTTCTTCAGACTTTTAGAGAGTGGGGTCGAGTAAGGCAATTTACGAGAATCTCTACCACAGGGTTAAAGCCACAAACAAAATAAAGTGCACGACTGGGTCGCGTACTTGTTCTATAAGTTTTGTTCGTTTGTAAATAGCTTCGATTTAAAATTTAGGCGAAATCGATAAGAAGCGAACAAACTGATTAAAATTGTCAAATTTAAGTGCTATGGTCTTATACATGTTAGAAATTACTGCGATATACAAAACCGTTGCCATATCCGAGATATGTCAATTTTCGCAAGTCAGCTAATAAGTATTCGAATTTTTAGTTATTATTATTATTATTATTATTATTATGTTATTCGAATTTTTAGAGAAAAACTGAGTATACAGTCTTATATCAAACGTCCACATTACCTCAGATATGAATATTTATTCAAAATGTTAGAGCCGTTTTCTAAAAAATTACCCCTCTGCAAAATTGGTCTTAAGTAAAGCACCGTTAGTTTTTAGGGTAGAATGAAAATTCTTACTTAGCCTCTGGGCATTAGCCAACTGACCTCGGGTATGCAGTTTTAAGAAAATCCATCAAGACTTTTAGAATGCACTTTATCGAGTTTCCCCATTGGTAGTACCAAAATTGATCAAAATTTTGAGGCCGAACATTTTCACGAAAACAATACTTGCCCCTATGGGAGTAATTTAAAAAGGAGCTTCGAGAAAATTTGTTGTGGGTGGAGATACGTATTATAATTTAGAGAAGCCGATTGGTACAGAGAATTGTCATTCTAAATGGCTGCGAAAATAGAAAATCTAATCGATGCATCAAACCTGGAATATTACTGCCTAAAAAAGCAAAACAACTAGAGCGACAACTCTTTTTGACTCAAAGCCGAGCTCAAGTGGGCCAATCATAATTCCGATCTTTTCGTTCGCTACTCTTAGACTAAAGTTACTAAATCAGCAGAAAAATGTCTGATAGCATATTCTCCTTGAAGATGGTACTCTTTTCTCTCTTGGGCCCCTATGATTTTTCAATGCTTGATCGCTTTAAGTGGAATTATCCTGTCTAGCTTCTCTGGCACCTTATGACCGGGTTTTCATTATTTGGCTCGTATTTTTCTATTAAAATGTTGCGCTACTGTTATCGTGAACGTGCCAAAGCGTTTTCTTTGGCTTTTTATTTCATTTTTTTTCCAAAAAATCCTTTAAAAATCAAAAAAAAAAAAAATAAATATTTTAAGAATTTTCAAAAAATTGGTGTGGTGTCAAAAATGACATAGATATCGATTTTGAACAAAATCTGAAAATGAAATAATATTCAAAAACCGGCCAATATATAAAGTACCGTTATACGATTTATTTTGCCAAAAGCCTGGTAAGTATGTACCCGCCCGAATGTAAATATGACATTTGATCAAAACCGTACACACGGACATTTGACCGTACCCGTTTGAAAATGTTTTTTTTTTTTTTACCAAACTGCTAAAATACCGTTTGTTTTTGAGTTTGAATCAAAAATTCCAATTTTGCCTTGAATTGTTACCCCACAGATCCCTGATATGATGTTTTAAGTAAATACGTCCACCCGTTTAGGATAGAATTCAGGCATCCCCAATATATGTATATTTCTAATATTAAGTATTGTACAATTCGTTCACATCACCATTACTATCGCTAACCTGGTCTGACTCTTCTCTGTATACAATATTTCTTTTAAAGATTAACTATTCGAAGCATCACAAATCATCATATTTACATACCCTGCTTAGTTGGTTTTTTGAAGGTGTGTATGTAACGCACAAAATGTATGGAAATTTATTGCAGACCTATTGTGTAGATTAGTGAAATTGCAAAATATTTTTTTATAATTTTCCTTTACATATCCAGTCCAAATTGTTTCGTGTAGGACACCATCTAGCGTCAGCGTCGCGTCAGTACGAGCACCTATATGAAGTCCTTCCATGAAAGAAAAGTAATGCTAGTAGTCAAAAAACCAGACCTTGTTCTTGGCAGAAAGGTTAAGCTAAAAATATTTGTTTATGTTTTTAATGGTCTATTGAAAGGTTAAGCTAAAAATATTTGTTCATATTTTCAATGTTGGACCGTAAATATTGTAGTATAAGAAGCAAAATGAAAGTCTCCCATAAGCCCTATATACTTTTTTCACCTACTTGTTAACAAATAATTCCTCAAGACCTTTATCGCCACTTGAACTACTTCATTTGTTGAAAATATTTCTCTTTTTAATTGTTTTGTCCGGTTAGGGAATAGATAAAAGTCCAACGGAGCCATATCAGGAGAACAGGGCGGAGAACAGACAATTCGAACCCACATATATGTATATGGATTTTTGCATTATTACCATTATCCTGGTGAAATGACACTTTCTTTGACAGCAGACCTGCACGTTTCACCTTGATTTCTTCATGCAATTGAAGTTAAAGGTTGCAGTAGTATTCAGAGTTTATTGTTCGACTTTTTTCCAGATACCTAGATCACTTCTTCTAAAAACTGGAAAAATCGACCAGGGGTCCTAAAATCATCTTTGTTTGCCATCTAGCTCAAGGGCTTCTGAACGGATTTCGATGAAATTTGGATTCTACATGTAAGCCAATACTGGCAAGTTAGTAGTCAAGGTGACAGAAATCGAATGAAGTGAGGGTGAGGTACAGGGAGGGTTTTTAAAGATTTTCGAGTAGTGTTTCTCATCGGCCTAACTCAAGAACCACTTATGGTTATGCTGAATATTTTGTTTTATAAAAGAAAAAAAAATATTTTTTGTACATATATATTGTTTTTTTTTTTTTCTTGGGGTACATTTTGCACAAAAGTATTTTTTTTAAATTGTTTTCCTAGTTACTTTTGATACACCACATACTATTTTTGTGCAAAACTTCAGCTCTCTAAGTCAAAAGGTTAGAAAGTGAAGACCCTGCGATAGACACATGGACAGATGAACAAACGGTCAGAAGGACACCGCGTTGAACACCAAAAAAGAAACCTAATTAAAGTTGAAGTCTTAATGTTTTAAAGGTTTTAAGAAAGATGTGCAGCCATAGTGCTATAGATGAGGTACACTTAGACCAAGATAGGTCCACTAGGTAGTCCCACTAGGTAGACAACGCTGTCCGCTCATTTAACCAATTGCTTTTTCCTGACGAAGCTATTTATCCTAGCCGTAGAGGCAGTATTGAGATCATTGAGATCATTGAAAAGGTGAAGACCTAGTGTAGCCTTCCTAAAATTATTCCAATAGTACGGGATGAGCCTCATCTAATTAATTTGTTAGCCTCACAGTTCCCCAGGACCGAAGATATCCTGATAAATTTGGTTTACATCTCAAAAACCAACGTTACTCACGATCACCATCTACAATCATTATTCGAGATCTACGAGAAGTTGCGTAAAATCAAATTGGTTTGGGAAGCAACTATTGCATTGCAATTTCGTGTTGATTTGGAGAATGCATACACGTAATCTTGAACTCAAAATGCAAATGAAAATATAAACATATTCCATACGGTAATATATGATAATATATCTCATTCTTTACGTAATATAAAATAATGTAAAACCGGCGACAAAGATACAAAAATGATAAAAAGGAAGTCTTTCTGCGTACCTACTTACATATGAACACAACCACAATGGATATATCAGAAAAACAAGTTAATCATGATACTGCAGAACGCATACCTAATAGCTCCAAGTCTTCGTTGGCCAATGGCATAAACGACAAAATTAACTTCATTAAAATCTCTGAAACTATTCTACTTACGAGTATGTAATATTGGAGCTCTGTCAGTTCTTATAGCAATTGGCTACTCACCTTAGTCGTCAAAAGACAACTACGTTCAAATCCCGTCAGTAGATGTAAGGTTTTAAACAAAAATGTTCAACATTTATACGCGCCTTCCGATAGAGAAGTCTCCACTCTCCAACAACCAAATAAATGATGTCAAACAAGTTTCGTTAACTCAGTTGGTCGTAAGTTGGTACGTGTTCGCGATCGTTCCATTAAAATTTCGTGAGTATATGTAGAATCCATTGCTGTTTAATTTCAGATAATTACGTAGTGTCAAAATCTAGATAAAATAAAAGTGTGTTTTATGATCGTCATTTGTCAAATACTTGTAATTCTGTATTGAAAATATCTAATCTATTTGCTTTACGCGTTCGTCATCGAAAATCGTTGAGTGGATGCCGTTGTACTGTATTCCGAATAACGCTGATATGTATGTACGATAAAACAAGAATTGTTTGTGTTGAACAGGTATGTGCAAGCCAAAAAAAATATTTGTTTGCCATTTGCCAGACATACATCGCGTATGTTGTGTTGGGATATCTTTTTATACTTTGGCTAATTTTAGTGGGGAATATTCATATTGTATCGAGGACTATTTGTTATAGCGCCCCTCTGATCTATGTGCAAATTAAACGGATTCCTGCTAAACTTTTTTTTCCTCGAGGGTTAAAATCGCGATGTCTTCGACTTATTTTAGGGCCGATATCTTCTTTAAATATTTATGGAACTGACACAGTAGAGAAAATAAATCTTGGCGTAAAAAATATAAACAAATAAAATTTTTGCACATGATTGGGTACCATCTACAATTTATTGCCTTTTCCGAAGGGCATATTATCCCTCTCTAAAAAAAATGTACACCAAAGTCTTTTGAGTCTTTTTCGACTCAAGTAGATTTGCTCTTTTAAAATAATAAGACAGATGAGTTTTTCGACAATTTTTTTTTTCTACAATTGCAAAATGATCAATCAATAAAGTGCACAACTGGGCCGTACGAAATACATAAATAATAAATAAATATTATGGCGCTGACAGCCTATGGGCTGGCAATGTAGGTGCATATACTGGGATTTGAACACATATCAGTCGACCAAAAGATGTATTTGTATCGTTATCGACGGCTATGTCAAAAGTAACACTTTTATATTAATTAACCAGATCTGTAGGTATAATGTGATACTTAAAGCTAACAAAAATTAACCAGACGAAGTAGAATTTTCAATAGTCAAACAACAAAGCATTTTTTCACCTGAAGTTTCCAAACTTTTATAATGGAGTACGTACGCGTTAACCTGGAAGTGGTATTGCAAGATAAATGACATTTTTTGTACCTTACGAGTATGTAACTAGTTTAGTTTCGATTCATTTACCAGTTGCCACTGACAAACTTTTACGCTTAAACCTAGAAAAGCTTACAAATAACGAATCCCGTGCCTATTGCTCCAATGACTTTTTACCCACCACTCTGCAAATTAATTTTGTTCATTCAAAAATAGCATTAGAGGATCGTAATTTGTCTGTATGTCTAGTTTGTGCAACGCAATCTATGTCAGTGATGCCAACTGTGAAATATCGGTTAGGGCTATACGGTTTTCATAATGGCACAAAAAAAAAAGATAAAAACAAAAAAACCGAACACGCACAAATGTCACAACGCATGACGAATTGACATGAAAATTGATATTAGTACTTACATAGTTCAGTGGAGCCGCTATGCTTTCTGAGCAACTATAAGGTCTACGACCTTTTGTATTTTAAAAGGCTTGACCGTCAGCATATTCAGCAAAATACGATGCATGCTTGCGGCAGACACAACAATCTTTTTTGCAATCGTGATTCCGCTGTGATGTGGATTTTGCGCCAATTTGTTTCTCACCTTCTTCACTTTCGCAGCTGATGTTGTTGTCGACGACCACCAACGTATTTTTTTATTTACTATGCCTGTGTCTGACAATTGAATGACAAATAAAAGCTAGAACGTTTGACATTCCAAAGATACATCAGTCTCGAGTTGATTCCATTAGTTCAGTCAAATAGTAATGGATTGTACGCATTTTCTGGAGTTCGCCTATACAATTTGAAAATAGGTAGAAAACATTTTGTGAATATATTGTGATAAATATGGATACTTCGACTCAAAGCCATCATAATGCTAAAATTAAAATTGTCAATTGGCACCACTGCTTCGAATGAAAGAACTAATTTGTGACTGCAGCAAAACAAAAACAGAAAACAAATTTTTTTGGCTGCCATCACAAACGTAACACTAGTCACCAAATGTGACACTAGCCACCCACACGAATCACGACACTATTGTTTCACAACCTCACAAAAAAAAAAAAAAAACTAATACTAAATAATAAGAAATAATCCTACTAACCAATGGGACAGCGACGACAATCCATCCTGATCCGGACAAGGGGTTTTGAATACACCATACCACCCTGGTTACGTAGTACTGGGTGGAAACTAACCAATATGTTGACGGCGACAATCCGTACATAGACCTTTACCTTTAGTACATTCCCAATGGACTTCTCGGTTTCTTCGCCCAAATCCAAAGCCACAAACACAGGGCACACATGGATTCAAGTAGTGTATACGCAAGGTGTGAAAGGAACTACCCACAACTTTGGGTGGGTAGGTACGAATTTGAGATTTTGGCGGTATTTCGTTTGTAGAATATAGTAAAATCGACGTAAGAACACTAACCAAATTTCGAGCAATAATACATAGTTACACATTATTTTCGGTTATTTTCGATACATCTGAGATGCGGGCGGCTATGATGTAACATCATCGCTTGTCACGCTGCAAGTTCACGATTCAAATCCTGATGTTAAGAATCATCTATTTATTTTTCATGAAATAAATAAACAAGTCGATCAATTGGGAAGCTAATGTCAACTCTACTACGAAGGCATGAGACCGGCAGTGGGATGGCCATGTGGCTTGAAATGCAACTTGATCGTGATAACATCAGAAGGACTGAAAACGATACTGTGAATCATAAGCAGCGACAATAACAACAAAACTAAAAAATGATCCCCAGTTATCTGGACGCCACCTTTGGAGTTTACTGAAACTTTATACCACCTGAGTTTCAAACCCACTACACCAATCATTCTTTCTCTCTCCGCCAATGCCCTGAAATAATTTAACGGTATTCATATCCCCTTTGCCGCCCGCAAATTATAAAAAAAAAAAAAAAAAATCAAATATTCTTCCACCTAATTCATATACAAAATGAGTGCGAGAAATCTTCACATGAAAACCATGAGACAATTTCTCAAATAATGCAACTAAGATAAGAACTAAGTTTGAAACAATATAATGTTGAAAAAATAGGGCGACACAATTACCCGCACATTTGCATAGTGGGTGCTGAAAGTGACACTCGTAGAATACGATGTATTTTTAAGTTCACTTTTTTCCAAAATAGAACGGAAAGGGTGCACAGAGTGCACAATTAAAAAAAAAAAAAAAAAAAATCCCGTGGATATAAATAAAACAAATTATAAACATGGCGAGAAATGTTTTTCTTCGACATATGGCACCACACTAGAGGTCCCTCTCGCACACAAATAAGGTCTTGGTTCTTAAGCTGATAACATTACTTTTCCAGATTGTGGATAGCATACCGAACGCAGCTTTAGCCTTCCCGATTCTACTGCATACATCCAGTTGGGTGCCACCGTGGTTAGCCGAGACCACACTTCCTAAATATAGAAAGTTGGCAACTTTTTAGACTTCCTGTCCGGCAATGTTAAGTTGTGCGTTCGTCTTGGAAATGCTGAGGGCTTTTGTTTTGGCCGTGTTTATTTTAAGCCCCACTTTGTTCGCCTCAGTTTCTAGATTATGGGCCATTAGATGAAGGTCCATTATCCGATGTGAAAGTAGACAAACATCGTCACCGTAGTCTAGGTGTTTAAGGTAAGATGTCATAGTCCAACAAATTCCTGATAACCACCAAGAACAATGGTGGTGACAGAATGCATCCTCCAGAATGCGTACTCCACTTTGAACACCAAATTCCCCTGACACCTTACCGTTGTGTAAGACGTGACACTTACCGCCCTCCTATGTAGCCTTGATAATAGCAATAAGTTTTTCCGGGATGCCTCTTCTGCACAAAGCCAGTCAAATAGCATCTCCGTTCAAGCTGTCAAAAGCCTTCTCGAAGTCGATAAACAACAGATGTAGTGGAGACCTGTACTCAAAGCATTGTTCGATTATGATCCGCAAGGTGTTTATGTGGTCGATGCAGGAGGATCTATCGCGAAAGCCTGCCTGTTCGACGTCGAGAGTAGAATCTAAATGCTCTTTAATTCGGTCCAGAATTATTTTTGCTATTATTTTGGTTACAGCTGGAAGAACACAGCTCTCTATATTAGCGGATGCAGCAGATCTGCTGATGTGTTTGGCGCGGCTTGAAACAATTCGGCAGGGATGCCATCAATACCCACCGCTTTGTTTTTCTTGAGGGACTTGATTGCTGCCATAATTTCTGCTTTGCTGTGAGGTGCCGTGCGTATTCGGGAATTTGTTGCTTCGGAATACTCATTCGAATTTGAGATCATATCGCCATCGTCTAAGTGATTTAGCACTGAAGCAAAATGTTCTCTCCATCTATTGAGCTGATCCTCATCCGAAATTAGGAGGTTACCGTCCAGACTCTTCACCGGGTGTTGTTTGGAGTTTTGACCACCAATGAGCTCCTTGGTGATGCTGTAAACAGTCCTACTATCGCACCTGCTCGCTGCTTCTTCAGTCCTAGAAGCCAGTGTGTCGGTATATTGACGTTGCACTTATTTCTTGTTCGCACTTCTTTCTTGTTCGCACTTCTTTCTTGTTCGTACGGTACTGGGTTTCTAACTCGGTTCTCTCTACTGCTGAGGCCGCTGCAATCCGAACCTTTATTGTTGTACGCTCATCGATCGGTCTCCAGATGTCTGCCGAAAGCCATGTGCGATGGTGTGCCTACCTTTTACCGACATAGGTGTGTGCCAGGCTCGCAAAAGCATTTTTCACAACATTCCAGTGATCATCCATACTCTCCTGCATTGAGCTGCTGATTGCTTCCGCTTCTAAGGCAAGGTGGTCCCTAAATTGTTGGCGCACTTGTGGGACCTTAAGCCTATCGGTATTGAACCTGGTGATGTTCAACAAGTTTGATCGGTTGTTGTTGATGGATGCAGTACGAAGGCGTATATGAGCTAGCACAAGATGGTGATCTTGTTTTTGTCCGATATCAGCTCCACGTCTGTTACGGACGTCCAGGAGACAATTTCTAAAGCGGCGACAGATCGCAATGTGATCAATCTGGTTGGATGTTCTTTGCCTATCAGTCGAGACTCAACTGATCTTATGGCAGGTGTTATGCTTAAACAACGTACCTCTAATGACTAGGCGGTTGGTATTGCAGAAGTCCACAAACCGCTAAACGTTGTCGTTTCGGTCTCCAAGGCCGTGAACTCCCATCACGTCGCTACCTACCTTGGCATTGAGATCCCCCATCACCATTACGATGTCCCCATTAGGTGTTTCATTGAAGACGGCGTCTAACTGGCTATAGAAATTGTCCTTTTCATTCTCAGTCGCGTCATCAGTCGGAGCATAGCACTTTATGATGGTGACCTTTTTTACTCTACTCTGGAATGTGGCCGTCATTATCCGGTCACTGTGAGATTTCCAAGATGTGAGGCTTTTACGCGCTGTTAGAGTTAGCACCAGTCCTACTCCAAACCTCCGTGCGCTTCCAGCTGGTTTACCAGAGTAGAGCATAACAGTACTTTTTTTTGGCGAGACATATTCCCCAGCATCGAACCATTTTATCTCACACAGCCCTAAGATGTCTATTTTATACCGTACGAATTAGCGCTCCATTTGGAGGAATCTGGCGTTGTAAGGCTCTTTTTGGAGTGAGTCCAGGAGGGTCTTAACGATCCAGAATCCGATCGTTGTCCGTGTTTGGTAGCCAAAGGTCGTCATCAGATTATCCGCCCGTATCCGAGGTGTATGTTTCCGTTTCGGAGCAATTTTTCTTTTTACGGTTGAGACTCGCTGGGCCCCAGACCAACCCACATTTATCCTGTTATATGGCGTAGGAGACTCGCCATTCGCAATTTCAGAAGAAATTCCCAGATGGCACCTCGAGGAGGTGGGAGTAGAGCTTACTAACAGAGCTGCTAGGTTTTCGGCTGCAGTGGCTCTTTCTCGTTACTTATAGAATCAACACCTATCGGGAGATGCTGCTCCTACGAGGCCTTTGTTAATCGTTTGCCATCCATATATATATATCGATAGCAATATGGTCAATGACAAATGACGACCGACATGACAAAGAAGGGAGACAAGAACCACCCCTGTCCGACGAGTTAAGCCGTGTAACCGCGTGCGTGCCACCAGGTGCTCTACCCCTAGCTCATAACAAACTGTTGTGGGTGCAATAGACCCCTAATAATAAATTAGCAACTTTATAAATTTCCCGACCAGTATTCAATAATAAATTTCTCCAAAATGGGAGGGCTTTTAAGCGTAAGCCCGTTTGCAAATCTTCAGCTTAACATTATTTTCCGCGAGGTTTTATAATTATTTCGTCCAAAATTCCTAGGCCAAAACCAGAAAGCTTATAGTCTAAAAAAGAGAATACATTATATTGCTGAATTTTACTTTTAGTTGCAGGATGCAAAAGCACTCTGGCTCCTTAATGTACCAAACACCATCGAACTAGTAGCCAAATGGATATAAGCGATTACTCAGCATTCTACCTTTTTTTTTATTTCATGCATTAGTTTAAAAACAGCGAAGCCTTGCATACATGTTTGTCCTGAGTCATAAGTGGTTCACTGACAGTTTCTCTTCACCAACAACGCCCGTACCTTTGTTTATTTTTTTTCCACTCGTTATTGTATTACATCCTTCCTAGAAAGCATCTATTGGCAGTAGCTTAAAGTTCGAGGAATCACTTTTGGCAACAGCCATCAGCAGATAGATTTTTCGGAGGCTTTTATACGTGTGTTGGAATGTATGTGTGTGTGCAAGATTTTCTACTTTTTTTGTGGTAATTCATCATGAAATGAGGTGGTGCTGCTGAATAGGCATTTGTTTCGTCCTTTGCGTGATTTGTTTGTCTATAGGAGTAAAAGTAACCTCCCTACCATTGAAGACTTCATGCCAGTGAGAGTGTGAGTAATACATTTATTCTTTGTTCCTAGCTCCGTTAACGTTTGTATAATATATTTGCTGGTATTTTTTCACATTTATTTCTTTTGTTCTGTCATTTTTTTTTTGTACCTAACAAAAGCTTTGTTTGCGGGTGTGGGCTAGGGTGATCGGATTCAGTACCATCCGTAAAAAATGAGGAAAATAATTTTCTATTACGATTTATGGGGTGTTCCACCCCCAATCCGAGCGAGGACTGTCAAAATGATTTCCTTGTGTTTTTTTTTTTTTTCTTTTCCACCCATGCCATGCAGTGATATGATGAGGAATCCTAATGTATGTTAAGTTGTTCATAATGAATACCAGCATTGCGGTACCGAGTGTTAAGGGAATGAGAAGGCTGTTGAAGAATGGCTGAAATGATTTTCCTTTTCCATTCAAATGCGGTGTGCGTATTATATGTGAGTGCGGCTTCATCCTGTGTGTGCGTTTATTGGCAGGAAAATGAATTTCGTGCGACTTAAATGTGAATTATAATGATTGATGAGTACGTGCAGAGTAATAATATGTCTACGACCTGATGTTGTGTTCCATTCAAAAAGTGATTTACAGATGCTCAAGGATTTCGAGAATTTCTTTTCCCCCTTTGGCGAAAATTCTTTAAAATATTATATTGCATGTAATTTTAAAAGTGAAGACATATTATTAATTTGTTTTTGCGCTCACTTATTTCAAAATGAAATGTATTATATGTAGTTGCACGGCTACGTAGTAGGTATTTATCTTTACCCTCTGGTAATGGAGTAAATTGAATTTGCGTACAAAAATTCACGCAATTCACAACCCCATAAAGCCGACAAAATGATCAAAAAGTCCATAGCTTTCTCAAAGGCCCGTAGATTTGTTTAATGGGACAAGCGCCTGAAGTGGACAATAGAAATTAATGTGATATCCATTTAGGAAAACAAAACAACTCTCCTTACCTATGTACGTTGTTATCCTATCTTTTGGCATGCACATACATATGTATACATATATTAAAGTAGGGTTTCTTTCTCGATGGTTCAAGTATTATGGATGAAAATATCTTTTTACAAATAAACACTCAAGAGTTTTATCATCCAAGAGCCGTGTTGGCTACCAGCAAATTCACATGGTGAATGAATTTTCAATTTTACACAAGATAAAATAAAAATGCGAACGGATTTGTAATTTTCTTTATAAAATTCGAATTGCATCAAAATGACTCGTCCCGTAAATCTGGTGTTAAAGAAGGTGTGTTATATGAATATAGTGCACGTCTGGGTTGCACATACTTGTTATTTAAATTTTTTAAATGAATATTTATTTTTTTAATTTTTCAAATCTCGATATGCCATCACCTTACATATGTATATCAAATACTATTTAGATATTAGGTTAGGTTAGGTTGGAGTGGCTGTCAGCAAAAGAAGCCAACACGCTTAGACCAATAATAGGTCCATTGTGATACCACATTTGTTTGAGACGCGGCCTCTGGCCTACTCGTTGAACCATTTAGAGCTTCTGATGAAGCGTAGAATGTACCTAACGTCAATATTATTCAGATCATCTAGGTCATTGAAACAGAAGGCTCCTAAGTGGAATTTTTTTCTTTGGAAGAGAGCTGGGCATATGCAGAGAAGGTGAAGAATAGTCTCTTCTTCCTCCTCGTCCATGCAGCTTCTGCAGAAATCGGTAGAGAATACGCCAAGTCTTGTTGCATGCTTGCCTACGAGTATTAGACAGTGTCCAGTTACATATTTTTGTTTTAACCCCGACTTAAAGTCTTCTACAACTTGAGTCTTTTTTTTTATTCAAAATGTAACTCAAATGACAGCCGAAACCATTACTAGAAAGAGAAAAAGCATTATTTTTGAAACAGTGGAATATTTTATACAGACACTCGTATGCATAGCTTTGCAGTCAGTCGGTTGAACTTTTGAATCTAATTTTAGTATTTACGCTTGGTTTGTAAACTAGGTATATGCATTGTTTTTTTAGATTAATAAAAGAGATTCATCTGTGGTGCTTTTTTCTACAGAATTCGTACGTTATATACTCCTTTTTAGGGACACTATTTTCCAAGAGCCGTGGCTCAGAGATTAAGTACGCGATTAATGAGCGAGAGGTTCAACGTTCGAATCGAAGAAAAAAAAAGAAACTTTCTCACGGTCCCGCATTGACAAATGCCTTCGGAATCGGCATAAAACTATAGGTCCCAACCATTCATGCGAGACACAGTACGAGTCGCTGCGAGAAGCTAGGCCAAGCCCTGTATTGGGCTGTTAGCGCCAAACTATTTATTTATTTTATATTTTCCGGGAAAGCTGGTTGGAAAATTATAATTTTACGTTTTTAAAGTTCCTTGGGTCGCAGTTACAATAGAATATTACCTGAACATTATGAATCTAAAAAAAATGTTCAGATTGGTTTAAATGCCACCAACGTTAAGTTTAGCTGGATTAGGTTAGGTTGAGGTGGCTGTCGGCTAAAAGCCAACACACTTAGACTAGTAATAGGTCCATTGTGATACCACATGGGTTTGGGAAGCGGCCTCTAGCCTACTCGTTGAACCATTTGGAGCTTCTGATGAAGTGTAGATGGTTCCTAACGTCTATTTTATTCAGATCATTTAGGTCGTTGAAACAGAAAGCTCCTAAGTGGAGTTTCCTTCTTTGGGAGAGAGCTGAGCAAGTGCAAAGAAAGTGAAGAATAGTCTCCTCCTCCTCGTCGTCTATGCATCTTCTGCAGTGTAGAGAGAAATCATATTCTTAGAGAATCATATTCTTAGAGAGTATCAGATCCAGTTTAGGCCAAACCTGTTTTGTTAAGTTTGCCTAAGGCCCCCGAAGAAATGAGCACCTGATATTATATCATACATATTTACTCGTACATAGATATATTTTGGACTGCCTTTACCATTCCTTGAAGTTCGTCTTATCTCGCGAAATCAAGAGCAACATAAAAAGAAAAACTTTCTAAAATGTATTATCTACGCTTGGGTCAGAACAATTTTTTTTTTTTATTTTCTTTGTCCATTTCGTTATGCAACGAGATTTCTAACTCTTAGATGGCTTACGCGTAAATCCCACTAATGAAAAAGTGACAATAAATTTCAATACAAATTGCTAAGCATTTCAATTCAAAAAAACCAAAAAGAAAAAATCTAACCAACAAAACAGAACTGCTGCCCTAGATAGGAGCGAAAAGATTACAGCCATTATACAAATGAGACTGACATTTGATCCTGCGAACTAAAATCAGCGCACAAAGCACAAAACTACAAGAAACCCCAAAAAATGAGATAAAATAATAAAAAAAGGAACAGGCCAAGAAAAAATGAACAAAAAAGCGCTGCAAATATTTAGCGTCCCATTTAAAAGCTACTCGGTTATTTCGAAAATGAAACATAAACATTATCCCCCACCCTTCTGTCACCCATCACAAGGGACCTCCCGCACCCCCGTCCAACAATACAAACAGACAAAATAAGAATATCATAAAGTCCTTGAATGCTGATTTCCCTTGTGGACAAACGAACGAACAAAAGACATGGAAAAAGGACGAAATGAAACAAGGACAGCAGAGGGAAAAAAGGAACACTAAACGAGAAGAAGAAAACCGGAAGGAAACCATTTGTCCTTCGCTTTCATCGTTCTAATTCACACAGCAACATCATTACAAATCCCATCGTTGGTTTATCTGTAAGAGAATTCCCTTTTTCGCGCTGCAACACAACCACTAAAACTATATGAAAGTGCAAATTAAATATGCAATGATTTAGATTTTCTTTTTTTGCATTTTGTTTATTTTGCTCCTCCGTCATTCTTTTCTATTATTTTTTTTTTAGTGTTAATCTCAGTGCAGAATAGGCACAAGAGCTCCTTCATTTATTTGCTGATATTTCTGTTTTGTTTTCTTTTCATTTCCTCGGGAAATCTGCAAATGAAATACTGAGAAGGGGAAACGAGGATGACAACGGACATTAGAAACACTTTCACTCAATTTCTTAATTTGTTATATTCCCTATAGAGTCATCATCACGCAACACTGTTATCGTTGTTGTCTATATCTATTCGCATCCGTCAGATAGGAAATAGAAGGAAAGAGGGAAGAAGAACCGGAAAACTCGATGAGATGACGAGATGCGATAATTAAGGCAAAGATTAGGATATCCGTTCTAAGTCGTTCATTTATCCACCTTTCTGGAAACTTTCTTTGGCCCATTTTATCCGATATCCTTGAAGGATTTCCTTTCAAATGTCACGCAATGTTACGAACACATTAGCAAAGTGCGCGACAGCAAAGATATTCTCTTCAGAGAATTCATTTACCCTTTTTATTCTAATGACTCGGAAGGTCTCCTTCCCTTTGTTTCGTTCTCCATGGAGATGCTTCTTATTTTCATTATCTTGAGTAACTCAAAAGTGTTACGTAAAGACTCTGTCTGTCAACTATAGAGGGTCTACTTTGAAAAATCTTTGAGAATAGTGTCAATTTTCTGATTGCAAGAAATAGATAAGATTAGCATATAAAGTAACATTTGCTTAATGGTAGCGTAGGGGTTTTTATTAAGCATCCAGCCATGATGTGTTATATTCCCGCCCACCCGACAGAACTGGGAGTGATTTTTGTGCCACGGACTTTGCCTTATTTCACAAAATTTCAAGAATTTGTTTTTCCTTTATCAGAGCTCCAAAGTTAAGTCTTACATACATCATTACATCACAGGCCTCGAATTTTCTGTAGCACAATTTTACCCGATTCTGTGAGAGGTTAGACTTAGCCCTCGAAATCCAACATACTTAATTCGTTCGCATTTCAACCGCATGGTAAGTTCTGGCTCCTATTATTAATTTTCGCTAAATGTGCCGGTCCTGGGGACCTGAGTGAAATATTAGCTGTATTAACTGTTCGAAACATGGATTGAGTGAGTAGCCCAAAAGTAAGAAAGTCCTTTCTTTATCTACTCACAGTGAAGTAATCACAGGTTCACGTTTTTTGGCTATCGTACCCAGATACATTTTTGCTTCTGGATTTTGAAAATTATCCTAGAATCTAGCTGAGGAAGTCTCCAAAACTTCAAATGCATCCAGCTGAGTTTCAATGACCAACCGTAGATGTTTATGAGTCTAGTACCGGTATCTAGCTTCTAACTCTAACTTTAGATGTACAGAGACTTTCAGTAGTCACGTCTGTATTTTGACAACTGATTATGATCATGTTTGAAATGACAGACAGTCACATGTTTGAGTTGCCTTTTGCCTGCCGTCGAGTATACACGCGATCTTCACTCCGTAATCGTTGTGACAAAAAAAAAATTTCAATCCTTTTAAAAAAATTAAAAATAAAAACAAAAAATCGATTGCGCGCGAAATCAAATTCAATGAATTGCAGTGGAAAACAAAAAAAAAATAATTATAAAATAAATAAATAAATAAAATCAATTCAGTGCAGGTGTATTCCATCTTTTCACCCCCACTCACTCGCTGTTGCGTTTCTTCGTTATCGCAAGTGGAGCATGTGCTATATACATAATTATGTATGTACAAGCTTCTAGTTGCGATGACTGATAGAGCGTAATATTTGATGCATAGGGGACTGTGAATGTTTATCCGAATAGCAGACCACAGCTTACTATCGTTTGGGTATAGCACCTGCGACAGTTTGTTTTGGAAAACTATTCTGTGGATCTACACTTCACAGTTTTGCTTAGTTACGTCAGAGTTGTGTCTTTTTGTGTTTCCAAGCTGTTTTGGCACTAAGCGAAACACAGGTAGTGGAAGAATCTTCCGATTTGAAACTGCCTGGATAGAACTTCGTGTCATTATTCTTTCCCCACCGTGGCCTCGCCATTTACGTCCGTAGTGATATTGCTTACCAAGTTCCATCACAGCATGGCCACTGTTCCAACCCGGAATTTAATTTCAAATGGCTAAAATTCACCGTCCGTAAGCAAATAATTCAATACTCCTTTATTTACAGAAGCCCTAGTGCGGACAGCAACTCAACTTTTGATGAATTTGATGCGCTGTCCGATTCCATCACTCGACTTGTCTCCTTGTACCCTCATACAGAAATCGTCATTGCAGGTGATTTCAATATACACAATTCGGATTGGCTTCAATATTCTGGCCAGACAAAACCCGAAGGAAGGTATGTTGAACTTTCGCTGAAGTGAACAATTTGACTCAGCTTGTAAATGAGCCTACACGTATACCGGACATTGAAAGTCATTCCGCCAACATTTTGGGCTTGTTTCTTACTTCGCATCCTGATAAATACACTATTGATGTTTTAGCGTCTCTAGGTCGGTCTGAGAAAACACTCCTAAAAGAAAAGTATGGCAATACGAGAAAGCCAACTGGAGCGGCCTTAATAGCTTCTTTAGGAGTTTTAACTGGTCGCTATGCTTCCTCAATAGCGCCGTGGATGCCGCAGCTGATATGATCACTGACACTATCCTCTTAGGTATGAATGACTTTATTCCTAACAGAATAAAGAGCATTAGACCTAAGGCAAACTCATGGTTTGACCAGAGCTGTAAAGAAGCTATCAGGTTGAAAGAAGTAAGTTTTCGGTCTTTTAAAGCCAACAAATCTGAGGAAAACCGAAAGAAGTTTAAACAAGCCAGAAAAGACTGCATGCCCATATTCGACGTGTAAAATTCTTACATGACCAAAAATTGAGGTAAAAAATCCTACAATGTCCCAATGGTAGTAAACATTTTTGCCCATTCGTCAAAAATATTAAAAATTCTGCCTCGTCTACCATCCCCACGCTTATTTACAATGAGCTGTCAGCTCCTTAGACAAAGCCAATCTGCTTGCTGCTCACTTTTCAGCCAACTCCACGCTGTCAGATAATGCTTTGTCGCCACCTGTATTTGAGAGCTACAAGTCCACTTTCGCACTCGTACAGTGGCAGGAGTACTCAGAGATCTTAACATACACAAATCCGCTGGTCCAGATGGTATCCCCCCCATTGTTCTGAAGAGGTGTTCTTCTACGCTGGTAAAACCTCTGCGTAAGCTTTTCTGCCTATCCTACTTTTCAGGGCTCTTTCCGAGTAGATGGAAAACAGCATTTGTCCAGCCCGTCCCCAAAAAAGGCGAATCTTCCTCCCCGTCCAATTACCGACCCATTGCACTTACGTCCCTTCTTTCCAAGGTCATGGAAACGCTGATAAATCGTCAGCTAATGAAATGTCTCGATATTGCTGTATAGAACTCGTCAGCATCAGGTAGCAGCAATAATTCTATAGCAACAGTTGACACCTTTTAGGGCAATATTGACAAAATTCCTTATAATCAAATGTTATGTAATGTTAATTATTTTGGTATTGAATCTTCTCGCAAATAAATTTAATAAAGGCAAAATATTGAAACCAATTCGCAAATAAACAAAACATGTGTCATCAATATTGCATGTAAGTAAAATAAAGTATATTATATCGGAAAGTAGAAATAGTTATAATTTGAATCCATCAAATAATGGGTTAATCATAAATCGGTATACTTAACCGTCCATCTCGTGCCGCGGTTAAGAACTTAATGAAGAAATTCGATCCAACCGGTTCAGTGTTGGATGTGCGAAAATCAGTACTTCTTCGTAATGGCCATTTACGCGAAAATATCATCACAGTGAGTGGCAGTGTTTGTGACAATCCGTCAAAAACTATTCGCCATCATTTCCAGCAATTTGGTTGTACTCGTAAGTATATAAATTGCTTCACATATACGAGCATATGAGCCCGTGAAGATGAAAGGGTACTAAATGGTTAACTTAATTCTATTGAGTAACAGAGTCTGGCAGACTCGCACGGCTTCACCCGCGATAAAAAGCCAACAGGTAGGGTTTTTTTCGCCGTGTTGTAGGGGGGGTCTATCTCGCCCCGTTTAAGAGGTAAGGAACAATTTTAGATAAAAAACTACTTAAAATATAAAAAAAAAAAATATTGATAAACAACGACAACACTTGCAATGAAGTACTATACCGGTTTCGAAAGCCAGAAACCTGTTCTTTAATCCTAAATTTAAATTAAATAATTATTGTCAATAGTTTTTGAAATATTCGCATGCAAACTCGAAATTTTGATAAAAAAAATGAAAAAAAAAAGTTTAAAAAATTTAAAATTACTATTTTTGTTTTGTTTTTTTGGCTTTGAGGTAAGTGAATGAATAATAGATAAACATCTGGCAGGCGCCTATGTCAACAGTTTTCTTAATTAACAGTACCCGGGTGGGATTAAGGAATTTAAACTCTCTTTTCGCATGCGGCAGGTCCCGCTCACGCAACTTCGTTGCTCCGCTCGGGCATCAATACTCTTCATCTACAGTACTTCTTTTTCTTTTTTTAATTTTTTTTTTACCAACATTTTGAGTTTGCATGCGAATTTTTCAAAAACTATTGACATAAATTATTTAATTTAAATTTTGTATTAAACAGGTTTCTGGCTTTTAAAACCGGTATAGTATTTCATTGTATGTGTTGCCGTTGTTTTTTAATATTTTTTTATTTTTTTTATTTTCAATAATTTTTTTCTAAAATTTCCCCTACCTCCTAAACGTGGTGAGATAGACCCCCCTCTCCCATAGTAAAAAATGCTTGTTTTTGACCCCTCTACAAAAAACCGTTATCAATTTTTGGCGCCAAAGTTATCGTACTCTCCCCTTGTACAGTTTGCCCGTCATATTAAATTAAATGCACTGTATAGCTTCGAGCCGAGCATAAAGGGCTGAACAGAATGTCTATCTGTGTCTGAGTCTTGCAGCGCTGTCAAACATCTGCCGCGCTGCTTGCAGTTAAAGTAAACACAATGAAAGCGACTGTCAAATTTGCATCTTGTGTTTTTACTTCTTAATTTTATTAGTGCTTAAACGAGTTTGTTATTAATTGTGGATAATGGATATGGACGAACAAGAAGAAATTGCTCTTATTATGTGTCTTCTGCACATGTGCTATTTAGCAATACAATTAATGATAAAGAGGAAGCGCAGATGGTGGGTTCATCCTCTTTATAAGGAAAGAAAAGAAAAAGGATTTTTTGAGACAACTTTCAAACACCTAAAAGAGCACGACAAGGACCTTTTTTTAAAGCAATAAGGACTAGAAAGCAGCAGTACAATTTATTGCTAGGCCTGGTAAAAGAAAAATTGAAAAAAACATCTATACGTAAGCCAATTGTAGCTTTGACAACTCCCGGTTGTAGCTGTCTCGCAAACTCTTCCATTTTTTTTTTTGCACTCATCAACTGTAAACAATGTAAACAAAATTTACAAATACTTTTTTGTTTTTACTTACTTGATATTCCAAATTCGTCGGATATCTCCTTCCATTTTTGCATTTTTTTTTTCTTAAATTTTTGTAATTGGGATTCGACAAATTCCAAAGAATTTCGTTCGCACTTACAACTTCCATATATTTTTCGACCTCCATTTCCAAAACAACAAAATCTTTTGTGTACAAATTCATAAACGTCAAATTTGCATCGCTGCTTGAAGTTGAACAAAATCCAACTTCGCGATTCACGACAGAGGCGCAGACACACATTGTTTTGCGGCTTACGGCTTTCCATACATTTAATATTTTGACAGCTTGTGACTCAGACTCAGACACAGACGCAGATACACATTCTGTTCGGCTCTTAAGTCGCATATAGCCTAGTAGGTGCTTAGAATGCACTAAAGCGAACGCACCAAAATCTTGTAAGTTGTTCATGAATTACAAACAGACAAACAAAGACAAATTTTTAGTTTTATAGTTCGACTATAGAAGTACAAATATAAAAGTACAAAAGCATAGGTATAGAACTACAAAGTATGTGTAAATAAGAGAAGGATGTGGAATGCTAACACACATAGACCAGTGACAGGTCCGCTGTGATACCATATGGATCTTGAGAATATATTCCTGCCTACTTAATCGAACCATTTGGAGCTACTTCTGATATCTATATTTATAAGGTCGCATAAGTCATTGAAATAAAAATGTCTTAAGTAAACTTTTCTTTTACGGAAGAGGCTGAACATGGTCAAAGGAAGTGGAGAATAGTTTCCTTCTCCTCCTCCTCGTCCATGCAGCTTCTACAGAAATAATTTGAGAAAATGCAAAGCCTTGCAGTGTGCTATTAGACAGTACCAGTAATGGCTTCTATTTTGGCGATTATATGCAGTCTGTTGAGAGAAATCAAAATCTTAGAGTATTTCAGGTCATGTCTAGGCCATATGTTTTTTTTCGGTAGACACGTTGCAACACGCTAAGATTTGTTTCTTTCGTTTGCATTCAACTTTAATTTGAGTTTACATGTAGCTATCGGTAAACTCAAGGTACCATTATCTGATAGGATGGGTTCGGTAGTTCTATATTTGGCGAGTTAATCTAAATACAGTTCTTTGCGGTATCCCTATGCCCTGGCACCCAACAAAGGTGAATATTAAACTGCTTTTCCATCTCTATGAGAGACGATCGACCATCTAGGGCAGCTATTGAGTTTAGGGAACATGATACCAAGGACTTGATTGCTGCTTGGCTATCCAGGATAAGACCTCCTTCATCGTCGTTATTTCCATCTAATTTGGAACACGAAAGGAGAGGCTAAGAGCAGAGAAAACACAACCACCTACCTCATCGTTGGTTTTTAAATCATCCGTGGAGAAGTGAATGGACTTATCTTCTACAAATACATCTTCCTCCTAAAGAGACCTGGAAGGTATGGCGACTTGTTTTTTAGGAAAATACTGAAATTATTAAAAATGCAATTGTGGCCAAATTCTTTATTTAACCATTATGAGATTGCTTTGAGACGAATAGCTGCACTGGCCGCCATTTGTCTGCAAAATATGTGGAGAGGTGTCAGATGGAACATAATGTCCAGTGCTGAAGACGGAGTCGCCCTCAGTGCGCTGCTTATACATAGACAAGCTGATCTTCAGACTTTGCTTAGTTTGCTGAGGTTTATAGCTTTATCTAAGGCGACCCGGCAACTACCCCACCTTGTAAGTGAGAATCGGTCTTATCACCCTATTTATTCCCGATAGCTATTTTTGCAAGAGAAAAGATCTAATGTAGCTTTCCTAACTTTTTCTTCTATATTGGGTTTCCTTATCTAAAATAATACCCAGATATTTTGCTTCATTGGAGAACGTTAAGCTTATACTATTAAGAGAATGAACGGCATTTTATATTTCCTAGTAAGGAGGACTAGATCAGTTTTGGGGGGTTCCCACCCAAACCACATCTAGCCATCCATTTAATTAGCTTATTTAAACCATTTTGTATGAGTTTTTTTTGAAGTGTTTAGGTGTTTCCACGAGACGGCCGTGCATTCCCCAGAGAGAGGAGTTATGCTCTGCACTAAATTTAATGTGATGCGAAATGATTATATGGATGCACAAATTACGTCCAGGTTTTTAATTTTGAATCCATCCATTGCTGATTTTAACTTTTCGTCGTCTCGAGCCTACTCGCTGGCTTTGCACTTTAAATTAAAAACACCCACGGATTTACCTTTCTGACGCGCAGAAGTTGGTGAATTCTAAGCATACTCATGTGATATATTAGACGCATTAAAGCGACAATGGCTTACAAATAATTGCCAGCAGCACACACAATTTCCAAGCGTATGGACAACGCTGCTGTGGTTAAAATACTTTTGACGCTATATAAATTTCTGTGCGGTCTCTTGGAATACATACTGATTCTAAGCCACTGCTGAGCTTTCTTGGCTTTATTTGCTGGAGCAGAGTCTTGTTGGAAAACCCATCTTGCTGCATTAAAAATGGTTTTCGTCAAGCCTTTAACGGAGCCTTCTAGGAAATCTTTTTGGTACACCTTTGCCCCAGTTTTAGTTTTGCCTCCTTTTTCACAAAAATAGAGAGCAGTAACTCCTTAATGGGATACTGCCCATCACTATTACCAGATATTACAGTTTGTAGGGTGCAAGCAACTGAATTACTTGCTTCTTTAGATGTTCTTGCATAAATTTTATGGTTTTGTTTATTAAAAACTTCTTCGACGATGAAAATGTTTTCGTTCGTAAAAACAATATTATCGTGGCCGTTGTCCACGTGCCAGTGAAAGAATAATTTTCTGTTTACGAATGAGATTTATTTGAATTCGATCGCTTACAGCTTTTGCAACCGCGCTCGAAGGGGCGACGCGTTCACGACCAATTCTTGGTCTGTCTTCTAATTAAGACGATTCAACAAATTGATATGAGCACGGTACATAAACAGTAGTAGTAATTAAAAAATTTGGTTATAATTTTTTCCGCACTTATGCAACGCTATGGTTTTCTTTTATACTTGTATCCCCTCCATGGTAACCAATTAGTGGCGGAAATTAAACTGGTTGATATTGCGTTTTATAGTATGTGTTCCTAAAAAAAGTTAAAGGTACTATTCCTAATGCTATCTTCATACAGTTTGCGCCGGAAGTGTTGTACCAGAATTTATGGCAGTACTAGGTACATATATCATCGCAGGGCATGCAAAATTCACCAAAACAAGAACAACTAAATTCTTGGTAGTCAAAGAAAATTTTATTTTCGAGCACTCAATACATATTCTAGTTAAAAAAGAATATAACGCAAATTAATCCTTAATATATATGACCTAGCTCTCTACAACTTTTTTAATAAACCATCCGCTAAGTTGACCTTCAAATATGTGTTTTTTAGTCGAATTTTACAGGCATAGAGATGACGATGTATTACCGTCAAAGACCGCAGCCCTTAGAGCCAAATTTACCAAGTCAAACGCCGATGTAAAACTTTTCAATGACTTTCTCATCAATTTTGATATAATATTAATCTAGAATCGATCTGTACTTCTGATAATGGGAGAAGTTTTGAAAAACAGTCTCAGTGAAGACAAATATCTCTCCAAGGGTCGGTAATGACTTTTTCTCAACCATAATGAACTTAAAGTAGATATAGTACACTCCATGCTAATAAAAAAAAATTCATGTTTTCTAAAGCATATTGTATTTCATTGAAATTTAAATATAGCTATAATTTTTTTATGAGACATCGTCCTTCCTAATACCAAGCACCTATTTGTGGCCAAATTTTCCACAAGTGCGACAAAAGTGCAAGAGTAGTTAGACGCTAGCAGAAAAGCGTATAAAATAGGAATTTTTATCAATAATAACAAAAAAGAAAAAGAAATATATTAGGATAGTTTTTTACACTTTTTTTTTTATTAAAAGTAATTAAAGGAACATTGAATAACACTAATTAGTTATTATTACGGGGAATCCAGTTGCTATTTTTCTTTAGTACTTTATAGCACCGTATTTAGCCTTAAGACCGCTTGGACCCTTCATGGCATACAGTCATAAAGTTTTTGGATTTGTTGTTATTTTTTTAGTCCCACTTCCTTCTGTTAGTTTGAGCTCTTCAATTATTTTAGGTGCCTTTTTGCGTACTTTACGAGTATGACCCATAAATGCATCGTCAAACCATAATATATGGTGAATGTTTAACGGTGGGAAGCAAACATTCGTCTAAATATCGCTCCTTAACTATTCTTTGCACTGTCTGCTTTCCGTCAGGTCCAATCCAATTAAATTTGGTTTCGTTAGAAAATATTGCGCATTTTTTTTTTTTGTTGGTCTTCCGCTCCCAAGTCACCTCTCCGTACTCCCCGTCGAGCTTAATTTCATCAAAAACCATTTCACAGTTCTTTTGTGGCATCCCACAACGTCTGCGATTCGACTATTTGAAAAATGTTCGCCATGAAGAACGAGAATACGTCCTTTAACTGCTTCGCACTAAACCATCGTAAAATTCCTTAACTGTTCACAAAACACTTTGTCGCGGTCTAGAGCACTAATGCGTGATCGACTTGAACGATTTTTCTTTTATACATCAAAAAGAAAAACTACAATCGTACTTTTCTATGTGTTAAAAATATGAGAGGAACGCACCCACAAGTCATAAAATCATAAAATGTTCATAGTGAGGTGTTTTTTCGGATTTAAAATACAAATTGGAAAAGAGCATTTCCTAATTATTTATTGCTCAATAGAGACATAACTAGGTATAGGTGCCTACAAATGCAGATTCTGTTAGTATTATATGACAAGAGTTTCCATTTTGCTACTGAAAACTGAAAAAAACATCATCAAAACAATCTACCATTGAAATATTTTCAAATAACACACACATTTGAATATTTCGTTTAATACCTGCCTGCAGCGAACATATCGATACGTATACAGTTTTTAAAATACTCTTATTGTTTTTTTCTCGTTTTCATAAAAGCAAGAAAATATATTGTAGAAAAGAAGAAATAGCTCCATTGCGAAGCGAACAATTCATATGGTCCCCAAACAAAATGGACGAAAGAAATATTGAGGAAATATTCAAATGTACCCGTATTTCCTACTTACAAAAAACAGTAATTCTAATGGTATACTCTGCTAGAAGCATATTGCTTAAAAATAAAAGATACAACAACATGGGCTGAAATTTTGTTCTACGTGCGAAGTTTTTTAGTAGGTTCTGCTATAAATGGGTGTTAAAAAAAAAAATCCAAATCCCAGAAGTACGTAGACTCGGTTTTGGTCCATTGTACTACCAAGCAGAAAACCCTTTTTGATCTACTGGTTGGGGAAGCATAGGTTATATTAATTTCTTTTTTATTCTTGGTTGCCTATTGTTTTGTTGTTCCCCGTTCGGACTCGAACCTGCACAGCTCAGTTCACAAGCAGCACTACCCACTAAATGATAGCCACCCTTCCAAAAGTAATTTTGAGAAGGTACCTCGTATATTCCGTTTCAATTTATAAGTGAGTATTTTAAATTTTTATTTATATCAATTCTCGAATATTAAGTTTCAGTATTGATTTGTTCCTTCTCGATAGTCTTTATAACCAATATTTTACACTACGTATTGTTAAAATCAAGAACATTTTAGAACAGCCAAAGTCACAAAGTCAAGTGGGCGCCGTAGCTCAGTGGTTAAGTGAGCGATCACTGAGCGGAAGGTTCAAAGTTCGAATCCAAGAAAATATAAAAAAAAGAAAAAAAAAAAAATGTTTTCATGAGAAGCTTCTCTTAATCGAAAAATTGCCCTTCGAAAACTGTAGGTCCCAATCATTCATGCGCCGCATTGGGCTGTATTGGGCTTTTTTGATTAGCACTTTTGGAATAACCGAAAGAACAATTTGAACCATCATTCAATACAAAGCCTCTGGTACAGGGACCATCGGTCCCCTCATCAAATTTTGTTGAGCACAAAAGCTTGCATCGATTAGTGTAAAGTGGTCCTATAACTCAGTCTCAAGCTCTGTCGTCATACAACCCTTTCCCGAGTTGTTTTTTAATAATTTAACTGCATTTAGTTTCCGCTTTTCTGAGTTTCGTGTTCTTTTTTTCTCATTTTTAAAAGTAAACAGCCAGAATCTAGGTATGGTTGTGACTGCTCAGTGCTCTCATCACTTGTAGCCTTTTTCGAGTCACTTTGCAAAGAATTTCGTAGTTCTTCATTTTCAAATATAGCAACACTGCTCTCATCCGCAGAAAAATCCTTGTCTTTTGAAATGGAAATTTCACTGAAGAATGGGTTCAAAATGATGCGCAAATTCTGTTGCATTGATCCAGCTCTAATTGTAGTATACGAGCGTCGGCTGTCGAATATCTTCTCCATACCAACGGACCAAGTACTCGCCTGGGATACAGCATTATTCAGAATATTGCGAACATTTAAATTATTAAATTGTTCCATAAAGACTTAGGACTTAATATTACATCGTTTCGAGTAGTTATTGCAGTTTCAGAATTATTAAGTGCTAGTCTCGGCAGGCATTTTTTATGCTAGTCCGAAAAGGTGTCGTAAATATCATATCGCCGTGGGGTTTTTCATATATGAGTCTTTTCTGGAAGTTTGGTGTTAGCAGCACACCCAGTCCAGATAAATTAGAGTAGTATGGTGTTACTCTATGGAGAATGGTACTCTGCAGGTAAATAATGGCCTTCAAGCCATTCTGGTTACCTTTTTACCTCGTATATCAGATCCAATCTAAGAAAGCCAAAAGTTATCGGTTCTATGTAAAAAAAAAGCCACCACAAAATAGCCCTCCGCTACCAAATAGCCCTGACAAAATAATTAATGTCAAAGTAACCGCCGACAGAATAGTCCAAGACTAAATTACCCAATTAGAGACAAAGTACTTTGAATTATGAATGTGGTTACCAGCGACCACTACAAGAAGGGTAAGCATTAAGAAAGCATTTGGTCACGAACTTAGTTGTTGCGCTATAGGCGTAAACCGCGTTTTTTTTTGACATTCTGTATTTACCCAATCAATCTTCACCCCTATTTCTTGCTTGTGGAATATGAGAGAGGACCAATATTCAATGATTGGTGTTTTTTTATTAATCTTAAAGAGGAGTTGCGACAGTAAATTTTATTTTGTATGCTCGTATGAGTCTCTCTGTTCTAAAAGGATTGAAAAACCTTTTTTTTAGAAGATGATGGATTAGGTATTAGCTTTTCGATTAATCTGCGCTAAATCCATAAGTGTGTATCATTCATTGTTAATGGATGTTTATTTTATATTAATTTAAAATGTCTGCTTCTTTGATCATAAGCTTCTTCTTGTTGGTTGTAGGATTGCTTTTACGATGTTTTCAATATAAGAGTAACCGCAGTTGGATAAAAATTATCTTCACATGTCAGCGCTTATGTTCATCATCCCCTGTTTTCTAATTCGTAGAAATACAAGACAATTTTCTTTAATGCTTGCCAACATTTTATTTCAGTACTCAGAGTCTTATTTTATGGAAGTACGAAAGCAGTGCAGATGTGGGTGACTACCCTCGTTACGTAAGAATAGGAAAGTAGTGTATGGATATGCTACAGATATTGCATCATTGTTGTTAAGCTGATAACTAAAAATTGTATCTTAATTGAAATAGCTATACTAAGGACATACATATATGGAAATGTTATATTCTATGAAATTTGCAGGATTGGAAGTGTTTGGGCAAGTATTTTTTCCATGGAAATGCTCTTAACACTAGAACAGGTAGAATATGTAAACTGTATAAATATACTTTTATACCACTAGAACGACCAAATGAGTTAATTTGACTCAGTGCTATACATATCTAACTTTTCTTCAAGCAAGGCCTGAATTTCCCCTACCTACGTTTTATGTAAGTGAATTTTAAGAACTGTCCCCTATATCCAACTAAAAAGGGAATTCGTGTTCATTGAATCACATTCACCCCAAAGAAGAAGAATTGGAGAATTTCAGGGAATTTAAAAAAGAAAACTTTACACATACACAGCTTTTATCCCTAAATAGTTGTATGCATATAGTGGTGTACTTGTAAGCTCGTGGCCAACCCTGCAGGAAAATTTATGTTCCCGTGACCCCCTCCGTAGCAAAAAGGCAAATAAAATTTGTATCCAAAGTCCCGAAAGTGTGTCCTATCTTTCTCTCTATACCACACTAGAGCTATATTTCTTTAGTTGCAAGCGCCGTATCTAATCGGTGACAGAATGCAAACGCAGACTCAAACTTCACATTATTGCCTCGCGAGGGTACCAGAATAGAGGGTCGATAAAATCTCAGCAAAATGCTCAAAATCTGCAAAAATGGTAGGTTGTGATGTCAAAATCTTAACAGGAACTTATTCAGACTCGGACTTTTGTAAACTGCGATCGGTTGGAGCTAAACTTTCAACCTCTGTAAATTTCCAGGAATAGCGAGGTTTTTGCAGACCTAAATATCTGAGTTCCCCTATTGCTACCATCTAAACCTAAGATTTTGTTGTTACTGGAAGCATTTTTCCAATACTATGAGTGGATTTCAACTGACATGAGTCATGAACTATTATTGTCTGTAATTAAAGCTTTCTAGTTCTGATCAAACGGATATCCAATCGGTGCCCAAAGGAAGGACTAGGTTTCTCTAACCGCTACAGCAAAATGTTTGTAACCTATTCAAGGGGGATATTAATTAGAACTCATAGTTTGTAACATAGAGACATAATAACGATGGGCCCCTACTCCTATGAAACTAGTTGTCATTTTTGGAAGTGTCAGTGTTTTTTGTTTTCTGTAAAGTCTAACAATTTATCATGGACAGATTTACACCGCACACGTTACCATAGCATGGAATATTATTTCCAAAATCAGCGTGCAGAAAATATCGCCGCAGTTGAGGTCAATGTCAATAACGACTCGAATTTGTCAGTTCGTGTCAGTTAGACTTTGTCCACAACTTTTTGCGAAAGGATCTTGATGCCTTACAAGATTCAATTGGTAAAAGAATTGAAACCGTTGGATCGTGGCATGCGTCGGATCTTCGCTGAATGGGATCAAGACCAATTGAAAGATGATCCGGAATTTTATTGCAAAATTGTATTCAATGATAAGGCTCAACGAACACATCAATAAGCAAAATTGTCGTATTTGGAGTGAGAACAATCCGCAAGTGACTTTTCAGAGACTGCATCCACAAAAATGTACTGTACGCTGGTGTCATCATCGGGCCTTATTTCTTAAAAAAATGAGACAATAGCTCGCATCACAGTCAATGGTCAACAAATATTTGTTTCCAAATTTATGTGTCATCGATGTGGACGATATGTGGTTCCAGCAGGATTGGGCTACGTGTCATACTGCGACCAATACCATCGATTTATTGAAATCGAAGTTTGGCGAGAGAATGATTTCAAGAATGGTAGTGTAATTGGCCTTTATATATGTACATATGTGACCAGTATGTCAAGTTATGTCAATCTAGACCTGTTCATCTTTCTGTCCTTTTGTACCTTTCCAGTTTTTGAGCTTTAAATTTATAGCTAGGAGGATGAAATATTGTATATAACCTTTCTAGGATCGGAAGCAGTACAAAGTTTCCGTCCACAAACACGCCCATTTCGCAAAAAATTTCGCTTTTTCCATAATTTTATTAAAAATTGGAAAATATTTACTTTTCCAAATATTTTTTACTTTGTTTATATTGCCTACAAGTTATCCATACCACACCTAAAATTTTGGGGCGTTTTATTTCCTTAAAACAACGTAATATGCTTCCTCTAAGCACGGTGATGGTTAAATTTTATTGTGAATATTTCACCAGAATACGTGACCTTTTTTTAGGAATTGCAACATCCATGCCCACTCCCTTCAAAAGTCTTAGCAACAAATTATTTGGTAAAATCTCTTAAAAATCGTGAGAAGAAGATGTCATTACATTTGAAGCAATGTCATTGCATTATAAAATGAGGGATAGGTTATCGTACGATCCATTCCGAACGGATTGTAACTTTTCTGTATATTTTTACCTAAAGTTGGGGTAAACGATACCTCCAGAGTCTCTTCTAAGCCTTTTTTGTAGTTTGAAACCACGCATGAAGCTACAATACTTTACAGGTTACACTTTGATAGATATCATTCCAAAAATCTGAAAAATTGAGCTTTATGGCAACAGCTGTATTTTTATGCCCTATTCAAGTTTGAGTTTCATGAAAGTAAAATTAGTACATCATGATAATCAAGGTACACTTTTACCTAATAACAGTTCCTCAATTGCCAAGCAATGATATTCTTAAAGTTATCGGTTCCGAATTAAGCCCCCCCATTTATCCTGGCAACCATTAAGAGTCAAACCCGAATCAAAACCACATTTTTCACTTAAAATTATCCAGTCATGTGGAAAAGTCTTTAGATTCCCTCCCATAGCCAGAATACACGGAATGTACTCGTACTTACATACGAGTATATGAAACGTTTTGTCGATTTCACTTTCGAGTTCATGGGTCTCTGTCACTGGTGATTAAATTGTTTTCTACGTGCACGTTATCAACGAATTAATTGTGTTTGTATGCTCTCCTTGCACACACACATACAATCACTCATTCACCTAAACCGATGTTCGATTTGTAATGAAATTATTCCTTGTATCGATTATTCTTCCCCAAAATAGCGGATTTATGTACGAATGGAGTGGATTGGGTGCAAAAGGAAATTGCTTTCAATTCGATTTCGGCCCAATGATTCTGGTTTAAGGATAATTTTCTGGATTTTATGGGCAAAGTTCAAGGCCGTTTAGATGTAAATGCGAGTAGTATTTCAATAGCAGATATTATACATAATTCAGAAAAATATTCCCTGATATAGTATCACATTTTTCTTCTCATCCTTTTTTTTTTTTTTTTGTTGTGCGTGAAGAACAAACAAATATACGGTTGAGATGAGATCCCTTTGCGTAAAAAAGAGGACTCTTTATTAAGGACTTTTCCGGTTCTTTTTTTTCTGAGTATTTGCTTACAAGGGTTATGTGTTCTTGGTATTTCAATTGGGCCCTTTTGGGCATTCGGGAATACCAAACAGTAGTTTAGTTTCAGTGGTTTTGCGGTTTTGAATATTTTTTGAATTGGAAATCTGTATACGGGTTTTTATGATTTCTCCCCTTTTTTTTTTCCTTTCGAATAAGGGTCAGGAATATGAATGTCTTTGCATGTGTTATCGATGACCCTTGCTCTTACGCGTGTTGTGCATGAGTAAGAAATTTTTATTAAAAAAAAAGAAGAAAGATCGAAAGGGTTTTCATTGTGGAAGTAGTTATCATACTCTTCTGATAATATAAGCCACAGGATTGTATAAAGGTTTTTGTAAAACGATGTGATGTGAAAATTGGGAGGAAGTTTTGATGTGGGGAGACTGATTTGTTATCTAAAATTTGGATTGATAATTTGGCTTTGGGTGGGTACTTCAGAGGTGTTGTGATTAACGCCTTGTAAGTTTAAATTGCTGCCTACCTTTTGACTGGAAATTTAGTTTGTTAAAAGTATTCCCAAAAAATTAGCTATTATAATAACTATCTCCAAAAACAGCTGAGTCTTACTACAGTAGATAACGTATATTAGAAAAGTCTCTCATAAGAACAAATTGCTATAAGAAACGCAAGCCCCGTGTCTTTTTTTGATCATCTGAAATAAAACCGATATAAAAAAATCATTTGTACGAAAAACCTTATGTAACAAATTGTTTTTAGCCACCAAACTCTATAATTATATAGAAAATCATGAAACGGATCTCTAGATACTCTATCTCTCTTCTTCAAACCTATTCCTTACAAAGTGGACGTGGCGTTGTTTTTGATTATTTCTACTCAGTTTCGTGTCAATTCATTCACATATTGCACATTGGCATGCCCACTTTTTGGAGGTGTTTTCTTCAAACAGTTTATTTTGCTTTTTCAAAGTTAATTGCGGTTGTAGCCGAGTCGCATTGTGAATATTTAACCAGAATCCGTGAGCTTCTGTTACAAATTTTGACAGTCACAGTCAAGTTGTAATAAATAAATATCCTTTGAGTAGAAAATTTGCACTGCATTTTTATTTGTATTCACTTTATTACAAATATATTTCACGATAAGGAATAGGGTGGATTGTAACTTGTCCGTATTTTTTTGAATGAAATCCTGAGTACTCAGTTTTTGACTAAAAATTCGAATAAGGGGCAAGATTATTTCTTAGCTTTTTACCAAATTTTATTAAGATCCAGATTTCTTCATTTCTAGATTGTTTATAGATTTTTGTGTTAACTTTTTATATGCGACATCGCGTAACATCCTTACTCTTCTCCTATCACGTTAACCCTTTTGAACATATGGTTAATGACCTTTAGCAAGAATGACTGCTTACTCAGTTTCTCGCCAAAAATGTGGGTAATGGTACACAATTTTGTACGAAATTAATATCTGCTACAGTGAGTTTGATAAATTCAGTGATTGCACATAATGTTATATATATGTCTCATTTTGATTACGAATAATTTCCAATGCATTTCGGTTAATGTCTTAAATTTGTACTTCATTATATTCTTTTTTTTTTTTAACAGTACTGTGAGCGGATCCTATCCAAAACAAATTTCGCAAATGTTTCGAAAACATTTCTTTTAAACGAACTGTCGTTTTATGACTTTGCCGGCAATTTTTTTTTCTTAATGTAGAAAAAGTTCTGCTTCGTTCGTTTTCCAATAGATGGGCTTAGACATTTTTAACAAAATGTGTCTGTAAGTTGGTGTGGATAGAATTCTACTCATGCGTATACTTTGTATGGTTTAACAATGTAATGTTACTTTGAATTACCTGGAAAAGAATGCAATTGGTACTTCCATTTAGCAGAGTATTTTGAATAGTGATTGATTTTAATTACCATATTCTTCTATTGGTATGAAGATATATTGCTGCCATTTTACAAAAACATTTTTCAAAATAATGTTTACTTTGAAAAACATTTTTTTCTAGACGATTTTCTTGTCACATCGTGCTGATTCTGTTTGAGGACAAATTTGAAAAAAAGGAAAATGCTCATAACTTGTGCAAACAAAGTTTATTAGAATATAATTTGGCACATAGATACATATAAGTCTGACATTGTACCTTTGTACATTGGTCTTTCTCTAAATCAATAATGAAAATTCTACAAATGTTCACAGAGCTTCCTTCTATTAACGAGAAATCAATAACTCAGTACCGTATCATATGTCAAAAAGCCTTACGAATGGTCACCGCAACATATACTAACTTTCAATTATTAATATAAAGTGCATCAAAGGTTGTGCAAGCAAGATTATGGTATCTTTTAGTCACAACCTCAAGCCATATTTACCCTAACAACAAATTCATTGTTTACTAACACATCCGTTGACATGAATTCTCTCAACTAGATACGGATATCACTGTCTGTGATAGAAGGATGTTGTCATGTCATTCAGGATGATATTCTTGCGACGCTGGCATATTATATTTATTGTTAGATAGACCATGATACTTTTCCAGCAGGAGGACAAATATAAATGCGGATGTATATAGTCATGCGATACACCCTTACTGCAAATCAAGTCATAATTATTGCTTCAAATGGTACAAGCGAAGGGACAATATATTGTATTAAGAAAAAAAAAAAAAAAAGAATTGCTCGTATAAAGAACCATGTTATACCAACTGAGCTGTAAGCGCATGAATTCCTAGACCTGCTCCTTGTTTGACTCACGAAGCCATTAAGTGTTCATTTTCAGCAGAAGTAAGAGTATTTGTGTCGGCATTCATTGGACTTCCAGCTTGCACTGGATTACAAATTGCGTTATATATAGGGTGACCAAATTTTTACAAAGCTTAGTCTGGGACATTTCATTATTTTTGGTATTGTTTGGGTTTGGTGTGTATTTACTTACCATTTGGAGAAAAGTATGTAAAGGGAATATTAAGTTATTTTTTTGTTTAAGTCAGATTTGTTTAGATAAAAAAAAATAAGAAAATAAGCTTACTTGCACATAACGAAGTGCCTACAAGTCCCTAGTGACTTTAATAATTCCCCCCAACTGCTGTGATTCTTAGCGATTAGCCCCAGTTTAAACACAAAGCTGATGCAAATCTTGGACTTTTCTTTTTCTCTTTGTTGGACATGCAAATATTGCGCTTGCTTATACGTCTCTAAACTTTTGGGCCATTGACCCCAAGCAATTAATTTGAATTATTTTTGCAATATCAGCATCAAGTACAAGCTTACCGTTTGATTTCATTTGAGTTAGTGATTGTAGTACTCAAGCCTATAGGAAATTCTTCCACTTCCTTAAATGAAAATATAATTGCCGATCGCGATAGTACTTCCAATTGGTATCGTTGGGATGACAACTCTTTCTGGAAACAATATTCTTTCATATTGTCCTTGTTACCATTTATTGACTCTTTTTCTTACCTTGTATTTGATATTCGCAAACGTTCCACTACTAATAAGTAGTTGAATGCATTTTATGCAGATAGTTCTAGGTTTACTAGTGCAGGCTAAGAAATTATGACTAAGAGAGTCTGAAAAATAAGGACGACTGCGGATCGTCCAGGTTGGTTGCCTTTCATAGCCATTGACGAGCACACTAAATAGCTTTACTTACTAATAAGACTGAGTTAAAGAATCTAGCTCTCACGCCGGTCGTTCGCTGAAGATTGGTAGGCTGTGGCTTGTTCAATTGTTTTTTTTTCATCCATTTATTACTCCACTATTCACACTCGGTTGGTTGGTTGCAAGTTTCTTCTCCAAGTCGGCGCGTTTTTTGGATCGCAGTTATTTCATATTTGCACATAAATGCAAGGACAAATCAAAAACTGGCCAGGATGCTGGGACAACAGCCAAAATTCAGGACTGTTCCAGCTAATTCGAGACGGATTGCCAGCCTTAGTATGTTCGAGTATATGCACATGCATATATAATATGTTTGCCTCGAGTGCGTGGAATGCACGCCGCATACTAGCTTTAAAACAGACAAATGGCAAAGTCCCAGAAGTCGAAGGTTATATAGAAGCACCTGCACCGCAGCTTCCTTCCGCTTAAAGTATTTCCAACTGCATCTGCAAACTCTCCTGGATGTACATACGCACAGTTCCGAAAAGGAAAAGAAACACAGTTAAACAAATGCAAAATGAACGATTAGGATATTAACTTCTTGAAACATCTCCCCAAGGTACCCAGAATAACAACCGATACTTTGTATTGGTACTTACCCACATTCCTGAAAAGTAACAGTTGAACGGTAGTAACAGGAAGTATTAATAATTGCAAACAAATATTAAATTTAAAGATAAATTGGAATTTCGTTTCCGGTGTTCAAATTTTTGGCAAATGTAAACAAGATTTTTTTTTCTGACGTCATTGGATATTTTTTTTAATTTGTTTTAATAATTTACACGTGTTAAAGGGGATATGAATACCCTTATACTAATTTTTGGAACACGTGCGTTTTGTGAAAAGGGGAAGAGACAGAGAGAAAGACAGAGTGGTGTAGTTTGAAACTCAGGTGGTATTAAGTTTCTGTAAACTCCAAGGGTGGCTGTCCAGATAACTGGGAAGTTAAAGGGGATATGAATACGCTTATACTAATTTTTAGAACACGTGCTTTTTGTGGAAAGGAGAAGAGACAGAGAGAAAGACAGAGTGGTGTAGTTTGAAACTCAGGTGGTATTAAGTATTAACTGGGGAGTATTTTGTTTGTTTTCCCTATTATTTTCATTGCTTATGATTCACAGTATTTTTTTCCGTCCTTCTGATATCATCACGATCAAGTTGCATTTTAGCCATATGACCACCCTACTGCCAGTGTTACGCCTTCACAGTAGAGTTGACTTAGCTTTCGCAAGTGATCGAAATAAATAGATGATTCTTGACATCAGGATTCGAACCGTGAATTAACAGCGTGACAAGCGATGATATTACCACTACACCACGGCCACCCATTAATCAAAGATAGTTTAGTTAGAATATCTAAACCGAAAGGAGAAATTAGAGGATAGCTTATTAAGAAGAACACCAGCTTCTAAGAAAGAAGAAGAGAAAATCTGAGAAATGCGAGAGCTAGTCAGTGGAGAGGGCTATAAAACCCGAAGCCTGTAGTGATGAAGAAGGAAATTTAGTAGCAGAGCCACAGTCAATGCTAAAATTTTAAAAAGATCACTTCTGCAGACTGTTAAACGGTGGTGACAACAAAAACTTTGCTGTCAGGCAGAATGCTTCAGTTTATCCGGACGATGACGATTCAACAGTTCCGTCCATCCGCCCAAAGTGAGCTGAATGTAGCAAGCTTAAATCCAACCAAGCCGCTGGAGTCGATGGTCTAACTGCCGACGCTATTTAAAGCAGCTAGAGATATGGTTGGAATAGAACCTTCCAACCAATAGAACCTCAGCATCGTTTGCTGGCTACAGAGGTATTAGTCTCCTCACCATTATGTATAAGATCCCATCTGCCATATAATGTGAACACCTTCAACCTTTTGTTAACAATGCAATTAGTTCATACCAGTGTAGCTTTAGGCCAGGAAAATCCACTACAGATCAGATATTCACATTGCGGGCAGACCTTGGAAAATACACAGGAACTCCAAATTCGATACTCACGACCATTTTGTCGATTTTAAAGTCGCCTAGGCATTTATAAAGATGAGCTATACAATGGAGAATGCACGTTACTTTATCAAGGTCGGTAATAGAATCATGGTACGCGCTGTAATGTAATTTTTGTTAACTGCACACTTAAAAGGATTGCTCAAAGTTTCCAAACTTACATCAGAGGTCCGATTTTTCAAAAGTCTGTGCAACTACTCACGTACGCCGATGATATTGACATAATTGGAAGAATGCAGAGGTTCCTAGATCTTATTTCATCTGTAACGAGCCTGTTCCTTCCGTAACTTTGTTGTGCTATTTGGGTCTTATCTGCGACAGAGAACTAAATTTCTGCTGCTAATATGATAGCCTAGTCTAGTCCCCCTATTACCATACCCATTCCCTTCGAATAGAGGCTGTTCAACGCAGGTTCATCCGTTTTGCCTTACGTCTTCCTTGGTCTGACAGATATAGCTTCCCCCCTATAAGGATCGTTTGGAATTAATCAACGTTCAGCCACTTGAAAAACGTTGAGAAGTTACCGACATACTCTGTACATCAGCTGTTAGCAGGGAATATCGACTGCCCTGCTCTGCTCCAAATGATCTACCTTAACACTAACCCCACTAACCCTCTTCCGTTTTAATTTTCACCGCACCAATTATGGCTGTAATGAGCCAGTATCTTAAATACTACGCATGGTTAACGGTGCGCAACGCTCTTTTGATTCTCATTGCAGCAGATTTGCACTTAGAATCGCCCTTCAGAATTGCACTTCCACTCGTTCTCCGCCCTGTTTAGTTTAGTTTTTAAGTACACATATAGTCTTAAGTATAACTTGTATTAAGCTCAATAATCATAGTTATAATACACACTATTCCAAACTAATGTTCAATTTTTGCAAATGTTTGCAAACTCACTTCGCGGATATGTATATTTTACAATCACTCTATACAATATTTATGATTTTCAAATAGGACCATCTATGCCAAACCAAAGAACCAAATTTAATAAAAGTCCTCTAAGTGGTTCATGAGTTACAGGGATTATTTTTGAAGATTTTTGAGACTCCACCTGCCACCACCCATATCGCACAATCACTTTCGTAAATGTTGATGATTTTCAGACAAAACCATCTATACGCAGAAATTACAATATTTGCCGACTTTTAGCACTCAACTTTGTATATTTTACTCATGCTCAGATAGATTTTAGTGGTTTTTGGGTGGGACTGTCTGTATACTAGACAGGACCTAGAAATATGGTTGTTGGTTTTTGAATTAGGAGTACTTGGAGTGGAAAAAATCAATTGAAAATGTTGGAATCGAAAACCATAATTATTCGTGTTTCAGCAATGTTCAATCCAAACTGTGGAAAAGTCTAGAATGTAGCTAAATCCAAAAATACGAGTATTCAGTCTAATGGGAACAAAAGTTCTTATTCAGAAGAATACACTACTAGGTAATAAGAAGAACTTTTACTACCGCGCCGTTGATCTTGCCAGACGTTACAAACTTAGCAATATCTGACACTGTAGCAAAACGCTATTTAATTGCACTTAGCTTTGTTGTGGAAAGGTCATAACTTCCAACACTTCCTGCCAAGGTATTGCTAGAATCTTATTTCAAAAGGCCGAGCATCTCGCGTGCATTCATCCGAATGGTAGAGCGATTTCTTCAATTGAGAGAAACTTCTCATGACAATTTTGCTTTCGAATAGTTGTCAGACGTTTGCGAAAAGCGAAGAAACTTTTTAGTATTTTGCAAGAGTCGAACCTTGAGTCGCACTTAACTATTGAACCACGGCGTCTAATTATGCTGCACTGGAAAATCCTATTACACTGAATCTAATTAAGTGATTTTCATAAGAAAACATCAACAATATCAAAAACACAACAACCACTGCCGCAGATTTATATTAAGAGCTATATAATTGCTCCGGTTTGTAAAATCATGAAGTTATGCGGTTACATGTTCTTCATTATAAATAAGCCATTCTACATTACCAGTGAACCTCAAAGGTCTTCCTTGTAAGACCCTCCCCCCTCAAAAAACAATTTAACAGCAATCAAAGCATTACCAACTGAAGTGTAAGAAGGCAAATTAGAAGACCCTATTTATGAAATTTAAATGAGGAAAATTGCTATTTTTATTTACTCTTTATGACTGCGCGTCCCCCATTGCGAGGAAAAAAAAAAACCCCTAACAGTCAATATGTACTAATTTCTTTCTTCGCCCTCAGAAGAACTTTCACCACAATTACAAGGAAAAAAGGCAAAGTTTATTCCGTTTAACGAAAAACCCCAAAAAATTTAAATAATCGATGCTAGTCTTTGATATATAACTACCACGCTATTCTGCTCAAAAAAAAAAAAAAAACTCTGAGTGAGAAAACCAAAAAAATAATTGAAAACATGTCTGGAATAAATTATTTCTTAAGCACAAGTACTCATACTGTACTCCTTGACAGTAGTACATGAACAAATAATGTCAACCAGTACACAGCACAACAATCGCTGGTTGTGGTGTGCCTTTAAGAGGGACATTGTTTTTTTTTTTTTTTTGGCATTGAAGTTATTACATAACAAAACATATCCCATTCCATTGCCAAAACTGCCTCGAAACATGATTTCCACATTGCATTATACACGCGAATTCGAGAGATGACAACAGGACTACGCACCAAAGAAACGACGGAAAAAAAAAAAAAAAAATTAAATAAAAATAAAATAAAAATGATAAAAGGACTCATCTGGTAAAAAAATTCAATAAAATGCGGATCGTAAATTATATTTTCGTACGAGTTTTTGATGTGAAATTACATTTCTTAACATTCAGAGAGTACAAGCATCCCCCAAATATACGCGACAGGTTCCGGCTATAGTTATGTACGGGTACATCACAGCAACATGGTAAACATCGAGCGTTGGTTAAGGAAAGTCTTTCTTTTTTTTTCGGTCGTCCTTCTTTATGTCAAAATATCGTTACCCAAACATATTTTCATAATGCTTGTAATAATGGATTTGTCTGGGGGAATGGGTGGTGTGAAAGTAACAGCTCATTTCACCTTCATTTCGCCTTGATTTTGATGACACAGGAAGTCGTGTAAACAGAGAGATGAGTCACTTTTTTGTGTGGAGGAGACCTGTGTTGATGTTGACAAATATTGCGGAAAAAATTTAATTTTCCTTTCTGGATGAAATTAAATTGTACAAGGCGTGTTTTTACTTCGAACCACATGGTGGCTTTTAAGATGATCGTCAAATGAAATAAGTTTCTGAATGTTTACCTTTTATTTTTATTTCTTTTTTAAAGCGGAGGGTTTTGTTAGCATAATGCTAAAACTAAACAAAGTAGGACTTCCACAACAACTCTAAAGATTCTTGGTTAGATTCTACCAATAAACCAGAGAAATTGTTCATATATTTGTTACCATTTATATTATGGAATAGTGGCTAACTTTTAAAGTCTTTTTATAGCATTTATATTTGTTAAACTGACTCGACTGAACTTTCCATTGCCAGTATAGCCGTACAATCTGCGAACGTGGCTACAGCACTGCCTCTAAATCGGTAACGATTTCCCCAAATTCTGAATATTCGGTTCTGTGTTTATCACGGAAAAGTCTGTTCGCAAGGTAGGATTCTACAATTTTGTTGGAAGGACATGCCTTTTTCTTCTTCGAGGGCTTTTTTTTAATTTCATTGGTTATTCTATAAGCCTGGCCAATTGTGGAATGCTTGATTCTGAAGTCGAATTGATAATCAGGAATTAAACGTCTTTCTTTAATGACTGCTTGAAGGCGCTTCAATAGGAGTTTTTCAAATATCTTTGATATTAGCAGCAGGAGCGATATCGGGCTGCATGATTTTGTATCGTTTCTTCGGTTTTAGAACCATTACAACTTTGGTGATTCCATTGTCTTGGAACGTGTAGTAGCCTCAATGAAGCATTTATAAGGTAGAACAGTTTGATTAGGGTTTTCTTTGGCAATTCTTTGAGAATCTGTTTGGGTTTTAATCATATCCAGTTGCCTTGTTATTTTTAAGTTTTTTTGTTTCAGCCAACGACACACTTTTTATTTTAAAGTTGTCAGGTGCCGTAATCATGCCACCAGGATCCTCTGCAATGCCTGTCCGTCAAATGGTTTAAACTTTTTTTTAAGTACTCGGCAAATAAATCTCCTTTTGCATATTCGCCATAGTAGTTGCTTCTCGGATGGCTTTTTTGAGTTTATTACATAGGTGGTTCGAATAAGTTTTATGCTGGGGAGTGCGGGATTGTTGCCATCTTTTGTGTACTCTCCTCTTTTCTCGTATCAACTCTTTTATTTCCGGCATATATCTAATTTCGCTATTTGTGACTTCTTACCTCCTATAGGGAGTCTTATTCCACGCGGCATTCTGTAATACTTTAATGAATCTGTTGACTTCATCTTCTACTTCGTACGGTGTTTTCAACGACACATTCAGAACAGTCCCAGAGGATAATAAACGAAGCGAAATGAATTATATTCATGAAGTCCTCAATATAGTCTTTAATGAAGAGGGAGAATCCGCCTCTAACCCTTGCAGATCGATGATATGTGTGATAAGCAAAGTATCCTTTTATTTTTTTACGAGATTCCTTTGTCAAGTGGGCTTCAGAGATCAAGCATACTATGTATATATGTCTACGTTGTCGTTCCGCAAGAAAACTTCTAGTTGTTGAACTTTTTCGGAAGGTTTACGTTCCATGTAAATATTTTATGCAACTATTTCATATCCATAGATTAGTTAGTGTTTTGCTAGTCTTTTACTCGGGCTTGCTCAATTTTTCAAATATAAGTTTGTTTGTCTTGCTTTGCACTCAAGTTTCGCCAGAATTGTGGATTGAACTTGAGAGATTAGATCTGGTGCAATGCCGCTTTATTTATTTTCTTTCGATGCTTGGGCATACGTTTGCACATCAACAAATGCTATGATCTTGCATTGTTAATATATCGATTTTGAATAAAATACCCCCAGTCATATCCGATATTTGATTGGAGATTCGAAGTTTGAAGAAAATTCGTCCAGCCGTTTAAGTTATACATAAGTATGTATATATATATACGTACATATGTACAGACGGACAGAGCGATAGACAGAATTTAAAGGGCTACTTTTGTATTGTAATGTCAAGCTTGATCAAAATCTCGAGGTCGACAATGTTCAGGAATTATTTTCATACCCTATATACAGTGGTGGTCATATAATTAGCACACTTTGCCTTACTCATATAAAATCTGTTATTTGTCTATTATTATTTAAAATTAAGGCGAAAAATTGTAGATATTATGTTTATATTTTCTATATATTATATATTATATGTAGATGCAGGAAAAAAGTATTGGATACAATTTTGAAAAGTCTGAAAACTTTTATGAAAGTTGGTGGTGAAATTTATTTAACATGCCCCACTCTCCTGCTGTGAAACCACCGCCATTACTTTACTAAACGAGCAGGATGCCAAACTATTATTCAGTGTGCAATACTGGAGGCCCCTAGCATAGGATCGAGCTGGCTGGAAACACTTGTTGGTTGATGCCCACGTCCACTCCGGACTGTAGCGCCATCTAAAGTAAAGTGAAGTATGAATGATATCATTGTAAATGCATTAGAAAGTTCACAGCGCTACATTCACTTCATTAAACATGAGTTAGAAGATGAGGGATATGATTTACCCCAGATGGATTGGAACTTTTCTGTATGCTTTTAATTTCAAAAACTTCACAGCAAAACATTCCACAGACTATGGAAAGTAAAGACAAAAAATAATGTGTGCGCTGCTTTGTCCTTGATACGGGACGCCTCATATGTCCTTATTTAGACCATATAGGTAAATTATACGCTCAGAACTTAACTCACGGGGTCCAAGTTAAAACAGTATGAGTGTCAAACAATTTATTGATGCACCCAACAAAAATGAGGCTGTCTCAAAGGATTCGCACAGTACTTTTTAACATTTTGAATTTTTTAATTTTTATAAATTTTTGCAAAAGGTTAAAAATCTATAAAAACTACACAAATCTGGATATTATGTCAATACTGCATAATGTTTTGTAACTGCATAAATCAATTAGAGTCGCGTTTGACTATATGCAAATGAACAAGTTCACATGCTAAATCTATATAGTGCTAACCGCCTGTTATTATTTATAAATAAATCAATTTCCGCTCCCTACTTGAAAAAATTACCATTCATTTCTTCTTTTTTATATTAAACAAAGTGTGAACTTTATTTGAGCTATAAATAAAGCAACATGTAATAAAATTCCACCCAGGGGGACTGCAGTGGTAACTCCTTTCCAAAGAAAATCTAACCACAAGGTTTTACCCTCGAACATTGCACTTTGCGTGCCTTTTAATTAAATTCCCACATCTAACGATGTTGCAAAGTACTTGCTGTTCTCCATTGCGAATTCCTTAAATACAAGTTTCCTCATTATTATGGACATCAGCTATGCAGCTGCAATTTTTCAATTTCAAATTTTCCTTACACTTTTTCAGCCATGCAATGAATATAGGAATGTTCAGGGGGCGAAAGAAAAATAAATGAGAACATGAAAATTCTCATCATGACTTTCACTAAAATACTTGAACAACTATTTCCTTATTTATTATGTGCAATTTTTATGGTGCTTTCTCCATTTTTTTTTTATTTTTTTTTTAGAAAGATGGTGAGATGAAGTTTCATTCTTTTGGGGAGATAATGAAAGCACACCGAATACAATGAAATAATTTAATTAATAAATCACTTGAAAGTGCATACTCGTGGAGAATGAAAAATGTGCATTAACATTTATCCAGGTCATAACTTCTTCTAACGAAAGAGTATAGGAATGCACTGGCATGACCGGGACCGTTCATACAGGAAAGCCAATAGAAATTATTAGGTATATCTTGAAACACATAAGGCATGCCTTTAATTCCTGTAGTGCATAGGCGAAGCTATTATTGTTGAATATCATACAATCTCCAACCGTTGTGTCAACAAAGGCTGGTAGCAGATCTATTCCTGTACTACTACTGACCGCAGGAGAAGGATCCTAGATATTCGGCATTTGAATGTTTCACCAGGTAAGCCGCCGATGCCCATCACCTATGCATGTACACCAGGCAACTGCGCGTGCATCTTTATATCAAAATTCTGTCTGCTACAGGATAAGTTAACTTTGAAATTCACTCCTAGGAGACATATTTCCAGAATCTTTAAATCTCCAGGTATTCAAGAGCAAAATCAACATGCATCTACTATATGCATCTCAGATTGCTGTACCAACGTTATAGCTTCGCTTTTCATGACAGAAACTCAAAATATATTGTAGAAACTAAACTAGAAATTACAACAAAAATGTTACGTATACGCCACCCAGTCAGGAAATATTAAGAAAATTAACAAATCTACTTTACCCCTCTGCTGGTATCATCTTTGATCGAAATTTTATATCCCATTTATTGTTACAAATGCCAGCTGCATATTCATCTACTATCACTCACAACTATATATCACAAACAGTATCCCTTTTATTTGAAATTGCATGCCATAAATCCCTTTCGGCCATAATAATAACCTTCTCTGCATAGGTATTGTAATATTGTAATTATAATCGAATAACATGCAATAGCTTAGAGCAAAAATTCCGTATGCAAGAGATTCTTAGCCCGGAGCATTGACAAAGTCGGTAAGCATATAAGGTATGTACATACATACTGATACCTAAAGAGAGGGCATACCGAAAACTCATAACCAGAACATATACTTGTTAAACATTTCAAGGAATTTTCTTATAAATATCCTTGTGGCAAGACAATTTATGGAATATGTGCGGGTCAGGGCGCATAGTATTGCATATGACTTTGACTTTTGGACTAATCCAATTTTCTGAAGGACTGTAGGGCAATTAAAAGACAGAATAAAGGAAAAAATAACAACGAAAACTATCTCAGGCATGTTGTAATTGAAGTCTGTCTCTGACTAGTTATATGAAAAGAAGTTGAATTCAAACGAAAATACATTAGATGGTTGCAAGACAATATTATGATAACCATAGATGTACGTATACACGTTATGTGCATATTCTTTATGAAAAACAATAATTGTTAACCGAAAGTATAGTTTCTCTCTGGAATACTCCTCTCACAAAATATGTATTGTAGTATATATGACATTACCAAACTACTTGTATCATAAAATATTAAATTCTTAACTATAAGTGAAATCGAGTTGAGAAATAAATTAAATTCCTTGTTGTAGTTTGGACGATCCGACAGAGTGTGCAGGTTTCAATGATTCAAATGTCAACATAAGGAACAAAATATACTCAAAAAGCTGACCTGGTTTATGTTTTTCAGATGTTGAGGTAGGCTGTTGAATATTCTGGGCACGGTGTACATAATCAATGCCATACTCATTTGTAATGGAAAGAGGTTGATGCATTCCCTCCGCTCGTCGTCTGGTATCAAACTGGTGATTGATTTGTGTTCGGATCGTAATAATATTTCAGCGCCGCTGTCATTTAAAAAAATCTGCTAAACTTTCAGGACTCTTACGTTGTTGATTGTGGTGCCTTTTCTAGCTATTAACTTGATCACCCTATCTTGGATGTTCTGCAACTTCTCGATGTGTGTTTGCGCTTTACCTCCCCAAGCCAGTACACCGTACCTCAGCCAAGACTCTATAAGAGCATGGTACACTTGCTTTTGTACACAAGTTGAATATTTCTACTATTCACAGACCATCGCAAACATGGTCCCCTCAGCTTGTTACGAAGATCATTTATATGAGCATCCCATAGGAAATGGTTATCGATAGTGATGCCTATATACTTGTATGTATCGACAACCTCAATGTCTTGGCAATCAGACAAGGTGGCACATCCAAAAGTCTTTAGTACGATTGATGACGCTGGGTACTGTGGACTTCGGATACATAAGTTTTGTTGCTCATCTTTGGTAAGGGAGTCTGACTATCTTTCTCATTTCAGTAAAGTTCAGTTCTACACATCAACCACATGGATAAAACTACTTCACTAACAAAAAAATGTTTTACGGTGAAGCTATCACAAAAAATGACTATAGCCTTTAGCAACCGTTGAATGAGTTCAGATGTTATTTATATCGAAACGCTGACAAAAATTGGGCTCCTCATTGGCTATGAAAGCTAACCAACTAGTGACAATCAGACTACGTGAAATTTTGAAGAAGACACATGAATATCAAGGAAAGAGTTGGTAGAGTACAGAGGTTTTGGTTAGAATACCAAAAAAGCTAACCCAAATACCAAATACCAAGTCCATGACCTTAGATAAAAATATGTTTCAATAGAACTAGTGAAACTAGAAAAGGTCGTAGCATATCGTGAAAGTTTCCAGCATGCGCCTCCTCCACCTCCACACTCCACACCTATATTATCTGGGTAGCGCTGAAATAGGTCTTTCACACATTCAGGTTGCCAGTAGTACCAATCCAAGTAAAACAGAGTGCGCCATCAAATATGCCAAGACCATTACAAATGGTACAGGTTTGGCTAAGCTTAGACAAGTTGCAGCACTCACCAGAAAATAACCCAAGTTACGCTAATGTTATCTGATATACCATATAACAAGTTGAAGAAGTATAATCATATATTTATATCTGCCACGTTTTCTGATTCACATCTTGGGGAAGAGTAAATGTTTTTTCCCTTATTTCCAAAAAGAGTCAAATTCTGAATCTTTTTCATTCCCTTCGACCTTAGCAGTGGTTCCTTCTTTACTTCTACAATCAAGTTGCTAAATTTTCTTTTTAATGAAAGTTTTCATCCAATCCAATCTCACCCAATCGGTGCGAGCATCTGATAATTGGTTTAAAATAGGTATAAAAGTACAAATTTATACATATAAATTATAATGACTGCGTACCCGGAACTCCTTCCAGTGTAACCCTTTTCACATTTCCTTCTTAACGATCAAAGTTCAAACCCAATTATTTTCGCATGGTTAAAACACTCACAACCATGTAAAGTCAATGGAGTCAGAACATATTAAAAAAAAGTCCAATAAAAACTTTCTATGGTTTCTAAAATCTACGTTTTCACAATAATGAACGCGATGAATCAAACCGCATTTCTCAAAAAAAAAAAAAATAGAAGGAAATTCTATGCTCCAAACATCTCGACTCGACCTCTTCTTCTCATAAACGGGAATTGCTCTAATATTTAATTTTAACTGGCTTTACACACAAATTTCATGTCAAGCAATGAAAACGGTCTATATAGCCATTAAAATTCCAAGCACCCTCATACCTCATATTGAAAGGGTTCGTCTGTGTCTTACCTTATTAATAATAATAAATTAAATTTTATATAAAAAAGGGAATTGGATCGGGACACAGAAAAAGTGAAGAAGCAAAAATCCTTTCATTTTTGTATAAAATATAATTACGTACGCGTGAGAGACCTTTTTATTAATGGGGAAGACCAGAAAAAAAGGTCACCTTTTTGAAGAGCTGACCCTACTTTGTGTGGGCGCTAAGAGTTTGGCCACCAATACGTATTGTATTATGATTAGAGAGAGGGTTTGCATGAAGCCGCTGAATAAATTTTGTTAATTAATTTTGTTTTGCTCAACTCTACAGTTTTCTCTCTCTATTTATAAATATTCTTTTTTTAATTTTCTTTCAACTTTGTTGGAAGGAGTTGGCGTTTATTATTTTTCTATGGAAAAGTCTTTTCATTTAATCAAGTCTAAGGGTACTTATAAACAGTTTTTGGGTTTTAGCGCTTTATGGACCACGAAACTTAGAAGGTATTTGGCTAGTAATTAAATGAGTGAGCTAAAATATTTCTAAATGTATTTTTTTATTTTGTTCTTGATCCAGCCGATAGCCAGATCAAATCAATTATGCATTCTATACCTTCGGTCAGGTTAAAGAATGTGTATGTGTATTAATAACCATCTTCGATGGAACGATCACATATTCGAGGTCGCCAAAAATGCTGCAAAATTCCTAGGATTCCTTAAACGGTACAAGAAATATTTTATCCCGTCTGATCTGGCCTTAATTTATAAGGCATTCATCCGCCCTAAGCTGGAATATAACGCCCATATCTGGTCTGGTGCACCCAAGACCGTTCTGCGCATTCTTGATAGGGTACAGAATCACGCACTAAAACTTATAGGTGAAAGAGACATTGTGAATGCCATTCATTCACTATAACATCGGAGAAATGTCTCCTGTATCTCCCTGTTTTATCGTTTGTTTTATAAAAAATGCTCCAGAGAAATAGCCAGTTACATTCCTCTACTTCAAAATTTCACACGCAATAATCTACATGCTTCGAATGCACATCAGTTTACCATAAAGCCTAACTTCGGTCGTACTGTCAAATATAGGGATTCATTTATAAGCCGAACAAAACGAATGTGGAATGATCTCCCAGGCTTGTATTTCCCCATCACTAAAACTTTCAAATATTCAAATCCAACGTTCATAGGCTCCTCCTCCGTTCCTCTTCCCCCTTTTCCCTAACGCCCGTGCCCTGAAATAGTGTAAGGTTATTCATATCCCCTTCGGCGCACGCAGATTATAAAAAAAAATAATTCTTTGTGTATAACGTGTACTGCCCACTACATCATACCCATAGCTTAGGTATGTTCATAGATCAATTCAAAACAGTGTAATAGTTTGAAGAATCCTTAATGAGTCATCAATATAGCTTGTGCAATTCCACTTCAGCTTCACCATTCGAAGATAAGTGACATACATTTTTTATGAAAGTCGAGCAACTCTCTGAAATTACTTTTTGAACAGTGAGTAATTGCCCTACCAACGGCTACCACGATCCTTCATGGAAATTGTGGTGATGTTTTTCTTCAAAATAACGAGGATAATAAAGAGATGTCAAACTCCACATAATCATGTGGTATTTCTGTTTGTAAGGTTGTGGCAAAATTAATGTAGATTCAATCAAAAAAGTGCACCCAGCACCTACATAGAGCAAGTTTTATTAGATTTACTTTAAAGTATTTTTAATAAAAAAAAAATCTCCATATTGTATTGATTGAAACTAATACGAGTACCTACATATATAATGAACTCTGAATACTAAAATAACATGCTAAAATTGTTGTAGAGTGGGATCTCAGAGTAATATATCCGAAGTATATAATCTGAAAGGCGGAAAAGGAAAATATGATCTTATTCTGCCAAGCACACCTGCTCGATCAGTGGCGTAATATGCCATGGGCTAGTTAGGTGACCAGTGGTCTATTTCATCAAATTACAAGTAAAATTACAAATTTGTATTTGTTGATTACATTTACAAATTTGTTTTCTGATTTTCTGTTTCACAAACTACAAACTTAATTCCAACAAATTTGTTAAAAAGAGAAGAAAGTTAAGGGAAATTGTATTTGTTATTTACACATACAAAAAAAAACCGTTTCACCATTTACTTTGCAAAGTTGTAAACAACAAGTGTTTTTCACAAATTTGTAAGTTTTGTAATTTGTAATGCTTTCGTGTTCTTCTGGCCAACGCACATTATTTTCAAAGGAAGCATCAACAATTGCTGAACAAACACGATGGACAGTTCTGCATACCGTAGATTTAGATATACCGTGCATGTCTGCGATCTCGTGATACTGTCCACCATTTCCAAGCCTATGTAAAGCTGTTAGAAATTGCTGTGTCGGTGTCAGTGAAAAGTTTTTTTCAGACTCATTTGCAATCCTAGGTCCAATTTGTCTTATTATTTCCTCTGCCTCAACATGTTTTAACCGAAACTTGTTGAAAACAAAAGAATCTGAAATTTCATAGTTAATTCGCGTACGATATATTTTTCTTGGTCTATTAAGCACAAAATCTTCACTTATGTCACTATCGGTGCTACTATGCCTTCGACGTAAGGACATTTTTAGGTTTGAAATGCGATTTCTTTCGAAAAATACAAATTGTAATTAAATCGACACACGATTTTTCTATTGTAAGAAATTTTTAGCAACTGAACAAATTTGTAGAATTTCTTGATTTCGTGAAACACAAACTTACAAAAAAATATGAATTTTAACAAATTTGTACTTGTTAGCAACAAAGAAAATTAACTTTTGGTGAAACGGAAATAATGGAATTTCTACAAATTTCCCTTTGTAAACTACAACTACAATTTAGTAGCACAAATATTTTGTGAAACAGAATAAATCTATTTTCTACAAATTTGTTGAAAAAGTGCTTGTAAATTACAATTTGTAAGTTGGTGAAATAGGCCACAGGGTGGCCGTGGTGTAATGGTAACATCATCGCTTGTCACCCTTCAGGTTCACGGTTTGAATCCTGATGTCAATAATCATCTATTTATTTCGCATGAAATAAATAAAAAAGTCGATCAATTGCGAAGGCATAACATATGGCTAAAATGCAACTTGATCGTGATGATGACATCAGGTGGACGGAAAAAATACTGTGAATTAAGAGCAATGACAAAAGTAAAAACAAACAAGCTCCCCAGATATCTGGACAGCCACTGTTCACTGAAACTTAATACCAGCTGAGTTTCAAACCAACTACACCAATCTGTCTTTCTCTCTGTCTCTTCCCCTTTCCTCAAAACGCCCGTGTGCTAAAATTAGTACAAGGGTATTCATAACCCCTTTCACACGTGCAAATTATAAAAGAAAAAAAAAATTAAAAAAAACAAATTTGCCCCCGATTGCAAGGACCACACTCATATATCCTTGCTCTTTATTAGTTACGCAATTTTTGGTTATTTCCTTATTGTTTTTCCTTGCAATATGGGCTGGTTATACATCCCTGGGCCGTATTATCTACAACTTTGGAGGGCTCTTTTTAAGTATTTTAAATCCAGCAGATATTAATAACTTGATCTACTAACGGTACCGTAAATAGGTCACGAAACCCTATTGCTCTCGCTCACGCGTTCATTCTTCTGTCTGTCACCACCTTCTAGCTGCTTAACTATAAAAGCAATCTGCGTCATTTATTCACAAGTTATGTAAAAAAAAAAATAACAATGAAAGCCAGAGCTAATTTGGAGGTGAATGTAGTACAAACAAAAGCTGGCTTCGAATATAAGGATGTGACATATTGTTGTATTCAACAATATTTGTTTTGAATTTCTTAATTAATGCTTACAGTGAAGAAATGTCTGCGAAAATTGTATATATAATTGGGAAAAATCGCAAATCCCAATTTCATTTCGCTTCCAAACGAGTCCTTAGTAGCTAAGGAAGAAATTCTATCTTGCCCAGGAGGTCTTCTAACAAAAAAAAAATCTGTTCAATAGTTCAAAAGATATGCATACAAGAAGAGACCAACAGAACACCCTGTCTGTTTTTTGCATGGAAATTTCTAGATCAGAAAACCAAATTAGCTATGTTTGTCGTACAGGTGGAAGCTTATTAATTTGTTTATTATTTATTTTGTTCAAGAACAGACAATCGTAATAATTTTGTTTAGGATGAGTACAAATGTTATAATTTTACATTCGCCCCCAGCTAGTGATGTCAACCTTTTGCAGAAGAGGAAATAGCTGACACGTTGACTATTTTCCTGTAACTTGGGCAAGGCTATCCGGGAAAATGTTAATTCTTAGGACTTATTTGATCACCGTTATTTTCTTCTGAAATACTCTACTTTAGAGATTTAGAAGGCAGACAAAATTGCTCAAATTAAGCATCTTATTATCAATTGAACCGCCATCGTTAACGACAACATTACGGGTGGAAATTTATGTTCGGAAATCTCAAATCAAATTCGATGGGGTGTAGTCAATGTTTTCTTATTTAAAATTTTGTAGATCAAGGATCGAGGAGTGACCAGCTAGTTAGTTGGACCGAATCGATGAGGAGGATGGCTGCACTGGCGGCCATCTGTTTTTCAAAAATGTCTAGAGACAACAGATGAAATATTATATCTAATGCTGCGTAGGTAGTAATTATTATGGCATGCAGATCTATTTTTGTACTTTCCATGAAAAATATAGGTTTACAGTTTTTAATAGCCTTCCAAGATACAACTACGCCAGAGTGTAGTACGGGGTTGCATACACTAGCTGATAACATTAGAAACCATTGAGATTCTGGGTACATATGAGTGCTAAGTTAAATACCAAAAATCAATGAATAAAGAGAATCTTTTCGCTGACCTTGAGGTTTTGTACGCACATTGTTATATTTTCACACACATTTGTATAAAATGTGTGAACTAACTTCAAGGCGGCTGCCGATTCGTGAATTCCCCGCCAAAAATTCATCCTGAAATTATCGGATTCATTAACCAATCTGGGAAATGTGAGCGATCTGTTCAGTAGAACGAATTTGAATTTCGTCGGCTGGCTTAAAAATAATCAACTGCCGAAAAAACATATTTTTCATTTATTTAAAAATCAGAAATTTCAAATTAATTTTTCTTCAGTCTTATTCATATGGCCTTACACATTAAGTTTACAATCTTATAAATTTGTATAAACTTACGTTAAATAATTAAGATTTAGTGAATTAAATTTAGTATATCTATTAACATCAGAGGAATCAAGAACAATTAAGAAGAAAAATTGGTAAGGTATTCTTGGAGACGAGTTTTAAAGTATTTTATTATCGAAATTAAGATTTCAAAAGATTTCGCATCCATAAAGCAATATGGGAAATACCAGAGTTTTTGCTAAAATTAACCTAGTTTTAATGGGTATAAACTCCTGAGTAGGCCAAAAGAAGCAAAGTGCTCCGAATACTTTCCGATTGCTGTATTAATATGGTCCATCCATATGAGTGTTATGTTGAAGATAACTCCTAAGTTCCGTGCTGTGTCTACATATTCGATGTTTAACAGGTGGGAAAATCAACACGTTCATTACTCTCTTACTCATTATGTGGACCTTCGATTTCGTTGTGTTTAACCAAAAGTTACTTGCTTTAGACCAATTCCTCATTGACCTTTGACCCTACGCATTCCACTAATCCAACTCGATAGCTAAGATAAAGGTGAACGTCATCTGCGTACATGTGAACTTTTTTACAATGGCGTACAACCCCGTTACGTTCGTTGACATAAAGGGAGAAAAGAAGAGGCCCAAGGATAGACGCTTGTGGTACGCCACTTACTACGGGAGCGAAGCTAGATGATCGGTCGTTAATAACAACTGGAATAAGAATAACAATAAGTTTTATGGAAAACACCATTATTATCTCCTAAATATTTGTACTAATATCATTTGAGTCGTTTTCATAAAATGTTCGAAATATTTTAAAAAGTTGAACATCTTCTAAAAGCTAGAAAAAATTTTTGAGAGTCGCATCTGAGTCAAAATAGAGTTACAAGTAGATGTTTCAAAAACTGATCACTATAAACGCTCAGCAGCTTATCAAAAACGTTACACCGTCACAAAAAATTTATATATTTATATGTGTATACATATAAAGAAAGTGATGAATCCCTTTTCGTCTGTTTACTTGCTTTTTTCTTACATACTTTATTTATTAGTTACTTATTATTATAATTATAAAATTGTATAGTTATTGTCTGTGGATGGGACTTGAACCTACAACTCCCACTCGGTAAGCCAACACATTTTCCTCTATACCAAGTCATGCCACAAAAAACCTAAGAAAAAAATAGATGATATTGTATAAGTACTCGCAATCCCTCTTTTTCCATACACCAAAAACCTTCATTGTATCTTCAGGAAGTCTTGTGTACCTTTTACATTCCTCCTAGTAATAAAAGGATAGCCAAGTTTAAAATCTTATTTTCCTTGACGTTCAAGTACTCTCTTGGTTTCCTAGGTTTGAGCAATTAATTGTCAGTAACTATTGGAATATGAAATAATCAATAGTAATTGTTAGTATTTCTCTTTTCATATTTTTTTTTTCAGTATTAAGAATTAAACTATACGGATTCACTTTTTGAATAAAGCCCATGAATTACTTGTTTCACCACGTTATGGAGGCTCAGTCACACTTTGCTCAAACGTGTTCACAGACATTAAATTGAATTACAAAAACTACAGTGTAAACAATTGGTTGTAGGGGGAAAGAGAAATAAAAGTTTGATATATCTTCACTCTTTTAAATACAAAACCAAAAAAGCTGGGTAACTAGAACTTTTTGTTGTCCTCAAAATGAGTAATAACGGACTATTTTTTTTTATATTCAAAACTAAAATGCTGGTGTTTCGATGTAAAATTATTCGTTCGGAAGTAACGCCGAAACAACGCTTTTCTACAATATTTGAAATATCTGGTCTAATGAGGAAAAAGTACTTTAGAACGAAATGCAAAAACAAAATTATGTTAATAAATTTTGTAATTAATGTGTTATTTTGCCATGGGATTATCATAAAGAAATATTTATTACCTATTAACTATTAATTTTGACATTTTGATCATAACGACTCATTTTAAGTGAATATCAAAAGTCGTATAATTTGTATAAGTCAGTCATTGTAGATAAGTGAAAATCTATAATAATAACGACTACATTTATTCACGTTTTCTGGAAAGGTAGGGTGTTCCAGTAAATGTAAATATTAACTTAAGCACGCCAATATAGTGTATTTTCTAGAACAAAGCAAATTCCATAAAATATCTGTCAAAGTCAAATACATTCTACAGAGTAAATACCATGAAGGCATATATTGTGTGTAAAACATCCATTCAATTCAAATCACATCAATTAAACTGAATAGGATACAATACAAACAGACGAATAACAGAATGTATTGTTTAAGCAACATCACTCAAGCATATTGACCTTCACGCCCTTCGAAATAATGTCATCCTTGAAATCCCTAATGTGTAGATAAACTTACACATGGTACAGTGCCCATCTGTCCCTAAAATTGCTAACCTAGTGATATTTTATCTTCATCTCTCACCATCATCACATTCATAAGGATGATGGAATATCTCGTACTTTAGTAGTATCTTGGTGTTTTGTTGAAAATTGTTATCTATTTATACTTTGTTTTAGTCAGTAAATTGATAAGCGGGTCAGAGCTTGTATTCCAAGGAATATTAAGGTTGGAATTGAATAACCGCGGAATTAGGAACTACGGCTCATATGTAACCAAAGCCAATAGACAACGTTATCTACATATATAATGTAAATACTTACCCTCCAAACAGACGTCAGTTATATGTATTTCCGCAATTTTACAGTGAAAAAATAAATTAAATTGACTGCATATCGGCTGTCGATTGCCGATGTGCTTGCTGTCATTATTTATTACAATCTCAATCGTAATATTATGGCTTGTAGCCGTGTCTGTCGAAAGTGATATATGAGAGTATTTTTGACAATTGCTATTATTCATTGGAATTATTGAAAAGATACGAAGAAAAGAACAACTCCCTCTGATATTTAAAAAAAAAACGCTGTACTGTGTTATGTTCCTCGAATTCTCTCAACGACCGCGACGAATCGACGAATGTAATTCAAAGTCAATTGAAATTCAAACACAAAACATATTCCTCCCTACATTATCTGTCTACCTGTGGCACCCTTTATTCGAAAAATATGCTCCCCTAAAAAAAACACAATCATCGGTAACGAGTAGCTTGATATTGTCACTTGGGTGAAACTGCCACTCTTCATAGAGCACGCACATTTCCATTGCTTTAGCAAAACATTTTTCCTTTGAAAACATTCCCACAAGCACGATTGAGTAGCAGGATAATGGAGTTTCCTTAACCCGAGACATAGAGATCGAAGGATTTGAAAAATTGTAAATGAAAATCTTTTTATAGTTGAAAAAATTGATCAAAGGTATAGATTCCAAGGATTTAACAGTATGTCTTGAAAGAAAATTCATAATAGATGTATGGACCTAAGATTTAGAATTTAACAAAAATAAGTTGCTATGCAAGCTGCATAGGGTTGGGCCACTCTTCTTGTAGACAGTGATTGCAGGGAGCAGCTGACTGAAAATCTATATCTGTATCTTAAACGTTAAAAACCGTACCTCTACTATAAAAAAAAAGTCAAAGAAAGTAGAGTTTTAATACTGTTTTTTAATCTCTATGCATACTTTCATTACACTTTTTTTTATCATTAGGAAGTACTAAGAAGGAACATGAAACCTCCTTACGATACAATTTAAGTTCCTGACATATGGGAAAAGCTAGTTCTTTCTGCCATTGATCTTTTTATCATGAATATTTGCAGTCAAATATTAGTGTCAATCGCTTTGTAGACTTCTTTGTTCAGAGATGGAAAAAGTACAATATGTTATAGATTACAATAATTAAAAAATTGGACACATTCCCGAACAGAAGTACTAAACTTCGAAATAGAACAGAATAGTAGAGAGATATTGACTCAATCGTTCAATAGTTTTCGGGACATAGGTCGGCGTATGTGTATCAGTTTCAGAAAAGGCCTGTATTCGAAAAAGGTGACATAAGTCATATCACCAAATATAGACCTATTTCAAGGCTGCCTTGTATCCCAAACCTCTTTGAAGAAATAGTCTGTGACAAGTTGATATTAGTCTATCGTAATATCATATGCAAAGAGCAACATGGACTCATCAGAATGAGGTCTAATAATATTAACTTATTAAGTATTTTGGATAAATGTTCTAAGGCCTTAGAAAGTGGGCAAGAGTCGATTGCATCTACACAAACTTTTTCATATAAACTTAATGTATATGGTTTTTCCCCTATATTCATTGCATGGGTTAGTTCCTATTTTAGTACGAGGTTCTATCAGGTCAAATTTAGGGATCTATTTGTCAACTCCTTTATAGCTCAAACTGGCCTTCCTCAGGGTAGTTACTTAGGTCCTATTCTATTATACTCTCTATCAATGATGTTACATCATGATTAGTCATAGCGACATTCTCATTTATGCTGATGATATAAAAATCTTTAAGAGCATTAATAACCTAATCTACCTACACCTTCTTTAATCCATTTGTCATTTTTGTTTTCGCGTTAGTGATGTTTATATTTTTTGTTTCTAACCACTAATATCAGCACTAAATGAAGAGCCTGTGGATGCATTGTTTATTCCTTGGCAAATCTCTGCTCGTGGAAACTGTTTTTAATAATCAATCTACGACACAGATCTGAGTTTTAAAAAAACTGGAAATTTTAATTATCCAAAAATACAAAATAATCATATTATACATAAGGGGATTTCCTAAACAATCTTTCTGTATGACTACCAAGTACGAGTATTGGAAAATTTGCAAATTCCACAAAATAATTAGTTGAAAATGATGTTGAATCCTCCATTTCATCAGTATTCTTTAGAACAAATGTTGAATTGATAACGGATAGAATCTGAAAACTTTTTAACAAATTAATTTTTGAAATTATTTTATTATATATCTCATAAATGCTCTCCTCGGCTTTGCTGGTGCATTTGCGTTCTTTTGACGATATTTTCAATCACTATTTAACATAACTGTGGCTGGATTTCAGTAATACAGCGTCTTATCTCCTCCTTCAAGGCTGGTCGTGGGCTTGTTGAGATAAAATACTGACATCAAAAATCCCCAGAGGAAGATTTCTAAATGCGTTAAATCGCACGATATATGCAGCCAATTCTGGTCGCACGAACGGGAGGTTACACGACCAGAGAATGTCTCGTGCATTAACGCCATTGTTTCACGTAATGTGTTGCAAGTGGCACCGTTCTGTTGGAACCACATGTCTTCGAGATCCGTACCATCCATTTGAGGCACAAAAAACGGTGACACATTTGGGATACATTTCCTTCTCATAAAACGCATCTGGGTTTTCGTCATCAAAATGCGGCAATTTTGCATATTTACCTAGTAATCAACTTTTAATAATATTAATTTAATAATTAATAATAATAATGATAATAATAAATAATAATAATTTTGTTGGAAAACTCACTGTAGACTTGAGTTGTTGAGTTATTTGGATTTTGTAGTCATGAAGACGAAAATCTTTCGTGAGAATACGCTGCATACTTCTCCTAAAAATTATTATTTCTTGACCACGATGCCGAATAGATATTACTGGGCTCTCAGCCACATTCTGGTTAACAGCCTTAATGTTTTCTGCTGAACGAACTGGAAGAACGCGTGTCGATGGTCGGACATCAATAATCAACCCAGTTTCCTCGAATTGTTTCATTATTTTTTCACAGTTGATGCACTTTGAACATTTTGATTCCCAAAAATTATACGTAATTAGCGAATCATGGCAGTTAAACTTTCACCATTTTAAAAATAATGATTAACAATAAGAATACGTTGTTGTAATAATGGCGAACTGTCTACCATTTGACAAATTTAAATTGTCTGCTCTTGTTGGGACAAATTTTCCATTATTTATTTTTTAAATTATTAAATTATTTATTTGCTTAATTATATTTATATATTTATTTATTTTATTTATTTAATCACTTTATTTATTTTAATCAAATCACTGAATTGTAAAAAGTGTGATAGCAAACTAAATTAGTTCACGAAATAAATATCTACCTTTCTAATATAATATAATAATTTTTCGACAAACATTTGAGCTACTATTTTGTATCTCTAAGATTCACATATATGTATGTATAATATATATGTAGTGTCTATGCAAAAGCAAAAAATTCCGTCATATAGGTACTGTGGTTCAGCACTGAACGGGAGGCTTAAGCTCGAATCTATCTAACAAACTAATTATGCCCTTCAAATGGGCATACAACTGTAAGTCCCTTATATTTTTGAGAGAAAAAAAAGTATATATATGCAGTGCTCTGCAAAAAAAATTTATCAAACCCGTTTGGACTTTTTAAAGTTGAAATCCTTGGAATTAATTAACGTATCGAAATTTTTTGCTCTAGCTAGGAAAATATGGTTCATGATACTATAAATAATTCGAGTTATTAATAATTTAACAATATTTAAGAAAGGCACGTTATAAGACGATATACGCTAAATAACGCGCAATAAATAAGACCTGTATGAACAGTTCATGGGTTTTTTTTTTATAAGAAACTACTACTTGCTATATTATTATATTTTTTTCGATAAAAAATCTGTAAATACTAAAATAAAATAACAACAATTTCTCTTTTCTTTTCAGGTAAGTGTATTTTGCTAATATGTATGTCATGGGTAAGCCTTCCTAAATTAAGTAACGAAATGTCATGTAATCATCATCATATTAATAAATCTGTTAAATATTTTCCTATCTGAATATTTCTTTTTAAACGTCTCGATAGATTTTCACAAATTTTTGCTACCACTTTTGGACATATTAAAAGCTCTCTTAGAGATCCCTGCGGCACCCGAAAATGATTTAATCGCAAATGAGTCCAACTGGATACCTTTTTAAACGGCTTGATAACCTGTTTTCAAATATATACGAGTATAATATTATGTAAGTCAGCTCAAAAATATTCACAAAAAACTTTGGATAGTGGGTAATTCGCCTTTATTAAATAAAACTGTTAAGCATTTAATTTTTCATTTGCTCATTCCATAACAGATTGTTACACTTTATTTCCAACTCAGCCCAGGTTATGGTATAACTCCTACGAACTTCCTTGCATAGCCTAAAGTTTTAAAATTAATTTCTGATTTCAAATAAAAATTTTATTCTCCAGATTCAATTATATGTTATGGGGCTCTCATACACTTTTTACACTGTTTTCTAAAACATTTTACACATGATTAAGGTCGCGGGTAACTGTTAGTTTTATATATGTAATATACTATTATAATTTGGTAGTCTATAAAATTAACAAGCTCTACCGAAACAAGTGAAAAAGCTGTCCTATTTTGAGCAAGAATTTAAAATTTAGATTTAAATTATTGGAAACAAAGTGGGGAAATAAATCAAAATGTATAATGTTTAATGAAAAGTAGTAGCTATACTACAAACTTTCAATGCAACAAAACCATTTTCGCATAAAAAGTCTAGAAAAAAAAAAGATTTTGTAACGTTTATTGTAACAGTCAGGAATAAGGCTACCAACTTTAAAGAAGTACATTATTGAAGAAAATATATTTTTTTAGAACTTGCATATAAAGCCATCTTCTCCAACAACTTTGTACAATACCACTTTATTTAATCGCAACAACCAAAATCAATAAAGACTGGATTGCACGAACTTGCGCCTATTAGTAGTTCATCCGGACCAAAATTTTAAACTTTAAAAATTATTTTTTTAAAAAAAAAAAAAAGGTACGACCCAATCACGCCGCTGGACCAAAATCCGCACAAAACAGTGACTTTTTGAAGATTCATTCGTTGTTAGTGAATGACTGATGGATTTTCGTGACGCCAAATGTGACAATTTTGTTTTTTTACGCAAATCGTCGAAGTCACGACACATAGTCTGCTGCCTTCAATTCCTGAGTCAATTGGATATTGTAGGATGGCGAATGGATGTTGACAGATTGTCACGAACACTGTCACTCACTGTGGCGATATTTTCACCTGGTCGGTCACTACGATGACGCACTGCACATCTAACACTGATGCGGTTCGATCGAATTTCTTAACAGCGGCTCGAGATGGACGGTTATGTATACCGGCATTATTTCACAATGTTATGAATGTGTTGGTTAAATTGTCCCAATTCAAATGCGGGTTTTAGCAAATGTGTGGTTCTATCGTATACCGGTCAATAATTATAAATGTCAATGCTTAGTATTCATAGATGTTAAGTATGAGCTGTATACCGTTGACATAATCACAGTAGTGCTAGATTTAAATTGTAACCTCCTGTTAAATCACCCTTTATAAATTATATTAGTTGCTATCAAATTTTGACTGAATCTCACAATACCAACTCGTATAATATCAATTATTTCAAGAAAGACGAAGATCATTATAGGTATACAATTAAAAGGTTTAAAACCTACATTTTTCTTAGATTTTGTTTAAGCTTAAGAGCGGCATAAGAAAATTTGTTGATGCATTTTTTGTTGATGTTAACGTATCAGATGCATGACATTTACAAAAATCTATTTTTGACGTTAAAACTTTAAAGTGATGAGCAATGCAGAGCTAATGCTCCATCTTAACTGAAATAACGGATATCCGAATTTATTCAATTACAATTGAAGGGTTGGCAAGTGAAAGAAGTCTTATCATGCTCGTATATTCATGTCTTCCGTGGTTCTCGTTTGATATGTCAGGCAAAAGTGGACATTCTTTTAAGAGTAAAAACTGGTAGCGTCCAATATTCTGCACCATCTTTACTTTAAACATTGCAGTACCTTTCACCTTACTCCTAAATTTACTAGATTGTAAAATTCCTTCCTTATGCAAGTTTAAAGTCACTTAAAAAAAAAAATCAATAAAAATTCAATGCTTTTAATATGTTTCTATGAATCACGATGAATCAAACTGCATTACCAAAAAAAAAAAAACAAAACGATTCTACAAACATTTTCACTCGAATTCTTCTCATAATCAGAAATTCTAATATTTTAACTCGCTTTACACAAATACTTCATGTCTCTATAGTCATTCAAATTCCAAGCACCCTCATACATCATATTGAAAGGGTTCTTTTGTGTCTTACCTTATTAACAATAATAAATTAAATTTTACCTAAAAAAGAAAGAATTGGACTGAGGCATAGAAAAAGTGGAGAAGCAAAAACCCTTTGATTTTTGTGACAAATGTAATTAGGTACGCTTGAAAGACATTTTAATTAATAGGAGGCACCAGAAAAAAAGGTGGACCTATGTATTTTTTTTTATAATTTGCGCGCGCCAAAGGGGATATAAATACCCTTATACTATTGCAGGGCACGGGCGCTGTATAGATAGACAAAGAGAGCGAAAGAAAGAAAGATTTGGTGTAGTGGTTAGAATCTTAGGTGATATTAAATTTCTGTAAACTCCAACGGTAGCGTCCAGCTAACTGGGGAGCTTGTTTGTTTTGATTTTGTTGTTGCTCATGATTCACAGTATTTTATTCCGTCCTCCTGATGTCATCATCACGATCAAGTTGCATTTTCAGCCATATGACCACTCTACTGCCAGTGCTGTGCCTTCGCAGTAGAGTTGAGTTAGCTTTCGCAATTGATCGACTTTTTTACTTATTTTATGCGAAATAAATAGATGATTCTTGACATCAGGATTTGAACCGTGAACCAAAAGCGTGACAAGCGATGATGGTACCACTACACCACGGCCATATTCGTATATGGGAGATCTGCTAATTCCCTTGCTATAAAATAGCAATGGGATTTAGCTGTTCCCCCTCAATTGTATGTGGAAACTTTCTATTAAACATTTTTAGTATTTTTTTTTTTTCTTTTTGTATTCGAAATATACGAGTATTATTTTTTTTTTTTTTAGTCTCGAAGGCTGCGGCTAGTTAACGGTTACCCAAGTTGCAAAAGAAAGCACAGCATATAATTTTTTCTTTTGAATTTATGTTTTCAAAATGACTAAAGCAAACCTCCTACCTATAAAGGTTTGGCAGATACATATGTATATAGTAGTGTAGCATTTGAAGCACAGAGTTTTATTTCCTCCAAAAATAAAAAGAGCCTAATTTCTTCCTCTCATGACCTATGTACCGTACATAAAATTTAATAATTTTTTTAGGTTTATCGTAAATAATACTTAATATACACATATATCATATGTACATATGTCCCATTCAGTGATGTCAGATCTTGGAATTGTGCCCATATTCTGAGAATTTTATAACTTCAAAACTTTTAACTTTTTTGATGATTTCATTTTAAATCCACTTAAGCTAATTTTAATTGGTGAGATTTACTTCCACTTTTCAATCTACTAATTTATATTGATTATTATTATTAGTGGGTGCCGAGGCCCAGTGGTTAGATACGCGATCACTGAGCTGGAGATTGATGGTTTGAGTCCCAGAAAACACAAAAAAAAAATTGTCTCAGAGCCCACCTCTTGTGAATGTCTGGTAAACATCGGAGAGTAAAATTATCCTGAGAAGATCCTCTAAATCGAAAAAAATGGTCCTTCGGAAACGGTATGAAACTGTATGTCTCAACTATTAAAGCGATGCACAGCACGAGTGGCTGCGATAAGATAGGCCTGGTTTAGTATGGACTGTTAGCGCCAAAATATTTATTTATTTATTTATTTATTTCATATTTGACAATTACAGATTCAGATGTGTATTTTGCTGGTAAATTCATTCGCAGCGCTATCCATGGTGCTGTATATCTCACAGGCATGGGGATACATCCAAAATGACTCCGTTGAGCAGATCTTGCAGTTCTTTCTCAAACGAATGCTTCGCAACACCAACTTATATGTTACATGTAGAGACAGGACTACCACTTTTATACCTAATCACTCTTGAAATGCATTTCGATCACATTTTAAGTCTCTTTAACACTACCAAGAATAGTGGTAACACATGTGCGTAACAGAAATGTGTCCTATTTCGAAAAGTGGATGGATTGTCCGCTTAACCTTGGAGTACAGGACGACCGAATTATGACAAACGAACTCTTTGACATCATAAGAGAACTGGATGGGAAGATTCATGACTCTTACATAGTTGAAAAATATGGGCACGATGTGAAAACGACGATTTTTACAACGAAAGGTGAAATTTTGCCACTGAATCTTATACCTCATCGAACTCATATACCTCTCAATTCTGTCTGTCTGCCTGTCTATACGTATCTGTATGGCTGGCTGTCTGTCTATCTGCATCAATGGTTAACTGCATCCTAAACTGCTGGAAGGATTTTCTTTAAAAATCACCATTCGATTTGAAATTGGAATTTTCATTTTAACCCCAAAATTAACGGTACTTTACTAATGGCCGATTTTGAAAAAAACATATTTTTTTCAAAAAGGCTCTAAAGAAATTGTTAAAGTTCTTCATTTGAGCTACTCGTAAGTTACTAAGTGGTATAACAGATTCTTGGCAAAAAAAATGCATGTAACGGTATTATACAGAAGCAATATTTGACATATTCTAGGTTTTGTCATACACTGTACAATTTTTTTTCTCCATTTTTGAAGGATTCAGAAAATAAAAATGAATGATTCTGTTTAAATTCCAAATTCATTTGATTTATAAATTCATATGTAGGCGGAAGTACGTACGACCCAGTTGTTCACTCTATTTGTTTAGTAGATGGGATAAATGGACTTTCCGTACTAAATTTCGCGATTTTTCTAAATCACGATTTAACATCACTGGTTCCAGATCACACTATGTTTAACCTTACAAACACTACGCTTTCAGATTTGATCTATGTACATACAACAGTATCTACTAGGTTGAAATGCTACAAACAAAATATACAAAAACTGGAAAGATCTTATCGAAGTATTTTTTTTTTAATTGCATTTATCAATCATAGTTAACAGTGAAAAGATCTTAGGTTTTGCGTAAGTCGAAGAGAGATATTGATAAAGATTTGCGATTACCGAGGTCACACTGTAATTACGACAATCTCGGAGGGAAATCTTAGTGGGAATTTATGAATCTTTATTTTGTTTTATATCTACCTACAATATTTCATAATTAAACAAATTAAAACATTTTATACCAGACTCTTTTCCTCTCATTTTGTCGCCACGGCATTGGTCACATGGATCTCGTTCACTTCATCGGTGAAAACGGTTCCTTAGAACATTTTTATTTGTTATTCACTGGAACAGTCAGACTTGATAGTAGTTCATTTCACAACCTGGAAGCAACACCCTGTTAATGAAGTTTCTTAGAACATAGGCAGGAAAATCGCAGATGAAATGTTCCACAGACTATACTGTCAATATCATTTGCCGTCTCCACAGACTTCGCAAATGATATTGTCTTTTAAGCCTTGCATGTTAAAATGCTTGGCAAAAGTAATATGACCCGTAGGAACCAGTAAGTTGTCTGCAGTTTTCTACTGAGGATGAGCAAGAATGCCGCGGATTTCTTATATAAGTTCGGAACCTTTCCTTTAGTCTGCCTACATTCTGGAGAGTCATACCACTCTCGATTATATTCATCGGAAACCGAACCGTCAATGGAAGCTCTGACCCAGGTTGTGCTCCTGAGAAGTCCGCTACCGAACCCTGTCTAGCAAGTTCATCGAAAGTTAAGTGCCATAGATACTCTAGTGAGGGTTGCACCAAAAGCAACCACCATGATTTAAATATCAAGAAGAGGAAGGTTCAGCAATGTATCTTTGGAATTTAGTAAGAGAAGCAGTGACATATTTTCCCTTTGCATTACTACTTCCTATATTCTTTCCTGTAAGACATACTATATCCTTTAAAGGTGACAATGGCAAGCACAAACAGAAATAAGCATCATCATTTCCTGATTCGATATATTTTCCTTTTTTTTGTGCAAAATCGTTTCGCCAAAAAAAAGACTTCTACCTGTGCACACCGTTTCACATTGGCCGCTTCAACTCAATATTGGGACAACTTCAAGGAATCTGTGTCAATTTATCGACAGCATAATATTTGGGGGGAAATTGCACGACAAGTGAAATAATTTTTGAAAACCGAACACTTTAACTAACCACTCTGCCGCACCTGACCTCCGCGTATCCCATAAACAAAATCACATCACCCGAAGAATCGAATTGAATTTGAATTTCCAATAGCGAGCAGCTCTAACAGGCCAAACGTTGACGATGACACCATGTTGAGAAGGATGAAAAGAAAGCTACAAATTTAAAAAGATCTGCGTATATACCCTCCCATTCAGTCATGGGGTGGATTCTGGATATATCGATAGTGATTGCCGCATTCGAGTGAAATTTTTATGTAGCCGCTAAGTGATTGATATGCGTATGTTTTGGGGGAGGATATTCCATGTGCTCCTCGATGTAGTAACCCCTCGATATGGTCTCTGTGTCATTCGATATGTGTTCCGCCACTGGTGCTCCCGTTTTGATGCCTTTGAGGTGATTCAATTGCGTTTACGTGAAAGAGCACTTGGGGACTTTTTTTTCTTCCCTTCGTTCGAGCAAATTCATTTAAAGATTTTGATGAAGAGAGTCGATGTACGAATGGTTCTTTGGGTGACGCGGAAGAGTAGGGGGTCATGAGGAGATCATTTGGTGATGTGACACGGTATAGGGAGTGACTAAAGTGATTTATGTGCTGTAATGTTGTTGCCTTAGCTCCCACTCCGTTGTGTGGCACGAAATTGAGTTGACCTCGAAATTTCAATAGACATGAATATGTGTATACACGACAATTATTTGCGCTGGTATTTAAATGGAAATTTTCTCGCAATTGGAGTTATGGAAAGTGGGACTTGAGATTTTCCGCAATTTGAATTGAGTGTTTCTGAAGAAATTGGGGATGAAACTTATCATGTTATGGCGGCGGATCGTTAAATGGAAGTGGTATTGAAAGGTGTGAATTTTTCGTGCGATATTAAAATTTATGAAATATTTTGCTGCGGAATGTCAAAGCATCGATATGCGGCTTCATGAGCCATGAAATCATAAATCATAAATAACGGCCTGAACAATGCCTGATGACAATTTACTCAATTTTGCTCTTGAGGTGTTGGGTGAAAAATTGCTTTTGCCATAAAATAAAATTGGAAATTCTAGATATATGAATAAAGTGGCACGTGTTGCGTTTATCATGAAGAATGGTTATCATTAGGAGTTTAATGTTAATGAGATGAATGATAAGGCATTTATGAATAATTATGTTAGTTCCGTATGAGTGTAAATACTGGTTTGAAAGTCTTAATTGCTTGTTTTGTAAACAAGTGCTAGGTGAAACTCTTTACTACTAACACCACAGTGTGTACATATTATTAGCTCTTAATTCTTACTTCGATTTGCAACATTTTACATTGGTAATGCATTTTGAGACCATATAGATTAATCTTAGATATAAATAAGTGATTGGTTGGTTTACTGGCTTGCATGGGTAAAGAAGCCGTAGTGGTCTATTTAAAAGAATTTGTATGGTGCGGAAACGATTTTAGACTAGACTGAAGACTCAAATTCGAATGTTCCTTGCCTAGGCTAAGTGACTTCCTTGCTTGGTAAGAGTTAGAGCGCTCTATCGTAAATTTGGATAGACAAACTTAGTACTTAGTACTTAGAATTTTCAAAAATTTTAGAAAATTTGGCATTCATTTTGTAGAGAATTTCAAACCCTTAAGGTTCTGCCGAAATTATTTGTTTCATTAGACGCACCGTTTTTGAGATATTTGGACTTGAAAAAAATGTTCACGATTAGTCAGATATTTTGGAAGATTGCCTACTTTGAATTTAAATTTTTTTTAGACAATTCGGCATCAATTGTAGGGATCGAAATAATTTGCTCTACACGATGCACCGTTTTCGAGATATTCGCACGCTAAAACGATTTCCACGACTCGGAGTAAAGTGAGACATTTTGGTGGCCCACAGCTACAGCCCACAATTCTCAACAAAATTTAAGAAAAATTCTACATCCAACTAGCGACCTGTCGAATATCGAAAATAGTTTTTAATTTCTAGTTAAATTCGTTTTTATTCGATAGTTTCCATCACTAGTTGAAAGCATTTGTTGATCAGAGCTATCTATTCAAACTCAATTTTCCGGTCACATGGATGGCAGCATATGGTACGACAAACAAATACCCCCACAAAAATTCAGTTTTCCGGAGTGTCAGTTTGTCGATCTGTTTCGATAGATGTGTATGTGGATTGGAATTCCGGGCAAAGTTTGTCCGAAACCAATACTCTTGCTTTGTCCTAATATATATGTATTTATATATTGTTTAGGTTTTGTCTCCAAGCAAGCTTGTTGTCTAGCTATTATAACCCCAATATCCAGCTTTATTCCATTAAATATACTATTATTTAGTTTGATTTAAAGGAGATCCAAAGTGATTTCGAAGCGGATTTTGTTGCAGTTTTTTTTGCTGTTTTGCTGTGCAAGCAAATATTTATTTGCCTCTCTTGGGAGGTTATGGTTGTATTTCCCCTTATTTAGTATGGCGAAGTTCTATGTAAGCGGAAGCTAGTTCTATCGATGTGTGTTCATGATTTTTCGATGTTCTGTTTTTTCTTATTCTTTTATTGAATTGACCAATAGCTCTGAGGCTTACAGCGCAAAGTCCTGCAAGTCTTTTAGTAAGATTTTTAGTATCGCTTCATTGGTCGCGGTTGATGTTGATGTTCCTGCTGTATATCTCTCTAACCGTTTATTTTTATTTTTTGCGAAAAAAATATGATCTAAGGTAATTTTGGGGAGAAAAGCAAGAATTAGAAGCCTTTTTTTGAAATAACTTTGACTGTTTACTCGTAGTTAGCAGGTGAAAAGAAAAGTGGGCCGCCTAGAGAAGGTTATACTGGACTAAAACTATAAAACAGGTGTTGTTTTAATTCATTCCAGTTCAGTTTTATTGGATTACAATTAAGAAAAAATGCATAAAAAAGAAATAAAAATAACAAAAACAATTGAATTCAGATTACTTTTCATGATAAAACTCATGGTGGCCGTGGAGTTTTCTGACCAGTAGCAGACGCAGCCGGATTCGCTACTTTCACCGATGGTCTGCCAATCACACGTTTTTCGTTAGCCATGTATTTGCAGAGACTAGCAGCAACTTTCTCACGAAAATCTAGAAAATGCAGTAATTTTGGATCCCCAACATGCATGCGAAGATACAGAATATAGGCGTTAGTCATGGCCATATCAAGCATATGATAAAACAAGCGGATCATTGGATTTCGAGTCTTCAAGCTAATGTGATAACGGCCCATAAGTCCGTCCATGAGGTCAACACCTCCCATATGATTATTGTACTCCCGAATGATTTATGGGCAGTTACCATCGATGTACTGCTTTTCTTTTCGGATGTACCGCAATACTTCATTTGGCTGCGCGGTTCCTTTTACTCGTGCGAACGTCTGAATTCCTACGTATGTAGAAGCCAGTCTAACATTCCTCGTGTCTTTCTATAATACCGTCGATATATCTACACCGTATGCCTGCCCCATATATTCAGCACAGTATCCTCTATCTTTGTCAGCCAATTTTCACTCTTACATCGTTGGATGAACCAGGGATTGGTTCATTTTGAGAATCATCAAGAGATATGAATTCTGTCGCTGGAGTATGACATTCGTCGCTAGAGCTAATGTTTGTCGATAAATTTGCACCATCACAGCTTTTTCTGATTTCAGTTTCCCTTTCTGAAGTAAAGTCTTAACAAAACAGCAAATTTTCAGGAAGGAAATCAGGATCATCAATGCTATCAGAGTCAAAATCACGATCTGTGCTTTCATCTGAATAATCTGTTTTAACCATAAACTCTAATTTCTTCATCCGACATTCTTGACAAACCAAAAACTTTATTCCGGTCCTGAGGACATTGCATCGTTGTTTTTTTCTTTGTTCCCTGTTCACTATCCATTTCTCTAAGTAAAATAATTAAATTTTACAGGCGAAAGTGAAATAAGCACTAAAAACTGAAGCAACAAAAATGAAATAACAAAATATATCCAAAACAAAAATATTAAATTCAATCCGTTATAACCGCCTCTAGTCGGTTATCATATGTCGGTGGCAACGCAAGACTTAATTACTTATATTGCTTCAAATAGCAACAAATTTCAAAAACACAACGAACCTTACGAACCCATTCATATATTTTTCACAAAAATCCGACTGCTATAAGTTGGTTTTTTTCTTTAGCTATACGAGTAATATCTACTTTCTGCAAATATAATTTTTTGCTGTGCACACCCAAATGTCAACGTTCAAATGACAATAGCTATCATACGAATGTCGATGTTATATTCAAACTGAGATCTGTTAGCTCAGTTAAGTTCTGCCTAAAGGCAGGTAAAGCGGTTTAGGCATAAAACATTGTTTCCTTTAATTTAAATGGTAAATAATAATAAGGGGCGCTTGTAGACTACAATGTTTTATGCCTAAACCGCTTTACCTGCCTTTAGGCAGAACTTAACTGAGCTAACAGATCTCAGTTTGAATATACTGGACACACTTCTCTACGCTTTCAAAACTCCTCCTGCAAACCCAATACGCGTCTTCCACACTCTTCCTCACTATAAGTTTCTGGTCGGGTATTAGGCCCAAGAGTTGCAAGTGTGCTCCTCTCATTTCAGAAATGAGGAATTCACTTAAACTTTAGAAGTTTGGTCCCAAAACGTTCTCTCCATCCATTCGAGAGTATACAGAGGCAAGCAGTTCGCTTAAAAGAAGAAGTTAGCTCATTTGAGCGTCCTACTAGAGAAGCCGCTGCACCTTGCGAACATCTCTCTATCAGAATTTCTTCAGCATTCACTTCTAGGCCAAAAGTATTAGACACTTCCCAACAAGTTAGTTTTCTTAAAAATTAAGTTTATAAAAATGGAAAATCAAATTTATACTTTGAGTGACTTTTGTTGCTCCTCCTTTATTTAGTATTACAGCTTAAACCGTTTTTGATATACTTCCGACCACTTTGTTTACATTCGCTGGAAGTGATGCTTCAATATTCCGGCCTTAATGCGGATTTGCGTCCTTCAGCGGATGTTATTCTGTGACTCTTTATTCTTTGCTTGAGCATCAATGCTCAGGTGGTTAACCGGATTGAGGTCTGTGGACTGAGTGGACCGGTCTTAAAGTTGAACATCCAAACCAAGTCTTTGATTTGTGTGAAATATGACAGGGAGCATTATCTTGCTGGAATGTTATAGACGCTAATATTCCATATCCAAATATTTTTTTCTGAGAAACTTCCAGAGAAGCTTCCAAGACTGATATATAAATATCGCTGTATATTCTTGCATTGCAAATGAATAGTTCGCCAACTCCGTTCACCGCCATAAAACCGCAAAGTATCACACTTCCACCACCTTTTTTTACTGTGGGCATTACGCAATCTGGGTGATATGCTTTGCAAGTCCTATTCTCACGAATGTGGTTCCAGGAGCTCCAAAAATCTAAAAAAGGTTGACGTAAAAACGATATTAATTGAATTATATTTAAATCTGGTTTACACTATTTTTTATCGAAGGCTCGTATATCAGACGAAACAAACTTTGAGGTACGAGTAGGTGATAATTTTGATTTGTCTGATCAAACGATTTTTGTCCAATTGTTTTTATTTGGCTTTTAGTAATGCTTCTCTCAACTTTCTTCTTTCACGTCTCCCAGAAATTGAAGGCTCTCCATGATCAACGAAGTTGGTAGCCAATGCAAAAGATGTTTAACGACGATTTTTTAGTGACTCCCGAACAAGTATTCGTTGCGTTTTCAGATTTTTTTTTGCACACAAAACTGATGTCAAAAATTTACGTTTACTTTCGAAAATCAACTTCTTTCAAAAGACTACTTGTTTCGAAATAAACTTATTACGCTAATAATAGCCCTTTTATGCCAGCGGTAAACTTATTTAGAAAAACGCATTCATGCCATTTTTTTCCTTTCATTCATAAATTCCGAAAAAAAAAAAAAAATATTTTATACGGTTGCATAATATTTTTGGTCAAAACTGTAGTTTTTAAAGCTTGCGGAGGTTATATAGAATGGGGTGGGGTTAGTATTATTTTTTGTATTGTTATGTAACCCTTTTTAGGTACAATTGTGAAGTTTCATGTGGATTAGTTTGCCTGCAGTAGTCAAAAGAATAAGTTAAAGTCTATAGTCATTTTAGAAATGTCAAGTATTGAGTTCACCGCAGTAAATAAATTCCTCACAAAACAAAATATACTTAGTAAACTGTTTAGGAAACTTCTTGCCCTAGTAAAGCCATTGTTTACAAGTGGTTAGGCTTATTTAAAGTAGGTAGAGTGTCATTAGAAGATGATGACCGCCCTGGAAAACCAAGTGACATCACAATACATGAAATGGTTGTAAAAGTCGAATATGCCCTCATGGAAGATAGTCGACTCAAATTAACAACAATTGCAAAAAGGTTCCAAATATCCGAAGCAACGAGTTTCAAAATTCTATACGATCATCTTGGGATGTCCAAAATCCGCTCAAGGTGGGTGCCCAGAATGCTTACGCCCCGCATAAAAAAAAAATGCCATATGGAATGTTTTAAGCACCTTTCGGAACTATGTGGCAATCCAGCAGATGTTATCGACAAAATTATGATTGGAGTTTGGATTCGTTATTATGACCCTGAGTCAAAGCAGGAATACATGATCCAGCCCCTAAAAGCTTATAGTTGTACGATCAGCTGAAGAGATCATGGCAACAGTGTTTTGTGATTCACAATTAATCCTGTATGATGTATGAAATTCATTAAACAAGCAAATAATTTAATCAATGTAAAACAGTTCAAGTAGGAACAAAATATAAGAAATGTTGGTGACATTCAGTATTTATATACAAATAAAAAATAGAGTTGAATGCCACTTCAATTAGTTAAAGTAATACAAACAACATTTTTGGGTGGGGTGACCCTTTAAAAATTCAAAGTAATCTGTTAATAGATTATAAACAAAAAGACACCAGCATCACAGGAGAATACCACGCTTATGTTCTAAGATGCCTAAGATAGTGTATTAAAGGAAAATGGACGACGGACCGGTTCATAAAGCTCAAATTACCATGGATGCTATGAAGTCATATGACTTTGAGGAATTAACTCATTCATCTTGTAGTACTGACTCGGTGACCTTCTGATTATTACTTGTTCACAAATTTAAAGATTATGAATCACTACAGGTAGCCGTAAACGAGCATTTTGAAGGCAAACTGGGGAATTAATTTTATGAAGGCTTAGAAAAATTAATCTATAGATCTAAGAAGTCACTCGAGAAATTGCCTGACGTTTTTAAATGTAAAAATGTATATCTTGCAATAATTTTATTTGTGAATTAGAAGAAAATTCCATGTCAGATGTGGCGAAAACAATTGAACGGAATGCGTAAATATTATAGTTTAATGCTTGATATTTAGTTTACTTTTTTACGGTTTTGTATCATGAACTTATTGGGAATTGTGTGAATGAAAGGATTTAACTATTTTCCGAAAACGAAATACTTTGAATAGCCCAAATTCTTACTCACCCACTTAAAATTGCTTATATTTTTCTCAGGATCCTCGTCATCATTCCTCGTTTAAAATTTAATATTTATAATCTTCACACTAAGAGTGACTGATTCTCCGAATATGTACAAAATCCTCAAGCGTTTTAAGGTGTTGGCACTGAAAGGTGTTGGTAAAAAACATTGGTGTGAATCATCAGCAAGAGAAAATTCTACGACAATTTTGTTTCGGATTCTTCTTGCAAGTTCGCCGGTTGTAAATATCGCTCTCAAGCATCTAGTCAACTGGGTTAAAATGTTTCAAGTTATTCTTCAAATTTCATTAAAACCAATTCAGTCTTTTTTGATAGTGTTCTAATAGAAACTGTATAGCTGCCTGTCTGTACAGTCAGCTATCCTATAATCTTAGATATTTGGTGACAACAACTTTTCATTTCATCTCTGCTAAGGAAACTTCTAATTCGAAAACTAAACTCGTTGCGAATAAAAGTAATAAAGGCGAAAAGTAGTCAACGAAGTCAATAAATATGAGCGAAAAACTTTTTCACACGGATGATGTCAGTCCGGATAGTTTTGACGTACACGTGTCCCGATATATTCCATGAAAATATGTGTATATTAAAAAATTATTGTGGGCATTTATATGCGTACACATAACATATCTAATGAAATTTAATCATCTGCCTAATATTAATAAACCGTAGACCATAAAATTTGGACACGATACGTTTGACTTCTCGCATTAAGAGTTGCCTTAGGGTCATCTGATATCCTGTTTGTATGTGGGAAATTCGAGGCGTTCATTCGCCTTCAATTTCTTGGAAAAGGCTTTTGAAAGATATAATTCACTTGAGTAAGTGGAGGGGGCAGGGTATCGGAGTGTAATTAAATGAGACCAATTAAGTTTAATATATTTAATTGCTTCCTTCTTGTTATTGTCACAAAATATTCATCCAAACATAGGGGCGAATCGAAAATACAATAAACCAAGATTTATGATTTTAATTGTGGTTGGAAAAGTTGAAGTCATTTACAGAAAACTAGGTTACGAACTATAATAGATGACGAGGCATCGTAAAAAGAGATTTGTAATTGTAATAGGGCTGGTTCATTATGCAAATAGAGGCAATTAATCATATATACGAATTGTGTACAAAATTTACTCCACTTTGAGTGATTACTCAGTTAGCCATTATTTCTGAAAATCAAGTAAGCGTGTTAGCCTCGACAGTCGTTCTACTTTCATGAACTCTTCATTGTCGACTTCAAGCCATGCATTGCCTCTAATGGTTGGTAAATAGTGAGGATGTGCGTACACCAAAACTACTACTACTACAAAAAAGTAAGTAATGAAAATGTTTGGACCTTTTCTATTTATAGGGTGCGGATACGAATTGAGGACAAATTTTAGAAGACCAAAAAACGGAAATGCTCATCACTATAAATACATATATGTTGGTAGCCAGCATTTACTATATAGCCCTAACTCTAACTTTTTCGTACACTCATTGCTCTAATTTTCGTAAAACACATTTACCCAAACTTCTTAACATCAGTCTTGTCTCTAAACTCTTTCCCATCGACAATGCCCTCGCGATTTTCTACGCTAAAATGGGATTACTATTCATCTATCCTCACCTTCTCCGATTCTTCCTCGGCTGACCCTAAAATAATTGCTAACCTATTTGCTCACTTTTTCAACCATTCGTTTGCTGACCAAGTCCTTCAGCCTGACTTTGACTGTTTTTTTGCTAACAAAACTCAGCACAAACCTCCCATGCCTATGTGGATATAACCCCGCCAATGGTTGTTAGTAAGATTAATTAACTGAAGAATGACTACTCCCCTGGTCGTGACGGTATCAACGCAATAGTATTAAAAAAAATGTGTGAATTATCTGACACAGCCCTTCACCCTCCTTCTTCATTCTATCAACAAAAAAAAAGATGCAAGAGCGGAGTTCCTAATTATCGTTCATACATAAACTTTTTGAGAGCATAGTTATGATACAATTTCCTTTCAGTGTAAGCCAATATACGCAACGCGGATTCCTTAAAGGTAGGTCAACAACCACCAACTTAAATGAAGTCGTGACCAGTATACTGAACGCTTTGGAAGATGGCAACAAAGTTGATGCCGTCGCCATAGAATTCAGTAAGGCTTTTGACAAAATTTCTCACCAGGTTATTCTTCTCAAACTTAAAGCCCTTGGAATCCAACCTCGGTTTTTCTCATGGATCAAATTATACCTAGTGGACTGCCAATACAATCTTCAGTATCGAACTCTATCATAGCATCCTCGGAGGTCCCTCAAGGCAACCATCTTGGACCATTGAACTTCATTCTTATAATAAATGATGCCGAACGTATCACCCGGAACTCCGATCCTCTGGTCTTCGCCGATGATATGAAAATCTTTAGATGCATATCATCTCTCGCTGATTCTCGCCTTTTGCAGGATGATCTAAATAGTACTGGTGTAATCAAAATTTCTTAGAGCTTAATTTCCATAAGTGTCATTCCGTTGACTACTCCCGCAAACATCTCACAATACCTCTAATGATATACTTCATTCGTAACGAGCCTATACCCTCAGTCACATCACCATGCGATTTGGGTGTCATCTGGGATAGTGAACTTAACTTTCGATTATACACCGGCATGTCATAAGTAGAGCTAACTCAGCAATTGCCTTTGTGAAACAAAAGAATTCTCTGACCCTTGCGTAACAAAATCCCTCTATCTCACCTTCGTTAGACCCCTCGTCGAGCACGCCAGCCAAGTATGGTCACCCCATTATGCTGCCCATACTATAAGAAAAGAATCTGTGCAGCGAGGGTTCATTCTATTTACCTTACACGGTCTGTCTTGGGCTGATAACCTTAACCTGCCACGCTATGTGGACTGATTAATCTTCAGTCATTTGAAAAACCACCTAATTTTGTCGACATTCTTTTTCATTCAATACCTGGTAACAATGTTTGCCCCACCCTGCTTTAAAAGATTTCTTTCAACACTAATCCCCATACATTTAGGTCCGTTCCTCTATTCCGTATATCTCCCCATCGCACAAACTATGATTACAACGAACCAAAGTCAAGAATGTTGCGCAAATCAAATGAGGAGACACACGCTTTTGACTTTAATAGCAGCAAAAGCACAGTCCATAATGCCCTATTCCACTGTGAGCATTCCTAATCCCCAATCATCCCTCTTTTTTACTATGTTTAGAATAGCTTTGTTTAGTTTAAATTAGTTCATTCCTAATCGGTGCCTTTAGAATGGCCTGTTACGAGATGTAATGATTTTTGTATTATCCTTGGTCGATGATAATTGACTTACTTTTTTTTTCATTCGCAAACCCTTTTCTATTCATACTCCTATATGTATCTATAGTTGCTCAATACATTTAATGAAAGCAGTTCCAAATTTATGAATACTGAACAACTAAAGATACATATAGAAGTATGAATAGAAAAGTGTTTGCAAATGAAAAAATAATGCGTGATATACATGTAGCATTGAAAGTCACAAATGACTTTAAGATGTGATCCTAGATGTCCTCCTTCGAGCTTCGAAGAAGACTATAAAGGATTTTAACAATCGTGCGATAGGCTCTTATCTTCAAAGTATAACAGCGAAAAAAGATTCCAATTATTTACTTTGGAAAGCTGTAAAAGGCACCAAAAGACCTAAAGTCCCCGCGCCGCCAATTAAATTAAATCACAAGGAATGGGAAGATAAAGAAAAAGCGGACGTTTTTGCGCCCACCTGGAAGACACCTTTAAACCGTACGATGGTCAAGTGTCTTACGACAATATCAGTAGGCCGGATTTACGATTTAGCACTTTCAAGTGCAACGCTAAGGGAACTCAAACATGAGATCGTTAATCTAAAACCTAAGAAAGCTTCTTGATCACCGGAGAAATTCTCAAAGCTTTACCTAGAAAAGCATTGATTAAGCTTATTCATATTGTAAATGCTGCGCTCAGATCAGATCAGATTAAAACACGTGCCTAACCGATGGAAAGTTGCGGAAGTTATAATGATTTTAAAACCAGGAAAGCAACCAAATGAGGTAAAATCTTATAGACCAATTTAGCTACTTCCAATTATATCCAAAATTTTTGAGAGGATATTACTAAGGCGCCTCCAACCGGTTATAGAAGGAAATAATCTTATCCCTGACAACCAGTTTGGGTTCAGAAGTAAGCATTCGATGATTGACCAGGTGCATAGAATTACTGACTTAATAGAGAAAGCACTTGAAGAGAAAAAGATGTGCTCAAGCGTATTTCTTGACGTCTCGCAATTACGACAAGTTCTCCCTGTATGCCTATACGACATTCTAGAATCATATCTCGGGAATAGACTCTTCCGTGTTAGACATGGAAATGAATACTCGGAGCTAAAAGAAATTTAGGCCGGTGTACTACTAGGAAGCATTCTGGGCCACTCCTCTATCTGTTATATACACGAGATATACCGAAAGAAGATGGCACTATCCTGGCTACGTTTGCCGATGACACCGCTATCCTAGCCGTAGGTAAAACAATCGAAGAAACGACTGCAAAACTTCAAACGCACTGAATACAGTAAATGCATGGACGAGGGACTGGCGGATCGCCCTCAACGAATCTAAATCTGTTCACGTGAATTTCGCTTATAAGAAAACTAATGTCTTGCCAATTTTCCTAAACTTGGCCCGAATATACCTTGGAATGACACTCGACGCAAAACTGAAATGGAATTCTCACGTGAAAATGAAACGTAAAGAACTCGAAATCAAATATAGAGAAATGAACTGGTTGCTCGGAAAACACTCCCAGCTCAGTACTGAAAACAAACTGCTTTTATACAAGCAAGTGCTAAAGCCGGTGTGGACTTACGGTATACAACTTTGGGGCTGTACCAAGAAAACAAACGCCAATATTTTACAAACTTTTCAAAATAAAGTGCTAAGAGAAATTGTCCACGCACCGTGGTATACTAGAAACGATGATATCCACAGGGATCTCGGAATTCCGACAATCGAAGCTGAAACTAGAAGCTTCGCGAAAAAGCATAGAAACCGACTAATCGGACATGTCAACAATACAATCCAACAAATTCTGGATGAAAGCAATTTATTGCGCCGACTACAAAGGACGAAACCTTTCGACTTGGCGAGATAGGAATCAACCGCGCCTAGATTGCGGAACATGCAGGATCTTTCAGTGGAAAGTAACCTGCCAAACGAGTTTTTTTCATGATAGAAAAATTGCTTGATAAGGTCCTTCTTAGTTGCAATATCTAACAAATTAAATCGCAGGGTGTTTTTTTTAAGTCAGTAAGAATCTGACAAAACTATGAGCACGCGCTTGCTATCCTCATAGTGTCAATGAAAGATTTTTCACCAACCCTCGGGAACAAACTCCATGTCTATGGTTCTATACCCCGAGACGACAATTGACGGTGCTTTACTTAAGGCCACTTTTGAAAAATTGCAATTTTCTCGAGAACGACTCCTACGATTTCTATCCGTTTTGAATACATATTATGCTTAGTACTTGGATTGTCCGATAGTTGGATGATACTATCCTCCAAATTTTAGGATAGATCAACCCACATTTGTAAATCTGCTTAAGATACAGAAGGCTGTATTGCTGTTATTATGCCGCTTGGGTAAACTATCATCAAATAGTTAATTCCATTACATACATACTGGTACAAAAAAAAGTAAAGCGACATATTTCAACTCAAAAATTGAATCCAATGAATATCTCGCCGGCTCAACTTTGTGATCAAAATTGATGGTTCAGGTCTGTAAATACAAAAAATCATTTCACTACACAAGAAATTCACTGTCGAAGCCTAATGCTGAAGTAGAAGATATAAGATAAGCTCTTGAATTCCTTAAGCTCTCTAACTGGGTGGAATACGTGCTCAGAGTATGTAGTAATATAGTAGCCATTCCTTTTCAAAAACCTTGCGAGGGAGCAAACCCTATTCAAATCGAATGTGATCTGGATGTCCATCCATTTCAGGACAAAAATGTACCAAGTAATTTTTCTGCACTATCTCTGAACAGAAACTTTAGGAAATTTGGAACCTTACCGCAGCATGTAATTACAAAAATTCATTCTGAACTCGGGAAGGTTAAGGGAGGCTTCGTTTACATCTAAGACTAACTGTTTTCTGTTCAGTATGACATACAATTTTTGTTGTCAACTATATATTAGTAGTTTCCATGTCATATATGTACGTACATATGCAGATCGCCTAGGTTAATCTTATCTTTGAACAGACTTCCTTTTCTAAATGAGTACTTAATTTAAAATATTTGTTCCTAAGTAAAATCCTTGCTTTATTTACCTCGAACCCTTTATCCGCGTCGCATTTTAAACTTTGCAAGTAGTTACAACATCGTAATAAAACTTCAGGGACGACACTAGTAACATTAATGTGATTGCAACCAATTTAAATGCACGCTCACTAGCAATTTCCTATTCAAATACTTTTATCTCAAACGTTTCAACATCTTGTCATGGAATAAATTACATTTTTCCCTATAAATCTTTTGCTCTTGCACTATCTGCAATCTTCCCTAAAACCCTTAACTTCCAAACGAATGTTATCGATATACTTTGATCAGAGTGAACTCAACACAAAGATCCTGTGCAAATCCGTAGACACATTCTGTCCTGCATTCTCCAAATAATAAAGGAAAAATGCATTTCGCCAATTCCGTCGTATCCTTCGAATTTATTATTGTTGATCCAATTTGTGAAGATGATTCTAAGCTGTTTCCATACGTTCTGTGTATATTTGTAACTCCCCAGACAAGGAACGCATGTAAGCATAAGAATATGTTAAAACACACTCAAAGAACGTAAATATATATCCTTCGTCCTTTATTCAACAAACGAAAAGTAAAATACTCTGGAAAAAAAATATAAAAAGTAAAAAGGGAGACGTAAAAATACCTTTGTCAAAGTACACCCAAACATACATATGTACACATACTGTAGACGGTATACTTTATTACTAAAGATTTCGTCGCTTCCTTGTCAGTAGATATCCATTTTTGTGGAAGACAAATCTAATTTTCAAAATTTGTTCGTATTTACTTTTATTTTCCTTAGAGTTTCTCCTTGGCGAAAAATTAATTTTTATGCCATTTCTCCTGCTTTTATTTGGTTTCCCTAGAGAAGAGGAAATCCTCAACCGAAAAACCGATTTCATTTCTTTGGCAAGCCTCCTTCGTATCCATTGTGTTGAATTATCCTCCTTGATCCTTTATATTCTAGGCTTTCATATTTTATCAGTATACTCGTACCTAGATGTGTGTGTTTATCAAAATGAACAAACGTCACTTAATCCAGTTACTCACTTGAAATGACTTCTGAGTATATGGTGTACACTAAGCGACAATTGATTGACTATACTATAATAAATTCGAAAATGACAACAGCGCAGAGATTAAGCAAAGGATCATTCTTGCCAACTGCTATTTCTTTGGGCTAAGAAGGCATTTGAGTAGCAAAGGAACTTTATATAGGCGCAAAAGCATGTAAACTCCGTCTCACTTGATTACGAACAGTAGCTAAATCTACCTGTTAGAAGCTTAAAATGTAAAAAAAAACAATACAAAACCCCAATCGTTTTCCATGATGTTCTGGTCGGGTGAATATGGCGGCCATGCAAGTAGGTTTACATTTTGGTTCTGAATCCAGGCTTTTGTTGTCCGTGCGGTATGTATCAGTGCATTGTCTTGTTGGAAAGTCCATCGCTGTCCACCAAATATCTCTGAAAACTGCGTCAAAGGTCTTTCCAGTATCGATTTCTAAGTGATTGCCGTCATTTTGGAGCTTTGGAAATCCAGCTCCACAGTTCTGTAATAGCTTATTGTTCCCCATACCATTACACCAACTCCTTTGTTGTGCCGCCTTTAAAGATGTATTTCTTCTTTTCTCAAATCATAGAAATAACAGCTGTATCCATCAGATCCGTCAAAATTAATTTTTTTTTCATCAGAAAAGACGACGGTATGCCACTCTCGATTCCACCTGATGTGATTTGTTGCAAAATCAAGCCGTGGTTTCCTCTTCATTTTTTCATGGCGAATATGGCTGGCCTTCTGTCGATCTGCTAACTGTAACTCCAGTTTCTGCCTCAATTTTACTTACGGAGACCATTGAATTTGAAGTAGCTCTCAGTATCACCCGCCTTTCCTGACATGTTGTTGCTTTGCTGACTCTTCCTTTGCGGTTTTTTCCATATTTCTTCGGGTCCTTAATAAAGCTGTGTACAACAGTGTCGCCTCTTCCAATCTTGCTGGCTATGAAACGGATGGATTTTCCTTGTTCCCGGTAAGCTCGAATTTGGCCTAGTTCCTCCTTAATTAATGTCTTTTCTTTACCTATAGTTGTGGATTGTATGAAGTTATTTCTTGAACTAAGCTCCCTAAACTCGAAGTATTCTTTTATTTGATTTAAAACATGGTAACATGTAGATTTCGCTACTATTCGTAATCAAGTGAGACAAAAAAAAACAGGTACATTTTATGCCCTTAATCTCATTTTTTTTACAACATAAACATCCTTCATTCCTTGTGCAATTGGTTTTTCCCAGATTAGCGAAGGGTTTGAAAAATATCGTAAAATTAAAACTGCCTGTTCGTAATCAAGTGAGATGGACTGTACGTTGTCAAAGGTGAATGAAAATTCCTTAGTTGTTTTGAAAAAAATAATTTTTCGTGTGACGAGGTGCAGGAGAAGATACAACAACGAACTATACCAGCTGTAGAGCTGTATCGAGCTAGTAAGAAAGGTTCGAATTCAACGCGAAAGGTATATGACATGACATGTAGAGCGAATCGACATCAACGCTTCTTCCCGTAAAGTCTTCGAATCTATCCCGGAGAATCTCACGTATGGTGGCGCACATAAATATAAATGGCTTGAAAGGCTTGATATAGCGAGGGTAGCGCCATCTAAATTAAGTGAAATATGGTACAATGGATTTATCTGTATATAATTATCCGAAGGTACTTTGAAGAGGTCAGTAGGTGATGGAGAGCTGTGAAACCAGAGGGGTACCGATGGCAGAGATTATGGGCAATGCAGTGCAGTAATATACGAGTACATATAAAGAATATATGTATTTGCATCTGTGAAAGCATTTTCATCATAGTAGTGCAGCATAAAAATTATGCATTAGGTGCGCGATCCGGAGGTAGAGTTAAATCTTCTGTTCCAATGAGGCACCTTTATAAAAGATTCTGTCTGCTTTCGTACCACTCGCCGAAACCTCCATTTACAATGAATGTTGTGTGCCTGGTGAAAGTCAATGCAAATGCTCACAATACAAGTTCTCACAATTATTTACTCGTAGTGTGGAAGGATTTGGTTATTTATAATAACAATAATTTGTAGAGGAACACAAATGACCTTCAAAGACGCCAGGTGAAATGAAGTTATTGATGTAACTCGGTGCAGAAGCAGAATGCTTGATAGAGTGCCAAATTTAATGGGAATGGATCACAAACTAGATCGTGAAGAAAGCACATTTTCCTGGACGCTATAGGTTAGATAAACCTTGGGTTTTTAGAAAAGGAGGATCTTCATAGCAGAAAGGGTAGCAGTGCTAGCAAGAATAAATAGATGCAATAGCCACATTTGCCAACCCTAATGTAGTGTAGTATACAAATCTATCATGGTTTTTTTCCTGCCAAAACTGAGTACAATAGATTAAACGTAAGCAAGTGAGCGAGTACCATAAATATTCATGGAAAGTTCAAGTCTAAGTGATAGAGTTAGTAGAATCTGTCCTTAGGGTGGTATTTTCTCTTGTGGAACATCACTATGGACTCTCTCCTAGGCAGATTTGAAGGAACTGCCATCCATTATGCAGACAATATATCACTAGTGTCAAAAGGTAAATTCATAGACGTCAAGTGTCATGAGAAATGTACTCCAATTGGTAAAGCATTAGTGTCAAAAGCTGTATTTTTCCATTGCTGTGGAAAAGACAGATTTGATTGACTATACTAGAAAGACGAAAAGTCTGTAGTTTCAACACTTGACACTTTTGGAAAAGATAGTGCCGAAGAAAGTATGTATCTAGGAGTATACGTAGATGCTGGACTAACTACGAATTATTAGTAAGAGGAGAAGATCTCGAAGACGAGAAGAGCATACGTATATATAGGAACAAATGTGGGAAATACCACCAAGCTCAAGATATACACAAGTAGTACATGTCCAAAAAGAAAAACGTAAAAAACTTGGTTAGCGTATATCAGGATTATAGGTGTTACGCACTACTCCCGCATTTGTCATGTCATATTCATAAAGAAGAAAAGCGGTATTCACAGCAAGTTTGCATCCAAATGTGAAAGTGCCATGTAGACATAGGGGATGCTGGAACTCGTGAAAAGTGAAATATAGGAGCTAAATATATAGGTCACTTCGGGATAAGAAAATAGGAGGAATAACTTGCCTTATGGAAGAATCAATGTTCAATAACGTAGCCGAAGTAGGTATCTTCTCGAAGGAACTTAATCTAGCATGTCATCTTTATTTGGGGATGAAAAAGAAAACGCTTCAAGCCAAGATGGTGGCTATACTGCACGACTACTTGTGAGAGGGAAAAATATCGTGATTGTACGGAATGATCAAGAAGTGATCAGGCGCATGGAGCGGTAAATGAAATATTGTCAATAAAGTCAATGAATATACAACTTTAAAGGCATTGAAACTTTCTTGGGTAAGAGTCACGTAGAGATTCAGGTAAATGAAATGGCGCACATCCCAGCAAAGCAGGGGTCGGCCTCAGGGAAAACAACCACGGGGGTCCCGGGAAAAAATCAAAGAAAATATTTTAATTGTGTAAAATAAGTATTAGTTTTTGCCGTAAAAAAAGGCATCGCTTGTTTCATGAATTTTGAGTCGTGAAAAAAGTGCACTTCATTGAAGTGATAAGCATTTTCTAAAGGCTATATTAAGTATAACTTTGACCCCAAATTAATAGTGATTCACTTAAAAAAATAAAAAAAACATTTATCATAGAAAACTTTATTAGAACATGGTGGAAAATAAAAATGATTGCTAAACCCCTTCAATTGGTCATTAAACGGATACTGTGCAATTTAGTGCGTTGGTCAACTAAATGCCATCGCGCTAATGTTATCTGTTAAGTACCTTGACTCATGCTTATACAGTGGAAAAACCGAACTATATGTGAACACATGCCAATTCTGGACTGTCAAAGTTACTCCAAGATACCATAGGACTCCTATGATGTCTTCCTATAACTGGAATATCATTTCCAAACTCACAAATGTCATCACCGGACACTGTGTTATTGGCAAACATGCCAGATACTGACAATGATTTATAAATGGTTCACTTTCTCTTCACATGATCTCCAGTTTCCATCTCATAAAAAGTACTTTTGGTGAATACTTCTTCAACACCCCGAATGATCTGAACAAAATCTGCACTGCCATAATTAATTAGTTCATCACGAGAAGTAGATGAGTCTAGGAGTAGAGAGGGTTCATAGTTGTATCACAATGGATAACTGCACCTCATCAAGGACCAATTTCTATCTATTTGCTATTCGTTTATTAGGAATATCAGCAAATACTCATATTTTTATTTTTAATACTTACAATTATGTTTTAAACAATTTCCTAATATTCAAAATAATATTTACATTTTGTTCACATACTATTTCCAACTCCGGAATCGTTCTGATTCTTTCTTGGAATCCTGGGGTTGTGAAAACCCTGGGAAATGAGAAACCGTAGTGGAGACAACAACTAGTTGGAACCCAAGAGATTGACCTCAACCAAATGTTACCATTGGCACAAAATGACCCGTGAAGGGACACACAAATGCGCCAACAAGTAGTGAAATTTGATATCCTGCTGAAGTTATTTTCGTACATCTGAATATTTTTGTCTACCCATTTTTAGTCAATTTCAGAGTGCACTCTAATAGATAAATATTAGTCTCAGAATATTGAGCGATCTCATATTTGTGTCGCGTACTGTCTGACTCAGTGAAAATGCCTCCCATACCAACCCAACACGCAAGCAGTCTTTACGGTTTGATGGTTTGTTATGAGTTTTCTGCCTTCTAGGGTCAGAGGTAAACAATCGGGTATCTTTCTATGATCTTCTGAAGCTCCTACTTTAGGCAAAAACTCGTTAGTATTTCTTCCTTTTTAAATTCATTTGCTGGTGATGTATTCCCAAACAAGGACATGTGTGCTCACATGTCATGTGGGTAAATTTATACCGCCATCATAAGCCAGAGGTTTTTGGGGTCCATTTTTCAAATGGAACCCATGTGGGTGGCGGTTGTTTTGAGTATCTATTTTTCAAACTCAATAAATAGATCGGGGTAGAAAAAAATAAAAATAAATCCAATACAATATAGTAGTTGAGAAGAAACAGACAGAAGAGAAGATGAATGAAAAACGAGAACAGTCTACAGAGACGCTGGCAACAGCAGTAGTAGTTCCCATTTGTACTTATGTCAAATGTTGATTCTTATTCCCAAAAAAAAAGAAAGAAAAGGATTGCCTCTCGCAAAATGAACATCATGAAGTCATTTGTTTAGTTGTTTCCTTCTTTGGTGTGTGCTCAGTGATTGCTAGAGGTTATTTGGACGAACGAACGACATATGGCTGAATTTGTTATTTGCATGTTACATACATACATGTGTAAACAGTTCAGAGGATGTGTAGCCAGTCCCGTAGAGGAAAGATAAATAACCCAACGATAATCCACAGAAGGCATGTATTGCGGCATACATTGGAAATTATTGTTTGGTGAATTATTTATGAATTTATTTATTAAATGGGATTAGCGCTTTCGAGAAACGACAACGATGACGGCTAATGGTTTTCGATGGAGGATGGTGGAGCTTAATAGCTTAGTTGAACCCTTTTCTGATAAATAGGGCGAGAATTTTGGTAAACAAACATACATAATAGGACAATCAAATAAAGACGAAGGATATGAACTGAAATTCGACGCGAAGCACATAATTGAAATACCGCTCAAGGACGATTGCTTGAGCTGGTGTGCATGGAATATATTTGCAGCTGAAAGATAATGTGTATCATTAAAATATTAAGGGCTTTAAATCAGATCATTTTTCTTGTGGAAATTCATTCTATAATGCCGTTGGGAATAGCGCTTAAGAAACACTTACGATATTAATCAGGCTGAATAAAATTCGGTTTTGTGTAATCCTGTCTGGCTAAAAAAAAGTGTGGAAGAAATGTAGCCTCAATCGCACTCCACCAACATTGGAAGGATATTTGAATAATGTATTTATCGTCACTGTAGTATTGCAACTTTAAGGTAATTAGGAGTGTGCACAAAGCCATCGGTGGTATGGATAAAAAGGAGTACCTGTTTAATACTTCACTGTTCGGAACAGGTTATCCATTTGGTATGAATGAATTGCCATTGAGCACCTACTATGTCGATGAGTAACTTTTCCATTTCATTTGAATAAAAATGAACACGTATTCCGCAACTGGAGAAGGTGCTGAAATTTTTGTGAGTTAACTTAGTTGATTACTCACATTGGTAAACGATGGCTGGATTTATGCCTGTTTCATAATGTTTAGCATGTGTATGTCCAAAATACATATCTATTATATTAGAAAATGTCACCATTGGCTGTCTATCTAAATGTCGTTTACACTTTCATATCTCCATGAGGTAGTCTACCGTATCAGTCATGGACTTTTGCCTATAGCAATCCCAAATTGCAACAAACATACTGCGTTATTGCGATTCTAACTACTCTTTAGAAGCGCAACTTGCCTCGTATTGATAAACAAAATGACATTACTTACAATATAAATACATATTAGAACACGAAGGGCCAAAATTGAAACGGATACAAGATACATGCAAAACGCAAGTAAAAAACGCCAAATGCACCTCTTCATATGTAGCGCCTGCTCTGAGCATGTGCTCCATTTCATTCATACCACCCAATGTCCTATACCTGTTTCGTTTGTTTCTCCTTTATCTACTGGAATTTTTATTTCCTCGTCACTGAAGTTGCCCATATAGCATCAATATTTTGTTCAACTTTCATCTACAGATAAATAACTATCTACCACGATGCGACATAAAGTATTGTTACAAGAGTGGAGCATGATCAAGTCCAACTACCACGCACTACAAAAAAAAAAGAACTTACATGCCAACACTCACCATAGCATAAGAAATGCGTCGAATACCGATGATGTCAGTAGAGATCGGGTCCAAGACCCGCGTCGATGGTTCCATCACACCGTCTCACCTTCACTCGACTACCTATGAGGACATCGGATTAAAACCAAATCTTCATACCATGTCATAAGGATCAAAGGAACCGAATACACACACGAAGAAAGGCAACAATTGGAGAAAAAAAGGAAAACAAATGTCGTAATAACTCACCTGTTGCAGAAGATATCCCAAGCAGAGCTGACAGTGAGATGTGGCGCTTCAGGTATCCTCGGATTGGCATGCAGGTGGACTTCTCCCACATGGTAAAACACCCGGAACCAATGGCCACCAGTACGTAGAACGCTAGAACCCATGGGGAAAAGCGATAAATTGGGACAGGAAATTTTTCAATATGGCGGAGGATAATCCTAAAGGCTGGTAGGTAATTGGAATTTTCATCCATTTTTGTTCTTTTTAATCTTTCCAGGCACAAGCTGGATAACAAGAAAGCACTGATAGATTCGATAAGGGAAATTTTGGTGAACAGTTTGAAGCATTTAAACGGAGTGCGTGCGACACGAAAGGAGGTTTTATTGCTGGTGGATGATAGTCGTGAAAGTTAGTTTTTAACAACGTTGCAACCGACGAAACGCATAGCGGGAAGGTACCAAACTAACCGAAAGTAGCGGAACAGCAGAAAATTATCGAACAATAACTCGTAGCGGAAAAGCACCGAAATAGCGGAAAGTGGAAGTGAAGAAGACACTGAAAGGAGACATCAAAAGACAACAAAACAATAATCAAAAATAAATAAATCAAGTAAAATTGAGTGGTTGTTTTTTTTACAAATGTTGGATAAATTATTTAAGCGCCACATTAAATCAGATACATTGGAGAAACAATTGGAGATACGCCAAATTATTGTATGTGAATATTTTAAAAAGGCAATCAACTTGGACGGTTCCAGGTGGCCTCTCCTTTACTTAACAGGCACAAAATGGAGCCATTTTTAAAACAGTGGATACTCTATGATAACCACAGGCAGGCATGGCAGGAAACATCCTGATGGCATAGGCAAAGCAGCATGCAAGTACGAATTGTATTGAGATTTTTTTGAAACAAAATATCAAAATTTTTATCAAAAATAGAATTATGTCACTTATTCTGAGAACTTAAAAATATGTAATCAGTATAATTTCATGTTAAAATTATGTGACCACCAAAATAATTGTATCAGTTATGATTGCATTATTCGTCCAGTGTATTACACTCGGAGTTGTAACAATACGGATTGTGACGCTAAGACACAATCCGAAATGCTGTCATATTCGTTAATTATCAAGCTGATATTAAAGATTTAGATTCGGTTACATCATCTTCCAAGTGGATGTAACAGTGCAGAGACCCTTTTCGCTAGACTGCGGTCAGTTTAGGTCACTCTTCTCTATGTTCTAGGCCATAAAGGAGAATGAGCGGGTTGACGAGCTGGTCAGACGAGATTCTGCCATTTACACATAACTTGTTGGGAGCAGTGAAGCAAAAATATTCTCGCTCTTTCTGTCAAAGACCAACAATAGATGGAAAGATCACAAAACTGTGTTACATAAAGGAAGATATTGCCGATTATGATTGAGCCAGTATAAAAGAACTTCAGAACAGAACTTGTGCAGGCATTGCCAGAGTTGTGAAGATCAGCACATTTCGCTGACCAATTGGGTTACAAGCAGGCTAGCTAGGCATCCCATTTTGTGCACACAGCCACAGCTGCGGGAACGTGAACGAGAAGAAGACTCTTTTCCACTTTCTCTGCAGATGCTTAGCAGTAGGAAGAGCCTATATACATACATATTAACCGAGTCACTTGAGTTGTGATTTCAAAATGGCTAATTGTGCTCTAGCAAGCTACGCTGGAACAACCACTTCTACCTTCCTACCTACGATTGCAACACTAATTATGGATTATCGAAATCCTAATTTTTGGAAAGCAATAGAAATCCGCACACACAAACTTTCATTAGGAAGAAAGTAAACAATTTGCTAATAACTTGTTATCTCACGTTCTGGCAATTCTCTTTCTATACTCAGCTCTGGAAATTTATTTATTATGTATGATGACCTTACTTACTTACTTATGTCCTATATCCCCTTGTGGGTCCTAGGGCCTCGACTACACCTACGCGCCATCGTGTACGGTTTCTGGCAATGTGTCTCAGCTCTCCCCAGCTTTTCCCCAACTGCCATGCTTCCTTCTCGACTGTTCTGCGCCATGTTCTCCTTGGACCACCAGGTCTTCTGCCGTCCTGACTTAAGGGGTTCCATTGCATAGCATGATTCGCTATGGAGCTGTTACCCTTTCGGAGCGTGTGACCAATCCACTGCCACTTCCGTCGTTGGATGGTTGTGCCTATTGGTTCCTGACCCGTTCTCTCGTAAAGATGTTCGTTAGAGATACGATTGGGCCAGAAAATCCTTAAGATGTTGCGCAGGCACCTATTAACGAACGTTTGCAGCTTGCTGGTGATAGCTGTGGTCACTCTCCACATGGTGCATCCATATAGTAGCACGGATTCAACGTTGGAGCGGAACAGTCTTAGCTTGGTGTTCAAACTGATTGCATTGCTTCGCCATATTTTGGACAACATCCCGAACGCGGACTTTGCTTTGGCGATTCTGTTGGCTATATCCAGTTCGGTTCCACCATCAGTCGAGACAATACTCCCAAGATACTGGAAATCCTATACTCTCTCTACCGGTTGTCCAGCAATGAATATTTGAGTCGATGAGTTCGTTCCAAGACTGATAATTTTAGTTTTTGCGGTATTAATTTTCAGCCCGACGACGCCAGCCTCCCTCTCCACATCTGCTGTCATTTGGTGGAGGTCCATAATTCTGAGAGAATAAGCATACGTCGTCAGCGTAGTCGAGATGTTTAAGTTGAGATGTGAGAGTCCATCCAATTTCTCCGTTTCCCGTCGACAAAGCTGCACGATGCACATCGCTAATCACCTTAACAAGTGAAGACGAGAATTTTGAAATGGTCTGAAATCCACATCGTTAATCATTCACAAGACGCGACTTGTTTTACTTCAAGTATCTCGCGCAGGCAAGCTCGTATTTAATGCATTCGACTAGGTTTGAGACCTAGTAAAACACCAACTTTTTTTTCACGATTCCATTTCTCGTGCACATTTAACAAACGACCAAGAATAAAATTGTTTCAAGAGTTTACGCCATTCAGAAAACAGTGAAAACCTCTTAAGCCATGTATTGGCTAATCTAATTCTCGCTTGCGCACGGAATTATTACTGCTCATTAAAATTTATCATCGTGACGTTGCTGCGAAGTATTGCCTTATAAACAGAAGTGCGGCATCTAAAGATTGATAATTTTAAGATAAATGTCCAAACATGGCTTGTTTTTATCCAGTACCATTTGCGAGACTTTATGTATTTTTAATGCTAGACTTAAGAAGGCGTGTTTCTGGTTCTGCGACTGGTTCTTGATACTGACAAAAATAGCACTTACCAATAAATATGTCTTTATTTTTTTGCAAATGATGTACTTTTGTTTATGAAGCTAGAGCTGTGGGCTTCACTCTGTTGTAATCTTCATCCTTAGTGGTGTTTTTTTTTGTTTTGTGTATGACATAATGTAATCTGAGACAATATTCAATAACTAAAAGGAATTCTATATGCGTTTTGATCATCACCAGTCTTGCGCCACATTTACAAATATCTCTACCTTTCCAGAGTAAGGCAAAACCATCTTATTTTACATAGTCCCAAGGACTTGAGGAATCTGTCATTTTAAGGCGAAACGAGTATTATGAATTTTGCGCAGAGATTTAGATAATTGTTCTTTCCTGTTAGGATGAGTTACAAATATACAAACTGATTTAAGTTCGCGCAACAGCTATGCCGAATGTCAAACAGTCATTAATATGATTTTGTTGCTTTCTGTATATCTAAACCCATGTATCCAAGTTTGATGCACATGTCACATAGGCAAAGTCATTTCGTTGATTTATGGGATGAGGACACGCTAAATGGCGGCACAAATTGAACGACTCACTCCAGTGAATACCGATGATCAATGGTGAGCTTTATTTCCACATCAATGCTTAATGGACGGTAATGTTGCTTACACATACTCACCCTTCGTGTGCTAACTATAATGGAATCACTCAAGGTCGGGTGCTATTTATGAAACATATTCGTCGTTTCTGCCGTTAGAGTCCTTGCGTTCAATTTATACCTTTGCTCATAAAATGATTATATCATAGAACTAGCATCAGTATGTATTCGCGACAGTACGTCATAGGAACGTTGAACCGGAACCAGTGAGTAGCCATCTATTTCCTATCCTAATGGATTTTGATTGTCAGCGATAACTTTTTGGAGACGTCTTTGTGTGTCGCTCGGTTACTGAGAAATAGGGAAGTAAAAACAAAGGAAATATATGACATTTATAGACGTCATCAAGGTGAGGAGGAGGGTGGTCGTCACCATGGTTTGGTTTGGTATTTTAATATCCTCGGTGGGATATTAACACAATTAAAGAGTGTTGTTTTAGGGGTGTGTTTTTTTTTTAAATTTAATAAGGTAATTAACAAATCTTTCTGTCGAATGTAATCAGTGAGTTTATTGGTAGTAATTAAACACACCTATCCTCGGGGAAATCTCCGCGCCATATGTTAACTCGTTTGCTTCTGCTCTTGTATTTACTGCTTCCACCCAACCACAGATATTACTATGTTAAGTGTAATTTAAACAAACCTAGCAACAACCATAAATACGCATCGAATCCCTCAGAACGAAACCATATCTACAAGATGCATGATAAACTGTCTATAATTACATGGTAAAAGCGAGTATGTCTACATAATCCCAAACAACGAAATGTAAATTGAGAAGCACACTCACAAATTCCACATAATGATCCCACTGATTAGGAAAGTGGTTTCAGGTGCTGATTTGCTCGAGTTGCTCGTCTCCATTGCAACCGCGCGCATGCAGTAAGCATGAGCATGGCATGGAGATAATATTGGTTTGCGGTTTTGCATAACCCGCCTGTAGCCACCTACCAAATAAACATTTCTCACTGTTGAGTGAGATTTCCTTTTTGCGGAAATGCCAGCATACCATTGCTGTTATTTCCGTAGGAGCAGTATACTTTTAGGCACTTCCTTGGTACCCTGCTAGTACATAGTAATACCTCCTGCTTTTTCCATCACAACATTTTAATCATGGCAATTTCCTGCCGGTTAGAGAGAACCTTGTGAATTGAAATTATGTTTGCTATGTCGGTTTGCTCTTGCTGCAAACGGCAGGCGGCCGGGGGAAATTTTAATCACATCAATTAACTGAACGAAACTTTGTTTCAATTTGTGGGTTTTGTCGGGATCGAGTAACAGGGCGTGGTGCAGGTAGGTATATAAAACGTGCTAATTTATTGGGATGGAGCTGTTTAATTTGAAAGTATGCCTTATTTGCATTTCGAGAGGTTGTTTTCCGAAATTAGCAAGTTATGAGGAAATTTCCTTATTCGTTGTAGTGTTTGGTATGTACAGTGCTTATAAATGAAAGGCGAACATTCAGAGACCGCTTCTGGTGATTTTGGATAATTATTAACATTTCCCATCCGATTATGTTTATTTCGGTGAGACTGAAATGGCATATTGGATACTGAATCTTGGATAGGAATTCTACGTTCCAATTTATTTTACACAATCAACGTGTTAAATAATAGGTATGCTTGAATGGAGAGTAGGATGCTCAGAAATATGCAAAATAGCTCAATGCTATGTTCAGGATGTATCTTGATACATCAAACGGCATCTTAAAATGTCATTATTTGGGTATGGGTAAGAAAACTATGTATACGTTTGTGCTATTGAAGACCAAGTGACGTCACAACACATGAAATGGCTCTAAAAGTCGAATATGCCCTCATGGAAGATATGTACATAGTCGACTCAAACTAAAATAAATTACAGAATTATACATATTCGAAATAACGATTTTCAAATTTCTACAGGATCATCTTGGGATGTTAAAAATTAGCTCAAAGTGAGTGCCCGGAATGCTTACGCCGCATTAAAAAAAAAAAAAATTCCATGTCTAATATTGTAAACAGTTTTCGGAGCTATATCCGCAATCCAGAAGAAGATGTCAACAAAATTGTTACTGGAGTTTAGGTTCATTATTATGATCCTGAGTCAAATAAGGAGTCGATGGAGGAGGTGGTGTAAAAGGGGTGATTCAGCCGCCAAAAAGTTTAAGGTCTTTCCATCGGCTAGGAAGATCATGGCAACAGTGTTTTGGGACTCACAAGGAATCCTGTTAATCGATAATAAACCAAAAAGTACATGCATCATAGGAAAATACCTCGATAATGTTTCAAGACTCTTAAGAAAATCTATTAAAGTAAAAATGAGGGTGAAATTAACAAAAGGCTTCTACTTCATGACAACGCACCAGTTCACAAAGCTTAATTTGCCATGGCTGCTATAAAGTCATGTGTCTTCCAGGAATTAGCTCATCCGCCTAACAGTCCTAACCTAACCTAGTAAACGAGCATTTTGAAGGTAAACCAGAGAATTATTTTTATAAAGACTCAGAAAAATTAGTCTATAGATCTAAGAAGAACGAGTATATTCATGTTCAAGGAGATTATATTGAGAAATAAAATTATAAAATTAAAATATATTCGTCTGAACTTACAAAATTTGCACTTGGAAAAATAATAAACAAATCTTTATGGACATAGATGGAGATAGAAGAAAGTTTGAGTTTAATTTTTAAATTCATTTCACTTGTCGTAACGAACGTAGTAATAAACTATTTACTTCGATTCCGTGGTTGGCACTAGCAAACCAATTTAGAAAAGAAAAAAGGCGCCATTTTGTCCAACTGGAATTTTCAATAGTTGTTTGAAAACTTTCGTTAGGGGTTGCAAACGACAAGTGTAGCCTGTCGGTTAACTCAAAAAAAAAAAAAAATAATTGGTAATATTTACTATTTTTACTTCTACTGGAGGCACCCCTCTCATCTCTAACTGTGCCAAATACTTGGGATTTGTGCTCGATAAGAAACTTGGAGGATGGATGTTAATAAAGAATAGAGGAAAACAACAGGTGAACCTGAAGCTATGGCCCATTTACGATAAAGCCACAATCGACAGACTTATGCAAATGAATAGAAAATCCCTATCTACCCGGAATTACAGAAGAACACTCTTCACTCTTAATAAACTTTGTGTCGTGACCCAAGAAAAACTAAAAATTCCGTATTTTCCTTTTTATTTTATTCTTTTGCTCCTTTTTTTCAACCTTTCAACCTTAATAATATGCTTAAAATCTAACTTAACATTAATAGGCTTAAACTCGAACGGAATTAAAAATGTTGAAAAGATAACAGAACAACATGGTAATTTTATATATGTACATTATATGTTTGCAACTTATCACCGTAAGCGCTGTGCTAATACACTCTCTCTCTCTCGATCGTGTTGAAAAAAAAAACGATTTTCTGTCGCAGCGATAGAAAAATCGTGGTCGCAAAAAAATATGAGCATGCACGCACTTGTGCTTTTCTGTCGCACGATTATTCAGCCGCAAAAAAAGAAAACACGCGGGTTTTAATGTCAATACTCACATATACGACCAAATAATCGCAACGGTTAACGAACTGTAGTTTATTGACTATTGTTTTGTGGCAAAAAAAACTGAACTGAAGCGCAACAAAAGAGCCACAATACAACACTTCCCCGTGAAATCCATTTTAATACTAACAAGATTTCTATTCAAAGTCGCAAGTGTGCTAAGATTCATAGTATTCCATATGTCCCATTTTAAATTGCGGCAAAAAAATCGTCTATAAAATGGAGCCTCTTGCATTTTTTTATTCGCTGCGATTTTTAAGTCGCATATGTGTACATTCATGTATAAAACAGTGCGTCTCATTTTTTGCGACTTAATTATGATGCGATAGAAAACCGCAAGCGCGTGCATACCCACATCTTGCTGCGACAACGATTTTTTAATCGCAGCGATTTAAATCGTAAGTGTGTGGATACACTTGCCAGTACGTATGATTCATTTTAGCTTGTGACAATCGCGTCGCCAGAAAAATGGGACAAATCGCAGACTTTTAAACGTTGCGATTACTAGGTGTCATGTGCGACTGAATAGTCATGCGACTAAAAATGCATATGCGCGTCTAGCCTTATTGCTAACAACGCTAAGCTTGTTGTTTACCAGCAGAGAGTGTAAGAGCATGATTTATCTGAGTGAGCTGTGTTGCCTTGCCGTTGTTGCCGTGCCGATGCGTAGATTTATCTGGGTGCATAATACTCTGCGTATCACGTAAAAAAGCTACGTATAACGTAGAAGAAAATATACATTTTCTTTGTGTTGAACTGGCAATCAAACCTTAAGTTTTATTAATTTTTACACTTTTATTAAATTTTGCTTTAGACCTTGCCCAAATTTTAGCTTTCTACATTAAACGGTTCAAAAGTGAGGAACCTCGACTTTCCCCATGAGTGTTGTATTCTTAAATTTTATTTTAGTTCCTTTGGGGTAGAAAGATATTAGGTGCACAACTAAGTTCTGTCAATAGATGGCTCCAGCAGTAAGTGCTGGTCGATTTTGACATATCCAAAACGTCATGAACCGAACTTAGATATATGGTAAACAAACTTTTTTGATACATTAGTGATTTTGTTTTGGCTTTATATACTTTTGGTTGTATAAAAATGTCTGATTTTTTGCCAAATAATCGTCATTTGCGGGAAGAGTTGATTTTCTTCTTTCATTTGAAGAAAACGGCGGCTGAAGCGCATCGAGAGCTCCAGAAAGTTTACTGAGATGCTGCTCTAAGTGAAACAACATGCCGTGATTGGTTCCGTCGCTTCAAAAAAGGTGATTTCGATGTTGACGACCGTCCGCGTCAAGGAAGGCTAAAATCCTTCGAAGATACTGAATTGGAGGCATTGCTCTATGGGGATCCGTGCCGAATGCAAGAACAGCTTGCTTCAGCATTAGGAGTTAGTGTCAAGCCATTTCCAAGCGATTGCATGCATTTGGAATGATTCAAAAACAAGAAACTTGAGTTCCTTATGATTTGAAGCCAAGGGAGGTTGAGCGTCGTTTTTTCGCCTGTGAACAACTGCTCCAGCGGCAAAAAAGGAAGGGTTTTCTTCATCGCATAGTGACGGGTGATGAAAAATGGATTCATTACAGAAACCCAAAGAAAAGAAAGTCATGGGGACTGCCCGGTCATACTTCTACGTCGTCGGCTCGGCCGAATACTGCACGCTGCGAAGATTATGCTGTGTATTTAGTGGGACCAGGTCGGTGTCATTTATTATGAACTGTTGAAAATCAACGAAACCATCACTGGGGAATGATATCGACTTCAATTGATGCTATTGAGCAGAGCACTGCGCGAAAAACGGCCACAATACAAGCAGAGGCACGAAAAATGATTCTACAGCATGACAACGCTGCCAAACCCGTTAAAACCTACCTGGAAACGCGCAAATGGGAAGTCCTACCCCACTCGCCATATTCCCCAGATATTGCGCCATTCGATTATTACTTGTTCCGTTCGATGGCACATGGTCCTATGGCAGTCCCGCTCATATGAAGACATAAACAAATGGCTTGATTCGTAGATAGCCTCAAAACACTTTTACCGTAACGGTATTCGAGCTCTGCCAGAAAGATGGGAAAAAGTTGTAGCTACCGACGGGCAATACTTTGAGTGATTCATTTGTAACCATTTTTTCACATTAAAGTTGCAAAAAAAAAAACAGCGTGAACTAAGTTGCGCACCAATAGTAAGAAGGAAAAGCGGCTATACAAGGTATTTGTCATGTACTCGTATTTTTAAAGCGCTTCAGTTCCCTTTTCGTTGATTTGCCTCTTCACTATGTTTTCAACATAGTAAAGGGAACTCGACGGAATGTGTAAATTAGAAATTGATTTTGAAAAGGCTTTCGACAGTATCAAAAATGAGTTTATTTGGGTTACCTTCTGCATTACAGATATTGCTGAAAAAGCAATCGCTATTATCAAAGCGACTTATGATAAATCGAAATGACATGTTCTGCATGGGAAAAGACTGCCAGAGCAACCTTGAATCCAAATTGAGATTCGGCAAGAAGGTATAATATATAGTCACACTTATCGTTTTTATTAATGATTAGTGCTGTGATTTTCGCAAATTTTTTTTCTTGGCGTTAACGGATGCATTTAATTTATAATTACCTGTACTACCCAAATAATGTCTGCTTTCACTATATGACCACCCCAAATAACCCAATCCCATATAAATAAATGGCACGAATGGGTCACACGTTCTTGCTCCATATGTGCTGTTCGTATGAAATCTCTTTTGATTTCAAAATTAAGCCAATTAGATAAGAAACAACAAAAATAGGCATTTTGGTAAAACGTGTTAAAAAGCTGAAAAACATCTTCGACTATCTGTCAAAAATTTGAATGCCATGTCTTCAACAATTACTTAGATATCGATTTTGAATAAAATCCCCTATATTCAATATTGCCAATATTCGCAATTCCGCTGCTACCGTGAAGTACCGTTATTAATTTATTTATATTCATATCCATATTACCCCAGATATGAATTTTTATCAAAATCGTTGGATACGTTTTTGAGATGATTTTTTTTAAAATTGGGCTTAAGTAAAGTACCGTTAATTTTGAGGCTAGAATTAAAATTAGAATTTCACCTCTAGATACTACCAAACAGATCCCAGATATGAAGATTGAAGAAAATCCATCCAGCCGTTTAGGCTGCAGTCCGAAGTACAGACAGATAGAATTGAGAGACCCTCTTTTTTGAGTTTCTCTATTATAGTATTGGCACGATTAACTAAAATAACGGAATCGAAAATGTTCACAAAAATAACACTTGCTCTATTGGAAACAACAACTAAAAAGTTATATGTGTTTGTTATTCTGGCCTTCACATAAATCTAACGAACACATTTTTTGGAGAACAGGTCAGCAACTAATAGGTACCAGCTTTCAACAACGAAAATGGCAGTCGATTTTCACAACTTTTCTTTCGGTCACACAGTTCTATATCCAACTATACTGGGACTCGCAAACATTCCATTCCGTTTGAAGATGAACCACAACAACTGGGGAAGAATTGGGAAGAGCTAAAGTACATTTTACGAAACCGCACTAGATGCCTCATAGGCGTTGGACGTTTCATGTTTCAGATTCGCCTCTGATACAAGGAACTTCATATTTATTTTTCTTATCTAACTATCGAGTTTTATAAACATCCGCTTGTTTCAATTCATATGTTTCTACCTTTATCCACGCAGCAGGCTATAAATTCATCTTTTCTTTTCATATGGGGCATCAACCTTTCTGAACTTGTCAATATGGTCCTCACTAAATCTCCGTTTCTGCCTTGTATATTGAGTCGACGTCTACTGGAGTATGTATTAATAAGTTAACAAATATGCAATCTTTTCACCCCATGTTTTCTGAGGTCCGAACCGAGCACTCTCTATTCAACAACATTCCTCAATTTTTTCGACCAAATACTTTCCGTTCCTTGAAATTATAATCAATCAGATATGTTATAAATTGTCTACATATATGGTCTTCTTTTAAATACCTCATCGAAGAATCCACTGTTATTATTTACACACAACTCGAAAAATTTAACCAGTCATAGCGCAAAAAAGGGAAAACATTTCCCCAAAGTAATTCGCAATTCAAATGTCATTTACTGCTAAAGCACAAACCAATAAAACGCCCTCATGTCTATTTACCATCACCTTTACCTTGAGCTGCCTTAAACCTCTTCATGACAAAGGAAACCAACGGTGATTTCATCTCAATTGGATTGTACTATTTTTGGCACTCATCCAAAAGTGGATGTCATTAGAGAGCACCGAATCGAATAGGTAGGAAACAAAGCAGAGGGCCACAATGGCCAAAATGAACCGATTTTATCCTTTTCCGATGTTGGATCTCATTTCTCCTGAGTACCAAACTTTAGGATTTCTTTCCTTCTACTTTTTTTTTATTTTTCTCTATTTCTACTCGTATCTTGGAATCGACTTTAATTTGAAGTCGTTTCGGAAAATGAATTGGTTCTCGGTGGTCGCCCTTCAATGGCTGTTGTTCTAATTACACCCTGAGCTATGAAAATATTTTAGCTTATTTGGCTTTTATCTTTTCTTTGCTTTTTATGTTTGGGTTCTTTAATTTGGATGCTTTATTGAATGGGTTTTCGATTTTTATTTTAAAGCCAACATAAGCTGTTATTTTTGTTTATCTTTTTATCGGTGAATGAGATGATGGTTTTCGCAATTTATTCGAATTAAAATTTTAATATTGAGGATGATTTATTTATTTCATTAGCTTAAATCTAATGAAAATCAAATATTTTTCCTTTTTAAGGACGCGGATGATGCGAAATTATGAGATTTACTGTTATAATTGCGTGTGCTGTAGATAAGTAGATTATGGAAAACTCTGCTAATCTCTCTTTATATTTATGGAATTCTGGGTCTAGGCAGTGATGTGTTGTAAGCAATAATTTTGTAATTTATCCATTAATTAATTTCATTGACCATCTATCGAGATGTGTAATTTAATCCCATTGCAATTATCTAACCAATACAATCAACAATTTGAACTACAGTTCTATATGCTTACATATGTATGTACGAGTATGTACTCCGTTGGTCCGTACTGGTACGCCATACACCGCAAAAGAACATACCACGTCTAAAGCAGCTATTCGAAGAGTTGTGGGTGATGCTACCCATATTGGTGTTGCAAGTTTTTGGAAGAGATTGTTCTATGTTCTCAACTTCGCACATGTGCTCTGTAGATGACTCTCTGACATCTTTACTATCATCGATGAGGTCGGTGATGAGGAGTGCAGAGCACAAGATACGAGTATGTGGGATTCCCTACACCGATCTTGCTTGGAGAGAGCCAAATCACTGCTTGGAACGTCGAAAGGCCCCTGCCAACACGAAAAAGAAGCATGATGGTGGACAGATGAAGCGAAAGTAGTGATACGGGAAAAGAAAACGGCTTTCAAGGCTTGGTCAAATTGCTCTCCTACTAATAGAAGTGAAAAAGCTCGCCTTGAACTAATATATAGATTTTGCAAAGGACTCGCGAAGAAGAAATGCGCCCAATTTCAAGCAAAGAGTATGGAAGGCCTCTATCGAGAGTTGGAGGAAATATCGTCTTTGGAGTCTGATAGGAACTAAGCTATTCAGGAGCTTCGACAAAACAACTTGAATAAGGGAACAACTATCTTCAAAATAGCCGGCCAGAGAAGAAGAAATGCTCAGCAGATTTGTTCCCCAAAGTTCATTAACAATGCTCAAGGCCAGCTTCTTGTGGAAGACGACAAAATTTTCCACAGATGGCGACAGTATTGTGAAAGACTTCTGAACGAACAGTTTCCCCGGGTATACTTTATAGAGCCTAACCATGACAAAGTATCCGACATTACTGTTGAAAAAGTTAGGAATGCAGTCAAATACTCAAAAAAAAAGAAAAACGGTTGGACTAGACGAGCTACTCTCTGAATTCTGGAAAAAGATGGAAGACATCGGGTCCAGATAGCTCATGATTCTTATCTCCAAAGTTATGACCTGTGATCCAATGCCTAACCAGTGAAGGGAAGTTATCTTCTCGCAAAACTGCATAACTACCGTTCTGTCAGTTGATGTCGCACACCATGAAGATCGTTGAGCGGGTATTAGATGGCCGACTGCGGAAAATAATACGGCTATTTGTTGACCAGTGCGGGTTTGTCTGAGGTAAATCAACAACAGATCCAAAGTATAAGAATCATAAGGGAAAAACATCGTGATTCCTTAAAGGACTTGCATATGGTGTTGGTTAATTTTGAAAAAGCCTTTGATAGACAACCAAGAGATATCTTATGGGTGGTGCTAAGACAACGAGGAGTTTCAGAAACCTACGTGAGCATGATCATGGACATGTATGAGGGAGCAAGGACAAGAATAAGTTGTCATCGAAGAGTTCCCAATTTAAGTCGGTTAACACCAGGGTAGCGTCCTCAGTCCTTTGCTATTTATTGCAGTCCTTGATTATCTACTTGAAGGAAAAGTGACGGACCTCAAAGTGACTCAGTTATTCCTTGCTAACGATGAAGATATCATAACTGAAGACCAAACATCCCTGCAACGAGCACTTGATATATGGGTGGATGTTCGGTTACATAACATGTTTTTTATTAGATTTGTTATGTTTTTTTTATAATTTTTGATTACTCCAGTTCGCCATACGATATCGTATGCGACAGAAATATATACGAACACTGCTGATGTCTTAAGCGTGTTTTGATACCCGTTCTCGATTTTGGTAGTAGATAATTCCGACTCAGGTGGAAACTAACTTGTTTTGAGTTAATTTCTGTCTCTATCCTGTTGTAGATAAGTTTCTTAATATTTGTAATATTTAGCAGTACTATTGGCTTACAGCTATCAGCTCTGTCGATCTGCTTTCCTGGCTTGAGGATACCAATTATTTTTATCCTTTTAAATACTTCTAGCAATATTCCTGCTTGCATGATGTTATCAAAGAATTTGCATAGACATTTTGTGTATATCTTTTTTCAGTATTATGTATGTCCATCCGATTTTGTTTAGCAACAAGTTTAGGGTAAGTTTTAGGTATTCTTTTAGATAATGAGTTGGAACCTCCTAACTTATCTACGTTGCAGTCTCGAATCCTTCCTGTTCGATTATTTAACCCTGTGTTATCCGACACCGCCACAACAATAAGTATATGATGGCAACACTTTATATTTTTACATGTTAACTTGTTTTTGACACATCAACGGTATATTTTAATTTATTGTGAGTGCAAGTTCTCAGTGCATGCAAAAACGCGCAATTAATTATTTTTTAAAAGTTGGTGAAAATAAAAAAAACTATTTCTTGTGATAATATCAATAAAAAAAAAATTATAAGTGTGTAGATAGTGTTGTGTTTTTTCAACTGAATGTGTTATAAAAAAAAAAAATTGTGTTTGTCTTTCCACGTGCCGCGAAAGGTAGACCGCCTTTTGGCGGGGCTGGGCAGAATAGTACATTTTTTTTATTTTTCGTAGCAATGGATCGTCGGAATACTCGCAAGTTCTCTATGATGATTCTGATGTCGATACTAATGGCGAGACCGATGGGGAAGAGCAATTTGATAGTGACGACAATATGGGAAGCCCGGATTTGAAGATTGATGAGAAAACTATTGATGAAGTCTTAGCTATGTCTGAATCAAAGCTTGTATTTAGAAGCAATTAATTTGGGTAATGCTTCATAATTCGTTATTGACAATATAGAACCCACTTCACCTAAATGTTCTCCATTGTGAAACAAAGCAAAGATTATAATGAACAAATAACAGATAATCGCGAACGAGATCCTCCTAAGAAACGGTTAAAAAATGATAACTATTCTAAGGAGGCAAATGTATTTCCTGAATCGTCTGTGTTCATAAATGCAAAAGCAAGTGAATTCAAGAAAATATTGTGGAGGCAGTCAAATCTTCGCGAATCTGATATATCTTTTCTTGGCAGAGAAATAGGAGAATATTTCTCACATTTTGACACACCATTCAAATGCTTTTCATATTTTCTTGATGATTCCTTTTTGAGTCAGATTGCGCATCAAACAAATCTGTATGCAACACAGAAAAACATAAAAACCTCGTTTTCTGTAACACCATTTGAGATACGGAAATACATTGGTATATTGCTTTATATGTCGGTATTTCGATATCCCAGCGTTCGATCTTACTGGGGTCAGCATGCTTTCAAAGCAATTCAGGAAACTATGCCAAGAAACCGATTCGAACAAATTCGAAGTAATCTACATTTTAATGATAATTATAAGATTCCCACCAAAGGATCACCAGGCTATGATCAGCTTTATAAAGTCAGGCCACTTATTAAGCACTTTAATGAAAAGTTTCAGTCTATACCTATGACTCAGCGCATTTGTGTCGACGAGCAAATGTGTGCAACAAAAATGAAGACGTACATCGTCAGTACATGCCCAACAAGCCACATAAATGGGGTATCAAACTTTTCGTTTTGTTCGATTCAGAGGGATTTTCATATGGTTTCGAAGTATATTGCGGCGCAGGAGTTAATGTTGTACCACCAAATGCACCAGATTTATGACTATCATCAAATGCTGTGGTTCGATTGATCCAAATAGTACCAAACTTTAAAAAACCATATCATGTATTTTGATAACTTCTATACATCTTTGCCGCTCCTCGTTTACCTTCGAACACGTGGAATTCATTCCTTGGGAACCATTCGGTCTTATCGGATTCCAAACTGCAAGCTACCCGTGGATTCTGAAGAAAGAAGAAAAGAGCGTGGGTTCTCAACGGAGTTCGTTGGTTCTGCTTTTGATATCGATATCAGCACTATATTATGGAAGGATAATAAAGAAGTTCGTCTGGCTTCAATATATGTACATAGGTACACAGCCCTTCGCAGACCAAACGGATTTCAAACCAACTGTTTCGCGGTTTCTTCGTTCGGAAAAACGGTACATGGAAATAGCTTGCCCGAATATAATCAGGGAATACAACCGTCATATGGGTGGTGTAAACCTGATGGACGACCTCATTGGTCGATATCATATACGCATGAAGTCGTCAAAATATACAAGCAAACTTTTTTATCATCTACTTGACATAGCCATGGTGAACGCATATATTTTGTTTAAGCGTATTAACAATCCGAATCCAAAGGACGAAGTAAACCAGCTTCCCAACTTTCGTGTACAAATTGCGCAAGTGCTGTGCAACTACCAAGTACCACAAACGGTAAAAAATCCGGGACGCCCCCAATTATCTGCAGCTCAAAAGCCAGTATCAAGCAGACTTACGTATTTGCCACCGGATGATTTGCGATATGATGGAGTCGAACACTTCCTCTTTTCTCTCCCACGTTCTGGAAAGCGAACCTACAAGTTTCCCGGTTTTCATAAGTAATATCTGTACTAATTATAATTCTTATATTCTTTTTTTTTTTTTTTTTTGTTTCAAAAATCTTTTTTTTTTTTTTTAAATATTATAAGCGAATAAAATGAATTATATAGAAGCTTTTATTAGTTTTTATTGTGTTTAAAAAAACAATATATTCAGTTTTTTTTTTTAATTTTGAATATCGGTTTCGTGTTTTTCACTTCAAAGTACGTTTATAAAAGTTTTTTCAGCTCAATCAAAAATTTGGGCAGTACAGGGTTAAAATTCGTGTTTTCCACCCTTAGGAGATTATCTGCAATTTCTCCGTTGCCACTAATCAAAATCTCTAGGTAAATTAGTTCGCTTTCTACATTCCAGCCTGGGATATATTCCTTGCGGAAACCTCTTGGGATCTGTTCTTTTTGCTGTAGCATTAACAAGTTCAACAAATGTTTCGTAGTTTGCTGCTGCTGGCGGAATCTATCGGATAATGGCCTCCGGTCATTGGAGAAGTCTTTCTAGGCAGTGGGGGACAGAGTGGATAAGGGGAATTTTGATGCCTATTTCTATGATGATTGGTCGGTGTTGTCTGTGCGAAAAGTATGTTAAAATATTTCTAGTAGTGAGTATAGGTTGTAGTTCAGAATTACTGGTTTAAATCACAGGTTATAACCACGCTTCCATCTTGACTCTCTACTCTGTCTGTTCAGTGGCTATTAATATCTCCTATGTACCAATATATATGGCTGGATAGTCGTGTTTGTTGAGAGTGCCAGCAGGCCAGATAATATGTGGTGGCTTATAAATATTTACAGTTCTCAATTTTGCAAATTTTGATGGTAATTGAATAGATATTAATATCTTCTTTGTCTAACATTATCAATTGATGATTTCATATAGGTTGAGATGGTATTGTTCTCCGGCCAGTGAATAACCATATAAGTTTCCTCGTAATAATAAATGAAAATTAGTTCCATGGAGGACTACAACATCAATATTATGTGCTCTTAATATTCTTGTTTAGGTTGGGTTAGGTTTGATGGGTTGACGTAGAGGTTGAAAGACCTACTACGCCACACTTAGATCAATGTAGATCCATTGTGAGGCCCATTGCCAAAAACACGCGGTGTCCCCCATCTAAGTACTAACCGCGCTAGACGATGTTTGATTTCGATGATCCGAAGAGAACCAATACTGTCATCGTGGCATAGTCGTTGACTAATATTCTTGTTAGATGATCGGATTTGGATTTGTAAATGTCTTCTATATTAAGCTGGCAGATACGGACTGATGCCGATTGATGAGCGGTTAGTTTGTCGGTTTTGCATAAATATCTCGTCATTTTGCCGGGAATTCATGATTTTCTTAATTGAATTATTTGGCAACATGATTTGAATAGACATTTGGCATTACCCAGGGTGCAGTGCACACTTATCCAAAAAATCAGTTCAGTCATTATAAAATCTGCCAAAATAGGTACTCATTGATTTTTGGATATACTGATAGTCATGTTACAAGTAGTTAGAGCTTTATTAAAAGCATACCCTTACAATAATTGAATTGGACCTAACACAAAGGTTTCCTGTAATATGATTCAAGGAGAAACCAATTCACAATCTCAACAAGCTTTTTTGACACAATAAGCACTGAAGTTTTTTTACTTGCTATAATCTGTTGTTTCTTTTTTTATGACACATTCAATGACACTTGAAAACCTAACCTTAATTTTGGTGTCAAGTAGCATGCAATACGATGGCTATATAGCTACACCAATCTTAAGTGAACACGTATCATTATGTCTCTCTAGTCAAAACTTCAAGCTATAATTCTCATAGAAAAATGAGAACTATACTACACACTCAAAGATAGTATTAATAGCTTCGAATGTTTTCGCATCTTTTCTCTGCTTTTGGCATCAATAAGAGCGTGACGAAAACTTCTTGAGGGAGTTTCAATCTCAAGAAATATAAATAAATTCTATGAATGCGCAAACTTAAGATATTCCATTCAAAAGTTTTCCCATCCCTCGTGGCCAGCCTGCTCGAATGAGTTCTCCAATATAGACTAATAGATATGTATCTGGTCGGTAGTCGGAAGTGTTGATCATAAGAGATACTTTTAGTATTGATTTTCCAATCATAACACCCCGATTCGGTTTGCTGAGAGCTGGAAAAGTTTTAACGGTCAGAAAGTAATTGTATACACTTAAGGGGCAGGAGCGAGAAAAGAAACTTTTTAATTTCGCAATGGGTTGGGTATGGGTGAATTCTATTAGCATTACTAGGGTAATATTCTATCGATGCTCCATCGTCTTCGTCTAATTTTGATTTTCCGTTGAAAATTTTACTGCTAAAAGTGGGCGGAGAATGCTGACGTAGAAGTTTCGGAGGAAAGAGTGTAATTGAAAAGTATATTTTCAATGAAAGATTTTAATACAAACTGGTGTTTTATTTTAATTAATTGGATTGAAAGCACTTTCCCTTGATTGATTTTTCGAAAAAAAAGACACAAAAATATGGTTGACTAGGCATGACCTATTCCAAGAATGACTGTGCAAAGTTACCGTTGCTAGGGTGGAGTAAATTTAACTTTGTAAAGTTTGTATTTTGGCAGACATGTTTTATGAAATCTTCGAATTTGTTTTGTCAGTTATTGACTGGCTTGTTGCCACAATTTGATAAATCACTTACGGTGGGCTAGAAAGGAATGCATGTAGTTGTATGTATCATAATGCTGAAGATGGGACAATACTCAGGAGAAGGAAGAACATGTAGTAGAAAATGAGAAAGTTTTTTCACAAACTTATCGTAATTGTTTCAACAATAATTGTATTTTAAAAAGATATACCATGGGAATAGCCCCGTAGTGTATCAAAATGTCGCAAACTTTCAGAAGTATTCTGCTATAAAAAAGAAAACCTCTGCTAACAGAGCTTTTTAGTGCTAAGTAATTTCTTTTCCATATTCTACTAATGAGGCTTTGGTGTAATTTGAATGGGATTAGCTCTCGAGAGGCATACCTTATTTAAGCGGCCTATTGTCCTTTCGACATTCCAGGGATTCCGTACAGAATTCGCATATCAGTAAGATGTACGCTGACTTTTCTTTACACCTATCCCAATATTTTCTTTTCTATTTATAAACTTTTACCAGGATAAGTACGAGTATGAATCGTTGAAACAATGACACAAATCCCCGTTAGTACTTTCCAGTTTTGTCTTATTAGCGGTTTTCCCCCAAAATTTGTTGATTTGTTTAAGCGCTGTGGGCAAATTTAAGTTAACTAATTATTTATGCGAATATCAGTGTTTCCATTGATATTTCATATTGAATTATTTATATCATACTTCTAAATATGTACCTTTACGGTACACAAAAGACAATGGCAATATCATGAAATACATTGAACAATTCTGAAAATTCGGGAAATACTCGGATATGGATAAAGCATACCCTAACAAAAAACCAAGTTTGGAATTTTCCGATTTAAATCTTCTGCGCAATGTATAGCAAGATGTAAAATGAAATGAAGAACTTGTGATGGGCGAATAAAAACAATCGAATAATTCGAATCTTCTATCAATCGATTGTTGCCCATTGATTGTTGTTCCTCGATTGTTGCTAGTTATTTGTTGCCAAGTCAATTCACAACACAATTTTCGCTTTGATTCTGTTAGCGATTGTATTTCTTAGTTATTCGTCGATTATTGGAGACACGATTATACTGCCATGCCCTCGATTACTATTCTTTTGCAATCGTCCATCGGTATGAATCTCTCCTAAAATTACAAATATTGGTTTCATTAAAAAATTCTGGATTTTGATTAATTTTTTTTATTATTATTTCTATAGCGAAACTCAACAAAGTGGGTCTCTGATTCTGTTCTCAATGTCGGTCGAACGGAATTTCTTTAAAATGTATATCTGGGGTTTGCGCGGTCACAGTTCTATGCGAAATCAGGATTTCAATAATTAAATCTATAAACCCCTCAAGAGGCGTAGGAGTTGTTCGGAGTTCTGTGACACGTTTGAACTGCCTCCAACTCATTCCCAAAAGACTTGATTCGTCTTCAACTGTCCTGCGCCATGTTTGCCTAGGGCGTCCCACTGTTCTGCCTACCTGGGTAAGCGGATTCCACTGCAAGCGTGACCAAACCACTGCCACTTTCTCCTTCACACAGTAATGTCTATAGGTTCTTGGCCTGTTCTCAGATAAAGTTATTCGTTGGAAATACGATTGGAACAAAGGATCCTCAAGATGATTTGTAGACATCTGTTTATGAAGGTTTGCAGTTAGCGTGTGATAGTGGTATTCAGCAGTACTGATTCCACATTGGAGTAGTCGCAGCTTGGTTTTTAAGCTGAGAACATTGCTTCTCCAGACTTTCGATAGCATTGAGAAAGCAACTTTTACAACGCCGATTCTACTACACACATCCAGTTCGGTGCCATCGCCGAGACCACACTTCCTAAGTATAGAAAGTTGTCTACTTTCTCTACTACTTGTCCTTCAATGTTGAGTTGAGTGAGGGTGCTAGAAGTACTTAGAGCTTTTGTTTTGGCTGTGTTTATCTTAAGCCCCAGTTGTTTGCATCAGCTTTTAGATTTTGGGCCATCAGATGATAGTCTATTATCCGATGCGAAAGTGGATAAACATCTTTAGCGTAGTCGAGATGTTTAAGATAAGTTGTCGTAGTCCATCGAATTCCATTGTTACTTTCCGTCAATGCTGCACGGAGTACATCGCTGATGACCACCAAGAACAACAGTGGTGACAGTATGCACCAGTTTGGTTTTCAAAATCCTCCGACACCTTAAAATTGTGTAAGACGTGAAAAATCGAAAAGTGTAAAAGCGATTCAAACATGTTTGCTTCATGAAAAAAAAAATTGAGAAGGATTTTATACAATTTTTATTTTGTTTGGATGCAGATTGGAAACCTTTGGTTGTTTCAGCTACCTCCAATATGACGGTGGTACACTCCGTGCACTTATTGTTGGCATTTGTGACATCCATAAGTTGTACTGGCACATTGAAGATTTTTATGCTCAGGAGCTCACTGTAAACTCTACCTACTCCAAACGTGTTAAGGCTTTAAATGTTAAACTTCCTTTTCTCTTTAAACTGGGGATGTTAGCAACTTCCTCTCATTATACATTCGTGCTCTGAATTTGTCAGTAATTAAGAAATGATCACGGAGACGTTAGTCCCCCGAAATGGTCTCCAATATATTTCTCAGGGTTGTAGCAAAGACTAGAACATGGTGAACTTGATTCTTGGTTTGCCTACTGGAGATACTCAAGTTGCTGTGTGGACTCAAAGATGATGAAATTTTATTATACTTATCACAGTATTACGCGCTGATGTAAAGTAGTAGAGTCAAAAGCCAATATATTTTATCATGTCTTGGAGGCTGTGCTTCCCGACCAATCCACCAAGGATGTTTTCCTTATCAATTTTGAAGTTGAAGTACCCGAGTACGATTTCCATATTTACAAAAACTTAATACCACCTGAGTTTCAAAACTACACCACTCTGTCTCTTTCTCTGTCTCTTCCCCTTTCCACAAAACGCACGTGTTCTAAAAAAAAACAAAATTAGTATAAGGGTATTCATATCCCCTTTAACACGTGCAAATTATAAAAAAAAAAAATACTCCAGATAAGCTCCACAGACATCGTCCAGTAGGTCATGAAATTTATTCTTGATAGCGTCTTCGGTTTCATCGACAGATATTTACGCCCCTGTGAGGCCTGACGTTGGTGGGTTGGCACCACTTTCGTTACGGAACTGCTACCATGAAGGCTCATACAAAATCACCTTTTACACTGCTATATGTTTACCATAACAATCCAAGAGGATAATAATGTGTAGCATGATTCCAAGTGCCGCCGTAAGAGTGAACTGCAATGAGCTAGTTATGCAGATACAAGCCATACTTTGAATCTTATTGTGGAGGTAACGTAGCTAACTTCATTTAGTGCTGTCTGCCAGGCTAAGAGAGTATCGATCTTACTACCACAGCATATTAGATTTATGTATTGCAATTCATTATAATTATTATTATCGATTTAATTATTATTGATATTATTTAATTATTATTATCGATATAATATAAATATATATATAGGCTTATGGAAAGGATTCTTCCATAATTTGGCTGCGACAATGCAAGGCATCTTTAATATATTTGTATAAGGATTTCAATAGATGCTGTACTTCTTCCACTGAGATCGGTGTTTGCTCTAAGTGTAGTCTGCTTAGCTCACTTTGTATTGGACAAACTCCTATGAAATGGGTATTGTTTTCTCGTGCTGATAGGTTAAAATGATTGCATTGGATTGGCAAATCTGTTCGATGAGGTATAAGATTCCATGGCAAAATTTCACCTCTTGCAGTTTTCGCATCGAGCTCATATCTTTCTAAATAAAACTAGATAAAGTTTTCTGTGAATTGATGCTGGTGCTTCATCCATGTAAGTGTCACGAATCTTCCCATCCAGCTCTCTTAAAATGTCGTAGAGTTCGATTCTCATAATTCGGGCGTCCTGTACTCCAAGGTAAAGCGGACAATCTAATCCATCTTGTCAGCTAATTTTCTCCACTTTTCGAAATAGGACATATTTCTCTTAAACGCATGTGTTGTTTGGTAGTCGGGTGTTTTCCATATTAAAGATGTAATCGAAATGCATTTGAAGATTGGTTATGAATAAAGGTATTAGTTCTGTCTCTATATGTAGCATATCGCCTTCGAATCTCCATCTTTCCCTCTGTGGCGGCCGGTGCTAAAATCCACGACTTGACACTTTCCCTGGTTTAAATTTAAATTCCATATTTTACTGTATTCGCCCTGTTTATAGTTAAACGAATAAATAATATCTTCCATGAATAATATAAATAATAATGTGCTGAGGGTACATACCTGATGAACTCGCGTGGTAAATAAAAAGATCTCCGACATGTTGACTCGACCGAAGCTGCACAATGACGAAATATAGCTATCGCAGTGTACACCCAGTGCATTATCTGGAGACGAACACCCCATCTTTCCAGTGCGGTAGCAGCCATCTTGATACATTCTAAGCTGCATTCCATTCAATTTTGGTAGTACGATCTGTAGAGTCATATGCTTTCTTGTAAAAAGATTTGCTATACCCCAAGTATTATCCATGCACCGGTTTTCAAGATTCTGTGTTGAATGGAAGTACCCTATAGGTTTTAATGGTTTTCCACCATATGGATATACATTTTCCTTGCATTAGTGAAAAGCCCAGTTTTCACATTCTATCCTTTATCTACACACAAATCACTACCCCTGTATCAAGTTGTAAGTTCCCTGGAACTACCCTATATAAGTTGATGATCAATGAGTGATTGAGTTAGTAGGCAAAAATATCCTAAGTTGTTTCGTGTATAAGGTGGTGGTTCTCAAGTTGATAGATAACTTCGCTAAAAAAATAAATAAATAATTGGATTGGAATCGGTTCCTATTAGGGACTTGTGTATTCCTCTTCTTGTGTAGCTTTAATACTCCAAAATGCTCTCAAATATCCTTCACACTGTTCTATACTACTAAAGTTATAGATTCAACTTTCCCTTTTGTTTGCTTAAATTCGCTTACGTTTACTCGTCTATGCAATAAAGTAAATTGGCGCACTTTCTCATTTCCCATTATTATTTGATGAAAAAATTTGTTCACATTGTTAAACATTCATTTATTGGGTAATAATCATTGAGTTACGTTTTCTTTCGCCAGCCCTCGACTTTAATAGTGATCAAGTTAATGAAGTATCGCCCCATTGAAATGGCAGGAGGCTCCCTCTTGTAAACCGGCTTCGCTTTATTCTCTCCACGTCTCAAGTCATAGAAAATAGAGAGCAAAAAAAGAGAAAAAAAGCCAAAATCACAACACAGCTTACTACTATTCACCTATAGGCTAACGCTTATCATTCATGCACACTACATCGGCCGTTTCTTCGCCGGCGCGTGTTAAGCGAAAAAAAATCGTCCTTCGTGCTTTGTATTAAAGTCACATGATACGTGTTCCAATTCATTTTCAATTTCCGGACTCCCCAAACTCGTCATCTTCCAAAGGTATGTACAAATATGTGGGGGCAAAGAACGACAACGATGAGGAAGCAAACACCATCACCAACGGCGCAGGTACCTACAGAAATTTATGAGGTCATTATGACGAGGACATTTCCCTCTATAGTCGTCGCCGTCACCAGGTTTGCCGAGCGTAATTTTCTAGCTCGTCCTTCATTCAATTTCTGAAGGATATGTCGCTTACGTTGAGAACTGCCGAGAAGGATAGGCCTCATTTCCGATACGCAAGTCGACCATAACGACATATTTTCCGGAGAAAATGCGAATGTACGTCTTCGCGTATCTTTACCCCCGAGCCCCCTAAATCATCATCCATACAGCATGTTACTAAAGAGAGAATACATAGGTATGTGAGTGCTCAATGGACTTGGTCGCCCTTTGTCCTACAATGGCTAAATGAAGGACAACGGAAGCTGCCTGGCAGGGTATGAGATCCAACTAAAGTGGAATTAGATGGGGTGGATGGCTGTTTGAATGAAAAAGCAGCATGCTATGAATAACAAAAAGGAGCCGGAGTGCTCCTCCTACATTTTCTCTCAGTGTATCTCTCCCATTACGAACATACAAACAAATACTTCTGGAAATTTATTATCAAATTTGAAAGCTGACAGCTTTAGCATTTCCAGCAAGTTTACGGTCGCTAAATTTTGCTCCGAAAAAGAAAGGAGAACCAGAAACAATACATTGCACGGGTAGAGGACGAAGGACTCTCATGGCAGCTGATTATAAATCGCCGGTAGTCCGTAAAGCGGCATTTTTCACATTAGCCAAGCCAGTTGTGGAAACGATGTGTTCTCCGAAGCAGCATCCACCATTTCCCGTATATACGTACGCGGTTGTTGTGGCAATGGTGTTGTCATGTGAGCTTGATAAGTGCGTGCTTGATGGGGCTTGGCGGCATTGGTATGCGGAGTCATACGTTCAACACCGCGGCGAAAGAATGTGTGACAAAGCAGTAGTTAATCACCATCGAATTCATCCCTTTGCTATTGTAAATCACAATTTTAGGGCGCCGATGTTGAAGGAGTATGTGGAAGACCATGACAGGGGTTGCACCACATTATGGGGGCGTTTTGTTACAATTATACATGTGAAGTAGTTGGAGCGGGTGTAGAAAGGGTGAATTAATGGCAGTGGCTTTATGGCGTCTCTTCCGCTCATAATTCACCTCCTACACTTAAGTAAAGGATACTTAAAACCCCATCCTCGACTAGGTAAATGGATAGGTTTTGTTACTACCAGCCATTATAATAGGGGATGGATGCAGCCTGTTGGATTAATGGCTTAAATATCGTGCTCTCTAGGAGAGGGTAGCTATCTTATCATTTCTTGGAGGTTATTTATTTGAGGTAGATTCGAATACAGCATGTCTTAGTCCACCCTGGACATTTTACCTTAAGTTTCCTAGATCAAACTTCCTGCCCTGCTAATCTTTCACAAAATTGGGCTGGTATAACTAAACTAAATTTAAATTTATCCTCATTGGACCTCTGCCTATTTGGTACGACTTTTGCGTAGTGTTTAGGTGTAGTTAAGAGGGGCTATTTGGTAGCATTTATATACTACTGGCATAAAGCATTACAATATCTGCATGCGTCCGAGTAAGCAATTCCTAGCACTTTGCGATGCTTTCCCAAATGCTCTCGCCTACTCAGTTTCCGAATGATCCTGGTTATTTTCAAGATCAAAAACACCCACTCATCAAATTCTGTTTTTTTTATTTCAGTTAGAATCAATGTAATTATCGTCAGTAAGCTTGAAAAATAGACACTTGGCTTTTAACATATCAACGAAGGCAATGACTTTAACTCAACCCGTAAGCCAACCTATTGGCTTTCGAGTTCAAATAAAATACCCAATCTCATAGATTTCTTTGTCATTAAAGGTGTATTTAAACTTTACATAAAAATCAAAAAAAGGTTTAATATGTCCTCGGACCCAGTTATACCTATGACTATGAGTGAAAGAATTACTAAAAAAGCAAGTACCTCCTCGGCTAGTTAACGGTAGAACTAATTGGAAGAATTTCATAATCGAAACCGAGCGTAACATCAAGTTAAACGTTCCACTGAAAATACACTTTCAATTAGAAGACAAAGTCGATCGCTGCATACAAATTATATAGAGCATGGAGTAACACTCTCTTACAAAAGGAAAACATAGCTAATTGTGCCATTTAGTATCCAGTAGAGATTTTAGAATTGGTAAAGAAAAAAAGGCGAACACGTAAGAGGTGGCAACAATCTCGTACTCCGCAACTCAAGATATTCTTAAATCGTCTGTACAATAAACTCAAAGGAACGATGAGAGATTATAAAAATCAAAAGAAGGGTTAACCGCGAAAAAAGTTAAAAATTATTCACTCTGGAAAGCAATGAAGGGCATTAAAAAACCCCAAAAGCAAGCACCGCCAATAAAGAAAGCCAACAGGAAATGAGCTAAATGCCATAGAGAAAAGGCTGAAATATTTGCAGCGCGTTTATAAGAAACTTTCAAACCCTTTTGCGATCAATCTAACTTGAATATTAGCTGTGCACCGACGCTGAATAAACTTAGATGAGCAATTTACAATCTTAAAATCAACAACGCTCTTGGCTATGACTTAATAATAGGACAGGTTCTTAAAATATTGCCCATGAAAACATTAGTTAAACTTTCCTACCTTATAAACGCTACCTTCAGATTGCAATACATACCAAGACAATGGAAAGTCGCAGAAGTTGTTATGGTTTTAAAGCAGGAAAACCGAAAAACGACTAAAGCCCAATTTCGAAAAAAATGTAATCAAAACAACTATAACCTATAACGAAAAATATTCCACAAGGGAGTGTACTTGGTCCGATTTTATACTTGCTATACATGCGAGACATACCGCAATTGGAAGACATTGCTATAGCCACATTTGCGGACGACACATATAGATTTGGTTAGTAATTCATTTATGTATCTTCCCATATCTAAATTTGTAGTAAAATAAACCCAAGGTTTCTTAACAACTACTACACTTTCGTCGCTGTAGTACCATTATTAATTTCAGCAGCCTTTTCATCCCCCTCTCTTCCATATGATGATCTTGAACTTTCTTAAATCAATGATCAAGTTACGTGGTGAGTGACTCAGTAACAGAAGTGCTTTGGACATCCCTGCTTACTCAACCCCTTCAGGCTCTTATCTACTATGTCACATTCGACTCAGGGAACATCCCTGTCTTACTTTCTATTATGCTCACGACTCCTTATCATTCTACACCGCTAACTTGATATCAGCACACAGGTTGTGATTAATTCATCCAAACTTCATCGACATGTCCATGCAGAAAAGTATAGAAAATAAAACATTTCGCTTCACCAAGTCAAAAGCAGATTTTAAGTTCACAAAGAATACGAACATAGTGATATTATAGCCGCCTAGTTTGGAGTTTATGATTAAATTAACCATTGATTTTTGTTCCCAATTTCCAAAAATCTAATAGATTATTGCAATACGGTCCGAGCAATCGATTCGTAGTAAATTCTTCACTTTTCTCTCAAAATGCTCTTTAACTGGCTGTTGGATTTTTAATGCATCCCCTTTATCTGCCGAAATAACCTGAGCCAAGGGAAGGATAGTTGCCTAGCCTTATGGCAATCTGCTTTAGTTGATACTCTGATATAAATGATTTATAATTTGTTCAATGTCACTGAGGTCTGCACCTTGTTGCATTTTTAGTTGCTCCTCCTTTGTTATTATTCCATCCCAAATTGGGCAAACGATTCATATCACTTGTCCAAAAGTCGGGAAATGATCGAAATATGGTACTTGCTTCACTTCCATATCTGTTACGTAAGAGTTTTATTCCCCTCTTATTAGGAATTAATCAATAATGGACACTTTCGATCACTATCGCTCGTCCCATTTAGTATTATCAGCTCAAAAGAATCGGAGAATTCCAAAAACTTTCTGCCTCCTGCATCACATTTATTATCCTTTAACTGTATAATTTACAGCTTTTCTATTTACTGGTCCCTCTTTTACCTGATCTTCCGTTTATGTCGCCGATTATCAAGTTCGGATTACCGCAGCACATGATTACCCCCTGCTGTTTTTTCAAAATCTCTTTCGCAGTGGTAAGTTTTCTCATGGAATAATAAATTTAAATATGTAACCTCTACCAAATTTCTGTGCTCGCAAACGATGTTTTCAAGATTCCGTTTATAGCCAATAGGACTTTCCACTGGCTCTTCCTCTTCCATCCACTCTAACCAGATAGTAGGCATACTGCGATTTAGAGAGGCGTAACTCGTTCTCGTCAATAATTTCAACTTTAGTGCGGATGTCCAGAATTCCTATCTAATTTCTTTCCAACTTATAATCACTAACTTATGTTTGTACATACGAGTAAGTAGCTAAGTATGTACTCATACATTGTTTATTATTATTAATATAAGTTGTAATAATTTCCATTATATTGTACCTATATATATTTCTGAATGATGCTAATTACATTCCTTCCTTTTTTTCTTTCAGGTAAGTCTTTGAAATTTTACATTATCGGTAAATGCTCCTCTCGTACTCAGATAGCTATGATAACACTCCCCCTGAAGTGTTGTACTTTGCACTACAATAAGATAAACGACTTTGGGAGCATCTTTTAATTCGCCCCAAAAACTTTTTGTTCGGCCGAATGGCCATAGCAATGGCATCGATATATATAGTTCCATTTGAATAGCATTGCTACACGTTTTTGTTGCGCATATATTCTAACCGTGACATGTCAAAATAATGACTACTAGGGACATCAACCCGCTATCAAACTAATTATCAAATTCGAAAATTAGTTGTTAAAGGGACGATACAAGTGTAGTTTACAAAATATATAAGACAATAATTATTTATTGTATGATTTTAAAAATACTAATTGGAATACATATACAAATAAATTAAGACTGATACTAAGGGAAATACAAGCAGTGGATCCTGACGCTGTCAATCAAACACAAATCACGAAGCTGTAAACGCCTTTAGATCTACAGTTCGCGATAGTGTAAAGCCAGGTTCAACAATAGTTCTAACGTGCTTCCAGCTTATATAGTACAGCTTATTAAAGCTAGAAAATGATATAGGTCTTGGTGGGTGGATAAGGACAGGAAATAGTATCTATCTATCTGATCACTTATATTCCGATTTTAAAACCGGGCAAAAATGCCTACAAGTTCCGGGCCAATCCGTTTATTAAGTGCTTTAAGCACTCAGACTCCATTTTGCTGTGTCCATTGTACTATCAGGCAAAAAATCCTTTTTGGTGTAGTGGTTGGAGAAACTTCGATTTTATTCGTTTCTATTTTATGTTCTGGTGGCTGTGATTGCTGTCCTCCGTCCGGGCTTGAACCTGCACAGTTCGGGTCACAAGCGAACACACTACCCACTGCACCGTGGCCACCTCTAATAATATATTACCGACAGAACTGTTTGGCTTTAGGCTGGACCACAGTGTGGTTCACCAAACCTACCATATTACGAAAAATATTAAAAGTATCTTTTTGGTGGGAAATAGCATGGCTTTGGTCCTACTCCATGTAGAGAAGACATTTGACATGGTTTGGCACCATGCACTGCTGCATAATCAGCTTTAACTTTCCTATTCACCTAGTAAAAATAGTATTGTCCTTTTTAACTGTGCGAACATTCATAGTTCATAGTACCTGTCAATAACTGTCATTCTGATGTCTTTACAATTAACAGTAGGTGTACCTTAAGTATCTAACTTTGCTCCAATCTTATTTATCATATAGTATACACGTCCGACTTTCCCCGTTTAAAAAAAACTCTGAATCAGCTATTTTCACTGATGTTATTTGTATTTATTCGTCGTATGCGACTGGTTTCAACATTGAAACCAACTTGCAATGCGCTTTAAATGCAGTCCAAATGTACGAATATTCCAGTAATTGGAAAATAAAAATAAATGCTTCTAAATAAGATCAAGCCGGGTGGCCGTGGTGTAGTGGTAACATCATCGCTTGTCACGCTACAGGTTCACGGTTCGAATCCTGATGTCAATAATCATCTATTTATTTCGCATGAAATAAATAAAAAGTCGATTAATTGCGAAAGCTTATGTCAACTCTACTGCGAAGGCATAACACTGGCAGTAGGGCGGTCATATGGCTAAAATGCAACTTGATCATGATGATGACATCAGGAGGACGGAACAAAATACTGTGAATCATGAGCAAAGACAAAAGCAAAAACAAACAAGCTCCCCAGTTATCTGAACAGCCACCCTTTTAGTTCACTGAAACTTAATACCAGCTGAGTTTCAAACCAACTACACCAATTTGTCTTTCTCTCTGTCTCTTCCCCTTTCCTCAAAACGCCCGTGTCCTAAAAATTAGTATAAGGGTATTCATGAACCCTATCACACGTGCAAATTATAAAAAAAAAAAAAAAAAAAGCTATCCTTTTCACAAAAAAAAGAAAAGCCTGTTTCTTACCAAGCAACAGGCTTGCTATCGCTGGTGCTTAAATTGAGTGGAAGTCAAGAGTTATATATCTTAGAGTCCATCTCGATATAGGATCATCTAATCAGAAGTGTCATTTTAAATCAATATAAATACGCAACATTTTTATGATAAGTGGTGATGTTTTTATTTTAATCTGAAGTACAAACTCTGAGGTTAGTAATAGAATACAATATCTGCCAAATGTCCGCCTCGGCGCTGCCTACAAATAATCATTCTTTGGATGAAATTTTTCATCACGTGTTCGCATAATTGCGGCTGTATTTCGCAAATAACAGCTCTGATATTTTCTTTTAGTGCATGAATCATTGGTGGAGCATTGGCGTAGACTTTATCTTTAACATAACTCCAAAGCAAAAAGTTTAATGGTGTTAAATCATCCAGAAAATTTGTTACGCAATAGAGCCATTGTTTCACTAGCTGAGTGGAATGTGGCGCCGTCCTGTTGAAAATAATCGTCGTCCACGTCCATAGCATCAATTTCAGGTAAAAAAAAGTCAGTCAACATCGTTCGGTAACGCAATCCATTTACTGAAACGGTCGCACCATCATCATTTTTGCTGGTTTTCGAAAAAAAAATATGGTCCAATAATGCCGCCAACCCAAAAAACCCACCCAACTGTCACTCGTTGTAGATGGAGTGATTGTTCCACTATTTCTCTTGGGTTTTCGGAGCCCCAGATGCGACAGTTTTATTTTGGAAATAAGCCTCATCACTCAGAATAATTTTTTTGTAAAAAATCATAATCTTCTTCATTCATTTCCAGTACATCATTGTGCGTGATCTGCTGGCTTCAATTATTGTGTCAACTGGAACTTATAAGGATCTTTATGCAAAATGTGGTGCAAAGTAGTTGCGGATAGGCACAATTCCTGTGATTTTCAGTCATGGGTTTTCAGTCACACCCTCAGCTATGGCGGCAATATTCAGCTGATCTTGCCGGACGAACACGAGTTGGAGTTTTCACATCACTAACCTATCCCTACCTCGTTACAGAGATTAAATCAGCCTATCGTGACAAAGAAATCGCCCTTTGTACGTTCCTTGACATAGAAGGTGCTTTTGATAACACTGGTTATGAGTCCATCACTAGTGCCATGAGACGCAGGGGAATCGATGAACCTATTACCAGATGGGTTAGGACTACGATCAATAGCCGCATAATAATATCTTCATCAGGAAAGGTCTCTGTGACGTTCTTCGCGGCTAAAGGCTGCCCAAAGGGCTGCGTTCTTTCGACTCTCTTATGGTCGCTCGTGGTGGATGACTTATTGAATAGACTTAATAGTTTAGGCTTTACAACTATAGGCTATGCAGATGATCTTGTAATCAAAGGCAAACATGTAGACAATGTGTGTCAACTCATTCAAAATGCACTCCGTATAGCCTGGGACTGGTGTGCTGGCGAGTCCCAGCAAGGCAGTCGTTGTACCGTTTACAAGAAGAAGAACACTGAACATTGGTTCAGAACAGTGACTCTAAATGGCACAACCATTCATTTTTCCGACGAGATGAAATATCTAGGAACTGTCCTGGATAAGAAACTTAACTGCATAAAATGTTAAGCATAAAATTGCCAAGGCCATGTGGATCTGTCGCCGTATGTATAGCAAAACCTGAGGTCTGTCCCCAAAGGTCATATTCTGGTTATATACCATGGTGGTAAGACCCATCCTTACATACGCATCCGTTGTCTGGTGGACGAAAACCAAGGAGGTCACAACCATCAGCAAAATCAATAAACTTCATAGACTAGCTTGCCTCGGAATTCTAGGTACAATGCACACCTATCCCACAACAGCCATAGAAGACATAATCGGACTTACTCCATTACACATTTTCATAAAAAAATGTGTCAATTCGCAGTGCAGTTAATCTTCGAAAATCGGATGTTAACAGTACATGGGATCATGTGGATCTCATGGATCTATTAAACGACTTCCCCGAATTAGACTTGCTCAGCACGGTTTCTGACTTTACGCCCAAATCACTCTACTTTGGTAGAAGGTTTGAGATTGAGATCCCAAACCGTGATATATGGAATAATGACTTGATCCAAAAGGAATCGTTTGGTATACTGATGGATCAAAAATGGATTCAGGAGTTGGCGCCGGTGTGTATGGACTCAATCACAAGAATACGAAATCACTTGGAAAGAGTCCTAGTGTTTTCCAGGCCGAGCTTTATGCTATTGAGAACTGTGCAAATATAAACTTGCAATTAGGAATCAAATGTGCCGCTATACACATACTCACCGACAGCCAAGCGGCGCTTAAAGCACTGATATCCCACCTGATCAGTTCAAAATCAGTTCTAAGCTGCTTCGACAGTTTACAAAATTTGACCCGATACAATAAAGTGAAATTGTGGTGGATACCGGGTCATGTAGGCGTTGACGGCAATGAAACTGCAGATCTGCTAGCCAGAAAAAGTTCCTCTGAACCCTTTTGCGGAATATCTGATTCTGCATTCAAACTAACCCTAAACAATTGGGAACACAACATGTGCATTTCCCACTGGAATAACTCCCAAAGCTTCAGATAAGCTAAAAGATCTGCCCAACCCTTCCAAAAAAAATTCAGCTGATATCCTAAAATATAGCAGAAATGACATAAGAAGGCTTGTTAGCTTCCTCACTGGTGACTGCAAATTAATCTATCACCTAAATAAAATAAGAATTTCAGAGGATATTACCTGCCGCTTCCGCCTAGAAGAGAACGAAACTGCAGAACAATAAATAGTGGTCTCTGGCACAATAGATCTCTCTGGTCGCAGTGCCTACCCGCCATTTGGGCGTGAAAAATAAACCTATCCGATACGTTCAAATTTATTGATTAAATTCACTATAGCTGTTCGAGAAGGCGCTTGATAATGCAATCCACAGCAGTGCGGACTTTACGAAACGTTTCCCCGATATTTTTACCGTTTTTGTAGTGAATCTTCACTATTTCAACACGTTGTGAAAGTGTGTATCGATCCATATTTAATAAGCTTCTAGTTTTTACTTTTCAAAAGTTATCGCAATGATAGTTGAATAGTGGAATATTGACGGTTCAACTATGGCGTAAAATTAAAAATGAAACATCACAATTAAAACTCTTTACTCGTTTATTAACCGTAAGTCAAAATTGATCAACGAAAACAAACTTATTATTTTTAAAATTGTATTTCACGCAATAATATTTTACATGTCCATGGGGTACATGTGCAAAAACACATATTCGGAGACTACAAATAGCACAAAATAAACTATTCAAATTTTTTTTTTTTTTTTATCCGATGGAAATCTTCAAAAGACACTCGGTAATAATCGGTACCAAGTAGTGTGGGACTATTACCGCACTAAAACCACCGGTGAATCCGGACCAATCTATGAAAGATCGACAAAAGATTTTTCTTTCTTAATTTATAAATCGCATTAGGGGAAGTTTAAAGTTATAACACTTTCCCATAGCTTTTAGACCATCAGCTTATGAGGCTTGGTTCTTCTTAATCTCCGAACATTGTTTCATACATTTAAGACGCTCTCCATTTCGGAGTTGGTATGACTTTGCAGTTGCTGATAGTGTGATACAGCGTGTTTTTTTTAACCACTTCTGTAACCATTTCAATTTGTAGGTCACGATGTAGATCGCTATTTCTTATATACCAAGGGGCATTAATTATTCCACGAAGAACTTTGCTTTGGAATTTTTGGATGGGTTCAGCATTTGTTTTCTTTGTACAGCCCCTTAGTTGGATACCATATGTCCAAACGGGTTTCAATACTTGCTTATATAACATTAATTTGTTCTGGATAGATAGGTCAGTGTTCTTTCCTAGTAACCAGTACATTTTTCTGTACTTCAAGTTAAGTTCTTTTCTTTTCTTTTTGATGTGCTCTTTCCATTTAAGCTTTGCATCCAAGGTCATTCCAATGTATTTGGCGGTATTGGAGTAAGATACTGCTGTACTGTTTATAAAAATTGAAGCGTTGTTTATGTTTTTGTTTGTAAAGTTTATATGCGTCGATTTTGTTTCGTTTAATTTGATACGCCATTTTTGCGTCCAATCACTAACTTTATCGACCGCATTTTGGAATTTTTGAGTATCCTTCGTAACGGATTTATCTGGCACCAATATTGCAGTATCATCAGCAAAGGTGGCCATGATAGCGTTGATGTTCGCTTATATATAACAGATACAGGGTCGGTGCTAGGACACTTCCTTGTGCTTCGATTTTCTTTAGTTCCGAGTAATTTTGGTCGTACCGTACTCTAAAGAGTCGGTTCGTAACGTAGGATTTCAGTATTTCGTAGTACTGCCTGGGGAGGTCCCTATGCAGTTTGTACTCAAGTCCCAAGTGCCAAACCTTGTCAAAGACTTGAGCAACATCTAAGAATATAGCCGAGCAAACTTGTTTTTCCTCAAGTGCCTTTTCCACAACATCCGTAATTCGATGCACTTGGTCTATCGTGTAATGTTTATTTCTAAATCCAAACTGATGGCTCGGAATTAGTCTTCTTTCTTTTATTATTCTATTATTTTGCTAAGCCTTTTCAGGAGCAGTTTTTCGAAAACTTTTGCTATGATTGGTATAAGCGATATTGGTCTGTAAGATGTTACTTCTGTTGGTGGCTTACCTTGTTTAGGTATAACAATGACTTCTGCAATTTTCCAATGATGTGGCACATATCTTAGTTTAAGGCATGCGTTTATTATAAATTGGAGTTTCTTGAAGGCTATAATAACCTGAGCAGTTATTAGATCGTACCCTGGTGATTTTTTGTTAGACAACTTATGTTGACACATGCTTCTTACTTCTTTGAGCACGACAAAAGGTATTTCACATTCGTCGTTTCTATCAACAAACTGTAAGGGATCTGTAGCTGTGTTTGCTGGGAATGTCTTAAAAACATTCGCGAGATGTTCAGCGAAAAGATCAGCCTTTTGTTTCGGGTTTCCTATCCATTTACCATCTTGAGACTTTATTGGCGGGTTTTGTGCCTGAGGTCTTTTTAGGCGCTTAGCTGCTTTCCATAAGGAGTATTCGGTAGAAGCATCCGTCGTCAGACTTTTCAGGAATCTACTAAGTGAATCATTTTTGAACTCACAGATTCTTTTTTTTTAATTCGTTGTTAAGACGGTTAAAAACTGCCTTATCATCTGGGAATCTCATAGTTTGCCATTTTCTTCGAGCTCTTCTTTTTTTCCAATATCAGCTCCTTTATTTCGACAGGATAATTTATTTCTGTTTCTCTCGAGTTCGAAATAGTTGGAGTACTTTCTTCTGCAGCCTGTTGCACATCAGCAATAAATTGTTCTACTTCATGATGAATTTGTTCAATTGTTTGCATAGGGGATCTTAGGTTTATAAATAAAACTGTTAAGTTTGTCTCTGAATTCTTTCCAGTTTGTTCTCTTATTCATGAGCTTAGGATTACTTTTTTTCTATTATTTCTACTTCGCTCAGTGATAAAATTACTGGAGTATGATCTGACAATAAATCGTAATTACCTTCGACACTTACATGATTTCGTTTAATACCTTTAACTACGAACAAGTCTATAAGGTCTGGTATTTTGTTAGTATCAATTCAAATTGATTTTAAATTTATCGCATTCTAATATGGAAAATTACAAAATTACGTGACCATTACATTTTGTCCTCGATTGTTACATTTTGTTTATCTGACAACAACCTGATCTAAAATTTAGTTGGTTAAATTACAACAGATTTAATTTATAATTTACAATAGGTTTGCTACCACACGTCTTACAACACAGAAATTTGATATTCTAATATCTTTTTACTGGAACATTATTTAGTGCGATGAGTTGTAATGAGCTGATTATGAGAAATAACAAATTTATTTTGAAAGAAACAAAAAACAAATAAAAGCCTCCAATTTCAGAGTATATACAATAAATAAACAAATAAATAAATAAATTCATATAAATATATATATATAAATAAATAAATAAATTTATGAATAAATAAATATATAAAAGAATAAATAAATAAATAAATTACTAAATAAATAAATGAATATTTAAATAAATAAATCAGTAAATAATTAAATAAGTAGCTAAACGAACAAATAAATAATTAAATTTACATACGTATATATAAATAAATTGATTAACAAACAGATAAATAAATAGTAAAATAAAACAAAATGTATAATAAACAAATAATATATAAATAACATAATGAACACACATACATCTACCCAAATTATAACTGATTTACGAGAGGAGTTGATATTATTTCTAAATTTATCTGTGAGTTTATGGATTCTATCAGAGACTATTTCAACATTCGCTCTATTATGTAGGTCTAAAGTAGAATGATGCCAAAGAAGATTCATCATCATTTTGAGTAATTTATTTTGAGATATCGGCAACCTGTTTATATTAAATTTTGTTGAATTCCCCCAGACTTGACATCCATCTAAAAGAATTACTTGAAAAATTACCTTGTGATTTATTATTTTATTCTCATTGGTCAAGAGGGATTTTCTGTTAATAAAGGAGTATTACATTTTGATTGCAATATCTATTTTTTTAATGGTTCTAATAGTGTGTTCGTGAAAAGTCAATTTAGTATCAAGGCATATCCCTAAATATTTTACTTAGGGTGCCAGGTTTATGTCCACACCATTAACCTGAAGCTGATCGGTAGAGAGATAATAAGCTTTCCATTTTCTTGTGAAAAAATGGCTTGTATTTTATCGGCGTTCAGCTTAATTTTCCATTTTTTATAATAGTTTCTAGTATTTCAATTGTATTTTTTAGATTCGTCTCAATAAAGAGAGCGAATTCATGTGATGAGAATATGCCAGTATCATCAGCATAAATGGCTGCTTCACAACCTGGTAAGGTTGGGAAATCAGATGTGTGAACGTTATATAGAATTAGCCCTATCATTGAACCCTGGGTAAAAATATATTACGTTAGATGCGCTATTATTGACACAACGATTTGTCAGAAAACTTTGAACTATTTTACACAGATATGGGGAGAAATTATTGTGCATCATTTTGTATATAAGGCTATTATGCCATACAGAATCGAACGCTTTTTCAATGTGTTATTATAGTAGCACCAAACCTGTAGACTTTCCTAGTCTGCGGTTACTTTTAATATAGTTGCAGATTCTGAGCACCAAATTGCTCGTCGAGATAAATATTTTGATCACAAATACGAGTAGTTTCTAGCATTTTTTCCTTCAGAAATCTGTCATATATCTTGCTAAGGTTGCTCAATAAGCTGATTGGCCTGTAACTTCAAGGGCTTTATGGGGACTTACCTGCTTTTGGTATGGGCACAACTTTGGCTCTCTTCCAAATTTCAGGGAAATATTGAAAAAGTCATAACAAGTGTTATCAATTTTATCCCAACTTTAGGTAGTTATTTAATATAAGCGTTCCTTATGTGATCAAGCCAACCTATTTTCTTTACCTGCTCAATTAAATCTTTAATGACTACTTCATTAACAAATATATTTGAAGGTTTTTCGATATACGCCGAACTAAATGCATATACAGTGTTGTTTACTAGTGCATTTGTAAATGCATGCACTAGATCAGTAAAGTAGGTGTCTCTAGACGACCTAAGGCAGAGCATTTGTTTGCTTTTATTTCTTCCTACTTTGGCTATATTCCAAAAGGGTTTTGAACCTTTATCTAAAGCATTTTTTTCCACTCTCTATTACGTTTCTGTTGAATGTGTTTGTGAATTAGTCTTTTCAGATATTGAACATTATTTTTATACTCACGCTGGCGATATTGTTCCCAATATCTTATTTGTATATTTTGCATTCTAATAAATTCCAACAAGAAAGGAGGAATTATTATGCAAAATGTATTCGTTTCCACTTTCAGAACGCTTACGTCGACAGAATTAAAAATAATATTTATTAATTATTATCTATTTTTTATTATTTATTATTTATTATTTATTATTTATTATTTATTATTTATTATTTATTATTTATTATTTATTATTTATTATTTATTATTTATTATTTATTATTTATTATTTATTATTTATTATTTATTATTTATTATTTATTATTTATTATTTATTATTTATTATTTATTATTTATTATTTATTATTTATTATTTATTATTTATTATTTATTATTTATTATTTATTATTTATTATTTATTATTTATTATTTATTATTTATTATTTATTATTTATTATTTATTATTTATTATTTATTATTTATTATTTATTATTTATTATTTATTATTTATTATTTATTATTTATTATTTATTATTTATTATTTATTATTTATTATTTATTATTTATTATTTATTATTTATTATTTATTATTTATTATTTATTATTTATTATTTATTATTTATTATTTATTATTTATTATTTATTATTTATTATTTATTATTTATTATTTATTCTTTATTATTTATTATTTATTATTTATTATTTATTATTTACTATTTATTATTTATTATTTATTATTTATTATTTATTATTTATTATTTATTATTTATTATTTATTATTTATTATTTATTATTTATTATTTATTATTTATTATTTATTATTTATTATTTATTATTTATTATTTATTATTTATTATTTATTATTTATTATTTATTATTTATTATTTATTATTTATTATTTATTATTTATTATTTATTATTTATTATTTATTATTTATTATTTATTATTTATTATTTATTATTTATTATTTATTATTTATTATTTATTATTTATTATTTATTATTTATTATTTATTATTTATTATTTATTATTTATTATTTATTATTTATTATTTATTATTTATTATTTATTATTTATTATTTATTATTTATTATTTATTATTTATTATTTATTATTTATTATTTATTATTTATTATTTATTATTTATTATTTATTATTTATTATTTATTATTTATTATTTATTATTTATTATTTATTATTTATTATTTATTATTTATTATTTATTATTTATTATTTATTATTTATTATTTATTATTTATTATTTATTATTTATTATTTATTATTTATTATTTATTATTTATTATTTATTATTTATTATTTATTATTTATTATTTATTATTTATTATTTATTATTTATTATTTATTATTTATTATTTGTTATTTATTATTTATTATTTATTATTTATTATTTATTATTTATTATTTATTATTTATTATTTATTATTTATTATTTATTATTTATTATTTATTATTTATTATTTATTATTTATTATTTATTATTTATTATTTATTATTTATTATTTATTATTTATTATTTATTATTTATTATTTATTATTTATTATTTATTATTTATTATTTATTATTTATTATTTATTATTTATTATTTATTATTTATTATTTATTATTTATTATTTATATCTACAAAAAAAATTCTTAACTTCTATTACATTTTCATTTTATGTTAGCATACAGGACGAAATTATTTAATTTAATTATTTGCGAATATAATAAATTGTCAATCTAAAAATTTTATAAATTATAGTTTATATAGTTCATAAGTTAAGGTTTTAAGAAAATATGTTTATTGAACCCGGTGCAACCCCTTGAAGAAAATAATAGAATGAGTTTTTTATTTTACTGTATATTGTTCGTCTTTTTTTTATTAAAAGTTCACTAGGGTTGGAATTGGGTTTGGTGGACGAAAATTGGCAATTCCTTCGTGGTTCCTTCATTGGTTTTAAAATTGTGTCTTCTTGGTGCCACTGCTGAAGTGCTGACCGATGAATTATCCGCAGTGTGTCGGTAGATGGCGGCACTCCAATGGGTAGCCAATCAGCAACAGGCTTGTATTTATTTTGTGCTTCCCTCTATTAGTAACAACGTCGATCTTCGATGGTGATGCCAACTCTCGCTGGCTGTGGTATTACTGTGATGCTGACTGCGGCAATGTTTGTTCTGAAGATTCGCAAGATATGATTTCGATTTTTGCCCAAAACTATATTTCGCTCAATAGCTATCTGAATTTAAGAGAAAAGCTTAGCTGGAACTGTTCTAAAATATTATAATAAGGAAATATCGAAACTGATTTCAAGTTGCAATATGCTCTGCATTGATTGAATCTTTGAATGTAAAAGAAAAAAATTGTTGCTACTGTTGCAAAATCAACAAAAATCTCCTTGAAAAAATAATAAAAATTGCCACTTTAATCTAGAAGATCGTCTTGAACAACTTACTCGTATTTTGATATTTTCTCTATTGAAATATCATAGATAGTTACTGCTGCTTACGAGTAATACGTGTTTTATTAAATTTTGCTTAAACTACAATTTTAGTTTATTTTAATGTTTCATAATTAAAATACCTCGTACTGATTTCAGATTTTGAAAATCTTTTTATTAGCACAAGGGTACCAATAAATTTATTTATAAAGCTGTAATTTATTAACACTGCCTATAGCTGTAATTCCAATCATATAATTGATTTTTTCTTTCTCAGATTTTTTTAAAAATATAAAGAAAGAAAAATTAACAAAATTTCGGTATGCCCGAAGCATCTATTTCACTTCCTTAAATTCGGTCAGATCCAGTGTCCATATTGAAGAAGCAAAAGCTCGGCAACTAAATTGTTAATGTTTAAAGTCAAAATATCCTTAAGGGTGCTAATAACGGGTGGTTAAATTTTAAGGGCCGATGTTGAATGTGAACCACACCTAAACGTCAAGTTTTTTTCTGTATTTCATTTGACATTTCTCAATTTCAGACTAACTCAATTTGAACCATGGAAAGATACACAATCGAGCAACGCGTTAAAGTTATTCAGGCTTATTATGAAAATGGGCGTTCAAATCAAAATGCATATTGTGCATTTCGTGATTCTTTCGGTCAATTTAATCGTCCAAATGTGCGTACAATCGGAAAAATCGTGCAAAAATTTGTGCAAACCGGGTCTGTAGGAGATGTGAAAACACCAGTGCATGCTCGTACAGCTCGTACTGCAGAAAATATTGCTGCTGTTCGCGATAGTGTGGCTGAAGAGCCGTCCACCACAACTCGTCGTCGTGCCCAACAATTGCACCTCTCACGCTCGTCGTTGATGAACATTATGTATAAAGACTTGCATTTACGCGCTTACAAGGTGCAATTGACTCAAGAACTAAAGCCTCTTGACCATTTCAAGCGTCGTCAATGGTCACAATGGTGGCAATAAATGGCAACAGTGGATGATCAATTTTCGAAGAAAATCATCTTCAGTGGTGTGGCACATTTTCACCTCAGTGGATTCGTCAATAAGCAGAATTGCCGCATTTGGGCGAATGATAATCCAAGAGTGATTGCCGAAAAACCAATGCACCCAGAAAGAGTGACTGTTTGGTGCGGTTTATGGGCTGGCGGCATCATCGGGCCGTATTTTTTCCAAAATGAGGCCGGTCAGGCAGTTACTGTGAATGGTGTTCGCTATCGTGAGATGATAACGAACTTTTTATGGCCCGAATTGGAAGATATGGATGTGGACGATATGTGGTTTCAACAGGATGGTGCCACTTGCCACACAGCTAACGAAACAATGGCTCTTTTGCGCGACAAATTCAATGGCCGTGTTATCTCACGTGGTGGCGATGTCAATTGGCCGCGAAGATCATGTGATTTGACACCGTTGGACTTCTTTCTTTGGGGTTATTTGAAAGAAAAGGTGTACGTCGATAAGCCAGCAACAATTCAAGAGCTAAAGGATGAGATAATTCGGCACAATAACGGCATAGAACCTCAATTATGGCTCAGCGTCATCGAAAATTTGGACCATCGGATGGAGGTGTACCGCCGAAGTCGCGGCGGCCATTTGGCCGATATTTTGTTCCATACAGAATTGAACCATACCAATATTATCATAATAAAAAGAAATGACAGTAATTTCCTAAATAATTTGTTTTATTCAAAATCAACATCGGCCCTTTAAACTTAACCACCCTTTATAAGGGGTCTTTATAAAGCAATTCATTTCAGTATAATTTATTTTTAGTTTTCAGTACAACTGATATTTCATCCCTAGTATTTCACCGCATTTATTTGTGTTCATTTGTTGGATGACAAGCTTTTATAGGAGTTCGTACGTATTCACGGACACAAGCCGAAGAGAGAGCTGTCATTTTTTTTGTGAGTTTTCGGGTACAGGACATTGCAAGTCTTTGTTTTTCTATAATTTGCCTCTGGAACTGATTTTCTAGAAGCTCTTACTGAGAAGCATTTTCCTTGTCGGGCTTACTGCTTACAGAAACGTTATAAGTGATACAGTGTATCCAACCGTTAGAACAGTATGCTTATTTTCATCCAGTATTTCATTTAGGTTACTGCGAATAACTTGAGAGTGTACCTCGTAATTCGGTAAAAGTTCACTAAGCAGTTCAGATAGATTAATTTTTGAAGTCTATTTATATCCATCTTTCAGAAACAGACATACACAAAGACACCCTTTAAATGTGTAGCTTTCATAATTTTAGAAAAGTGCTCGTACGATAAAAAAGATTACAACTATCCTATTCCTGCAAAAATTAATTTAAATACTTTAAAGGGTTTGAAAAATATTTGAAAAATTTTACACATTAAGCTCTACATACGTATAAACTATTACACAGAATTGTCGTATCATTTTTATTTTCTCAAATTGGAACAGCTTGCAATTATATTCAAATCTACTCATGTATAAGCTCAAAATTAAGAATTATAGAAAACGAAGTAGTAAGCAAATGCGATCTTCTGTTGAGGAAAATTTGTTCAAAGGCTATAAATGATTTACCAGTATATCAGATCTTAGCACAAGTCTTCCAATATAGCCCAGTAAAATTTCACCTTGGAAGAGAGTCTACGAACGCCAAGACTTTACGCGAAATGGTGGAGTTTGGTGTAAGTAAACAAATACTAAAAGTCTTCACTTCTTTTTAGTAGACGGGATATAACATTTTCATTAATAACTCTTTTGCATTACTCTTAGAATATAATATAAAAAAATGTATTCTTAATGAAACCTATGCAATTAAATTTAGTCTGTAAACAAATTATTTGCATTGAATTCTTAAATTATAAAATTAAAACTACTTTTTTTAAAAATATATTATTTTTTTAACATTTTTTTTTTCTCTTGTATCTAGAAGCGATTATAGCACGGCAAACAAGAAAGGAACCTATGTAGCCAAATTGTTAGATTTTTAGATACAGGAAGTTGCAGAAAATATTTTGTTTCTCACATATATTTCCAAAAAGAAGCGTCTTCAGCCAACTCGACCTTATACTAGACGCCTCCAGTTTTGCACACGCAGTTGGTTGAGGTCCTTTTCAACTTGTGTGTACCACCTTAGGTGAGATCGTCCTTTACAGCATCGCCCCCCTGGGAGGGATTCAAACACTTTCTGGGCCTGAGCATTGATATTCATTTGCTAAATTAGAACCCTTTTAACTAGGTCGATCATGATGAAAAGGTGGTGAGTTTAGATTTGGAGACTTTCCAAAAACCTGACCTTCCTGGCCTAAAACCTCACTAATATGGACCAATCACATTGTTGACAGAAAGTTCAAATAAAATGGCAGATAGACACGACGTTGAGAAAACTGATACCGCCGCAGTTCAGAGGGTCTCTTTTCTTGATTATCAGGCATACTTTTATCCGACCATATCTAACATGTGAGTTGATATATGCTTCGTACTAAATTATCCTAGCTGCTTTAAATAGCTGGCCACTTAGACCATCGGCTCCAGCAGCCTTATTTGATTTAAGCTTTGATATTAGTTTCTTCACGTCACTTTCGTAGGGTGGACGGTATTGTTGATGATCCTCATCTTCCGGGTTGAATGGAGCATTCACTAAACCTACTCAAATACACAATATGCATGAAAAACTGTAAAAGACAATTAATTTGATCAAATGCTTTGATTTTTTGTCCTGAGTATGATAATTTGGCCATCTACTGCTATTTAAAAGCACCCTGGTACTGGTGGATTTGAGCTGGTAGAGGGCTGAGTACTTATTTGTGATGTTCTTCTATTTGAAATTGGCAATAAAACTGGAGCGTGTTTTGTAGAGAGCATACGAATATCCCGTGTGTCCTTCCACTTCAAAACGACGATTCCGTTATCATCTTCTCGAGAAGTAATTTCGCCCTTTTGTACCTTCTTCTACGAAATGAATTGAGCGCGAAATGGCGGCTTTATAAATCAAGATGTCTAACTAGCTTGCAGTAAGTGCTTCTGTCATTTCACTCACTATTAGGCTGCAGTTAGCTGCAGTTAATATTTGTGCCATTTTACTATTACACTGCGTTCATCACACGATACTTACACTCAGTGCAGATCGGCTACTTTGTTTGATGTTTTAATTTACAAAGACCGCATTTTCGTTCCATAAATTTTGTAAAACATGTTTCAATTTATCACCGGTTAATAATCTAGGTTTTTGAAATTTACAGGAGCTTATAAGTCAAGAATAATTTATAATGAGCAAAATAACACTGCCTCCAACACACTACACTTACACTCAGTGCAGATCGGCTACTTTGTTTGATGTTTTAATTTACAAAGACCACATTTTCGCTCCATAAATTTTGTAAAACATGTTTCAATTTATCACTGGTTTATAATCTAGGTTTTTGAAATTTACAGGAGCTTATAAGTCAAGAATAATTTATTATGAGCAAAAAAACTCGTTCACAAACTGAATCTCCTGGCTATCAAATATGATAGCCATAGCCCCGGACAAGTAGATAGAATTCTAAATCTCGTACGGGGCATATATGCCCATATATGATAGCCAGGGGAAAATCCTTCCAAGGACCTTCTTAATTAATAAAAATACATCTAGATATCTAAAATGTACTTTAATCCAAAGAAAACACAAATATAGGAAAAAAAAACTGGTTGGCCCCTGGGTGAACATTTCGAAAATTACCCTGGCAGTCAATGTGTTAAAAGCACCCTGGTACTGCGTGTATCAAGTAAACCCAATCTTTAGTATTTAGTATAATTCGATCTATCTTTTGTGAAGCATTAAGATACGTCACGTGCACGATGACTGTTTTGCCAAATTTAAGCAAACTACCAAAGGGCTTGATTAAATATAAATACATCAAAGTAACTTTCGTCGGAGTATTACTACACTAAGTGAAAGCACCCTTCAGAAATGATTACTCTTCGCATCTTCCACCACAAAAACCAGATAATCAAACTTCAATCACGTACACATTAGAGACGATGAAACGAAATTCGTGGTGCGCACCAACAAACGTGAAGCGAAACGTAGTTTCACATTTGACACATCACAAACCACGTACATCCGACATTTTCACTGGCACTCTAACAGCCTCCAAACTCATCACCGCGCCATTAAATTTGTACGGAACTAGACCGCATCCAAGGGAGATGTTTCATTTCCAATTCATTAGTTACATTATCCACTATAACCTTAGGTTGTGAGATTGTACCCAAACGCACAATCTGTGACAATCCGCTCACCACTATCATCAGTTAGCGTCGAAATGTTGCTTTCGCGTGCATCCTTCCAATATCTCGAAGCCATTAGCTGGAGACACGTTCGATTTGCCATGGTTTTCGGGGAAGTTTCGAAAGAGGCACCAAGCAGAGTAAATAAATAAGTAACCTACCTTACATCACAAAGCCAGATCCATTGAACTGGTACAGCACCAGGAGGTGCTCTTAGTGAATCGGTAATGAGCTAAAGCTGAAAAGGCTCTAATTAATCATTTAACCAACAACGGGCGGAGGGAAGTGAACTGAGAACCCTTCCATTCATTGGCAGCTGTGAGATATACGCAATAACGGAAACGAGAGGGTTGAACACGCTTAATGGCCACAACATCCGGTGGAACAAAACAAACGAAGAGTAAATCGTTCGTGAAGAAAACAAAAACAACCGACACCGAGGATACTCTAAAAGGACGAACAAAACAGGCGAAGATAGAATGGAAATTCACGTAATGGCATAGCATGGCCTGAGTAATGGGAAATCATTGGCATTATGTGAATTAGTATGATGTTGCAAAAATGAGTCTGCTAGAAACGAAAAAAAAGATAAATGTACTATTTCCGGCAGCCACCCGGTGTGAGGCTGTAATCACTTTATTTTCGAAACCTGAAAAACGGTCTGATGAGTTTGTGAGTTCACGTTGTTATCACCCCCGATCTCGCCCATTCATTAAGAATCAGGTAATTGAAGGACCACGGTGCTTGGAGATGTTATTAATTGCTGTTGTATGTTGGAATAGGTACAGGGTGTAGTTTTATTCTTCTCATTTCGCGGTTCTCTTAGAAATGTGGAATATTAAAGCAGCATATAATGTCAAACTGTCATTAGTTTTATTCCTTCTATTGAAAGTTTATGCCAACAGCACGTATGTGCCCTATAGTGGGTGGTGAGTATGCATAGACGTAATCTAGAAGATAGTATTACATTGCATGTGAATTTTTATTTGTAATATGATCGTGATACTCTGCGTCATGCCTTATAATTGCAATATAATTTGAAATATGTATGGCAGTAGTCCAGTGAGTATTGCGTGCGTGAGATCGTGCGTTAAAAAGAAAAAAATCTTTTTTGACAATTTTTCAAATTCTAATATGCCATATGTCAAATATTGATGTCGATTCAATTTTTTTTTATTTTAGTCATACCCGAGGAAGTAAATTGTATTGTTACAATATATGACTTTTTTTTTCCAAAAACTTAGTACTTTATCTAGTGGCCCAACACAACTCAAATATTAAATTTAAATAAAATCATTGTAAACGTTTTTGAGAAAATGGTTTTTTTTTTCAAAACCGATCACTTGAAAACTACCGTTAATATTGGGTTTAAAATAAGATCTCCAATTTCACTTCGAATTGTGACCCTACACAAGCCAGGTATGAAGTTTGAAGTAGATCCGTTCGAATAATTAGGTTGCAATCGTATGCAAATAAAGGCCGACAGACAGAATTGTTAGACCCACTTTTTTGAGATTCTCTATATCAGTATTACTTGAATTGATCAAAATCCCGAGATCATAGGTGCAAGTAAAAATCGAGGTAATAATCCTTGTATACTCCAAACAGCATACAATATATAAAGCAAGCTAATTGTACAACGGCAAACTACATTTGTATCTACACCTTTCAAACATAAGCTACCTGTCATGCATATAACGAATATAGCTACAGAAAATGCACTAAATATATAATGAGTAATTTCTGTTTCAAAAGTATCAATTGAATGTTAACGGTCTTAGTTTGGATGTTTTCGTAATATTTTAGATGGTCATAAGGTCACTTGAGATTTAAATATATGCAGGTACTCGTAGTCGTATCTATATTTTCGAAAATACCTACACATTTTTAAGCATTAGTAATATGTATCGTAATATAATACTTTTTTTTTTTTGTTCAACAATACGTTAACAACACATGGTAAGTCCCCACACAAAAAGCCCGGGCATTAAATCTCATAGTTGTACATGCTACATACATATATGCATATATGCTACACTATTTTAAGGTTTCTTGCGTCTGCTACAATGCTACTATATTTTAAAAATTTAACATTTTCCTAGTCTTTTGATTGCTTTATTTTCTAAAATAAAATCGTCTTTACCTCTTTCCGTGTTTTCATTTGATTTATGAAAATACTTTACCGTTAATAACCCTAAGTCTGTCCATAATTATTTTTTCATTAACTAACGTCTATAGAATAAACTCCTTGCTGGTATTCTACATCACTTCAAACTCGAATGTCTTTCATTTTGTAAAAATTACTTACGTAAATATGAAGCTATATAATTAGTACTCTTACAATTAAAACATCTAAGTATTTAAAATCTTTAACTATTTTTACTTTGAAATACTTCATATTACAAGTTCCACCCTTATCGAATACCGCAAGAGAATCCTGTACAGTACATGCACAATGCAACACTTTGTATTGTAACCAGTTTTGATCATGGAAGTAGATTTAAGAATCAGGAAGCTCTTGCATTCTTAAGGTGAAATACATCAATTTAGTTCTGTTACTTACATTTAGCTTTTGTTTAGCAAACCTGAATCTCAGTAAGTGGACATCAAGTTTTATCTCAGCCATTAAGAGCTCAGGAGGCTGGCTGAGTCATATGCAAATCCGAGATCATCTGAAAAAGTTATTACTCTACCTGCTAATGCTAAGTTGAACACGGAGTTTCTATAAACAAGGAAAAAAATGAGACCAAAGACAGACCCTTGAGGAACACCTAAATTTAATACCCTTGCTGAGGTAGTCCCCAACTTATACTTTTTGTATTCTATCTTTTAACTAAGACACAAACCAACTGTATACGAGTATAGAAGCACGAAATCCAGCAGAATGTAATTTGTTAAGGAGAATATTATGGTTGACCATATTAAATGCTTTGGTAATGTCCACTAACAAACCAAGCAATATTTTCTTTCATCGAAATTTTTGTTAGTTAAATAGCAAAACCCTAGAACAGCATCTCCTGTAGAACACCCCTTCCTAAACCCAAATCGCAAAGGACTAAAAAAATGTATTCTATTAACACAACACAACATTCTAGTTTTAACAGTTTTTTTTAAAAAAATGTGTGCGTTAGCACATTTTAATTTAACGGGAAAAGATCCAGTGGAAATGTTTAAATTAAAAAGATAGCTAGAAATATCAGCTGTATTTAGAGCGATGTTCTTTGGGAATACCATCGTCACGGCACGCGTTGTTGAGTGAGTTGATTATCCCTAAAATCTCAGACCCAGTAATTGAATTAAAAGGAAGCTTGCACTACAGGATGTATCTACCCCTATCGCATCGATTACAGAAGTCACTGGAAACTGCCATTTGCCCAACTGTTTGTTTTTAATTTTTATTTTCTTAAGGATACAACGGTTTATCCAAAGCTTCAGTCTCTCTTCTAATTACCTAATCACAAACCTCTAGCTAAAAGTTTTTAAATAAGATTGTAAGGTTTCTTGAAATAAATCATAAGTTCACAACCAGATCGAACGTACTTGCACTTATATTTTATTTGTTTGCTTGCAAAAACTTAGATTTCATAGTAAACAATTTTTCTTTTAATAACCGTTAATATTAAAAAAAAAAAAAAAACAAATATTAATTTCGAAGAAATAGCTAATTTTGAAAAACCATTTGATAAGTAGAACAAAAACTTGATATGTCATCTGACATTATAAGCCCACTCTACGACAAATATTAAATTTGGATAGGTGACTTGAAATATGTGTTTTTGAGAAAATCGATTTTTTCAATACCGGCTATTAGTAAACAACTGGTAATTTTGGGGTTAGAGTGAAAATTCCGATTTCGCTTCGAATTGTGATCCCACAGACCTCAGATATGAAAGAAATTCGACCAGTTGCTTAGGCGGCAGTGATGTGTATCGACAAACAGACAGACAGAAATATTTGAGAGACACTTTTTTGAGTCCCTCTATTTTACTCGTAGTAATGTCAAGTTTGATCAAAATCTCGAAATCGAAAACTTTCAGGAAGCTAATACTTGCCCTCATAGCTGCAAGTAGAAAAGGGAATCCTATTTTAGGGTGACGAGTACTATGGTATTTAAAAAAGCCACACAGTTATCTAAGAGAGGCTTAATCAACCCACGAAGTTCGACTTCGATAATTTGTTTTCGACTTTATTTATTTATTTTAATAAGGCATTAAGTTTGAACAAAGAAGAAAAATGTCGAACATGAGAAGCAAAATATACCTTAACGCTCTACGTTTATCGTATTTTTAGACGTTAATTACAATGTGCGACAGTTATTTTCACCTATGTTTTCATTCGATATGTCGGTAAAAGTAGGAACGAAATCTAGCTTAGTGGAGTACTCTATTTTACAAGTTCGTGTGAAAGGGGTTATGAATACCCTTATACTAATTTTAGGACATTTAGGTTTTGAGGAAAGGGGAAGAGACAGAGAAACACAGATTGGTGTAGTTGGTTTGAAACTCAGCTGGTATTAAGTTTCAGTGAACTCCAAGGGTGGCTATACAGATAACTGGGGAGCTTGTTTGTTTTTGATTTTGTCGTTGCTCATGATTTACAGTATTTTTTGTCCGTCCTCCTGATGTCATCATCACGATCAAGTTGCATTTTAGCCATATGACCGCCCTACTGCCAGTGTTATGCCTTCGCAGAAGAGTTGACATAAGCTTTCGCAATTGATCGACTTTATATTTATTTCATGCAAAATAAATAGATGATTTTTGACATCAGGATTCGAATCGTGAACCTGTAGCGTGACAAGCAATGATATTACTACACCATTTCAAACACATTCAGGGGACTTTGCTAATGGACTCCACTCTCCTGAGAATTTCGAAAAATTTATAGACATACCGTAAAAATATCAACTGAAAATACGACGAATTTTTTTCCAAGTTATGATTGCAGCTACGTATACGAGTATCTTGATTTATAGTTTGTGGACGGGTTACGCCTTTCGTGAACCTGGTCGACAACTTTTCCCAGAAACATCGCGACCAGCGCTAAAAAAACGATTAGATTCAAAAAATTGGGATCTGAAAATCATCATATCCCTTCCCAAGCTTATTTTTAGATACCTAAGTTTTCTCAATTTTAATATAAAGAATGAAACGTATTTGTTATACTTTCAGTCATGCTTTACGGTTATGCCATTCAATGTTGTACTACTATTGTTCCATTTAAAAAAAAGCAAGCCCGTACACGACATAGACTTCTATCACCTACTATCACTAAATCTTTCAAACGGAGGTTTAGGCGTCGTTGAAGTTAAATATTGACATTGAAAGAAGTAGTAATAACAATATCTGGCTATGCTTTACTCTCAAGAAAGATCCTTGTTTACGATATTTGTTGTCAAGTATTCAAGTAAGCTGCGCCTTAAAGAAAAGTGGCAATAGAAGCATTTCCAGATTTCCTTCTATGCGTATGAAATACTAATTTCGGGATCTTCAGTTATTTAAATTAAGAAAGTGGGATTGCAGGTATAGATTCTAGTTAAAATTTTTCAGGATTTATTCGTGTATTTTGACTCTCTACCCGTGTTTGATGAATCGTAATCGAAGAATTTGATTGAAGGCACACAGGAGCTTTTAGAGAATGATGGGGCATATATATGTATATATGAGCAGAATGGCTTTAAGTTATAATTATTAGGAAATGAAAATGGTCAAAAGCATGAAATTTATTAAGACTGTATCAGAGTTGGATTTGAATTCAAAATTAACTTCATCTTCCACTGCAAAACTTCATCCTAAATTCCGACTTATATTTAGGTACTTCCTTCCTATTCGATCTGACATTAACCGTGTGTTGCCACATTATTCATAGGTGGGTATTGAACTTCATAAAATATCAAAAAAATTTGAATCACTTAACGAAAAACTAATTTATGAGCTGCTACGCCAGGCTCCCTGAAATTATGCAAAAGAAAATTACGCCAAAAAAGGAAATGGAAAAAAAGCCCGAAATCTCCATATAAATTTGTGGCTTTTTTTCCTAGGAAAATCACCCAAATATTTTGGCGTAAGTGCTGCTTTTTTTTGTCATTTTTTCCATAACTCCTTTAGTTTTTTTTCCATTTAAGAAATATGAAAAAACGCTAAAAAATTCTTTGAAAAAGGCGCCAGAAGGCTTTTTCTTTCAAATTAAAAAGGAAAAAACGTCAAAAAAATTGTTGGCTTTTTTCAACTAGAAAAAAAAAAAGCGTCAGAAAGTCCCATTCCATGACGCATTATGTATGTTGTTTTGTCGCAAAATAACGTGACTTCAAATGTTTTTACCTAATTTCAATTGTATTGTTGTAGCAAAATTACTGTATACTGCGTAATAGATTTTGTAGTTCACGCGTGATCAGTACAATAGAGTTTGGTGGTTCTATTGCATAGTCGCGTTTAAGTGCAAGTACAAAAGTCATAAAATGGAAAGTTTGAATTACGAAATAATAAGTGGAAAACAAAGAAATAGCAAACTTTTGTACGTAACTCTCCAAAACAATATCTACAAAAAAAGCTGTTTATAAAAAAGATGTTCTCTATATATGTTATTTCAAAAACTGTACTTCTAAAATGAAAATAACAAGTGATGGATTGTATGTTAAGGCAAAAACTTTTTTGATCACAATCATCCTGATCAAGGAAATCAATATAAAGAGTTTAAAGTGCGCGGTAATATTAAGGAAGAGTGCTTAAAATCAGCCGTTATCTTAAACGGCACAAATGCTATGAGCGGTATCCGAACCGTTTTTCGATCAGTTTGTGAAAGGTATCAATTTGGAAATAATGTGACTATTAATTAACTTCTGATACTAACGGGTGGTTAAATTTTAAGGGCCGAGGTTGTATGTGAACCACACCTAAACGTCAAGTTTTTTTCTGCATTTCATTTGACATTTCTCAATTTCAGATTAACTCAATTTGAACCATGGAAAGATACACAATCGAGCAACGCGTTAAAGTTATTCAGGCTTATTATGAAAATGGGCGTTCATATCAAAATGCATATCGTGCATTTCGTGATTCTTTCGGTCAATTTAATCGTCCAAATGTGCGTACAATCGGAAAAATCGTGCAAAAATTTGTGCAAACCGGGTCTGTAGGAGATGTGAAAACACCAGTGCATGCTCGTACAGCTCGTACTGCAGACAATATTGTTGCTGTTCGCGATAGTGTGGCTGAAGAGCCGTCCACCTCAACTCGTCGTCGTGCCCAACAATTGCACCTCTGATAACGAACTTTTTATGGCCCGTATTGGAAGATATGGATGTGGACGATATGTGGTTTCAACAGGATGGTGCCACTTGCCACACAGCTAACGAAACAATGGCTCTTTTGCGCGACAAATTCAATGGCCGTGTTATCTCACGTGGTGGCGATGTCAATTGGCCGCCAAGATCATGTGATTTGACACCGTTGGACTTCTTTCTTTGGGGTTATTTGAAAGAAAAGGTGTACGTCGATAAGCCAGCAACAATTCAAAATCAACATCGGCCCTTTAAACTTAACCACCCTTTATATACATTTTTATATTTTTTTAGAAATCAGGAGGCAAGTAAAATGATACACTTGCCAAAAATTGATAGGGATTACCTAACCAATAAAATGTTTGTTGCCTCACCGAAATCAGCACTAGAAGTCTTAGAAGCATTTCGAAGGGAGTTTATTTTATGTGTAGTTTGTCAGCAGCTGCATCCAAATATTGTAATCTTGTCTTGCAAACATATGAAGGTATGTTCCGAGTGCACCATCAAATTACAAAGCCAGTCAATTGCTGATGGGGAAGACCATTACAAATGCCCATGCTGTCGAGAAACTGTTGCAGATATCATTCAGGTGTACGTAAAAATATATTTTTTTGTTTATAAATTCATATACAAAGCTATTATAAATTAAAATTGTTTTCTTTTAAATGTGTAAGGTTGCTAATTTCGAAAGCACGTAGGTATATAGAGTTTACGACATATAAACAGGAGGTAGATATGGGGAGGCAAGCTGTCCTACTGCAACCCCCCTGCTTGGGGTCACTGTTGGATTTGGAATAGGTGCAAAGTTGGGTATATGCAAAGTTTCTTTTGGAGTTAAAGAATCTTTTGGATTTAAAGATACTTTGCACATACCCAACATCACACCTACTCCAAATTCAAAAATGACCCCAAGCAGGGGGGCAGCATGACCCCCTCATACCTACTTCACTGTTTATGTGTGTATATGTATATGATACAACTACTATAGATATCGCAATGGTTGTTATTTTTCCGCCATTTGGTGCAATTGAAAGGTAAACTTTTCGTGGCGTAATTTCCGTTTTACTTTTTGTCTATTTTTCCAAAGTTGTGGCGTAATTTCCTTGCTTTCTGGCGAATTTTCCTTTTTGGTTTTTGGCGTTTTTGACAAAAACATTACGCCACAATTCTTTTGGCTTTTTTTCCAAAACACTTTTTGGCGTAATTTCCTTTGGTGTAATTTCAGGCAGCTGCTACGTCAATATATTTTCTCTTACGTATTCTGTATTTTCTTACCATACCGCTATGTAAGAAGTGTGCACTTATTAGTAAAGAAGGACCATTATTTCATACAGGCCATGCTTTCATTGAAAATACCACTATTTGTCTTCCTTTGTATGTGCTACTTTCAAAATTACCAAACGACAGCACTGACCGTGCCTTGAGAAAGACGGTTTAAAATTTAGGTCTACAGTCGGAATTTGATAAAATCATACACGAAAGTTACAACGCGTTTGGAACTGATCGTATGATATCCTATCCATCATCTTATACCCAATCCCTGGTAAAGTGGGCGTAACATTTTGAAATTTTCAATTCAAGTGCATTTCATTGCATATCTTTCTAGTCAGAGTATACTTCCGCTACTTTTAAGAGATTTTTATTTTTTTAGGCTGATTGCTTCTTCTTATAGGAAAGTGAACTTGGCTGTAATAATTTGTTACCAAACTTCATGGATTCTGAGATCTTGAAAACAAAGCTTATACATCATCATTAGCAACTTTAAAAAAGCAATATCAAGTTTATTGAAGAAAACGCCCCCAAAAAGTAGGCGTGGCATTATAGAAAAAATAATAACGGTAGACTTCCAAATTATATTAATATATTTGTAACCAGCATCAAAAGTTATGTCCGATCTACCTATTTCCGACCGTCTATAACCCTCTTAGGAAGTAGTACCAGTGTAAAAATTTTAAAATTCTCCCACAAATATTCGTCTTATTGCGAATATTTTACCAGAATCCTTGGCAACCGCCATGTCCACTTTCTTCTAAGAACAAGTCTTAGCTAAAACCTTTGTGGTAAAATCTCTTAAAAATCGAGAGAATATCCCTGAGTAGAAAGATTCAATTGCATTTGAACCAACAAATGCACAACGCCACGTTCACATTATTATAGAAGATGAGGGATTGGGTGTCATACGATCTGTTTCAGACGGATTGTAACATTTCTGTATGTTTTTAATTTATTTTAAATTTTGCCAAAATTAAAGCAATCGGTCTTTGAAATCTAATTGACATAACCTTGAATTTGAGCAAAAATCATAAAGTTATAATACCGCTTTGACCTTTTCAAGTTCATGTTGTGCTGATGAGTAAAGAGCATCAAATAAACTTTGCATGTATAGGCTTTTTGTGGTAAAAGTTACACCACTTGTGTACAGAATGTTTGTGTTCTATTTATCTAACTCTGAACTTTTTCCCTTTCCATATAGCATCATCTTCTATCCTGCCAAGGTCACTCGAGAATGAGGTAGAACTGAAAGCAAATACAAGGCGGAATCATAATGTCGTGCGAAACCACCCACTCCAACTCGCATATAAAACATTCGCTTTAATTGTGAAGTCAGCATTGAAACGGTCTCATCCTTCATGTGGGTATTTCCTATCCACACAAACATCCATACCAAAGTGAAACATATTTCAGCATTCGAAATAGTATAGAATAAATGAAGGAGTAATTTATTTTAAGCATCGCCACGCCAGTAGGTACATATGTATGTATATCTCTTTTCGAGGCAACTTCTCTACGTATAGGTACAAAGTTGTTTCACCCTTCCTATACTGGTCAACACGGAATCTATAAACCGATGTGAATACCGAAATTTAAAACGGAAAATAAGGAAAAAATAACCGCCTAAAATAAAATGGGGTAACAAAATATGTATACATGTGTACCGTTTTACTGACCAGGGGGGTCGCAATTCTGTTTAAGGTTATTCACATAGTGTGCAATTTATCTCATTCAAAATGTGGCAGCAAAACCAAGTATCCATCTATTTTTAATGATCCGATGCGAATACAAACATAAAATCACCACCTCGCCCATCTCGCAATAGGAAACAATTTTTATTGGGTTCTGCGGTCTGTGGCGGTATGTTTTGTTGTTCGATTGCGCATATTTGTTTTCCGTGCTTTTTTACATGAAAATCGATGCGGTGAGCTCAATGGAAATGTAATAATCACGTAGACCACTTGCTACTCAAACCTATTCACGCCTTGAATAATGCTATCGGTTAGAGAGAATCTATTTTCGATTGCGAGTATCCTTATTTGGCCCAAGGGGAAGCATGAAAGGTATAGTCATTGTCGGGTGATTTATGCTCATTTCCGTTTATACTACGAGCATGATTTCAGCAGGTTTTTCATCCCTAACGAGGCGCAACAATTTTCTAGTTTTATTTTTACGTACCCAATTTTGCAGTGGTCTTTGCGGAATTCTACCGGAATAGTTTGTTGTAAGTTATTATTGTAATAGGAAATTGTAATTATTATTATAACAGAGACCGAGACCCCCTATATAAGGTAAACATTGCTTAGTACTGGTATTACTGTAATATATAGAGACACTCTAACTGAGTCTCGCAATTTTGTATAACGGCTGGACGGACTGCATATATTCCTGCATATGTACAATATAAGATAAGTTAAGATGGGTGTGTGGTGGTTTAAAGCATAATTTGTGCTCGGAGACCCTGAGGTGCATTGTGAATCCCTTCAAGGTTTGGGAACATATCCTCATTTCTCATCTGTTCGTGCTCTTTATGAATTTCAGTAGATCAAATTTTTCTACCTCTGGTATGCTTTGGACCAAAATGGAACAGTACCATTGTAGATTTTGGATCATTTTTGTTTTTTTTCTGTTTCTTCTGTTTTTTATTAGCATATGTCCATTGGCACAGTGTCCGGTGATTACGAGTACTTCGGTTAATATACAAATGGTTTTTGTTCTGTTGATATCTACCTATAGTTTAAGTTACAAGGAGTTGGTCTATTGTATTTTACAATTTTCTTCTCGGTGGCTGTATAGAGTTATCAGCCTTTCAATCCCACCAGTCCCACCAGTTCATCTGCTAATTCATTCCATTCGCTATTGCTATGTTTGGGAACCCAGTACAGTCAGGTTTTGTGGTAGGTGATGGTATTTAGTGTATTACGATATTCTTTAACTGCATTTGATTTGATTTTATTTGATCCTATTGATTTCAGAACAGTTTGACTGCCCACTAAAAAGACTATCTTCGATGTGGGTAGGTTGCTTTTCTATATGGATCTTGCCGATTCTTCTATTACAAGGATTTCTACACTACACTATAGACGTTCACTAGTCGCAAAGACTCCTGCTTTGCCAGTACTTCTGAGTAAAAACCTGCTGCTGTACCCGAATTCATTTTGAGCCATATGTGACTGAAGATCGTAATTTTGTGACCACTTACAACATTATTTGGCAGCCAGTCTTCCCTGCTGCGAAACAGGATCTGTATGTTTAAGTTGAAATCATAATGGAGGGTTATGTAGTCTGATGTTACTGTGAAGCTTACAGAGTTAAATTTTCTTCCCACATTCTGTAATATTCTTAATATCGGCCGAGTGTTCATACGTGGTATGCTTCCACAAAGCGGACTCTGTTAATTTGAGAACTCATTGCTGCAGATCCTTTTATGAACAGGTCCAGGCGTAAATAGGTTGCTTAGGTTGTACTTCTCATTACTTCCGTGGTACTAAGTGCTGCTGAGCATTTATTTTTCATTCTCTCTTCCACATTTCGTCTCTGAGAGAGCTTGGAATCCAAAATGCTTCTATGTAATGTATATCGCCCGAGGAAGCTATAGATCTTGTGTTTTCAGGTGAATAAAATAGCTCGGTCTTCAAAAGATTTACCAGGCAATTTATTTTGCTAACACCGATAGCTCTTTCAAAGTAGATTCCATTAGTTCACCGATAGTGAATCTGCCTTTTCTGTGAAGGATTCTATCAACGACGAGGATCGTTCCTCGGGTGTGCAGGTTAAGGGGTTTGAAATGGTTTCCTGTTTAAGGAATCAAAACTAATCTTACCAATGTACCTTGATTTTTGCAAGGTACCTTGATTTTTGCAAGGTACGGTAAAATGATACCTATAGACTGTTGACCGATATAATCGTATCCTGACCGATATAATCGTATAACTGCGCAAACTACCTTGTCTTATCTGGTGATTTCTGAAATAACTTCCACTGCCATATGGTCCATCGAAACCGCTACCGTTAGGGGTGTGTCAGTTTCAGTGCCCTTACAGCCTGAAAAGTAAATTTACATTAGTAGTTTCAAAGCTTCCTTTCTAGATTCTGTTCATGAGCCATCATGCTCAGCTTCTTGATGAATATAAGCTGGGATTTTTTTTTTTTTTTTCGTCGGGGCGGGCACACCCTACTGGAGTACTCAGACTCAAAACAGGTCCGTTGTACTACCAGGCAGTGAACCCCATTTTAATGTGTTTTTTTTTTCGTTTTTTGTAAAAAGACGAGTAGGCGCTTCAGTGGTGAAGAGCTTACGATATCAGCACTCACCAAATCAGCACCGAAGATCCGCCACCTGATCCAAGCAAAGGCAGGACAATCACATAGGAAGTGTTCCGGAGTGTCATCGCTCTCTCCACAGGAGTCGCAGACAGGGGTAGCACTCAAACCTAGCATATGGAGTTGCTTGGCAAAGGCGAAGTGACCCTTAGGAATACCAGTAAGACCTCTGCAGTCTTTTCTGCTAAGAGATAGCAAGAATGCAGTGGATTTCTTACAAACGACGGGGACCATTCGTTTAGTCTGCCTGTATCCTAGAGAGTCATACCACCTTCGATTGTATTCATTGAGAACTCAATCGTCAATGGAAGTACTAATCGAGGACGCCGGGAAACCCAACATGGGTTCAGGTCCTGAAAAATTCTCTTCTGAGCCTTGTCTAACAAGCTCGTCAGAGATCTTATTTCCTGTTATCCCGTTGTGTCCTGGGATCCAAACAAGATTCAGTGAGTTCAGCCTTCCGACCGAATTCAAGGATGTTTTGCATTCTCGAGCTATTTTGTAAGTGTTTAAAGCATTGAGCAAGGCCTTAAGCGCAGCCTGACTATCACTACAGACGCAGATACTTCGTCCCTTCCACCTGTTCTCCACAATATAGTCCGCAGACATTAGGATAGCATATATTTCTGCCTGAAAGATAGATGTATGCTTCCCCAAAGAGAAGCCGAACCTAATGCAGTCGCATTCCACGAATCCACCAGCACCAGATCCCTGTCCAGTTTTGGAGCCGTCCGTGAAAATAAGACTAAATTCCTTTACTGCCTCAGACTTTGGCCAAAGCCAATCCTGAACACGAGGAAAGTCGACTTCAAATGTGCACCGCAGCCGTGATGCGGGTTTCATTGCATCAGACGGCAAATCCATGAGACAGGGGTCGTAGGATAATCGTCGCGCAACGTCATCACAACTCCAGTGCGTGTCGTGCCAGAAACCACTTCTTTTTAAACGGAAGATGGCGCTGAGTGTACACTCCATGATATAAATATCATGGTGGAGAGGTTCATCAAGGCTTCCAGAACAGAGCCAGGCATACTGGGGAAAGCTCCCACGCAGCCGAGACAGACCGTTCTTTAGAGTTTGGCGAAAGCAGCAGTAACGCTATTACGTGAAAGCTTATTCCACCAAACAACTGACGCATATCAGAGGAAGGGTCTTATCATTGCCGTGTAGATCCAAAGGACTTTCCTTGGCGACAAGCCCCATGTTTTGCCGAAAACACCTTTCCATTGCCTTGAGCACCATTGCATTGAAGACTGACAGAGCTTTGAAAGTCTTCAGCTCGACATGTTTCGTCAATAGAAGTTTGCTATCTAAGATTACTTCTAAATATTTAGCTTCCTTGGAGAGTTGGATAGTAACGCCTTTTAGCACTGGCTGAGTCAGACTATTCAATTTCTTCCTTCTCGTAAGGAGAACCACCTCGGTTTTGAGAAGATTAACTGAAAGCGCAACAATCGTCGATTGCAGCTGCACCTTAGTGCAGACAATCGCTAGGCACAGCTGTGGTACTGGTGTAAAGGGATCAGTTATTATCCTATAGTTTCCCTACATTTGCTGTATAAAAAGCAGCACGTTGAATGGTATGGCGATGTCACCGCAATTGAATCAAAGTCGTGGGTGAAATATGATTTATTTTTATTTTCAATAAATCGGACTATTTATACTCCAATCGCCAATACCCAAATTGCTTACAATCAATAACTACATTTACGATTCTTATTCTATTTCCAAATTTGCTTACTACTCTAATTTACAATCGTTTAGCATAAAGAGGAATGAAAATGTAAACAATAACAAACAGAGCAATGGCACATTTCGTGAATCACTGCCACCACCGAGAACATGCTACTTGAAGCTTGCAAACAGTAACTAGGCAATGCATTACGACGAGGAATTGCACAATTGTCTCGTGCTTGCATTGTTACACTACAGTGGAGTCTGAATCCTTCGTTAATGTGGCGTTAGAAAGTCAAGTTTGTGGGGTCCCAAAGCAAAAGTTTAATCAAACCTTTCGTATTTTAGAACTTGACGAATATTTTTTAGATTTTTCGCTTACCAAGTGATGGAAATAAAGGACACTTAAAATGTCAAGTAAACAAAATATTAGTATTTTTACAAGCGATGCGAAACTTGATCTTGAATAAAAGAAATAGCGAATAGCTTTTTAAGATTAACAATAATGGTAATTTTTCATAGCTAATTCTCCTATGAATAGAACCTTAAATAGCTATAGCTATATTCTATTTATATTATATTTATACTGGTAGTTCTTACCGGATGTTTATAATGTAGTAAATAGCAGATACGGCTATAATATTTCACTATACATATTTCAGCACACAAATATTAAAAAAAAAAAAAATTAAATATACAAATTTTTTGAGTGCATGTTATCAATGTTTTTTTTTTTTTTAAAAAAAGGCCTAATCGATCCAATACAGAGTGTCCGGAATATTTAGTAGAATGTATCGATAGAAAAAAGTACTCTCATCGGAACAAAAGTATCGATACTACATCATATCGCTTGTATCGACTCATCCTTACATTGATTGAATTTAACAAATCTTGTGCAAGTATGCATGTAACAATTATTTGTGAAAAAAAACCAAAGATAATTTATAGATTCGCGTTGGTCATGCTTTAATGCTTCTCATTCTTGTATTACACAGCTAGCGACTTAAACAATTTTATGAGCGCGTATATCGTACTCTATTTCCTCAACAATTTCCTCCATCTATGCGATAGCGAACAAGAAAAAAAAAATGCGGAAGCGCACTGACTCTCACACATACACATATCGTGGCAGTTAAAATGGAATTTTGAGCAAAGGAATTTTAATATGAAAATTCCATGCGCCATCTCGATGGGAAAATGAAGAAAAGAAGGACGACAAACTCTTGACACTCTCATTCCATAGCTAGTGCACCACCTACACAGCTAAGTCATCCCTACCATCTTCCGATGAATACAAACCGATTGTTGTTGTTATTTTTGGGGGATGCCCATTTCAATATTCTCATAGTATACACCCACTTAAAGAATAGCAGACATCCTTAAGAGTGGCAAATACACTTCTTCAGACGACAAGGCAAGGCACAGGCAACAAATATTCTACATGAAGAGTGTAGAAAGAGAACCTTTACCTTTCCTTTCTTCCCTCGTTCGTGTCTTAAAGTCTAACATAATGTCCTTGTGCGTGTGCGAATTCCAGTTGGCATACTTCAACGCTTTTCTTTGAATTTCTGTTTGAAAAATGTCCTTTATGGAATTTTCTTATTGATTATTACATTTTTCCGTAACGATAAAAGGACATTTGCATATGCCCTAGGTGTCTACTTTTCTAAGTTAAACTACTTTCACTACTACAAATACGTGCACCAATACTACCGCAAATAAAAGAGAAGTCACTCCCAGTTGTTCCAATGGAATCTACTTAAATTCCACATAAAAGGAGCTGCCGGTTAATGCGAACGCACTTGATCCTTCGCACACCGAGGAATTTCAGTTTACCTTCAAACCGACACCCGATATTTAAAGATGCGTGGCTGAGGGCTTCCCCAAATATCCGCCTCCCACATTTAAATGTTTGCCGGTAATTATGGCAAAGATGATGGTTCATTTATGTCTATGAGGGAAGGTAGGTATAAGCAAAACGGGAAGGTGCTAAAGTACACTCACCGGATATGATGGTGTTAATGGAATGGCATTCTCGTGCCAGATAATCTGTTATTATATGTATGTATATTAGGAGGTTTTTTTGGTTTCAGGGTGGTGGTGAAACAATAAAATGTTTCATTTTAAACCGCTTTGAATGTATATACCAAACATCCGCATATCTTGGAGATGAGATTTTTCGGAGTTAAAGTGGCATCGTTTGAAGTTTTAAGTGGTACCTTGGCAGCGCAATAGCGCACACCTGCCGGGTGCGGAGCTGTAATGATTGGTGGGGCTGATGATGATAGGTGCTTATATTTCTTGTTCCACACTAAAGGGTTGTTATTGTTGTGCTCAGTATTTTCATATGGCGAATGGATAATTAGACTAATTTAAGCATCCCTTGGGAGATAGTTTGAGATTGTTATGTTGGTGATTAAAATTACGTTCTTAAAAGAAGGATTTTATGGCGCACGTTGGTAGGATATACGATCCAAGCAGTGAATGAGTAAAGGACGAGTGTTATCATGGGCTTTTAATATGACAGATTTTAGAGGTGCGATAAAAAGCGATTCGTTACTTTTACTTTAAAACATAACCTAAAGGTGCAGAATATAGAGCTAAAAAATAATGTGGACCAATATTTGTACATGTTTCATGGAAGCAGCTTTTGATGAGTCCCGTCAGATCTCGAGAACTTCTCTCCTTTATATATTGCAATATCCATTGCATGGATATTCATGAGTATAAAAAGCGTAATACAAAATCACAATCTCTGTTCTGACATAAGGACTGCCACCTTAATCGATTGCAACCAATCATTAGCATGGGTACAAACCATTTAATAGTGACTCTGGTACCAACTGTCCCTATCAGTGCCATGAACCCGACGAAGGTGAACCGGTTCACATCTTGAATATTCTAGATAGAACACAAATGTGTGTGAATGGCGAAGTTTTTGTAACTGTGAAGTGCGGATAAATATTTAAATGTACAGTATTAGTTTTAATGATGGTAAAAAACAGTTTGAGTAGTGAGTTGAAAAAATAAAAAAAAGCTAGGCTTATTAATTTTCAACTTAATTTTTTTTCGAATGATAATTGTTATTGCCTTCCTCAAAAACATATTCGGTGTGATCAACGTCCATTTTGAAAAATGTTGGAATGAGGAGTACTTACTTGTACCTCTAGTTTTTCGCAATTATCTCTGAAACACTTGATCTTAATTAAGAAATGGTGAAGGCTGAATAGAAAAAGAAATAAATTTCCTATAAGACAGCTGCACCGTTTTTTCTTGACATCTTTTTCTTGCAAAATAAAGAAAGATAGCCAAAAGGAGATCACAATCTGACGAATTACTATCAATTGGCGACATAACTAATAATAGTTATTTTGTCGTGACTGAAATGACTTAGACTAAGTCTGTCAACCTGAAGCAACCACAAATCGGAAACTAATTTCCTCCAGTTTCTCATTACTATCTTCCTAAGCTACTGATCGGTAGAAGCCGAAGGCAAACAATTAGAAAAATCAAAAGATTCCTCCAAGATAAATTATCTGCATGGTCACATTTCCTGGCTCAATTATCTACTGTTTGTGCGAAATTTTTCACACTTATTAAGAACAATAAATATCTGCTTAATTAAATTTACAAACAACTCACGTATAAGCGTTCATTCTTCTAATAAAATAGTCTGGGATAAAAATGTGACTCTTAGGCATTCTGTTGTTACAGTTAGAGTGATCATCTTGCTTATCCATGTATCGTACACATGGACATGTCCAATTTGATTTAACAAAATTTGGATCTAAGCTCAAAAATAAAGAAAAAGTAAATAAACAAATGTAGGAGCTTCATTTTTGCAAAGGCTCTCTTCGGTACCAGCTATTTACGCTGTTGAATTTGTATTTTAGCTGCAACCAGTACCATATCTATTTGGCGAGTTAGTCTTCTCTAAGCTGTCAGGTGTCTAACGCAGTCGTATTTTATTAAAGCTGTTACGAATTATCTATCTTTTTTTATTGTACTTTCAATTAACCGCTCACTGAGGTACGAATTGAATCGATTTATGCTTGATCAACTTTGGAAAATATAAATAAATTTCAGTCGAAATAATGCCCCAACCGTGCCTGCTGTAAGCGAGTTTGTGAAGAGGTGAGATTAGCATGCTAATTGATAATGCAAGTTATCCTCGTGTTTGTACTATGCGTTCAGCCGAGAATATTGCTCCTGTTGCCAAAAGTGTGCACCTAAACTCAATAACCTCAACTCAAAAATGCATCGGCATTAAAATCTCTACAGTTTATAGTGAATTTATAAAGTGCAGAGAAAAAAGACTTATGTTTAGACTATATGTAACACCCGAAAATACCTAAGGTTCTCATCAGTAGCCTTCAAAAGAAGATACTCGATACTACATCCACTACGAGATTTATTTGTATCTATCTGGCTAGATACTGTTAACGTAGTAAAAAAAAAAATAGCCGTTCATGTGATGGTTAATGATTATTGTAAAATTCTTACATCTATCATAAATGTGTAGTTTATAACCATCTAACATCTTACTTCACTTGAATAATTGCCTATAACTCTGAGCCCCAAGTGAAAGACTTTTCAGTAGACTTTTACTCTCATCCACCCTATATGACATAGTTATCCCACAGGAGAAAGCAGCTATTCAATTTAATACTTTGCGCAAAGTTTTGAAAAATTTATTGGTTGATTCTATGCATATTCTAGTTATGACCAAGAAATCAACCTCATTTTTCAAATTCCAAGACTTTGTCACTCCACCAAAGTAGATACATGGTACATTTCGTTTTGGTTGATTTTTAACCCCCAATCCCCTGAGAATTCATGCATTAATGATTTATTAGCCAAACCAAGCTCTGTCCCCGACGTCAAATAGCTTCACAACTTAAAATTATTTATTATTCATTACAACCACTCCCTCGCATATATTCACAACACCTAAGCACATACCACAGCCAGAGCGCCACTGCATCATGTGATCTCCCTAAAGTACATTAGTCGAATTAATACAAACGACGACAACAACAACGGAGCTTGTTGAAAAGTTTTCTCATTTACCCTAGCCCAACGAGATTCCACTTTTCATCTCCCTGCCACAAAAAAAAAAAAAAGAAAAGAAAAAGAAAAAAACAATTTTCCATCCATTTGTTGTAGGAAGTTGTTCGGGTTGTTAACATTTTGGCCCATGATGCGCCTGTTAACATTCTCACAACACAATTTTAATATCGCAGCTTCCTTATATCCCTCGTATAGAGGGGAAAAAGTAAATAAATAAATAGTCCTTCATTCAGGAAATGAAGGGCCATAGATAAACTCCCCAGATGCATGTGGATTTATCGATCAATGACCGAAAAAGCAAATTTCCGTTTCTTCAAAAAGAAAAGAAAAAAGAAAGTCAGGATATAGTAGGTATGACGAGGCGACATTTTATTGAAACCATCACCAGCCACCCTCTGTCAAGATAACATCCTCTTTGTTGTCATTAAGTATCGTTAGCCTTAAGAGTCCTAGCACGTACCGATGTACTATGTTAGAGACAAGTCTACGCAGTGTCCGAAAAAAAAGACAAACAAAAACAGAGAAAGCTGAATAATAGCACATGGTCTATTGTACCCTAATAAAGAGTTATTGCAATAGTCCGGCTGGCCGTCAGGATCATGTCGACTTTCGTTTCCTTGGCCATAATAGGGATTTCTGGGAAATGACGACAAGCGCTCAGAGAGTGTACACAAAGAAACATTTAATGTAGCCAAACGTTAGCTACTTTAACAGAGTTCCGGCTTCCATTGTAATACGGTATATGTGGTGGGTAGAACAATATGTTTCCATCCCCATGTCCTTAAGCGTAGGCCGAGAAAATTTCATTAAATCTTCGAGGAGAGAGAAAAATATTTTCCCTTTTTTTTCGCTATACTGCTCCATTACTTGTATTTGGGTTGTATATCCTGCATACATAGGATCCACGCATTTTAGTGTTAGTGAAGAAGAATCGATTAAAATGATAACTGAACCATATATGGACATCAAAGGAAAATAGATGCATGATATTCAACAGACTGCTATTAAAGGGAGTGTCCTGTCACAGATTTATTCCCTTATTTTTTCTTCATACATATCCGCATACTCTCTACGCATACCACAAATGCGTAGAGAGTTGTAGAGTTAAATGCAATCAAGGGTAGATCCCTTAAATTCTTTTTATTTGCAAAAGAAGATGAGACTTGGCCTCCCAGGGTGATGGGAGGCAAATGAAAAGACATGAAACGCTGAATGTTTATTTTTGTTAGGAAATTAGATTTAGTTACGTATACGCCATAGTACACTGAGGGGAGATAGAATGCAGGATTTCCTAGCATCGGTATGTACACAGTAATAAATATTAATCTAAATCAGAGGTTATGGCAGGTCGTAAAATCACCAGGGCAATTTTAATGCCTGTTTTATTTTTTGCTCATTGCAAGGACGACTTTTTATGGCGCTGGTTGCCATTCGGCATTAGGGAAGAGAGAACGCAATATCTGGTGAATAGGTAATGAGTGTAAGTCCTTATTAAATCGAATTTTCGGAGCCATATTTTGGGTGCCGCTTATATACCTACTTACTTATTTAGATGGTGGGTCGTAATACTAAGAAATCTATAGGCAGGTGTCTGCAATGATCCGCCTCATAATTTATTCATTGATTGAGACAAATTTTAATCAGGTTTGCGTGATTGACGATTTTCATAAAGTCGGTGTCTGCTCACGTGCGGAGTATGGTTTGGTCCAAAGCCGAACAAGAGGTGCAATTCGAAAAAAAGTCATTTTATTGCAAGCCAAATCACTGCCGGAAAAGGTGGAAATAGAAACCACTTTTTTTAGATACCTTTACTTACATACATTTTAGTGTGGGAGATAACTATTGTCATAACTACGTCCTTGTAACAAAAAATATTTCTATGATTGTTTTGATTGCATATGTGTATACATACAAGATTTTAATACTCCAAAATTCAGCGGACACCCAAGTTTACTTTCTTTATTTTAGATAACAGCCAGTTTTTCAGTTGCTCAAATTTCCTTCAATTTACGCAATTTTTTTAATGTTCCGTATCAGAATGGATTCAACACCATGTCTTCCTGTTTGTCTGTTAATATGTCACTCGCTTGTAACATTTGAATCTTTTGACCAAAAGAGATGATATTTTGCAAAAAAAAACGTATATATACGCAGTTGACCGAAAATAATTATTTTTTTGTTCTTTCTAATTATAATTAGAAGGAACAATTTAAAAAAAATATTTCTTTGGGGGTTTAAAATATCCAAAGAAAAAAAAATATCTTTCCACCATAATAGTTTGGATAAAAATGTTTAAACAAATAACTTCAATAACCAAGGAAAAAGCTTTGTCCTCCCACCCTCTACTCTGCGAAAGTATGAACGCCAAAAGTTTTAAAGAATTGAAATTGAAAAATTTAATTGAATTGTAAATTCATGAGAAATTTACGGGAAAAAATGGAGCAGGTTGACTAACTACATAATTTCTATTAACATATGGCCAACTATAATTGGGTCAAGACAGAAGAGCTTTTAAACAGAACTCGCTCGGACATCGCCAGGGTTGTGGCGATCAGCTCGGGTCACTGGCCATTAGGGATACATACGCCCAAGCTCGGCATCCCTTTTAAGACATACTGCCGGCATTGTGGAAGTGTTAACGAGAAGGAGACTCTCTTCCACTTCCTCTGCAGATGCCTGGCACTACGAACAGCCAGGTTTCGCACACTGGGTAAACCTTTCTCCGACGACCTGAGTGAGGTATTTTCGAAATTAATATCTGAGCAATATTTGATATATGCAAGGTCCATAGCATACCAAGTTTTGAAAAATTGTCAAACTTTTTTTTTTAATTTAACGGATTAAAAAAATCAAATCTGAGATTTTGCAGATAAACAAGATATAAGTGCAGATACGTGCAGTTTATTCATAACATTTTAGATGCGTACAATGGAAGTTTTACTCTTTTTCATACTTTTTCCCAGACAGCTGCGGTAACAATTATTTTCTCTAGGGTCTCTGATCATATATGCATGTATTATACAGGTATATATTGTACTTCATAGGGTATATCTCTATGTTAAAAACTATGAATAAAATCAGTATACCACTATCTGTGGATTAGTTTGTTGCATCACTCTTGGAAAGTTTGTGACCCTTTTTGAGTTTCATATTTTTTTTTATCTGAAGTTTAGAGCGCAAAGTGTAAGTAAACTGGCTAATGAGTTGATTTTTAAAATTAAAAAATTAGACCTGACGTAGAAGTTTTATTTCTTCTGTTATTGCTTAGCAGAAATATTATCTATAATTTCAATATTTTTTGGGCCTCCTTTTGCTTTTATTACAGCTGTACACGGCCGATTCATAGATTCTGACATGTTTTGTCATGTTGAAGTGGGTATTGAGTCCCAGATTTGAATTAATAAATTTTTCGGGGTTTGAATTGATTCTGGGAGCTTCCATGCTACTCTAAGTTTCATTGTTGACTAGATATTTTCAGTTGAATTGAAGTCTGGGCTGTAAGGAGGTCTCTGATTGTGTAGAACCTGCAGGTAAACTACTGGTGTTACTCTTGAGTCCAAAAAGCACATTCTACCTCCTCCTTCTCCAGAAAAACATACCCAGACCATTACACCTTCAGCTTTCAGGTTCGGAGACGTTTATCACTGAGTTTCTCTCTTATTTCTCTACGTCCGAGGATTCTTCCATCTCCGACATGCGACTTAAACTTAGACTCTTCGGAGAAGATGACGTTGTTCCACATCTCTTGAGTACAAAAAACGTGGTCTTGAGCACGGAGTAAACATTTTTACCTGACTCTTACGTAAGTACGTAGTGGAAAATATGGCTTCAATACTGAAGCAGTCCAGCTTTAACCAGTCTTCTTCTCACTAAGTTTGCCGACTTTTATTTTCATGTCGTTCACTGCCGTCGGCTTTGGAGTACTAAAAGGTGACTTTCAACCTTTGTGCTATTTCACAGCTAATTGCATTTACACGCGCTAAGATCAAGATATTCGATTTACACATTGTACTGATCTTTCACATCACTTATTATTGTTCCATATTGCACAGTTATCGCTAAATGCACCTTTCTTACATAATTCGAACTATTTATATATTATGAACCATATTTTGCTATGTAGTGCAAAAAAATATCGATACGGTAATAAATTCTTAGAATTGCAACTCTAAAAATGGGCGTGGGGTGATATTAAAACAACAATTACAGAGATAAATATATACATATCTGCTGGCTTTGCTGCAGAGAACGTTGGACCAGGTGTTCCGTGGCTAGTACCAATTTATCTAAACTGTATTTCACTTAATCACGTTCCCTTTAGTTGAAGACGTGTTCATGTTGAGTTTATTCCGAAAGCTGGGAAGCGTGGGCACGAATCTGCAAAGGGTTTCAGACCTATCAGCTTATCCTCCTTCTTTCTAAAGATGTTTCAACGTATTCTAGACAATCACATATGAAAGACTATTGAAACATGGGAAATCTTAGCATAATTTCACTAAGGAGCGAGCACAGTAAAAGCAATTTATTACAAACAATACCCACAATACCCCTTAAAAGTCGAAGATACCTTCAATAATATCCGAATTGAATCGAAGGAAGCTCTAATTCATTAAGGTGTGGAAGAGTTAATTAACCACTGGATAGTGACCATGCTAAGAATTAGACTCAATTAATCGACCCTCGGTAACAACAGTTCCACCAAATCCATAGAAAGAGGTACACCTCAGGGAGGGGTCATATCTCCTCTTCTATTGCTTATGGTAATCAACGAGATCTTGTCAAGGTTTAATAGCGACGGAATCAAGGTTGTCGCGGATTGGTATGACGTGGTAATTCTAGTATCTGCGATGTTTTCATCAGTGATTTGCAAAATCATGGATGGTGCCTTGGGCAAGATAAGCACATTTGCTACTAGTTGTGGACTCGTCGTGAATCTAAACCAAATTAAACTGATGCTCTTTACCACATCTAAACAACAAATTACTATCTTTATCCGCCAGCGCTAGGTAATTAGGAGTGGTACTTGGCCCTAAGCTAAGCTGGAAGCTTGAAATAAAGCAGCGGGTAAAGGAAGTCTGTCCGGCTTTCTACACTTGCAGGAAAACCTTCGACAAGAAGTGGGGACTTCACCTGAAGATGGTCTTGTGAATAAGTACCGCAGTGGTACGTTCTATACTTTGCTGTGGGTCAGTACTAGGGCATCTATCAGTTTCCAATCCAGAGTAAACTGGGAAAAAGGAGAAGTGACGAACGACTACGGAATCAAAATCTTCACCGATGGTTCAAAAATGGACTGTGGGGTAGGGGCGGGGATTTTCTCTAATACCCTCACATATTAAAATTATACCGGCTACTTAAAACTTGCCTTCTATTGAAAAACATCAGTACACCATTTAGAACCATCGCTATCCTCATTGATAGTCAGGTCGCAACCAAGGCAATTGTGTCCGCTACGTCTTCCTCCAAGCTGGTGATATGAAACTGAAGGAAATTGCGGAGCAAAGCATAGGGGAAGTTAGCAGCTTTTTTAATGTCACAGGCTGGTTTTAAAGAAGGTTTACGCTGGCCCCCTCATCTCTACAGTTTATCGGCCGAACAACAACTGATAGGACACAGCGCTAAAGCGCTAATTAAATTTTAGCATGGGGTGCTATTACAGCCACTCTAACCTATTTACCTACCTATGGAATGGTCAGTGTCAATGGATCATGCCAGCAAGGTGGCTAGCATGAAATGTTATTAATTCAAATAGAATATTTTTGATTGAATATTTTTTGAATATTTTTTATTGATTTTTTTATTGAATCCAAAGAAAAAAATGTTGGAAATTTATTCAAATTCAAGGATATAATTAATATTTTCGATATGGCCACCTTTGGCAAGAACAATTTCCTTGAGACGGTCAATAAATTTATTGCATGTTGCACGCAAGTGTGGCTGTGGAATGCCCTTCCATTCCCGGCGAAGCGCTAACTCGAGCACGTCCGTTGTTTGGTATTTTTTAGTGCCAACATTGGCTTCAAAATGTCCCAGACAGAAAAATTTAATGGATTCGCATCTGGGGTATTCGATAGCCATTGTGTCGAGGAAATGAAGTGCGGAACCTTTTATCGCAGCCATTATTGATTTGCTCGGGCTTTACGAAAAGGTGCAAAGTCCTGTTGGAATGTCCAGGGTCTTTGGCCGAAATGTTTGCCTGGCCATTGCGTTTATCTTAACGCCACGGTCCAAAAATACGAGCGGAAACCGACCATCGGCAGTCACTGCGGCCTAAACCATCAAAAACGGTGGCGCTTGCTTCCTGGTGGCCATCCTTTGGTCGAAATTATAGTATGACCTCTCTGGTAGGTAAACTCGATCATTTTGCTCGTTGACAAGTTGCTCAATTGGAAATGGTGCTTCATCAGAGAAGACGATGTTTGGCAATTGGCCACTTGCGTGGAAACGGATCAACTCCTTTGCTCTTTCCACTCTAACTTTTTTTTGGTCAGGTGTGAGATCATGCACTTTTTGGAACATTAAGGCCTTGAGTCGGAGCTCATTGTTCGAAATGTGTCGCATCCGTTCTCTGGATATGTTTAGCTCAGAAGCCATTCTTCCGCTACGCCAAGGATTTCTTTCGATTCTTCCCTTCATACTCCAAATCACTGTTGATGATGTTGGTGTTTTTTTCAGACCACCTCAGCACCACCACCAGCATTTTGCAATGCTGCCGGTTTCGTTGTAATGCGATATGGTGCGATACACAAACATTTTGTTCACTTTTAAATGTTTCAGCTCACGAACAATAGCTGGTTGTGATTTCCCAGCCAAAAAAAGGGCAATAACACTATTCCATTTGAATTTAATTGTCGATAGAACAATAACTAAACACGTGATAAAAGAAAAACCTTACACATGCATATCAGCAATGAAATAAGTTAACAACTGTCAGATTTTCAGTGCGCAGTCATTCGTAGTTTGGCAGACACAGCGACGTGAAGTTGGTAACAGTTCATGTCAGCCACCCTGTAATTAGTTATACACTCAAAGGCAACCAAAGTATCAAATACGAACTAAGAGTTGTAGCACTTTTTGAATGACAATTGATATAAGTGGTTCTCTATTTAGCCATCATACGACCCTCACAGAAAGTCACACATATTATCCTTTTAGGTAATAAATCACCTGACAAAATTGTACATAAATAGTTAATTTGAGCTCAAAATATATAAATGTATACAATTTTACCCGACTATAAATGCGTCTTGTTAAAGAAATTTATTATAACATATTATTCACACATAAATTAAAATAACTTGCAATTTAATGATCGTCGCATAAATATTCTTCAGACGAAGAATATGCTTTATTTTCGTCGCAAACTTGCTAGTTTTATTATAGATCATCCCGCAGTGTGAGTATTATTGTCGCAATACAAAATATTGAAAACTGTATCAATTTTTTGTAGTTTGTGGAAAATATTATGTTATTCTAAACTTCCTCGAATATGGATGAAAGTTCAGCCAAAGGACTCGCAACTTTTTGAATAAGACTCACTATTTCTCTACAATGACTTTGTTTCAATTATTTTCTTAAAGAGATTACATTTATAAACAAATGCACGGATGGAATTTGAAAAAAATTATAGAAACTTACTTTTCAAAATGGGCCGTATGAGGGTTAACTACTGAATTGATTTTTAGGAAAAAAAGATAGAAATCATTTCGTCAGTTAAGTGCATCTGAGAAATAAAGAGAAGAGCAATGTCTTTTAACACACAAAAAACCCTTTAAAAAAGATTAAGAATGGTTTCCGAAATTAAGGGTAAAAAAGTTGAATTTTTACTTAATGCTCTGTATGTAATTTTCGGTCTTGTGCGGATGGACTTCAAAGCAGCCATTATCGCAGTTTTCTAGGAATGCAATTCTGCTGGATTGAACTATCTCTAACTGAAAATAAATTGCAATTAGGTGTAAGTGATAAGTGAGAGTTTTTAGCTCGATTCGAGGACAAGTTTCTAACGGATCGCCGAAGAGCTTCGGCTAAGATTCGTGTAAACATACCAATTGGATAGAGCTGGAATAGAACAAGTTTCTTTTCAAAGGATAATTCAGAGTAGCGTTACGAGCCCCAGATAGATAAGGAGAGTACAGGACGAGCAATTTCTTTACAACAAACAGTCTGTTTTTAAGGCGGATCTGATTTAATATGGAGACGGATATGTTTGGAGGTGCACACCAAGATTTTTATCATGGACCTTGGTTTCTGGGCGGTATATTGAAAACATCTTTCAAGACTAATCCTCCTTACAAGATAGCATCCGTTTTACCGCTGATTTACTTGTTACAGATGTGGAGGAGATCAGCACTTAAATGATCTAATTGTATAGTAGCTGTTTAAATATGATTTCTGTAAAATAAAATGTCTGAGATGATTACGAGCCGATTAGAATTATCCAAAGCCTCTTCCCGAAGATAAAACTGCAATAGAAGCCGCTTTGGAGAAAATCCCTCAGCAGGAGATCGAAAAACGCATTCAGAGCACCCTAAATGGCATCAAACAATAACTAGAACACCATATAAAACAGGTTTGCGAAAAAACCCCTGCTGGCTGCCTGTGCATAATAAGACCTACAATTCACAGTGTGTGTTTTTTTCCACTTTTGTTGCCGGTGAGTGTGAAGGAATTGGATTCGCCTCTACGGATTTACATTTTTTTATGTTTATGTAAGTACACGTAAATACATAAGTAGACTGAAAATAAATAGGCTCTATGCCACTTAGCTGTTAGATACATTCATTCATCCTCGTCAACAACATCATTACTGCACATAAAATATCGTACTTCTAACATGTTGTGAAACTTAACACCCCTGACAGGTGCACAGAATCACATCACAAGCCTCATTGCTTCATGTACTTGTAATCTTTTATGGAAGCTTTGTCAATGTGAATAATACTTTCGTAAATTACCCCATTGGGAAGCAACGGAGACGAGCAGACACCTAATACCTGCTGAATTCATGCGGCGTAATCGTCGTACATATTTTGTGTTGCATAGTGAAAATTAAAATACCGCCTCCGCCCATGCTCATTGCTTCCCCAAAAAAGGGTCAACAAAAAAGAATTAAATTAGATACTAAACTCTGGTCGGCTAATTGAATTTCGTCTTTTTCAGTTTACATTAGGTATCTTGTGGATACATCATTGTCCATGGCCTTTGAATAACTAGAAGGGTTGCCTCTATTGCCTCCCTTCTAACGCTTCCCGTTAATTATCACATCCATTTTCGCATTTTCCGTTGGCAAAAGCTCCGTAATTATGGTATCTAAGTAACATAATCTTCTTTGGTGGCCGATGTATGTCTACTGCTTCATAATTATAGTAATAATTAAGAGAATGAACATAACAGCATCTGCATGTGTGTAAATATTATCGTCGAGCATGTTCAGTGACCTAAACAGATACAAACCCGCTTGGGTACCCGTACGAACGAGTAATTACAGCCGGCTCACCATTAAAATTTTACAAATGTTTATACTGCAAGACCATTACACACCACCGCAAGCACGATGGTGTAATACCATTACAACATCCATTTTTGCCCCTAAACCGCCACCATAAACCACTGTCACTGCCACGAATAATTTACAATTTTGTGCCTCTGCTCCTTGTGCGATCATTTGTTTGCTAGCAACTACAGGCGGAGAGTTGTGTCCGGTGAAGGTGCTTTATTTTGCAATGATGGGTTTTTAGCCTGGTATTTTATTTGGTTTAGAGCAGATTTGGGGGCTGGGTAACTGATAAAATTTAATTTTGGGCCATATTCAATAAAATGTGTGCTGATAAGGAAAGGTACGAGTAAGTCTTAAATCCAAAAGAAAAAATATGGAATGGTTTAAGTCCGTTCGAAACGGGTTATATGATACCCTATTCTTCTTTGTTAGCAAAACACCGATAATATAGTGATTAAAAGAATTCAAGAAAAAGATTTAAAAGTATGACAAATGAAAAAAGAAGAAAAGAGATGGATATTACACAAGAGCAGATTGTACCATTTACGACCACTGTCCCTAATTTTTCAAACAATCTTCTTTCCTAAAAACGCCCTCAAAAAAACGCCAGATAGTTTATCAAAGAAATTTTGTTTATTTCTTTTTTTCTTAAAACCTCACAATAATAGTGCGCGGTGATTTACTCATTTTTTTTAAAAAAAACTGCAAAGTAGAAATACTAGAAATAATAAATTTGAGTTAGAAAAAGGGCGAAGTTGCAGAAAATGGAGAGGGAAATTCGTTGATGACCTTGAGTGTCCTTGAATGTTCTTAATTTCTGTCGATATAGTCATGCCCGTCCATTGTCCGTCCACCTCTCCATCGATATATCACCAGTTGTTGACCTTAAATTTTAAACTTTTAAACACGCCCACTCTGATAAAATCTTTCAAAAATCTATTTGCAAAAATTCCCAATGCCATGCCCACTTTATTAGGGATGGATTAAAATATGGGGATATCATATGATCCGTTGTGGACAGATTACAACTTTCCTGTATGTTTTTCATTGGGTATTGCCTTTTATTGTAAGCATTTGTTCCATAAACTTACCGTTACGGAGATATTCAAGAATTTCTTTCTTGAATGTTTGAGATTTTCTAAAAGCTCACCTCAATTTTTTCCGAAATGGTTCAAGATAGGAAAAAAATGCTTATAAGCAAAGTTATATGTATAAGGTTAAGTTTAATAGTCACCTTGAAAGTGCTAGAATGCAAGTCCTGATGTGGGATAAACTTATATTTGTTTGCATGAAAATGAGTTCTTTTCAAATTGACATTATTTAGAACAGGAACAAGCAATTATCCAAACCCAAGCATTAGCGAGCAAGCATTAGCGAGCAATGGTATTTCCTAGTGCAATAGGTGTTAAAAATGGTGGCCAATTGAGAAGATTAAAGAAATTTATCCTACAGTAACAGCCCAAGTGTTGCAAAAAGTTTATACAAAATATCCCCAAGAATTCTACGAATGTTTTAAAGCAGCACTTTTCGACTTCTACATATTACAGTAAAAAATGGGATTAAGGAGATTATTTTTTCGATATTTTCTAAAGGGTTTAGTTTTCTAGAAAACTTATAAAATTAAAAGTTGATTGTTTCATACTATTCTATATAACGCATGTTTCAAAATTACCCATTTTCATGCAAACAAATGGAAAGTTGATCCATATCCTTAAAATAAAGGATACTTACCGACTTTCAAGATAACCATTAAACAAGATGACTAACAAACATCGATTATCTCCATTTTCTACAATTTGCTCATAAGCGTTTTTCTCGTATCTCGAACCGTTTCCGAGAAAAAATGAGGTGAACTTTTCAAGAAAAACTCAGATTTCTCTCTTGGATATCTCTGTGACGGTTAAGTTTACGGAAAAATATTTACACTAAAAGACAGTTATTTGTCTATTTCCTTTCGATTGCCTATCTCAAAGTTACCCATGCCCATTTATAGTTTGTTCCTTTTCCTCAAATCCAAGGACATGCAAGGTCACCAAACATCGTCTCACTCCACTTTCTAGAACTTTGCTTTTAAGCATTTTTCTTATATCTCTTAACAGTTTCCGAGATATTGAGGTTAGGTATTGAGGCTATTTAAAAGACGCACCCCATATAAAGAACGTGACATCTACATACGAGTATATGTACACATATTCTGTTTTTATTCAAACAAATTTGGTTGGATATACGTCATTTTAAGTTTTCTTCTCGTAGTAAAGTAAACGCTGCAATTTACCCAAATGATCAGTATTCCCACCCAGTAAAGATGTTTATCTATCTAAATACCAAATATGAATGTAATGGAGGTAGTAACAAAATGCCTTTTGCCGAATAGTGGCTTTGAAAACTGTAATACAACATGACTGGGAGCATAATTCTGGGCGTGGCTGTGGCCAAAATTCAAAAAATCAAACACTTTATAAAACTTAAAAGTGAGGAAGCCTATGAGATTGAAGTCTAGCCACGAGCTACGTTTTAAGTCCTATTACTAGTGAATAGCTTTAAAATAGATCTATCAGAAATTTCACCACTCATTAGATTTACAGTGAGCGGTCAATTTGGCCGCTATATAAAAAGTTAATGAAGAAAGTAAACTGAAAGAAAGTTTGTATACACGTATTCTATAATATACTCGTAATAAAGTTGCCGACTAAATATGCAGTGAACTTCTATGGCAATTTATGATTAAATGGGAAGAATTTCCATCTAACAAGTCAATATCTTTCAGCATTCCAATTTCTAGTAAAAAAAAACTTGGATGGATGAAGCTATGATCTTGAAGTCGATAAAGAGATTCCCAAGATATTAGCATCAGAATACCACTACTGCATCTGGTATTCTGAAGGCTCCTTAATCAAAAGACACTACTATAACCGTTGACTATTTACTCGTACCATGCCGGTTTTGATGTACATCGATGGGTTCTGATGGTTTTACACTAAAGCAGAGCATACAATGCGCAATGTTGACAAAGCAGTTTCTGAACTCTGCCAGACCTTCACAAAAATTGTGCTCAGATCATTCTCTTCGAGGCAGGGGTGGCATTCTGTCTTTGCAGCCAGGCTTAGTTTGCTTAGATTGTAATACAGGCAACAGTGGCATGTGAGAAAATTCACCAGCTTCCTTACACTCTCTTTATTTAGAGTGAATATTTATAGAATAATACGAGTAAATAGGAATAACTGATCTGGGAATAATAATGCTGTAGATGAGCTAGCTCTAAATTCATTCATTCCAGTTCATTATTATTATCTTCTACACTTCCTCACCAGGTACCCAATAAAGTTTGACTTTATTGTCTCTGGTAAGAGGGTGCAAGCTACCAAAGTAGCACTTAACCAACTTGGAGTCGATTGAATACGAACTCAGTGCTTTGAATTCTGCTTAACTCTCTGAAAATACGTGCATTCTAGCTCCTCTAATGCCCTTTTCATGGTTTATCCTAGCGTAGATATCAATGATCTGGAAAACACTGGGACACATACCTGGTGATAGCGAGATTTCCAATGATATTTCAGATTTAATTTTCGATCCATCGATAAACCACACCTGATTTTTTGGGTTCAGTGACGATCCACCGATAGACCAGTTAGTGCGGTCCAATATTTTTACCTTGAATAATCTACCAAAGCAGTTTTGTCTGTTCATCAATTCAGGGAATTTAGTAAAGCATGCCATTTTCGGGAATGGAGTTAAGTAGTTTTATTTGTCTCATAAGATTGCCTGGTTTATTGTTACGTCCTAGCTGCAATTTAATAGCATTGGCATAAGCTAATATAGTAACTTTTAGTGAGGTCAAAAATTGACATTTGTTCTCTTCTTCTCTTGGTGAATGGTACTAGAATGGTCTTACAAGGATTAAATGAGAGTCCTTCTCTATTCACCATTCTAAAACTGTCTTAAAGAGATTTGCGGGACTCCGAGAATGGTCGAGTCATGTCTTATTTAGCAATGAACCTTAATTTTTGAAGTTCTGTTAGTATATTGTCGATGATTAGAGAGAAAGAACTCCCCCTACCGACACTAACACTTCTCCAGAAGAAGAAGTAATTTTCCGACTTTTTTCCATGGCCCTTATCCATTGTGGAATCTTTGATCCCTTCATCCCTCTACCACTGATTGCTCTTGCTATTGAGTCGTAGCAGGTATTATCGAAAGCTCCTTCAATGTCAAGAAAAGCAAAACGAGCGATTTGCTTGGAGCAGTAAATCCGTTCTATCTTTTAGATCCTTCGCTTGTATCTTTCCGCGTATTTGCCTTTAGTGTGCGCAAAAGTGCTGTGGAGTAGATAGCTCCAGTCGTCTGATATAAATATTAATAAGCCTTTTCATCATTTTCACTATAAAAGATGTTTAACTAAAAGATGGGTAACTAAATAGATTAGAGCATATTACCTGATTTGGGGATAAATATCACATTATCTATTCATCAGATCGATAGGATATATACCAAACTATAGCTGACACTATATAAAGCGACTAGTGCACGTAGTGTCAAATACACCCCTTTTTGAAGAAGTGCTGGGAAAATACCATCTGTAGTTGCTTTAAATGGCTTATAGTAACCTATTGCTAATTCAGCTTTATCCGATCCCTTAGTTCGAGACGACAATTAAGACTAGACCTCCTTTTCAAACATCAGCGGTCACGGATAGGAGGAAGAATTTCGGCCATGATCGGGAAGTGTGGTATGCCGCCTAGAAATTTTGCATGCGAAGGATTGGATTGCGTCAAAGTAAGCAGTACTACAATGCCCAAAATCACTGTTCTTCTTTTTATAAATATATACTTAATCATCTTTTTAGAAATCAGAATATACATACTTAGGACGACTTAAGGAAAGAAATTGTTTAATCGCTTTATTCACAAATAAGAAAAACGACAACACGATTGTAGTGTACCTTTCACTCAACTCCTTATGAACGCATTCGTTTGCTTTAATCCACAAGATATTGCCACTTAAAAAGGAATACTAATTAAGATTTACGCCTGACAAAGGAATAAGAGAAAACTCGCCCACACATAATCCTCGAAGTCTGAACATTAGAACGTTCTTGCGAATAAAAAGTATAAAATCTTAAATTAAATAAAATCAAATCTTCAAATTTATGTAAAATCCTTTTTGAAGGAGAAAACTATGTCAAACCCATTGCGCTGCAATGAATTCTCTTCAAAGGAAAGGGATTGTAAATGGGAAAATTCAATTTATACTTCTGGCCGTAAATGTTCTCTCTCGTTCATATATCCCGGCATCGGAAAACACTTCAAAGTTGATTTCAAGATATTTCAGCATAAGAACCATTCGGGATTACCATTCAATACGCTCTCTTTCCTAACAGTCAACCTAGAGCTTCCTGTGCACTTTTCCAATCTACAATTACCATTTTACATATTTCCAATTGAAACTTTTGGTCAGCTTTGAAGAAAAAGCCATAACAAAAAAGAAAACCAAAAGAAGTTTTACATAAACTTCCCGTTGACTTCATTAGAAAATTTCTAGGACTTTTTCCATCTTTTGTTAACTTTCATAGAAAAGAACAGCACAACAGCACGCCCCCGAAGATGTAAACAACGGAAACAGCAAACAAATTTCTTAGTCGTCCTTAAAAGCCCAAAAACTTTATCCTGATATTATTTTTGGGATGGTATGAGATCCACTCATTGTCTCGTTATAAGGAAGACTGATCCCCTTCACCCTGTGTGTATCTAACATAACGAATCATGTAGAAAGTTCTCACCGAGTATGGTATAATGGGTTGAAGGAGGCCGTCGTCTTTGGGAAATATTTTTGTCAAAGTACTTATGATGTATGGCAGAGTATTGGGCGGGGATGACTCTGTCTAGAATTGTTTGAATGCGGTACCTGCTATCTTGAAGAGGTTTTTCAAGTGATTTTATCCTATATATAGAAGTGCGCACCATCTATGTGGATAAGTGCACTTGAGGGGCATACTCCTCAACAAATAAGAGTTCTTAAGTAAATAATTAGTTTAAAAAGCCAGGAAATTTCGTTAGCAGACATAAAAGTAAAATTTGAACCATCGTGTATGCACAGCTAGCAAGGCAAAGTATTTAATTTAATTAATGACTGAGTGAACATGTTGTATGTTGTTGTTGCTTTTTTTGGGGGATTTGGATGAACTTTCACTAATTATTTTAATTGTATTATAAAGATAAATTAAATTAAAGCCTAAAACATTGAGAAGAAATTGAGTTAGGCATTAATATAAGGCAATAGGCTTCAGAGCTACGATTAGAGTAATTTCGTTTTCGTTGAAGAGAAAGTAGAAATCGAAAGCAGTTGCAAGAAAATGTCAGACTATAATATTTAAATCAGTATCTCTCCTTTTTTCTATTTTTGCTTTGGCAAATATTGGTTTCCTGAAAATTGTTAATATTTATATTATGATCAAACTTGACATTACTGTGATAGAGGAACTTACAAAAGTGAGTCTCTCAATTCTATTTGTCTGTCTCAGACTAAATGGTTGGACGGATTTTGTTCAAACTGGGAACTGTATGGTCACAACTCGAAGCGAAATCGGAATTGTCATTCTATTCTCACAAATAACGATACATTACGAATAACCGATAAAAAAAAAGATTTTCTCGAAAATAGCTTTAACAATTTTTACCAAATTTCATACGTATAATGGCGTACCAGATTTTCTGTATAGAATGCAAGAAAATTTTGTCCGTCAAAACATCCGCCTTTGATAGTCCATGATTCTGTGCAGTAAAGCAGGATTGGGATAATGAGGGCCGTTTTTAAAGTTACCTTATTTGACCATCAGAGGGCTTTGCTACTCAAGCCAAAGAAACAGCGGTTGGCAAGACTGCTCTCTGCACTGATGTCATTATTCGGATTTTCAGCGCAGCCTATGTATACAGAGTTGTGGCTGTCTATTGTGAAGTTCTGTCCAAGTTGCTGATGTTGAGCATCTTTTTCTAATAATAACATTCTAATAAACAGCGTTTTTTGTTTCAATATTCATGAAAGCACCACAATGTCGAAACTAAACATGGCTCTATTATATATGCTTATCTCTATAAATTCTATCGACTTTGGTGACTTTAGTGACTTCAAAATTGTCAGAGAGATGGTGAGTATCTATTTGGAGGTCATGGGTTTTTTTCAAGATCCGCCAAATGATTTATGGTGGACTTACCTGGCCTAAAACTACACGAATATGGACTAGTCAAATTATTGACAAAAGGTTTATTTCGTTCATATCATATGGCAGCTGGAATCTCATATGCGAAGTTGATGAGGCTGATACTTCTGTAGTTGGCACAGTTCAGAAAGTCTTCTTCCTTGAGGATCGGGCAACTTTTGGGTATACTTTTTCCGACCATATTTTAGAAACGAGTTGATATATGCTTCGTAGCAAATCATCCATAGTCGGTTCCAGCAGCCTTGTTGGATTTAAGCTTAGATATTTTTATCTTCATTTCACTTTTCTTGCGTGGACGAAAATCTGCCTAGCAGCGAAATCGGACATCACTACCCTGTAACAGTCTGCAGAAGTAGTCTACCACTAGATTTACTTTCCTATGTCTACAGCCTTCTTTCCGTGCTTTGTAGCCTTGGCATGCTCTTATGCTCTTCACTTACCTATCTGAACATTATTCTTGATCAAATTTTAGTTGAAAACGAGATATGGGTTAAATTCAGGTCACTAATCTGGTGGACCGTGCTGAATAAAGTTTTAAACAGAGTTTAACGAATGGCAGCAGTAGATAACATAGGCATCCTGCAGTCGTATCCGACAGACGAATTAATATACTCCCTGATCTATGTATTCACTCTAACTCTCATAGACGATACGACATATTACCGTCTTATTTTATTTTAAGTCTGTTCCCATACTTGCAACAGCATACGAACTTTCAATGAGGGGATATAAAAGTTGCCACCTTCAGGTGACATAATTATGAGAGAATGGGTAGTTAAAGTATCGAGTGCATACATACTCAATTAATTTGTATTACATCGAGGACTGGTTAAGTCTCCCACTCACTAATTGACTGAACTACATTCCTGTGGATTTGAAAACTAGGATAGAAGAAATAGAAGAACTTAGTGTTGATAAGAAGTGTGTAATCATCAATCTAGTCAATAATGATTCAAAGACAAAATATGGGGTCATTGTCTCTACATACATACACCAACGCCCTATTATTAATAGGACTATGTGATTGTCTTCCAATCGGAATGCTCAAGTAAAAAAATTGTTATAATCGTAACCGGAATGCGCAAGCAAAAAATTGCTATAATCGTTAATAGTCAGGCCGCTATCAAATATATCAATTGGATTGTGGCGCTGCGTATGAGTCATTGATCAATCGGAAATCGAATAAACATTGGTCTTTTCGACCACTGCATGATATTGTCAAGCATAAAACGTCGAATTAGGAGCTGTCCATGTAGGTGTATTTCGTACAAGTATTTTCATTCCTTTTCACAGCCCCTCAACAAAATGCAAACAATTGGGCACAAACATTGATTTGAGCAGTCAGCAGTTTTCTAACCAACGCCCATGCCGGTCTTCAAGCAAATCATGAAGTTAAGTAGGTGTAATACTACATACTTAAGCTTACCCCCAAACAAGAAAGTGCAGGAATCTGATCGGCCGTTGAACTCCGAATATGTCGAAATAAGGTATCCGCTAGCCTGCATAGTTAGGATAATATTATTACGAGTATAGATACAACTTTCACTTCTACATTTCCATAGTCTTTCCTTACCGAGTGTGTGCTTGCAGTTTTTCTTTGTATTTTATTTGCATAATTTGAATACAATTTGTGCTACCCAGTGGTTAAAATTCCAATAAGTATTTCACCCAAAACGTGTGTAAAATTATTCATTTTGCAGTTTTTTAAAAAAAATTCGACTTATTATTTTAAAGAAACAAATTCACTTGGATCGAAAAATACCCAAGGAACGGAAATGTGAGTTCATATTAAAGACTGTTGAACGGTAAACCCTGGTCCAGACTGCATTAATTCTCGTTAACAAGTATTTTCTTATGTACAAGGTTAGTCAAAACTCATACAAAACAATGTAAGTCTTATTACATCGCAAAAAGTAGTAGAGGCGAGCTTAAATAATTCATTCTGGCGAAAACCATTCTTCCAGTCCACTAAAAAAAAAGAAATCTAAATGGCAATAGTGGGTTAAAAGGAGGATGTTTCTTAAAAAAAAAAAAAGGTTAAAACGAATTTTTCTTTTGTCAGTCAAAGACTAATGCAATTCTTATTCTCTTCACGTTTGCCATTTGACGTCAATACGTAGTAGGTCTTTTCGAAAGCAATTACCTAAACAACAACTTAACTATAGAACCGCTTCAGTAATTATTCAGTTGTCCTTTGTCAGCTTACACAGCCTTCCCCATATGTATCTACAAAATCGAAAAGAAAATAAAAATCTACATATTTTACATTTGGATGTGTACATTGAACTGGGGCACTCTTCCTCTGTGAAAGGTTACTTGGCCAGCACTTCGTATCACTTCGAATGTTTAGCCCTTTTTCTGTGCATTAGATAAGTGATGCGTAAAAAGAGCGATTCAAATGCCAATTCAAAGGCAATCTAATAGTCCTTGTATCAGGTCAAGCAGCAGCATCAGAAGCAAGTAGTTTTCACTGTAAAACCTTTTTGCACCATCACCTAGATACGTCTATACACTCCACCTTGTGATTTGTTGTCTCTCTTTGTAAACTCTTGAAAATGCCAAATGTTTACATAGAGACACTACATACAACCTAAGGCATAAACAAATTGGGAATGTTAATAAAGGGACTTGTCGTACTACTGTCCGTAAAAAAACAGGTCAACGTGTACAGGATACAAATCTCCAATACCCCATCCCCTACTAAGGTATATTAACCTTTAAAGTGGATAATGCAAAGTGATTTATCAATTATATTCGGGTAGGCAGGCGCCAAGGATAATGGACGTGTTAAAGAAGAAATGGCCAAGTAATAAAGCATCCCTTGTGTCTCTTGTCTATAAATTAGGTAAATCTGTGGGAAATCTCTTAATAATTTATAGTCCTCGCCGTTGACGGTAATTCTCAAATTCCTAGGCATTGTACGGGGCTGGGTAGTAAGTATACCCAGTTCAGCAATGCGCGCCAAAATATACCTTTTAAAGCCTTAATGGCATTCAGATTTTGTTTTACCTCTGAGGGTGTTAGTATTCCTAACGCCAACGTTTTCTGTACAAGTCCAGGTAATGTCGTAGAACCAAATGAATTTATTCCATTACTTGGTGTTGTTTCATCCTTTCACACCCGCTGGACCCTTTCACTGGTTGGTTTCTTTTAGGTATTCTGCCTAAAAGAAATGTGAAAAATAAAGAAAACCATTGGGGCGGGTGAGAAAAGATACTCGTAAACTGTGCAGAAATTTATTTGCACTTTCGATGTATTTTCTCATGATGTCGACTGAGAAAGGGTCCTCTTTCTTTTCCTGGTGCAGAATGCGGGAAAACTCTGCGTCCGGGAGGGAAAAAGACGATAAAAAGATTATTAATATACATATACTTTATGCCTTCCGTTGAATTCTTTTTCATTTTTTGTCGTTTTCGCTGTTGGAAAATTCGTTCTTCGGTCATAAATCAATAAAGGAGTACATGGAAGGACGAAAAAAAAAAAAAAAAAAAAAAAACAGAACGAAAAGAGCTCAAAGAAAAATGCTTGGAATTGATTTAATATTTGCCTTATACTTTTCTTTGGAAAATGAAAAATGACTGATTTCGCTTTCCTTCTTATTTGCTTTGTCTCCCTTCACTGTTATATATTTGCAAAAGGATTCCTTGATTTAGTACTTTCATTAGACAATAAAATTTTGTGAAGCATATTTTATATAAATCTTACTCGTATGTATGGTATTCTCTTTATTAGGCAAGCTTCTTTTCGGTGTTGAGAAGGGTTCAGTGGGTGTGCAGGGGTTACCTTTTTAATAAGTTCTTTAGCAAATAACTTCAATAATAAAGTTGATAGTACCTATAGAGAGGTTATGCTTAAAATAAAAACTGGATTTAGTCTTCCTGGAGATCAAGACAATACGGTGATCACATGCGAACCTATAAAATAATATTTACTGTTCTAGTGCCTTTTTTTATTTGCATTCCACATTTTTAGTACGTAATTCTTTTATGTGAAGCTAACGTGTTAACTTAACATCTAGCTATGGTAATGGCTATTAAATGTAAAGGGCTCTCAATCCGTGGAATGAATTCATCATAATCATTTGGGTTAAGAAAGTAAACATATTTAGATGAACGCTATACGCTGTTTATGTGCTACAAGCACAATAAGTTTAATGACCTCAAGAAGTCAGCTCATGATGAAAAATAACCAATAAAAAAAAAAAACTTAAAGGCAATACAAGTTTAAGAGGATTGTTTTAATAAGGAAAACATAAGGATTGGTGACATTTTTAAAACCAGTGGGGTATACCAGTGGTGTGTTTTAACCATTCCACAGGATGTAGGTTGGTTACATACATATGATAGCCACATCGCTATCTTAATGTCGTAAACAGAAATATAGACACTCGTTGATATATTAGGGGTGCCGTCACATAAGGCCATATTTCAAAGTATGGCCTTATGACGCTTTCGCAAAGCGACATAAGACCATATTCCGAGGTATGGCCTTATGACGCTTTGCAAAAAAACTTACATTTTACTAAATTTTAAATTAAAATTCAAGGCGAATCAAGTGTATGTAAGAAAAAAAACTATGAACATCACTTCGACTCATACACCGGACGGCCTTCGGCCTCACATGCAGCTGCTCATGTCGCCGCTACGCAGCGTATCTTTTATATTATATAATTCTTTTTCTTGTATCGTTTGAAAGTTACTTATCTCGCTTTATGAAAGCTACATAATGCCATACCTTTCGCAAAGCGACATAACGCAATATGGACCTATATTAGGTTAGGTGTCTGCATCAGTATACAGACACACGACCGAAGTTCTCTAGTACAACAAATCCTAAAAGTGTTCAACCACGAAAAGAAGTATTGCAATGCATTTCAAAATAATGTGTACCACTTGTACCACAGATAATTGATAGGTAAGAAAGTCCAGTGAAAAGATGCCCGAAAAAAATTAAATTTTCGTCTCGATTCGACACAAATTCAACCATTAGACTATGAGACTCGAGACAATGGAAGAAGCTGCATCTCAATTTTCCTAACAGAGCAAATTGGCTAGATTGACTTTAACTTGGGTTTGAAGTATCTAATAAACGATAGAGTGGTTTTGGATACATCGCAACTTTATTTGCAATGTAATCATTTAATTTGTATCTGTAAGGCTGGTTTGAAACAAATGACGGAGGTCGTGCAGATATCCCCTCAAGGGACCTAGACACACACTCATTCCTTAACTCCCCGAGTCATTGCAGTGTTTCCCAAGCCGAGGTTGATGCTATTCATCAGGCTACCGTCGGGTTGTCGATGGATACAAGATCGCAGACTGATGTTTTAATCTAACATCGACAGCCAGGCAACAATCAGATCCATCGTAGCCAAATTAGTGCAGTCTAGAGCAGTAAAAGTTTGCCGCTCATCTCTTACTGAGTACCTGGTCATTCGGCCATCCCCGAAAACTATCTAGCTGAGGAATATTTTAGACAAAATTCACTCACTGACAAAGTCATTTGTGAATTACTTGACTGACGGTGATGTAATAGAAAATCGAAATATAGAGCTGTGAAGTACTTAAATATATAAGAACATAAGTCATTTCAATGACATACTACTGGGTACTGCTACTGGCATTTGAGTATCCGCGTAATGACAAATACAAGTACTTTTCGAGTATATCAAAAACAAATAACGGAAAATCTCCTGAATATATTATTCACTAGCCTAATCACAAATACCAAGCTTCTTTAGCCAATACATTGCTTTAAGTCAGTAGGTGTATAGTACCCGCTAAAATGCAGCTGTCGTTGAATATCATCGGTTGTCAATTATTATTAAATGTGAGCAGACTTCAGTGTAGTCTCTATAGGTAGGTATACTGTTCGAAAAGAGAGTAGAAGAAATTTTCCACGACTGCCCGGAAGCTATCAGATAAGGATTTCAACAGTCCTACAACCACTTGCCGTATCCTACATCCTACTTTGACTTTTATACAAAAAGTATGGGCTAAAGAAGTTGTTCGGAATGTCCTGATTAAAATGACCGCAAATTTATACATCCACTGAAGTAGGGGTATGGTTGCGGTATTTCTTTCTTCGAAAGCTCGTAAACGGTTAGGTTTTCGAAAAATGAGTGTATATGTAGGTATAAAAGAGATTAAGGCTTTTCAAAGTTCTGTAAACATTTCATATTCTCCTTCTCCTTCCATTCAAAAAAGTGTTGGTTTGGTCCATATCCTTAAAAACAAGGGCAAGGACAATTAAGGTCACGGTTTAATTTGCCCTTAAACTTACTACAAATTTGCTAATAAGTGTTTTTCTCCTTTTCAAAAAAAAAGAACTAAAACTTTTTTTCTCAAATATCTCCCAAACGACTTAAGGAATAAATACGAGTATATCCATCAACAGATAACTATTTGTTCGTCCCCCGCCATGCAACTTCGCTCATAAGTGTTAACTTCCTACGAGTATCTGTAAAAGTTTCTGATTAAAACGAGGGGAACTCTTTAAAAAACTCACCCTGTATAAACTTGCTATTTATGTAAATACACAGTTAAGTCCTTTTCACTTTTCAAAACTTGGTTATCCTTATATCAGAGCATTTGGAAAATCATTTTTATGTTCCACAATCAGTCTTCCGTAACCGTCGAAGAACAGACTGTGACAAATATAATGGTATTCTTTCCGCTATGCTATCCTATTTCTACACCCCACCGAGTACACAGCTGGAACTGAACAAGCTCAACAATGTTCTTACCTCTGTTTCAAATCTTTATTTCAAATCTCGTCCAACAACAAGAAGGAAGGTAAGCAAACAGCCACCGAACTCAACTGCCTTCACTGCAAGAGCAGAAAGAACTTTAATGAAGCCAAGTTAACGAGCCTACCTCTGGACTGGAAGATCTACAAGGAGAGCATAATGATATTTAAGATAGAGGTCGGAAATGCTCTACGTAGATCTTGACGCAATTTCTGTCAGTGTATTGACAACACTGCTAGTGGACAGTGAAAAGTGATCTCTAAAGAACCTACCATATCCTGGGCAGAATCTGAAAAAGCATCGCTGAAACTGCTAATGGATAGTCACTTACCCGACTGTACGACTGTCTCTGCAGATAACCCTGCACCAGAGCAAACTCTAAAGAACCTACCATATCCTGGGCAGAATCTGAAAAAGCATCGCTGAAACTGCTAATGGATAGTCACTTACCCGGCTGTACGACTGTCTCTGTAGATAACCCTGCCCCAGAGCAAACTCGAAAGAACCTACCATATCCTGGGCAGAATCTGCAAAAGCATCGCTGAAACTGCTAATGGATAGTCACTTACCCGGTTGTACGACTGTCTCTGCAGATAACCCTGCCCCAGAGTAAACTGAATGCCCCTGATCCCTTCCGACCTCATAACTGAGGAAAAGTTAAAGTGAGCAGTGAACAGTTTTCATTCAAATCTCCAGGACCGTTATCTTTCCATTGCAACTTCATTTAGCCCTTGGAGTTATTAGGCGGAAACAGTCCTGCATTCTGAAGGGCTGCTTGATACTTGGAACTATACCAAGCACCTGGATCGAACTGAGGGTGATTTTTATACCCAAGTCAGGCAAAATCTTATACATATTCCCCAAAGATCTCAGACCGATTAGCCTGAAATTTTCGTAATAAAAACGAGAGGATTCTAAATATCTACATTAAGTACTCAGTGGAAGTACCTTGCTATCTAAATTCCAACATGCATATCAAAGAGATAAATCCATTACTATACCCCATCGGAAAATCTATAAAAATTTCACCATGGCGGCTTTTCTTGACATAGAGGAAGCTTTCAATAACGTTAAAGCCAATTCGGTTATAAATGACTACATAGGTTAATTATTTGCGAACCCATCTGCTACATTATAGACTACATATTCAAAAGCAGAGTAATAAATGATTCCATGGTGGCCCAATACTCATGTAAAAAGGCGGTATTCGCCACATGGGGCTTACAGCCAAATACAATGCACTGATTGTACACTTCGATTCTCACATATGGTATACTAGTGTGGTGGACCGCCCTGGAGAGGAATTCCAATCTAAAGTTATTGGAAAAATCTCAATGAGTAGCATGTCTCAGTATCACCCGCGCACTGAGAACCTCTGCAACAGCGGCGGTTCAAATCACGTTGCACCTAATCCCAATCGGCATAGTCAGCAAACAACTGGCTGACAGCTCAGCATTAAGAATGAGAGACTCCGAGCAATGAAGAAAACAACCATAAAAAAACAGCCATCTTGACTACCTGCCTGCGATATAAATTTTAACTTGGGCTACAAATACTCAAACTAGACCGATTAGAGTGGACGTATGGCGCTGTCCTCCATACCGAATCGCTGTCATTTTTAAGGATGGGTCCAAAACTAAGGACGGAGTCAGTGCTGGAGTCTTCTCGGAGGACCTGGATATTCACCTCCCCTTTAACCTGTCTTAACCCCTGTTCGCTGAGCCGCTGACTGGTTTTACAGACTGATATCGATATTTATGTCAGGCAGCCATCAAATCTCTAACTGCCGCGTATCTCTCAACGAGATAATTGGATAGTACAACCTCACCCTTTGCAGGTACCAGGTCACTGTGACATTCCGGGGAATTGAGAAGCTGATGAACTAGCCGAACAAGTGTCTTCCGGTACGAACAGCATAGACACAACCGACATCGAAGCGCCAATGTTTTTTGCTAAATATCCTATCCTCGCCGATGCGCTAGACAAGGCGAACTTTAGATGGAAATTGTAAAACCACTAGAATACTGTGGCCAGTACTAAATCAAAAGAGGTCTAACAGATTTCTGAAACACAAGATAGGAATCCTCTCAGAACTGACCAACGTAATAACAGGGCACTGTACGATGGGTAGGTATGCTAAAAATGTGGGCATCGCCCTACAATGACTACTGCAGGCGCTGCAGAGATGATGAGGAAGAAGAAACCTTCTCAATGATCTTAATGATCTCAAGAACCCTGCACAGATAAAATTAAGAATTGTATTATGAAAAGTAATCGATTCCAAGTGTAGGCCATGTGAATCACCATTCCTTACTTAATGGCAACACAATGGACCTACTTATGGTCTAAGTGCACCTCATCGAGGATCACCCCAAACCAGCAATTAGTTTAATATTTCTTAAAACGCAATCACGAAGATACTTCATTAGTCTTACTGGGCAGTCAGTAACTCATGGAGAGAGGAGTATCAAAACAAATGAATAAAGCGTGGACATTTTCTAACCTTTCCAACAGTTTGATGGAACTCTGTAGAGAATTTAAGTTAAAGCCCTCCATTCGTCGGACGAAATTCCGATAAAATAAGTAAACCCTCAAGAAATGATTCACCCACATTTTTCGACATGCTTTATTCGCCGACAATATACTTCATAGGTATGGGAAACATTGTTGTTTCTACCGAAGCAAATCATAAAATGTCATCTGCCCTTCGGTGTAATTTATTTAGATAATATGGACGCAGGACACTCGTTGTGTTCAAAGTGGATTTCTATCACTGCCTGTCCTGTTGTATCACCGTTTTCAAATTTGAATATGTACAATTTACAAATGCCATCGAAACGTATTTTATTCCCAACAACAAAAATCCTTGATTTATGTTTCCAGTTTTATTCTCTCGAATTTCGTTATCTAAATTATACTCACTTCGAAAACGCTATAAATTATGTGCATACTCAAAAAATTTTACAAAATCAACTCAACATCCACTCTGTGATATTACAGCAGAAACAAAAAGAAAAAGAAAAAAACGCGCAGATAAAACAGTCCAAAATCCGTTTCGGGAACAAATATTCGCCAAAGTAATGTTGTGTCATTAAATCAAAAGGAATAAATCCTTTTCGCCCGAAATAACAAAAGGCAAATCGATACATTTTTTGTTGCTCCTGCTTTTTAATACCTTTATGGAGGAGTAAAAAATGCTCCAAATCATTGTACATCTACATCTGAAAAGCTGGTGAAAATGCGGATGTGTGTGTGGCTGCGGAATGTATCTGAAAGGTCTTAAATGCATGCATATACTCAGCGGCAAAACGACCTTCGTCAAATTGGGAGTAAGTATGGTGTCTACGAAATGAATGAGATGAATGTGAACAGCGCGCAGGGGTTATCAAAAGGATTTGGCAGAAAGAACAATGTTTTTTGATTTTTATGCCAGCTCTTAGGGATGCTCCTCGCATATATTTGAATGTGTGAGAGCCACCTTGCTTTTTGTCAATGTCTCCAAGTTTGATCGTTGTATCTGGGAGGTTTATTGCTCTGACTTCTAAGGTGAAAAGTTTACAGGCAGCCGTTTGTGTTTTTTTTTTTTTTTTTACTGACTGACTTAATGTGGAGTTGTTTAAGGAGTCTGTGAATACCGTTTTTATATGTAATCAGAAAATTAGTATGTCGGTTTGGTTGTCAGTTTTTAATTCATTCAAATCGATTTGTTCTGCATTGTGGATGAGATAAGCGATTGAGGTCATATAAATTATGCATGTATGTACCTATGTACTCTTTCGATGTGTACATACAATTGAATTGGATATTCTCTTTATCCAGATGCTTCATAATGATATATGAGGAGTGTTTCCACTCCTGGTATAAATGTATTCGTCTTTGATATTTCGTAATTGAATTGTAAATTGTCTGTACATTTATTTTTGATAAGATCCGATGAACAAAAAAGCTAAAAAAACATGACAAATGCAGTAATCACCGAATTTAATATTGCAAATTATAAGACATCTTCTGGCCCAAACAGTTTTTGAAAAATACTGGAAAACGTGAGGTTAAAACAACTCCATATTTTAACTCTGCGTTAATAATGAACTCACATTAACAACACAACTTGCGTTGAAGTTTCAAAAATGGCACGCAAGCGTTAATTGGGTCCTGGCGAGCTACGTTGGTAAAATCATTTCCACTTACGTACATACATATAACGATTTAAATTTCTTTCTTTTTTTATCTGACACCACTGCCACTACTACATCTATATACATACATACATTTATATAGAGTGTAATGGCACACTTTTCATCTCCAAACATTTCCCACTCTCGCTACGATGAATCTTGTGATATGCTGCAGTCATCACACCACCGGTATTGCACACTTTTTGCATAAGGTTCAGCCCCTACACTCCGTTGGTTTTGAAACATTGAGTCTCATGAATAAAAGCTAAACTTTCGCTTGATGTTAAAAGTAAGAGGAAAAGCGATTGCTTCGAAGCGAAAGGTGATAGTAAATTCTTCAGCTCCGAAACATTTTGCTTTTGTACTGACGATATAATTTTTTTTTTTTTTTTTGTAATTAACTCATAGTATCGAGTACTCATTCGAGATTCCAAATATCCATACTTACTCAATATCGATGGTATCGTTCGTGTTTGCTTGTGACCGGAGCTGTGCAGGTTCGAGCCCGAACAGAGGACAGCAATCATGAGCCACCCGAGCATAAAAGAAAAACGAATAAAATTTAATTTAATTTCTCCAACCACTGCACCAAAAAGGGGTTTCTGATTGGTAGTCCATGGACTAAAAATCGAGTCTACATAAATGCTCAAGGATTTGGAAATTCCTTTTAAAAAAAATAAAAAATTGTTCGAACCCTACACACCTATGGTTCAGTAGTCCCCCACTCGAATGCACATAGGTTCACATCCTGTGTGGTATGGTGAATTTTGTGTTATATACGTATGTACTTGCTTAAATCAGGAAAGGTGTTGTATTATATTATAGTACGGTGTAGATGTGGTACTATGTGTAGCAGTATGGATGTGATGTGGTGAGTAGTGCATGTGGTGATTGCTGTCGTGTGAATTTGGTGTTGAATGCTGTGCGGTTCTTACTATGGTATACTGGTGTTTTTTTTTTTTTTTTTTTATGGATACGCCAATGGATGTTGTAATCTTCTAAAGATACTAGTAGCATACTAGCATGAACGATTCGCATACCCGATTACTCGATTCCAGGAATGCGCCTACATACGTACTAATCCGCACCCAACTTTTTACTTCGCGGGGCTGATTAGCAATTCATGCTATGCTTCTTGTATTGCTGCTTACGCTCTCCTTTCTTTCTCAATTACACGAAGCTCTTTTTGTACATTCGTTACGAGTGCGCAAATTTCTCCAGTTCTCCTCTGATCGCAACATGTGGAGCAGTGGACTCGGCAAGTTACTTCTCCATTCTGCGAAGCGACTGCAATGGAACACTGTGTGTTCTGTGTCTTCCTCTTGATCTTGACAATCTAGACAGAAAGGTGAGCTATCGTGCCCAAATCTTTATAAATACTTCCGATAGCCACCGTGACCTGATAGGAACTGTGTAAGAGGGTAATTGCAGTCCCCATGCATTCGTCTTATCCACGCCTCGATGGTGTGAATCAGTTTGTAGGTCCATCTGCCTTTTGTACTGTTTTCCCACCTAGCTTGCCACATAGCTATTGATTTTGTCTTTTCTTCCTCTTTCATTTTCTTGACAATTCCTGCTTCTTGATTGCTGAAGCTTCTCCTTTCGTAGATCCTTACCATCTCGTTTGCAAGAATGTCGATAGGGATCATTCCAGCTATGACACAGGCTGCTTCGTCCGATATTGTTTGAAAATCGCTGATTGTTCTTATCGCAGAGCCTGTATGTTGCCGACAAGTTCCTCCGTGTCTCCATTCGTCGCTAACGCCGCCGCCCAAACCGGAGCAGCATACAGGAGAACCGAGCTGACGACTCTGGATAGTAAATCTGTCTAGCGTACCCAGGTCCTCCGATGTTTGGTACTATTCGAGAGAGGGCCGCCTGCAGTAGGGAAGCTTTATTGCTCGAATATTCTATGTGGCTTCAATCTGTTATCAAGCATTACTCCTAAATATTTAACTGCTTCTTTTAATCATATAGTCTGGTTGCTGACTCGAATATTCACATATTCAACAGCCTTTCGACTTGTTATAAGAACAGCCTCAGTTTTGTGGTCTGCTAATTCTAGACCGGCGGATACTAGCCAGTCTTTGATTTTTGCGATTGCTTCGTTTGTGGCTGACTATTTCGTGGATGTGTTTGGCCACCGTAACTACGGCGATGTCATCAGCGAACCCGATTATCCTAACTCCTTGTGGCAGTGTTAGGCGCAGGACTCCGTTGTACATAATATTCCATAGAAGAGGGCCTAGTACCGATCCTTGTGGAACTCCCGCATTGACGTTGTAGTACTTTACCCCCTCGTTAGTTTGGTATCTCAACTTCCTGTTTGTGAAGTAATTTGTGATTATCCTCAACAGGTAGTATGGAGTATCCATTCTGGCCAGCTATCTCCTTATAAACGACCAATCTGCCGAGTTAAAGGCATTTTTAATGTCCAGAGTCACTATTGCACAGTATTTCTCTGTCCTCTCTAGCCATCTTTCCCCCTGGATCGCTTCAGCTCCTGTATCGACTACCGCTTTTATGGCATCAACGGTAGAACTGCTGATCTCACAGTGCTCCTTTCTCCTCTGCTAGCACGACGGATCACCTGGCTTCTTGTTTCCTTTTGGTAGCAGCACCAAATGTTGGAGCTCCCATGGATCAGGAAAAACTCCTTCGTCTAGACACTTTTGCATCGTCGTTGTAAAGATATCGGGCCTCCTTTGAACAGCCACTTTCACTACTTTATTGGGGATACCATCCGGCTCCGGGGCTTTATTGTTGCCTATCTTCTTGCATGCTTCGAATAGTTCCTCCCGAGTAATATCGGGGATGTGCTCTGTTTTGGTCTCTCTGATGTCTCTCTGACTTATGTTACACAGAGTAGGTGGTCTATAGCGGAATAGATGCTCTATTATGGATCGTAACATAGCTAGACAAGTTATCTGTGGAGGCCTGTGGCCTTTCAGCTTTGTCATCACAATTCTGTACGCCATACCCTAAGGGTTTATGTCTGCTTCGTTACAGAATGGTTTGAAACATATCGTCTTATTCCCTTTGATCGCCTTTTTTTAGATCGCGTCGCGCCAGCTTAAATGTGTCTAGATGCTCCTGAAAATCGACTCTTCCTCTGGATCGTTGGACTCTGCATCGGGCTTGTAAACATTTTACCCCGAGTGTTTTATTTCCTCGTTCCACCTCCGCTGTTCCGAAGCGAGTTATGACATCGACGTCCACATTTCCTCAAATGTGTCTTTTTCGAAGAGTTTATCTTTCCATTTTGGGCCTGTTAATTTAGGGCGTTGAATGGTTGAACCAGGTTTCTTAATATCTATGGTATACTGGTGTGGTATGAGTGGTGTGTGCGTGCTGTAGTGTTACTGATGTACTGTGTAGAAATTTACTTATAGTGTGGACAGTACGAGTAGCATTGTTTAATTATAACCTATCCCTATATTCATTTTGATACATAGTTTGTAACATAGAGAAATTTTAACGGTAGACCCTCAAAAGTATGCATACATATTCTCTACAATTCGTAGATGCATTATATAATGCCATGCCCACTTTTGGGGTATATTTTCTTAAAAAAAACCTATTTTGGTTTCTCAAAGCCATTTACGGTGATGATTAAGTTTTATTGTGAATATTTCACCAGAACCTTTTTTTTCGATTTTATCTTCGATTACAAATGACGATTGCCACGCCCACTTTTTTCTAATGAAAAGTCTTAGCAATATAAAAAATGAAACATTTTTGGGAAACTACACAAAGAAAATAACATTTTGATCCATGCGCAGGGAACGATCCTGCGAGAGATATGGTTTTAGCCACCAACATTCTACCAACTAATCTATAACCGGCTGTTTTCTTCTTTGATCAATTAGCCAACATCACAGTTCGATGTCTTAAGTGTCCGTTGCTATACGGGTTGTAGTTAGTTAAGAACAGTAATTCATAGGTAACCGAGTGATGTTTTCACGTGTGTCAAATATCTATTGATATATATCGCAGAATCGGTCCCTGCTCTTGGATCAAAATATTTTCATTTTCGTGTAATTTTCCAACAATGTTTCGTCTTCTATTCGCGTAGCGCAAAAGAAAAAAAAAGAAGATAAATGCGAATAGATCGTGTGAAGCATCTAACCTCAATATGGAATTCATATTACCAAATACAATTCTTCGGTCATAACCAGAGCAGATAAATATTTATAGGTACGAAGAAATTCATTATAAGCGCATAAAATGTGCCCCGAAAGAACGCAAAATATGCACAATAATATGCCGAAAACTGATTCGAGAAAATTAATATATAAGTACTCGTATAATAAGTATTTACATAATTCCGAATAGATCAATTCAAGTAGCTTTCTGTGGTATATTCCATTAAACTAAGACCTACAGACATTCTTCAGGCATAAAAAGGCAAACTTAGTTAACTTTAATGCGAAGAAAACCTAATTCACCGCATTTTTCCGAAGAAACTTGTATACTGTACCATAGCTTAAAATGAACCACCAAATTATTCAACCCAAGGGGAATATGCACCTTCTTGGCATCACCACATATCCAATATTGCAAAATTGCCGTCTCTGAATTTAATCTACCTGTTTAGAGTAAAAAGTTTTTTTTTCTTTTGTACTAGGAATCGTTCTGTAGAATGATTCCTAGAAATTGCAGCTTTGACTGTCCTAGAAGGTAAGCCGCAAGGGCCCATTACCTTCATGTCCTCCTAGTAACAACGCGAGTAGAATGATTCCTACAAATGTCCTACTGGGTAAGCCGCAAGGGCCCATTACCTTTATGTCCTCCTGTCCTGAATTTAATCCACCTGCTTAGAGCAAAAAGTGTTTTTTTCTTTTGTACACAGCACAAGTTATAACCCCTGTAGGATGGTTCCTAGAAATGTCCTACTAGGTAAGCCGCAAGGGCCATTACCTTCACGCCCTCCTAGTAACAACGCGAGCATCTCTATCAATATTCTTTTTGCTAGAGAACAAACATACTTTGGAATGCACTCCCAGAATGTTGTACCCAATTAACAGTCATATGACTGTACTTCAGGTCCGCTGTCCCATCATTATCGATTGACCTATCCTGATCCTGAAAGTTTATATTTCTGTGTTAATATGTCTACGAATTGCAATTGATTTGAAGATTGCGGCTTGTAAACTCAGACTTTGCAGTAACGCGAACAGAACAGCTCATGTACCAATTAGCTTATATTATCGATATAGAATTCTATGATATATGCACAAATATGATCCATGATATGCTCGATGACCACAAATTTGTTTCTAACAAGTAAACAAATTTTGTTTCCGAACGAAAACTATTTGTATGGGTAAACTCATCTCTAGTAGATCACATAGACAAATCTCCATGTACTCTCCTATCTAAGATTACAGGGAATTTTTCATAAAATGTAGTCTGTTAGTGTAAATAAGAAATGTTGGGACAAAATGAAAAAAAAGTGAGCCAAAACAGTTGACCGCGATATTGGGTTTGCTCTTCACTGAACTTTAAATTAAATCCATTTTAATTATTGATAACTTTATTCAATTCAGGCTGTGTATTTTATTCGTGTAGGTATATACTATATATACCAGAAACTTTCTTAAACTAAAAGCGAAATAATAAACAAAATAATTTCTTTTCTTTCTTTTCAGGTAAGTACATCAATATTAATACCTCTAATTGTGGGTGGTAAGTTGTAATAATAAACATAAATTTTCTTAAATTGCGGGCATACAAATTTCTTCGGTGAACACTTTTTACATAACATGTACATTGTGTACAGTTTGTTTCATATTAGCAGGCAGAAATTTTAATTTATGTACTTTTTAATGAACAGCAGCACCTTGCAAACCTCTGGTATTACAGCAGTCTCACGCTAAATTAATAGCAAATCATAATTTCGATTTCAATAAGATTAGTTACGATAAGGTAACATATGAGTTAATTAAAATACTACAAGTTTTACTAAAAAAAATCCAAAGGCAGAATGCCTTGACCTTTATTCATTCGAAAGAAAATTAAAACTAAACTAACAAACATTCGATTGCTTATATTTGTCACCTAATTTTCCCTAATTCAGCTTCTGCTGTTGTTTGCTATCCTGGGAATGACTCGATGTGCATCGATTGCGCCAGACGCTTGGTCAGCATTTCCGTTCCTCGGAGTTCGCGCGTGCAGGTGTTGTTTGCATCGTCTGCTGGTGTTAAGTCTTCTCCTCTTAAATGCGATTGTCCCCAATCGCTAAAAATATGGAAGGTTGTTGAACCTTTGCTTTGGCATCTCAAGATGTTGGAGTGCGTTAGGTGATACGATCGTTCTTGGTTCGTAATGGTTCTCGTAGATCTTTTTTTCTGGAATTTGGATGGTGACCTTGGTATTGTTTCGTTTAGGTAAAAGCTTGCGGATCGTGGTTATTATGGCGAGTATTCCAAGACAGGAGATGAGCGAGTAGGTGGTTACTTGATGTGCGTTGTTCTCTGATTGTAATAATCGGATTTCATTCGTGTTGTTGATGTGGAGGTCCTTCATCATTTCCAAGGATAATAATTCCCTGTACTTTTTCTCTTTTGGATTGGGTTGGAGTATTGCCGGTAATACTTTCATCATTGACGCTTCTCTGGAAATAAATGTTCTTCCATTGATGTTTACAGTGGTGTTGTAGAATTTTATTAGGAACGTTCCATTGAGGCTGTGGGTAGTATTTTCGACTTGTAGGGTCCCAGTAAATTGATTTAGCAGTTTTAGGTTGCCAGTGGAGATCTCGTCTATGGTTGGAATATGCTGACTATTGACGGTGTTGCAGATAGCTGAGAGGCTGTTGAGCAAGTTAGGAATACATGTATCGTTTCTAATGTTAGCAATATCTTTGGAATTACAAATGGATAGAGAGTTATAACTTTTACATTTTCTTACTGTTCCATACATTTCTTCATTATTTTTAAGAATTACATCAAATAAAATTTCTGTTACAATATTATTCCTTTTTACTGGTTTAATCACAAGACTTTCATAAAATTCATTTGTTGTTAAGGGAATGTTTACAATATAGAGCATTATTGAGCTATTGCTTATGACTTTTACTTCTGAGAAATCTAAAGCTTCTTCTATTGTGTTATAGGGCAACTGTTGCTTATTTAAAATATTTGTAGCAAGTTCTATTTCCTTTTTTGATAAAATAAGTGAATTGATCATACCTAGTTTAGCCCAGTGGATGGCATAGTTAATATCTTCTATTTCTTCTTTTACAAGTTTAATTTTGTATTGAACATTTGTTATTACCTCGAAACTTAATTTATTGTCTTCTTTTAACAATTTCTGTATTTCATTTTGAACTTTAGTGATATTATTCATTCTCTCATTGTATAATTGATTTATGACGACCTGCTTGTTATTATTTGTTAGGACGTCCGTGATTTTTTCTTTAATGGTGACAAAGTCGTCATGGTCTGGATTACCAGCAATCCATTTCCATGCGCTGCCGATAAAATTTAGAGAACGTTTTGTTATTCGCGGTTTCAAGTTATGCAGGAGATTTTTAATTTGTTGCAGCTCATGTGATAGTAAGGGAGATATGGTATGGTTTTGGGTAGATTCGAGGTAAAGGATTGGGGTTATCGCTGATATGAATTTGTCGTATTGGTCCAAGTCAATGACATGTATTAGTTTGAAATTTCCGTCCTGTATCTTCGTCTGTCCAATGTGAAAAGTCACCATTTATGCGTTTGAGAAGTCCAATAGTGAATAGTTGCCTGACAGGTGCAAAAGGTACATCTGAAAAGATTAAATGTTAGTTTCTAATATTACTTTTGTGCACTACTTTGCCGGATTCGGTTATTACTGTAGAGTTCTTATTTTCCTTAACTATTTCTTGTCGGTATCTACCAGTCAATTTCGAACCTATCCGTTTATTATTTTTAACAAAAATAGCTTGTCCTATTTGGTAGTCTTTAATTGGCTTCCTTTTCTTGTTATGGTATTTATTGTCCTTCTCTTGTTTAGTTCTAAGTCTTTCGATGTTAGTCAACCGTGTCTTTTCAAATTGATCGGGATTTAGTCTGGGTATTCGTCCGTAAAAGAGTTCTATCGGTTTCTTACCGGTGGTTGAGTGGACAGTGAAGTTGTATTCATTCACGGCTCGTTCTAGGAGTTCTTCAAAAGATCGTGGAGGTCCATCGGATTTAAGACATCTCATGATTTCGGACAACGTGGAGTGGAAGCGTTCAACTTGACCGTTCACCTCACTTTTATATGGAGGGGTTTTAAAAATTTCGATTTGAAGATCATCTTCTAACATTGGGGTTATTGAGGCTGAATTTAGCGCCTTCTCATTATCTATTACAACAACTTCAGGTACGCAGAAGAAGAATATGATATCTCGTAATGGTCGTCTAATGTCATCGATTGAGCGTGATGCGATAATTTTAGCCTGGGCGAATTTTGTGAATTTATCGACGGCCGTTAAGACAAGTTGTTTTTCTGTAGAAAAGATATCAATATGAATAGTGTGTCCAGGATAATTAGGGATGGGTGTAGGTTTCAGGTGTGGTTTATTAGGATGCCTGTCATATTTATTTTCTTTACAGGTTGCGCAACGGTTTACTAAGGCTTTAATTTTTGAAGACATTTTGGGGAAGTAGAAATTTTCTAGCAACTGAATTCGATTTTCTTCGGCGTTGCGATGAGCGCGTCGGTGTATCTTTAGGATTTTTTCTTCTTGCTCGGTTTCGCTGGGTATGTCTTCCACAAACTTTTGGGTAAATTTAATACGGTAGTCCTTGAAGTGGAGCGGATAAATTTCTTGTATCTTACCCATAGTTTCTTCGTTTGTCAAGAGTCCATTTATAGTATTAGGGTTCAAGTATCTCTTGAATGCGTTTACTAAGTCTGCTTCCGTGTACTCTGGTTTTATAAAAATGTGTCTTGTGTAGTTTTCGAATGGAGTTTTAATTTGGTAACTGTTTTCTTCGCCTGTTTTTAGTACTAGTTGATTACGGAATACATTTATTGGGGTATCGACAATGTGGATTAAGTTATCAGAAGAGCTATCGGCACTATGTTCGGTTGGGGTCATTGAATGAATTTCGGTTACTTGGGGAGGCCTTGAAAGGGAGTCAACCACTACGTTTGCTTTCCCTGGCTTATACTTGAGTTCGTAATTGTATTCCTCTAGAATGGCCTTCCACCTTTTCATTTTACTATTGGTATTCTTATTGCTCAAGGCGTAAGTGAGAGGCTGGTGATCGGTAAAAATATTCACTTTTCGAGATCCGTAGAGGAAGTTCCTTAATGAATTTAGTGACCATATGATAGCGAGCATTTCCTTCTCGTTTGTTGCATAATGTTCCTCGGTCTTGTTTAGGGTTCTCGAGAGGAATGTGATTGGTTTGCCATTCTGGGAGAGGACTGCCCCGATAGCATAATCCGAGGCATCCGTGGTCAGTTCGAATTCATTTTGAAAGTTAGGATATGACAGAACCACTTCTGCCAAAATAAGTGAATTTTTGACTTTATTGAATGCTTCTAAGGCTTCTTTGTCTAAATGAATGGGTTTACTTTTTGAAAAGTTCTTGGACACTCGTCCATCTTCCCCTCTTAAGAGGGATGTCAGGGGCTTCGCAAGTTTTGCGTAATCTTTAATGAAGCGGCGATAATATCCTGACATACCGAGAAATGAACGGAGGTCTTTAAGAGTTTTGGGGGCAGGTCGGTCAACAATCGCTTGGACTTTCTTGGGATTAGTTTTAATGCCATCTCTACCGATGACAAAGCCTAAGAATTCTATTTCTTCCTGAAAGAATTCACACTTGTCCAACTGTATTTTCATGTTGGCGGCCTCTAATGTCTTGAACATTATTTCCAGGTTCTTAAGATGTTCAATCTCGTCTTTCCCGAAGATGACGATGTCATCGATATAACATAACAGCACTTCCCGATGTATTGTTTCAGAATATCATCCAAAGCCCTTTGGAAAATGGAGGGGGCATTCTTTAGCCCAAAGGGGAGACGAGTGAATTCGAATTTCCCGTTATTCACGGAAAAAGCAGTCTTTTCGATATCAGATTCTTTAAGTGGGATCTGATGGAAGCCACTTTTGAGATCAACTATAGTAAACCATTTATTTTTGCCAAGGTTGGCAAGAACTTCGATAATCTCTGGGATCGGGTATCTGTCAGCGACGGTAATAGCGTTTAGCTTACGGTAGTCGATCACCATGCGATATTTTCTTTCCCCAGAGGCGTCCATTTTTTTGGGGACGACCCAAACTGGAGAATTATAAGGCGATTTAGATGGCCTAATGATGCCATCTTTTAGTAGGTCATTTATTTGTTTTTCGACTTCTCCCTTGAGTACCATCGGGTATGGGTATGATCTCGAATAAATGGGCTCGTTGGTTGTCGTTCGAATTTCCCCTTTTACGGTGGTTTATTGGTAATATTGGTGGTAATTTCTTGTCATGATCAGAAAAGAGGTTAGGACAGTCGTTAATTATACCCTTGAGTTTGTCCGACTGTTCCCTGCTCATGTGAGAACTTCTTAGAGTAATGTTATTAATTAATTTGAAATATGTTGTTTGAGTGGTATTAATATGTTTGGGTAAATAGTCATATAACTATCTTTTATATGAATAACCGCGTTTAATTTTCTCAGTGTATCATTCCCTATTATACCGTCGAACGAGATAAGAGTGGGAAGAATGAAAATTTTTATTTTATCTGTATTATGGCCAAATAATTGGACAAATGAATGGTGTGTAATTTTTACGCTTCCCCCGACTGATTTAACGTAGAACGTCTTTCATTCGGGAGAGGATTCCTGATATGCCTGGGTTGGATGTAATCTTTATTAGATCCTGTGTCTATTAAGAATTTTAGTGTCTCTCCGCTTCTTGCGATATGTTCGAAGTAAGGAAGCGAAGAGGACCTTAGTCTAAAAAATAGATATCGTCGAATTGTTCCGGTTCATCAAGTTCAGGGTCATCTTGTGAGTCAGTGTAATTCGTTAATGTCTGGTCATAATTTTGGTCTTCTCGTTCTATCTCACTTTCGTATTCTTCAGGTGTCTGCTCATCTGGATCGGGCCCTTCGGTATGGTAAACTCTCAGCATTTTGTGTGGCTGGTGGACCTGTTGGGAATGTTGGTTACGAGGTCTGTTCTAGTAATTAACCTTCTGGGATTTGATGGAATAGTCGATGTCCATTGGCTTGGGAGGAAGCGGGCGTTGATTTGCCGGTGGTCGTTGCGGTGAGTATTGGTATTTCTGCTGGGACTGTGATTCCCTGTAAAACTGGGGTGGCTGAGCATTTCGAGGGTTATGGAGTAACTTTGGATTAAATTCGCGCCTCGGTGCTGGAATTGGTGCTGGTCCTAAATGTGAAGAATGGTTCCTTCTAGGTGGAACTGGAGGCGGTTTTTGGTGGAACGTTCTCCTGGTGCTTGATTGTGAATTGTTTGCATGCTGAGCCCGAAAATCGACATTTTGCAGTTTTAAGCAAAGGTGCAAAGCTTGCGGTAAGTCAGCGGGCTCTCGGATGCTGAGTAGCATAGACAGTTCGCCTTGCAACCCTCTGACGAAGGTATCAAGGGCTTTGTCCCTATAACATTGGGTCATGTTATTCATGGATTCTTGACTCATATCCATTGATCCTAACTTATTTAGGATAAGCGACAAGTGGTGGTAGACGTATGTATGTATTTTTATTGTTACTTAAGTTGGTTACTATTGACTTACAGTAGTATAATAATTATTCCTTGTAGCATTTCCTCTTAACCTTTTAGTTTTGAAGGTGGGTTCTGGCTGCTTCTGCTGGTTAGGGCGGCTGTCAGAGGAGTTTTCTGACTCCTTTTAGTTCCTTTGGTTAGTAGAACTACTCGGGGGCCTTTGTTTTTCCCTATCACTACACTGTCGACTTAGTGGTCTGGTTATCCACTTTATTTCGCTATTTCCTGGCTTAGTTGTCCACTATTTTTTGTTTGTTTCACTGTTTAGTGGCTTGGTTGTCCACTATTTTTATTTATTTCACTGTTTGGTGGCTTGGTTGTCCACTATTTTTATTCACTGTTTGGTGGCTTGGTTGTCCACTATTTTTATTCACTGTTTGGTGGCTTGGTTGTCCACTATTTTCATTCACTGTTTGGTGGCTTGATCGTCCACTATTTTCATTCACAACACTTTCACTGATCTTAAGCTTTTTTTATCGCTATAGTTCACTCGAGTTTGTGTTAACAGTGTTACAGAATGCAGCCCCACGATGGGCGCCAGTTAATTAAAATACTTCAAGTTTTACTAAAAAAAAATCCAAAGGCAGAATGCCTTGACCTTTATTCAGTCGAAAGAAAATTAAAACTAAACTAACAAACATTCGATTGCTTATATTTATCACCTAATTTTCCCTAACTCAGCTTCTGCTGTTGTTTGCATGCAACTTAATAAGTATCCCAAATAATGATAGATAAGACAGGTTGTATCTTAAATAGGTTCCACTATAACAGGATCTGGTAGGGCATTGAATTACGAGGAAAGAATATATATGTATGTTATAAATGTGAATCCTGCTTTACCATTATAGAGTTATACCGGATCTTCTAATTTACATTTACTCGTACCACCATTAAGAATAATATGGCTCTATCTTTACCAAATTTGTATGCACAAGATTTTTAAATTTTTTTTAAATATATGGCTTATAAACTTAATTCCTATATTTTTCACTTTAACTTTTCGGCGTAAATCGAACGGTAGTTCATAAACAACGCGTCGATTCCCTTAGCTCTGGAACAGTTTGTGGGTTATTGGCATACACCTTGTGCTTCACATAACCCCAAAGAAAAAAATCCAACGGCGTGATATCGCACGATCTTGATGGCCAATTTAGGTCGCCGAAACGAGAACTGACATGGCCGAGAAACTTTGAGTGCAATAACTGCGTTGTTTCTCGCGCTATGTGGCAGATATCTTCCACATCAATATCGCCCAAATAGTGCTAAAAATAATTTGTTATCACGTCCCATTGAATATTACGGGAGCACCATGAGAATTTTCGATGAAGTTCGGCCAATTACTCCGCTTGCCCAAAATTCGCACCAAACAGTACCTTTTGTGGATGGATTGGTTGTTCCTGAATGACCCGTGGATATTTGTGACCCTAATTTTATTTGTTTACGTAGCCATTCAGTTGGAAGCAAGCCTAACCGCTGAAGATAATTTTGTTTGAAAAATCGCAATCAACGAATTCAAGACTCTATTCATGGCCTGCTGGTTTCAATTCCTGAGTCAATTGGATCTAGTAGGCATGCAGATGCACATATTTTATTAATATGCTTTGGGAGAGGCGACGAATGTATTGTCACGAACTCTGTCATACATATATTAACTACGGCACGAAATGGATGGTTATGTACGCCGACATTATTTGGCAATACGCAATTAGTGTTGCTTCAATTTTCCCAATTTCGGAGATGAGTTTTAATAATTAAAGCGCATTGTTCTCACGTACACCGCTCCATAATTATAATTATAAATGTCAATGCTTTGTATTCACAAATGTCAAATATCAGCTTTTTATCTTTAACAGAACCACAGTAGTGCCAGATTTAAATTGTAACCTCCAATTGAATAGCCCTTTACTTCAAAAAATACTTAAGAAAAGTAAAATGTCATTAGTCTCAAAATAATTGTTCAATTGGATGCTTAATACTGTTATACCGGTATGAATGAAATATAAAGTCATGTTCCGTCAGTTCGTCTGTTCAATCGCAACACGCCCCGGTCCGATATTCTAAGACCTCCTTTCAAGCACCGTGGAATTCAGTCAATCGTTTTCTGACCACTTAAAACGAATATGGAATAACTTGCCTTCCTCAATATTTCTAGAAAAAAATTTAATCCATTATTATTTTTTCTAAAACTTATGGTATAAAGTGAAAAATATTAGAAAAAATATCTAGTTTATTTATAGTTCACAAGGAAACTACACATGTTTACGCCGGATATTTCATGTTAGATTGAAATCAGAACTGTTGAAATTAGTACAAATTTGGTGAAGATAGACCCATGTTAAGTTATTTCTCGAAACTCAGTGCTCTGCGTCTAGTAAAATTCGTACAAAACTACTCAATCTCATTGTTTTCTAGTACTACATCGTTAACGAAACCTAAGTAAACCGTTCCCAAAGTTTATTGATTTAATAATTTCAGAACATACATACGTACGTACGAGTCAAAATGTTTACATTACCTATAAATTGCACTTAAAACACAAACATATTCCACTTATGAACTTGGCACCATTCCAGTTAATATAAACACATTGCTAAACTCAATAACTTTGCTAGAACAAAGATGAATAGCAATATGTTCACCTCATCGGATAAAATTCATGCCTTGTTTTTGAAATCTGAAAACGCGTGTAATTCTTCTGTCAGAGGTGAAATAAAATTGTAATAATTAATTTCCAAATTTTGTTGTATCAATTTATGCAAGGTAATATTAAAACAAAGAATTTTTTCGATCTGTTTTAAATGAAACCGTTTTCTGTGCTAACTGGTTTGGCTTTAGATCAAGATAAGTTCACTAAGGTCTCGCGTTTTGCTTAAGTTATTGAAGTGATACTCCAATACTCGTATAGTACTTTTCCTAGCATGGCAAAACGAGTATGCGTTCATATGCCCAGAGAGCCGGGTCCCTAAAAGGTACGCGACACAAATTATGCAAATGCTACAAAATTCGCAATTTGTCAAAACTGCTTGAATAAATAATTTTGAAAATAAGGTCCAAGAACAATTTTTCAGTTTATTGATTGTACGACTGTACTGTAACTGGAAAAGATATTACTGAGCTAATCCATTCCACGCTGAAGAAGAATACAATTTATTCGTCTCACGTAATATAGTGCACAACTATATGAGAATGGCAGCAACACGAGTATTCACATAAAAATGATCAGAAATATGTCAGATATCCGTATTAGTGTATCTATAATCTGTAAAAAAAAAAAATCAAATAGTTTGTAGAAAAAATCGCGTATTTGGTGTTCTTGTTGTTAAGTTTCAATCTTTCTTCTTCTTCTCTTCTCTATGTCTGTATTTTAGAAAGCATATTTTGTGGTTATCTGCAATAGAAATTAAGTTTGTTAATGATGCCCAACAAATTATATATGAGTATCAATCGATTTGTTGGCTTCTAAACCATTTCACTCGCAAGTAATCTCAAAATCGCCAACTTGAATGGAATTTGATTTACTGAATAATTAATTGGTGAAGAATTTGAAATATTAATCATCTGTGATTCCTAGAATCGGAGTAGTAAGCACGAAGTTTTTGCAGAAAAAATATAAAAAATCAACACTCACAAGGTGTCACTACAGTTTTGAGTGAACCTGAGCCTCAACCTATAGGGCCTCTCCAATTAGCCCGGTATAGCAGAACTGGGATGATCAAAGTCTTATATGGAGTCTCTTTAGTTGTTCAGGATAGAGCCTTACTACTCAATTGCCTTCTTAGCCCGAAGAAGTAGCAATTGTTATTCTGCGCTGGTCAGATGTTATACCGGAGCCGAGGTAGACAAAGTCCCTTACTATCTCGAAGTTATAGTTATCCACTTTAAGGTTCTGTCCGATACACCGATATTGGGTGTCCCTTCTTGTTTTCAATTGCTTATCAAATTGTTTGAAGCGCTGCTTTCTTCGGAAGACAAGTTTGGTATGTTCAGAACCTTCAGCATATAATCCACTGCAGCTTCAGTGCTTTTGTGTAGAGTGGTGATAAACCCGTCTCTTGCTTTGCACTTTGTATTTGCTGCTATGTACTTTATACTTACTGGCAACACATCTTCTCCAAGTCATATTGATTGCGATTTTAGCATTCGTCAGTTGTTCGAATAGGTGTCTTACCATGATGAGGTTGTTCGTAAGATATACACCAAGTAACTTATACTCCGTTAAATCTTCGATTTGTTCTTTGTTGTAATGCCACTTATCATTTGTTTGATATCTGTCGTTTTTGAATATCAACACTTTTGATTTTTCAAGGTTGACTAGTAGACTCCGTAAACTGCATTATTCATGCAGATGGTTAATCATGAGCTGGATAACCTCAGGTATATATGCCAGCATAACTACATCGTCGGCAAACAAGGTTCAGCAAGTTCTTAAAGTATGCCATCTAGATGTCTGGGTCTGTCCATCCAGTGAGTTTTCAAACAAGTTTCCAGAATTGGGAACTTTAAACTTACCATTCCATGGAATAATTTTAACCATGCAAAAGACCTCTGCCTCGTCCCTTTAAACACTCATCGTAGAACAATGGTTCCACATAGGGTCCCTTATTGTTTCTGGCAGCTCCAGCAGATTACTAAAAAAAATGTATGCCTTAGATTTTAAGAAACTCCAGAAGAATTTGTCATTTGTAGAAATGATGTAGGAACTGTATACAAATTTGTTAAGAGTATCAGTTTGCAAAGTCGATACCAAGATTTCTTTAAATCGTTTATATGCCACATTTTTGTGGTTTGAGATATTTAAGCAGATTGGTTAGCATTTAATTTTGTTTGCTTTTTCGTAACAAAACGACTCCTTAAATCTGGAAGTATTGAAACAAATGTGTATGTCGTACATTGCTAGCAAATAACAATAGCAATATCCCAAGATATCGATTCCAAGTACGAAATTCATTGCATCAAAATCAGCTTTCTCGTAATTATAACACAATTTGAAGTCAATAAAAGGTTTTCAGTAATGAAAAATCAAAAATTCAATTACAACAGCAACGTGGAAATCAATATTTACCACAATTTTTTTATTGACAAATACTCGTATTGTATTTAATATTACTGACTTGGACCGAATCATATTGGCTAATGGAATCTATGACTGCAACCTCTATATTATTGTTAATATTAGAAGGCGCAAGACAATTTCCACCAGCATCTAGATTTCATATAATACTCGTATCTGCAAAATTAAAGTCAACAAGTTGAGATGGGCTTGTATTGTATTATCAAATACGAAGATACATAGATAAGATACTCACATTGCAGCAGATCTTGGAAAAACGTAGGAACTCCAAATAATATACTCACCACCCTTTCATCGATTTTAAAGTCTCCTATGATAGCGTCTATAGAGAAAAGCTATAAAGCCCACGTCTAATTTTGGTATCCCTACCAAACTCGTCCGTCTGTGCAGGATGACAATGGAGAATGATCAAGGTCGGTAACAGAGAACTGCAGCAAATAGCTCGTTTTGTGAACCGCTCGAAATATGCATTGCTTTGTAAATTATTCATACACATTCACATTCATTCCAAAAAAAAATACTACCTTCCGCCACACTTTATTGTTTTTTATACAATGAATCTAAAACAAGCTAATATTCTTTTGAATAAGGCATTCGCATGAAGGGGTTCATTTAGTGTGTGAATTGTGAGCTCATCTGAGAACATCTGAATTGTTCTGTGTCAAAGGGATATCATTTTGGTGCAGACAAACTATTTTTTTTTATTTTTTTTTTTTTCTCGAGTGGTGTTTTCAAAACGACTACAGAAAGATATGGGATATATTTAGAGAGGTTCAAAATCAAGCCGGAGAATTTGTGGACAATATTGTCTACTGCGGTTCGTGTAATCGCATATCAAAATACAACGGTAAACAAAAATCTAATTTGGTGCTTTTCCAAAGTGTTATATTTCGAAAAAAAAAAGATCTTCAATTAAAACAACTCGGACAAGAAGAGATTGGTATTATGCGCTGGAGGTATTGGATGCTTATTCTCAGTGGATAATAGAAGACTGCAAACCATTCTCTTCAGTTACTGGTAATGCTTTTCGAAAAATGGTGCATAGGATTATTAAAATAGGAGCTAAATTAGGTAAAAATTTAGATATCAGAAATTAATACAAGTGTTCTTAATATCCTAGTAGAACTGTGTGAAAAATTTTAAACGATTTCAATGAAATTGTGCTAATATGCTATGTTTACCCGTCAATAAATAGCCTCCGAAAAGTTTAAAAGACAATATTTTATTGCGAGTAGATGCAAAATGGATCCCAAATTTAAGTGTGTGTCACAAAGTAGCTGTTTTCTTATATCCACCGACGAACTCTATTCAAGAAGGTTATATCATTGTTATATTGTCTACCTAGGATCCGCTATAAACTCAGAAAACTACGCGAGCGCTGAGATGAAACGAAGAATAACTCTTTTCCAACCGCTGCTTCTTTGGGCTAAGAAGGCAATGGAGTACCAAAGTCCTCTCTCGAACAACTAAAGTGACCCTTTATAAAACCCTAATCATCCCAGTCCTACTCTATAGCCTAGAGGCATGGACTTTATCAGAAGTGGGTGAGGTTAATCTTGGCTGTTTTGAGAGGAAAATTCTTTGCGTGATTTTCGGTCCCATCTGCATAGATTGTTAGTGGAGGAGGAGATACAACGATGAACTGTACCGGCTGTACAGCGACATCGGCTTAGCCAGGAGAGTAAATGTCCAACGACTGAAGTGGCTGGGTTATGTAGAGCGCATGAACACCAATGCTCCGTCCCGAAAAATCTTCGAATCCATTCCCGAGGGGCGGCGCAGTAGAGGAAGACACAGGGAAGTGGAAGGGGACCTGAACCAACTGTAGTGCCACCTTAAGTAAGTAAGAACGCGATGTATCAAATTAAAGCTGAACTTTCAAGGAGTCCATAAATATAAAATATATATTTTCTTGCATATGATTTTTTGAACAACAAAACTCTTAACCAAAGAACTCTATTTTCGAAACTACAAGTACCTATATTAATGCGAACGATTTCAAAAAAGTGGAGGCATGTAAATTTGTGAGGAGGTGAAGCGAAAATTTCAACAAACCTTCTGGCAGTAATATTTCTTGAAAAATATTGGGATGCGTTGGTTAAAAAGTCAACCCATCATATCCTACCCTGCTTTCATCCGATTCCATTGATTTTCAAATAAACACATCTACATATCATAATAAAAAACCCAAATTTCATCAAAATTAATTCTGTGGTTCTTGAGTTAGGAGTATAGGAAAAATAATTTCAAAATGTTTTAAACGCTTCACCGTACCGTACTCCCACTCTATTTGATTTTGATCAATTTCAAGTGATGATTTAAAGATTGTTGAAACCCCTCCCTCACATTCCCCTTATATATGTTGCGATTTTGAAAGTTTGTAGATGGAATGACCTACAAATTAACGACAAATAAAAATAAAGATACACTTCAAATAATGATGTGGAAGAGTAACCGCGCGAGGCCCGACTCGCACTTGACTTTTTTTTTTTTTCTTAAGACTATATCATTGTCCTCTTAGCACACTCGGTGAGGCAGACTGGAAGGTTATCACATAACTTCAGCATCAGTCCTCCTGTGAGAATGGAAAATTTACGATACTTGTTTATTGTGATTTAAGCAAAGAATGTCATTTGGCTTTTGAAATTCTTTAATAATATCTATTTCTCCCATTAAACGTACTTACAAGCCATCTGGAGATACATTCCTACAACGGATCATCCCAGTTTATATCCCGCTAATGAAGAGAAAATATCAACGCAATGGCCAGACATAAAAAAACCTACCCAGGACACACTACGCTAAAAGCTCTATACATTTCGATGTCCCTTTGGAATTCACCAAGAACAAAAGAAATAAAAAAGGAAATATTATTAAGGATCCTTAAAAAAAAATCAAATAAAATCATTCACACTCATCTGACAGTACATTTTCGTTTAATAACAGCGAGCCATAATTTATTCGGAATTATCTCCCTTTCTGTTGGCGGAAATTTCATTAAATTTCATTTTGCAGAGTTTTATTGCTCCTAGTGCGGATCAAAGCAGAAAGATTATCTTTAGCCCTTACTCTACACGTTATTCGAATAACGCAAATAAAATTCAAATGAAGACATGTAATTATACAAATGAACTTGAACTTTTCGCGTGTTTGTTGCGCGGACGATGACGGCGGCTGCGGATCCTTCCATTCAGTGATCGTCTCATATTATTCGCTCTGTTTTCTTTTGCATGAAATAAATTTAACAACCAATTACAGTCAGCAAAATATACACACACACACTCCAAGAGGAAAGGAGAAATGTAAAAACAAACAGTAAAAGAAAATTTTAACGCAAATTTGTCCTTTTGGGGATTTTACGTTCTTTCCCTGCCACATATTTCATCCTTAGAGTGGGTATGTAATAGTACTAAAGACAACGGTTTATTCTCCATAAATTTTTCATTTTTATGGACATTTTTTTTTTTTTTTTCTATTTTATACTTTTTCTCTACCCCTACCCTTGTGTAAAGCACAGACGTGCAATTTTCTGGAAACGAATATGGCGGAGTCAGTATCAGGTAGTCTTTTAGTACGTATACGACCGAGGGCAATCCGTATTATACACAACATTCATGAGAGGGTGGGTTGTATACAACAAACCCAGAGTAAGTGCATAAATTGTGTCTACTCTTGGTGGTGTTGTGCTGCTTGGGTCAAATCGTAAAGTCAGCAGAGGAATGTCATAAATAACTTCATTTTCATAAAGAAGCGAGTGTCAGAGAGGCACAGCATAATCCAGAGTCTTTGCATAGAGCTTACGTACGACTGGCTGCAGGTTGATTTCGGATTTTCTAAAAGTAATTCTTCGATATTTGTTGGTGGATTTGCGGAGTTAATCGGGTTTTATTGGGAAGAAATAAAGTACCAACTGCTCAGGTTGGTATGTATTCAATGTGCCTACAATAAACACGCTTTTAATGTTTAAAAGGGAAGAATAATTGAATGAAGGATGGAGGCCATAAAGCCCGGAGCTCAACGACAAATGTTTCGAATTACCGATATATATTATGTAATTGTAATTTTGTGAAACTCAACTGTTTTTATGTCGAAACGAATGACGGAAAATGGATCAACCCTGTAAAGAAAATAATATCTTTTAATTTCAAGGACACGTTCCACATCTTATCGATTACTAAAAGGAAGGAGCTTCACGAAAACCAGTTGGACTCATACACAATAAAGGTTTAATTGAATTGCATATATATAATATTGCAGAAACGTAAACTGAAAAAATGCACAGATCTGGTTTGGAGAGAACTACTTTCAGCTTTTGGCACTGAAGCCAGAGCAGTTAGTTGGTCTTCATTAGACCGGTGTTTAGGTCTTGTCCCGGCTTGCTTCAGATGGTTTTGGATTTGTCCCGATTTTTTAAGAACTGAACGGATGTCCTCGTGAATTATGTGCAAATACACATCCAGGAAATGCCACTCTTGGAGGGGAAATTCGCAATTAAATCGAATGCTGCTATGCAAAGTGATTCACATTCGGGTGTGGATAGAGGATTAATAAATAAAACAAAAAAAAACTACGAGATTTGCGATTGCCGACAAATCTTTAGTGAACGGCTTCTTTGTATGTATACCTGGAGATAGAGTCGGATAAATCACTGCTTGTTGTTACCTGTAACCGCTGCTTGAAGCATGACGGGTGGAATAGCAAATTTAATTAGATTATTAAATAAAGTGCCCTGTTAGAATGGCGCATGATCATAAGTCACCTGGCTGGGTTATAAGTCCACAAAACAAATTGTGAACTTGTAAGCCACCCAGGTGGACCAAAAGTCCACAACGTTTCGGGTCATAGTTCCATAATCTTAAAAAAGAAGTAGGCCATAAGTCAATTTTGAATTAGGGGAATTAGTTTCACTTTTAATGTGGAGTTATGTCTGGCAGGCGCCTATATCTTAACAGTGCTTGTATGGATCGCGGGTTAAAAGAATTTTTTACTGGACCGCGGGTTGAAAGAATTTTTTATTTATTTTATTTATTATTTATTATTTATTATTTCATCTACAAGCATAGCTTTACAGATTACAAAATTTTATAAATTAATATATATATATATGTACATGATTAATGTAATAAAGTTTTTATAGCCTTTAAAAAAAAAATAATATAAATAAATAAAAAATAGAAGGAGGAAAGCGATGACAAATTAGGGCAATAATAAGGCAAACAAAATATTTTTAAAGCGATCTCTAGAGTAATGAAAATCTACATCTCTACTGACTTCATTAAAAGACATAAGAGCTCTAGAAATAGGCTCATTACGACCGTAGTTTGTTCTATGTAATGGTTGAAAAAAAAAACGTTTCGAATTCTTAGGCGCCTTTCGGGAGCATAAATAGGCACCTGATATATAGCAGGGCTATTTATGCGGTAAAACAAAACATCTCTAATAAATAATACATCGTGGGCATATCTTCTCACATTAAGGGTAAGTATACCCAGTAATTAGCAACGTGCGCTGTAAGAGGGTTCAAAGTCCCAACGCATTTTTTTGAAAATATATTTTGTGAATCGCCTCTGCACTCTTTCTATACGATCTGAGTGGATCTGATAAATGGGGTTCCAGATAACATCAGCGTATTCAAGTATCCACCTAACCAGTGAGATGAATAGACATACTAAAGTGTGTGGATCAGAAAAATCTCTCGAATTTCTTTTGATAAACCCAACAAGTGAGTTAGCTTTGGCAACTATGTACTCAACGTGAGGAGCAAAGGTTAGCTTGTTGTCGATAATGATCCCAAGGTCCTTCATTTGATTAACCATTTTTAAAGGAGTTAAATCAATGCAGTAATCATAGGTGTATTGCTTTTGCGATCTTAAAAAAGAAATTGCCTTGCATTTTTGAATATTCAGTTTCAAGCAATTATGAATACACCAATTGGATAGGTTGCTAAGGTCGATTTGCATCTTTCCACAATCATCTAAACTTTTTATCTTACGACATAACTTGACATCATCCGCATACATTAAACATTGACAGAATTTTATACATTGAACAATATCATCAATAAAAATTATGAAAAGCAGAGGGCCCAAATGACTACCTTGCGGAACTCCAGATGTACAGGAGATTAGTCTTGAACAGCAGTTATCTATGTAAACTTTTTGGAATCGACCAACTAAAAATGACGAAATCCACTTAAGCATTGCTGAATGAAATCCAAAATGTTCCAGTTTCTTTAGCAAAATCTTATGATTCACTGAATCGAATGCTTTGCTAAAGTCCGTATAGACAGCATCAACTTGGCATCCACTTTCAATAGCGTTAATAACATAGGATGTAAAATGGGCTAGATTTGATGTTGTCGAACGTCCAGAAACAAAACCATGCTGAAACTCAGACAGATGTTCTTTTACATGAAATTCTAATTTATGTTTACCGATGCTTTCAAAAAGCTTTGGTATAGCGGACTGTTTGCATATTCCTCGGTAATTTTCAATGTTATTCTTGGATCCAGATTTAAAAATAGGAACCAAAAACGACAGTTTCCAATCATCGGGAAAAATGCCAGATGAAAGGGATGCATTAAAAATTGTGAGTAGAGGTGTACACAGGAAATCACAGCAGTTTTTTAATACAATTTCCGAGATACCATCGGCACCAGGCTTAGAATTAGGCTTGAGGGTGAGAGCCGCAGACTGTAAATCCTTCAACTCTAAAACCAATAGACCAAAATCAATCTTGGACATTGAATACAGCTCAAAACTACTGGGTATACTGCATTTCGAGAAAACGGATTCGAAAAATTGCGCAAATAATTCAACTGTTGTATAGGTGTTATTGGATTCAACATTTTTATAAACCATTGTTTTGGGTAACCCAATAGAACATCTTTTATGATTTATAAATGACCAGAAACACTTGGAATTACGTTTTAGTTTATTTTCTACGCTATTAATATATAGATTGTGCAAGAACTTGCTTAGGACAGTAAAATCTTTTCGGAGCTTCCAAAATAGAACTTTATCAATTTCATTTCCAGAAATTATAAATCTTTTGTTTGCTTTATTTTTTAAATTCTTTAAATTAAGAAGCCGCCTATTATACCATGGGGGTTTCGAAATGTTTCTCTTCACCGCGCATGGAACAAACGTGGTAAATCCAATTTTCATAATTGCAATAAAACAACTGTACATTTCAGAAAGACATAGATTTTCAAATTCGAGATCCCACTCAAGTGAATTGAAATATGAGTTTAACCCACCAAAATCACATTTTAAAAAGTTAAAAGACCTATTTGAAATCGTATCCCTCTTAAGATAATTATACATCTCAATTTCAACATAGATCTGCTTATGATAAATTGAATTGTTTAAAAGAGGAAACGGAGCTTCAAAAACATTAACGTTAAAGTCATTTGTATTAATAAAAACAAGATCTAAAATTCCATTTTGAGAATTCGTTATAGAATTAATTTGACAAAGATTACAACAAAGCAAAAGGTCAGTAATCGCTAATTTGAAATCTTTTATTACATTATGTGGAATAAGCATTTTGTCGTCTTCAGACCACAACCAAACTACATCACCAATGTTAAAGTCACCAAAAACGCAAATATTATCTGAATCAGAACAATGACTACTTACAAATTCAACATTTTCAATACACTTTTCATAAGTGTCTAGTTTACTTTTTGATGGTATATACGTAACAATGAAGAAAATCGATTTTCCAGTACCCTCAACATTAACAGAAACACAGATTTGTTCCACATCTAAGATCGGCAATTCTATCTGCTTGCAGGAAAACAGCAATCAGCACACCTCCACCACGTTCCTCAACCGATTTACAGCGATCAAGGCGAAATACATCGTAGATTTGGCTGTCGAAGATTTCAGTTGACAGAATTACATGATGAAACCAGGTTTCCGTAATTATTATTACGTCGTAATCATTGTGACTTGAAGCCGTAAACAAATCCAAAGTCTTCGTTCTGCAGCCGCTGGCGTTGTGATAGTAAACCCGAACCGATTGTAGAATATTATTGGTTTGACTCGGATCAGTATTGACTGAGGGCTTACTCTTACAAACAACATTAACAGAATTTAGTTTTTTGGTTTCTGGACGAAAGGGCGAATTTTTACCCCATTAGGCCAGAACTTCCCGTCGTAGACAGAGCTTGTATATTGAGCAGGAACTCCAATTTTAAAATTTACAAATTTTAGAAATTGACTACTTTCATTTAGCTTAATTAATTTAAAGCACGAAAAACATGCAGAATTAATGTCCAACTTAGATGCGACGTAAGTAATAATAGCATCCGTAGAAGTATCGGGGTGAAAGCTAGATACATGATACCACTTCAATTTGCGAACAACATGAAGATCAGTAGCATTTTCGTTAGTTCCCAGGATGACCTCCGGCCGCATGTTTTACTATGGAATATCTCTTGGACTCATATAACGGACGGCCTTCGGCCTCACATGCAGGTACTCAGGGAGCCGCTAAGCGGCGTATAACCAAATATGTATATGGGTATGTACCTTAATGAGCCATAAGACCATAATCAATGAGTCAAAAGTCCACAGGAATTTCGTGTGGACTTCTGGCCCACCTGGGTGGGTTATAAATTCACAATTGATTTATTTTTTAACAGATGAGTCAAAAGTCCATTGTGGACTTTTGGCCTGTGGACTTATGACAATGCGCCATTAGAAAAGGGGAGATGCAACACCATCATAATTAAAGGATTATAACAAGACCATATAACCTTGTGTGACTTTTGAAAACTGGCACTGCTACTAAGCATGTACACGTAAATCTTGAACTAATGTTCACAGAGTGCATTCTACTACTCATTATGTGGCAACAGGCGCGTTTGCGAATATCAAATTTGAAGTAAGGAAATAATGAACGACACCGATTGGGAATACTATCGCATCAAATTCACTTACCTACAAGACGACTCGTTAAGGTGAAGTAGGCTTTACTTACAAACGCCAAAATGTAGTTACTTTAAGTGTACTTCAGATCCCACAACCTCGTCAATAAGTTAAGAACTATTAGAAACGAATTTATTTAGCGTAATTCCGTACATCTGTAGTTCAACGTATTTTGGCTATTTCTATAAAACTTTGAAAAAACAGGTAAATCGCAAAAGTTGTATGAAATAAAGGTCACGACTTCATCGCACATACTTACTTCATTTGTGCTGTTCATTTGCAGATTGTTCAAATTTCAAATTTTGGAAATATCGGTGAGCAGCAACAAACATTTTTTTTTTTTGTGAAATGTCAAAAAATTTTAATGCCATTTCCTTATATATGTCACAAATAACTCAGATATCAATTTTAAACCCAATCGTCGAGAAATATCCAATTTACACAATTCTCCTAATTAGTAAAGTACCGTCATTCGAATTTTTAGCGAAAAACTGAGTATGGCTTATTACTGACGTATATTCTCTATCAGATATGAATCGTTACAGCTATTTTCAATAACATTCGATTTTTTTTTAAAACTGGCCATAAGTAAAGTACAGTTAATTTTGGGGCTAGTATGAAAATTCGAATTTTGCCTCTGGGCATTACATCACAGACCCCAGACCTCGGGCTCCAGCCCGAGGTACAAACAGATGGACAAATAGACGAACAGACGGACAGACCAGACCCGCTTTCTTGATGTTCTCTATTATATATGTAGGTAGTAACATTAAAATTAATCAAAATCTAGAGATCGACAATTTTCACAAAAACAATACTTGACCTATAGAAGGAAGAACAAATTGACATTGAAGTCAGTTTACGCTGACAAATTAAATATTTGTTGAATGGTGTTCTAGATTCAATTGACTCTCGTTAATTTCCGTTACACTGTAAAGGTTTTAAGGCGGTATAAATGATTTAAGATAAAACAGACTTCTAGCCTATAGCTAAAAATGGAGAAAGATGGATCCCCAGAAGTTCAATTACTAGTTATTGATTAATCAAATGGTTTGGAGCATTGATTTTTTTCCAAATTTGTCATCCGTTTCATTAGATCCCTTTTCAAGCTGCTGGGGCTCATTACCTTCATGTACACCAAGTAACCGCGCGAACTAAAACTAGTAAGCTTTAAAACTAACTCCCACCAGACGTATTGCCTTCATAGCAAAATCGGGGGTTCCACTAGGCAGTTACTCGGGTCCGATTCTTTTCATTTTGCTCATCAATGATGTGACTTTCATCATAAATGATACTGACATTCTTATACACGATGACGATATGAAAATTTAGAAATCCATCGAAAGTATTTCCGATTGAGCTTTTACCAATAATTTGTTCATCTGATATATTTTAATAAAAATGGTTTAACACTTAATGCATCCACCTGCACTTCTTGGATCCATTAAAAGATGGTCGATGGAGTTTGAACATTGTTACAATGACCATAGAGTCAATATTAGTGTCTTTATATGAAATTTTGAAGATTTTGGGTTCGATATGGATCTTTTGCCATATTTGGGAATGAAAACAACATTGACTTTACGCCATGGGCTTGGGTATGACCAAATTCGTAGGTGGATCTGAAGAGTGCATTTAGGATAGGAATTAGAAACTGCATTCTATGTTGCACGGGGACAAGGTAAGGGATTTGTAAGTCTTTTGAGTAGAAACAGCCCATTTGTTTGTGTCAGGAACAAACATACTTCCAGATAGGTTTTTTGATCTTCGATTAGAATAAAATAGGTTATTGCCATCTCGGAATGAGATTAAGTGGTTGATAGCTTCCGAATCAGGAAAATGGATTCGTAGAGTATATCTAGAGTTTCAATGAAGTTGTTAGTAAATTTACCGTCAGATTTCTTTAGGAGACATATTCCCTTGTTGTCGTCTAGCAAAAGGGCCCCCTGGACACTCTCTGCAGCGGGAAAATCTCGAATTTTTTCACAGAGGGATTTGCAAGCCTTTGTTTTTGATTTCTTAATGGCAATATTATATTTAGTGAGGGCTGCCCGATATTCGCCCCATTCGTTGGTTCTTTTCACTATGTTGAAAAGTTACATAGTTTTTGTTTTTAGATTGCTGAGCTCTTTGTTCCACCATTGTACTTCGCGACTTGAGGATCTGGTTTTGATCTTGCAACTGGCTTCATATTCTGATCACCGAGTTTGTTTATCATCTCAATTGTGGATGTCAGCTCTTAGTGGAGATCAAGTCAGGAACCCTATTTGTAGATGGTTGGCATCTGGTAGCCTTAGAACCTTGTATAAAGTTGATCTGCGTACGAGCTCAAAATTTGATTGCAGATATGTGAACTTTTTACCTGATAGAGTTGACGAAGATGGGTTCGTTTCCCCTATTTACTATTTGAGCTAAATGGTGAGCATTAGCATCGCAGCTTGTGTTTTTTTTTTTTGACAGAAATCCATGAGTCTGATGACCTCTGGTGGTGCTGAAGGATGGTTTCCTTAAAAGTACTCTGAGTCAAAAACTGCCTCTTGAATACCTCTCACCGTGGGGATCACTGCTAGTACAGGTGTCCCTGGTGATGAATTCTATGATATGGAGAACATTTAAATGATTATTTATTAGCATAGCAGTTCTGGGTTGAGCTGTATTGCTGTCATATGTATATTAACTTATATGATTTGTTGTTGAGTCCTTTGATTGAACCTCGAAGGCACCGTGTTACTAACTGTTACCTGTTACCCAATGAACTTAGTTCACATGAATAGATTATGTTTCGATTTTCATTTAAGTAAAGGCCAAATGCTTACTGACGGCATTGGTAAATTAAATTTAATTAAATAATTTTACTTTTATTTTTATTTTCTTGTTTATTGTTCAATGATTTTGTTTGTTGTCTCTTACATCTAACACCTGGACTAAATGATGGCCAGCTTGCTTGGGTGCCAGACCCACGTGCACTTCCGAGCTAATTTTAGAAATAGATTAAGACAGTGTAACGGTTTCGAGACTGGAATTTACGAATCACCCGCTTCTAACTAACTCACTTCATATATACTTAGTCTCAAGATAACAAGCTTGTACCACATTAACTTCTTTCCAGTTGGAAATTTGTTTGCATTCCACGAACCAATCTTTATCCCTCTTCGATTTTGATTTACTAAATACCGAATATTCAATACTTCGATATGGCCAGAATAAGCGCTAGGCTTTACTACCATTATAAGTAGTACATTCGTGAGATCGTGACAAAAGAAGACATTAAATGGGTTCCTGCAAAAATACTTGAAGAACCTTCTTTTTGTAAACCCGTTTAACTGAGCGTAATTCTGAGAGGTACGAGTACATAATACTAAATTATTCCACCGCAAAATCATCACAAATCGGTTTTGCACCCACAAAATCGCTTTCCAGACCACTGATCCATTCGGTTCGTTTAGGTGTGAAAGAATCTTCGAGCATCATCATCACCGTCGACTTGAAAAGTTCACAATGTCGATTAATGAATTCCAGTGCAAACTTTCTTTGTAAAGAAAAAAAAAAAAACATTCATTCCACTTTAGTTGAATCATCATTTGCTATAGGATAAGTCCTCTTCACTGCAACCATATTTAATCACTTGCGGAACTGTCATTACCGACATTAAGCCACACAAAGTTCCACATCCATTTACCTACGTCTTAATGACTTTTCAACTTATGGTAAAAAAAATCCCTGCAGACTACTCCCTGTGCATGGCCATCAATGTTATTTTCATCTCCATCATATTGCTCCTTCCATCTGCATTAATCCGGTTTACCCCACATTCAATATCGATAGTTTTCTGTATTTAAAATGGTAATCGTCTCAATGACTACGGGATAACGAGGACACATTGAAAATCGATATCGATAAATGGGAGTTTTTTTTTTTTTTTTTTTGTAAAACCAATTTGCAATTTTCTTCGACTTTTGGTATCCTTCGGAACCGACAATGAAGTGGATAGCCTTGCCCCCGTTGTGATAGATGACATCTAAAGATGTCGGCTCGAGAACATATCAAAGGCAGAAACCCCATTTAACGCCAATTTTCCAGTGTACCCACCCACATTCAAGTCGTACGCTTCAGAAACCTTTTGTGAGATCAAAATTATTTTAGCTGAATGGACCCGTTTACGGTTAGATGCATTAAATGAATGGATTTCGGTTCAATGGAATTCTGGTTCAGTGTGCGTGATTTTCAATAGAAATTCTTCTTCCTTAATGCAGCTACTCTAAGGACATAGTTTATAATTAGTTTATGATTGGTTGTATTGGAGCTCAAATCGACAAGAAATACGACCGAATTCTCATATAAGGATCAAAAGGCAGCATTTTACCAGGTTATACACCCCATTTATCAAAACTGCACAACCTGAATGCCCTCCAATTCTAGATCGGGGTGACTTCAGTACATTTGCATAATTCAACTGAAAATGCGAATAAACATAAAATGCATTCCCAGGGTGAGTTATGTCACTCAGGCTTACAGCACAAATGGGAAACTGAGTGCAAGTATACAGCGTTATAAGACTCAATTATGAAAGTGCACATACGCTCGAGTGGCATCGAGCCATACCCAAATGGGATATAAAAATAAAAAAAATCAAAAAATGCTGGAGGAAAAACCCGCAGTTGTGCGAAATGAGAAAATAACGAGTACAACAACATTTGGTGTTTTTTTTTTTAGTTTTTCTTACGTTTTTCCCAAGTGGTTTGGGGAGAAACATGACAGTATTTCTTTTTACCATACAGTCTCTTAGGGCAATTTGGAGTTTTATTAATAACAATAATCCCGGCAAGTACATGGAATGTCTCCAAGAAGTGCATTTTACAGTCAGAGGTGACTTGTTAATGTCAGTTTAAGGTCGTTTTAGATAAGGAAGTGAAGCTGTACATGGGAACTGATCAGCAACACTTAAATATAACACGTTAATTACATTAAACAAAAAGTGATATTCGCCCTAGAAAGTAATCAAACTTACTTATCTCCAGGTGAACACGCTTATACGAAAGGTAAAAGTATAGAAACAGCCTTTAGCGAGCAATTAGAAGGGAAATTAAAGACATTAAATACCTGGGCCGATAAGTGCGGCCTGTCGGTTAACTCCCAAAAAAACCGAGTTAGTATTATTTACTCACAAAAGGAAAATATCACAATTTTGAACACCTTCTGTCGGAGGCACCCTTTTAGAATCTCTAACAGTACCAAATACATGGAACTCGTGCTCGATAAGAAGCTTAATTGGAGGTTGAATATTAATGAAGGAATCAAAAAGCTAAGATAGCCTTCTACGAGTACTCGTGCAATAGAATTTTTGGGAAAACCCGGTGACCTAACCCCAAAACCATCCTATGGATGTATACGGCTATAGTAATACCTATACTGACTTACAGCAGCCTCGTTTGGTGACAGACAACCAGCAAAAACCTAATGGCCATCATGAAAGTGCAAAAACTAGCGTGCACTGTAACCACCAATGCAATGAGAACAGCACCTAAGCAGGACTTTGCTTCTGCTAGACATCTTCATACGAGTATCGTCGGCTTTTAGTGCCCTAAGAATCAGTCACTTAGACAGTTGGAGACCAAATACAATGGGTCATTCTACGATCCTACAGAAATATGTAGGCAATGTATCTACTACTGATTACATACCTAGACCTTTATAAGACCTTTCCCGAGCACCTACCCGAATAGTGATGAATGGAAAAGCGGTATATTACCCAATACACAATCTACAGCGGAATATACCGATGGATCCAAAATAGAAACAGGTGTAGGTGCGGGTATCTACTCCGCGCCACTGGGTCCTACTTTCGAACAACAGCAATGTTTTTACGCGGAGGTCTCAGCAGTGACAATAACTGCCCGTGATACTGCGATGTGGGCAATACCACAAGACGATATCATCTTTTTCACCGACAGCCAGGCAGCAATAAAATCGATTGCTGCTACAGAAATAAAGTCGAAGCTTATGAAGTGCTGTCGAAAAGAGCTCAAGGTTCTTGGAACACGGCACAAAACTCTATGGTGTCCCTGGGCACGAAAGCATACCAGAGAATAAAAAAAGTGGACGAACTGGAAAGAAGAAGTTCGGCATTAACCCCTGACCAATCTGACCCCTCCGTCAACATCCCGCCTCCCACACTATAGCTCGAACCAGGGAATAAAGTTCTAACAGAGGCAACACAATATGTGGGCCTCTCAAGACACTTGTGTCACCGCTAGGAAGTTATGGCCCATTTACGACAAAGACAGGCCGACAGAATGCAAATGCATAGAAAAGTCTTGTCTACCGTTATAGGATGTAATACGTGGCGTAATACTCTGCGGTATCATATGAAAAAGCTACGTATAACGGAAGAAGACCTATGTAGGAGTTGCGATGACGAGGAAGTTGAGAAGGATACAATTTACTTTCTTTGCCACTGCCCAGGCCTCTATCATCAAAGAAATAAATTCCTCTGCATAACTACATCAAATCTACAGGATGGTTTGTTTCATAAGAATAGTAAGTACTCTTTTATAGGAACCTCACAGGTAAGGTACTTTTACACTTTCCCCCTAATACCTGTATGACAATTTGTCTGTAGTGAGCTGAGTATGGCGGGGTAGGTTTGCCTACTCCCCTCACCTATCCACTTATCTAATCTAACCTACTTAGTTAGAATCTCCTGCGGAAATTGTTATTTTGCTGGAGTATTTTTTTTTTTTTTTTTATAAAAGAAGCGGTGAGATAGAGAGCTTTTCTACGATGTTCGAGTGAATTTATGGAGTTCACAATATCTTTATCACCTATAAGTTTTAAGTCGCATTTCTGTACCCTATCTATGATAGAATATTCAGAACGATCTTGGTTGCACCAGACTAGATATGTGCATTATCAGACGGGGATCAGACGGGGTAAAATATTTCTTGCACCGTTTAAGAAATCCTAGACATTTTGCAGCATTTTTGGCGACCTCGAATATGTGATCGTTATATCGAAGATGGTTATTAATACTCGTACACATACCGAGAATGGCAAGTCTTTCGGTTGCAAGTACCATTCGTAGATAATGGTTGAGGGTTTCGATTTCGCTTGAGAGACAGAAGACAGCATTGTGTTTTGGAAGCATAAGTTCCACTCTGTTTCGGATCACTATTCCTTATCTTGTCGTATTTAAAATATTATTACTAGCAATGCGCCAAATAAAGAGACACGTGATAAGTGATTTTTATAATGACCTATGCATATTTCAAGCAGCTTATAGAAAGTCAAAAATAAATACAGGGAGAGGTAACATAAGCCCTCGGATAAATACTGAAGTTCACAGTATCTGCAACCAAAGGGATATATTGTATCGCAATACTCCACATAAAGGAAAACAGATAATAGAAGAAGTTATGTCAGAATTACACTAAATTATAAAGAATCAGAAACAAAAACCAATTCAGCTTTACGAAAAAATTGATACGGTAGATTTAAAAGTTCATTCATGGATTTAAAAATTCATACGGTAGACAGCAATTATCTGTTATAACTCCGGATGTTTTCTACAGACTACCAGGACTAACACAATGTTTAATCAAAGGGCCTTAGAAAATGAAGTGCACGCCTGGGTCGCACGTACTTGCACCTATATAAGTACATACCTATACGTTTTTTAATTGCAAAAATAAAAAATTATTTGCCAAAACTTGTTATGTCAAATGTGGTTCAAATAATGATTTTGAACAAAATTGATTGAGCCGTATTCGAGAATTACGTATTTTCTGCCACAATCGTAGTACACCATCTGATAGTATATGTACAGTTGATCAAAACCGTTGGAGCCCTTATCGAAAAAAATCGATTTTTTTTTTAGAGTACCATTAATTTTGGGGTTAGAATGAAAATTCCGAATTATCCTCGAATTTTGACCCACTGATCCTGTATATAAAGTTTGAGAAAATCCGTCAAAACATTTAAGCTGCAGTCGGCCATACAGATAGGCAGAATAGACAGACTCACTTTTTTGAGTTTCTCTGTTATATGATAGTAATGTCAAGTTTTATTAAAATCTCGAGATCGAAGATTTTTAGGAAACTAATACGAGTACTTGCCGCCGTATAGGTGAAAAAAAAAATTAAACTGAATTTTACGCTTTACTCAGAACCACTCAATGCATTTTGATGAAATTTTAGTCTCGAGTTTGGACATATCAACGTGCCTGTCTCAAAATCAAAATTGAAAGAAGACTGGATAAGTTACGGTAAGAAGACTGGGTAAGATACGGTGGAGTGACTTTTCACCCCACGTACTCTAATATTTTTCAAGAACTGTTTGTTACAGAATATTTTTTATAATTATCATCTTACGTTCTAATAAATTTACATCCTCTCAATATTTTTAAAATTTGTCGCATTAATAGTCTCGATAAAATAGTGGTTGTGGGGTCATCACCTTTGACTTGATTCTTAAGTTTTTTGTTCAGAAAACTTTTTATTACCTTTTATTTTTATTTTTGGGCTGGATGTAAAAATATTTTTGTTTCTTGAGGTGCATTATTTTCCCAAAAGTTCCACCACAAAAATATTTTTTACAACATTTTCACTGATTATTTCTAGTCTACTACATACTAATTTTGTTCGAAATTTCATCTCTCTATGTCAAACGGTTCAAAAAATACAAGAGTATGTCCGACACATGGACTCGTACGAATTACTAGAAAAAAACATCACGAATTTGATTTCAATCAATACTACAGCCAGGTTGCATTTATATAACAAAACATACAGGAAATTTATAATTCATCTGGATTGGGTCAAATTATCTAATAATAATGAAAAACAAAACTGTTTTCACAAAATTTTCTTAGAAAATATTGGGAATGGCGTAGGTGTCACCATTCATAGTAATAAGATTTAACCATCACCAAAAATAGCTTTAAAAAGTAAAAAAAAAGGCTTTTTGACTAAAACGCAACCAAAAAGTGCGCGTGGCCAAGTACAATGTATGAACAAGATGTAAAGAAAGTCAACGCCTACATATTTTATAAGTATACAATATTTTACAGTTACATGCAAAAGTATAAAAACGTACAGAGAAGTTAAAATTCGCTTGGAAAGAATCGTATGATGTATTATTCCTCATGTTCCAACCCTAATGAAGTAGATGTGGCGTTGTAAAATTTATGATTCAATAGACTTTTAAGTGATTTTATTAGAACAATGCTTTTTCTTAGAAGAACCTGTCATGGGTTATTCTGATGAGATTTTCAAAATAAGTCGCTCTAAAAAGAAAAAAACAATTTTTTTTTAAGAAAACACCCCAAAAATTGGGCGTGGTTTTACTTAAAATATGGACAATTTGTAGATAAAGTTATCAGCTATCTATTGTGTCCTACAAATTTTTTTCAGTTTCTAGTAAAACATATTGAAGGAAAACTTTTTTTTTTTGAATGTCAGATTTGAAAGACCCATTTTATTGAGTTTTTTTTATCATAGTAATGTCAAGTTTGATCAAAATCTCGATATCGAAAATTTTCAGAAAACCTATACACACAAAAAGTCGCATCCAAAAAAAATCCTATACAAACAAAATACAAATTTTCCGTTTTCTTTCGAAATTTCACTCCAATTTACTCGAACCTTTTTTTTGGAACGAGTGTACTCGCAAATACCCCCGAAAAAGGAAATTAGTGAAATATCTTCGCTCGATTTTGCGCATTTACAATGCACACTCTGACTCGCTAGTGAAAACTGATGTCATTGTACATTGCATACCACCTATGTCCTACATGGTTCAAGAATTTATAACAGCATATTTCAGGTATAGGGTATTTCAAGAAGTTGCCTTGTCTACATGTCATACATATCTTTTTCATCAACCCTTACAAAAAAAAAATAATAATAAAAATGTTCGCGGATAAGAGTTATAAGATATTTTACATGTTTTCCTACAAGCGCCTTCCTTTAGTTCAATTTTCATCAAATCTGTACCGCTTTAAACGACTCTTCTTTTAATTTAACAACAATTATTTAGTTTTTAGTATCCTAGAATAACATTTTGTTAGTCCACGTTATAAAAATATATTAAAAATGCTATAGCAAGCACTTTCATTTCCTTTAGAGAAATTACAACAGTTTGTCTAGCCGTCTAAGGTACAGACAGTCAAACGGGAAAAAATTCCCGAGATCCAGTATTACCTGATAAATAAAGTTTATTTCGTCTTTGCTATATTTTGTCCTTTACCAGCATACCAAAACAATAAACCATTCACACAACAGCCGTTTTGGTTTAAACTGCTGAACTCAAATAAATTTTCCAACTTCCATCTACCATTTTATTGTTGGACTCGGATTACTGATTGAGTAATCTGTCAAATAAAGTTCTTAGATTTATTATTATGACCCATTCAATGCCAATGTTGCATTCAACTACCGCCCTTGTGAGTATTCTGTTATCACCAATCCCAACTCCAAAAGCAAACGCTACATAACATTTGTCGCCCAGCCATTGCAGAATATGATGTAAATAAATTAAGTTCGAATTTGCATTCCATAGGTATACTCATAATTACGAAAAGTCATGAAGCCTGGGAATCGTAACACATATATAACTATGTGCTTCTTGATATGCTCGTATCTTCAATCGAAGTTCAATTCTGGTTAGTGTTTGCGTCATGTACAGGATGAGGGGCAACAGGGTCAAATATTCTATTACAACCACCCAATTAAATTATTTTGTTTCTTAGATTTTTAAGTGCTGCCACTTCCAGAAAAAAAAAAGTTTGTTAAACGAAATTGTCGAGAAACCATAGCTAAATCAATATTTAACAGCGATAGCTGCCCTCCGGGTGATATCCCTACGAACTTTAGCAGCAATAGAATTCTGTTGTTCTTATTTTGTATTTTTAATTTTTAAAGTGCGATGCTGTGCTCAATCCGCCATCCTAGAGAAATGGTCTAGTTTTCTTAATTATATCGAAAATGACTGAACCTATTTAAATAAAAATGCATAGTACTTAAAAGATAGAGTACCGAATTCCACGTAATATATAGGTATTTGCTTTGTTTTAATCTCAACAAACACATATACATACATAAAAATCGGCCATATAAAAGTAAAAGTGTGCCGAATTCAATTTCTTACAATACTTTTCCAAATAGTTCGGGAGACTAAAGAGTCGAGTCCAAGAAAAACCAAAAAACTTATTCACGGTACCCCTTCTCGCGAATGTCTGATAAGCATCCGAAATTGAAACTGCCGTGAAAGCTTCTCAATCCTTTCGGAAAAGACAATAAACTGCACGTCGCTTTTATTCGTGTGTGTGTAAGTTATTTTAATTAAAACTGGAAGACCATAATCTTTATATTATGAAGGATATTACTTTTTTTTACCTCCTACTACACCTTCTAATGCGTTTATTTTGAACACCACCATTTATTCGGCTTAATACAAGCTAAAAAAAACTAACTTGAAAACTAAGACTTAAAACCTAATATTAAAAACAAACGTGGATGGAGTAGTTTTAGGCGGGGAGTGATGCAGTTGAAATCGAAAACTGTAAAGTTTGAGTTAATCGATTCTGGATATATGAACTCGCTGAAAGGAATACCGCGCTTGACTGGCATACTCGAGGAGGGGGCGAACAAAGGTAATGCAAAGGGATCTGGTTACATAAGGATTGGAGAATTCTTTGTACCACCGTTCGACAAAACTAAAAGAAAACTATAAGGATTATCTGGTCGATATGCGAACAGAAATTTAGCTCCCTGTTGTACAATATGCCAAGGTCGCGAAGAGATTGAACAAGGGATATAAGGTGACCTTGAAGAACGGAAACTTACCAGACAAGGTAATGGATTGGCATTTGGTGATGCTGAGCTCTAAGCAATTTTTGAGGCACCAAATCGAAAAACTATATAGGTCATATTGAAGGAGACTAGAGTCTCGGAGTGAAGAAATGACTCAAAAATTTGGTATCGTCAGTGTAGAGGGAGAGGGAGGAGTGTTTAATAACCCTCTCAAGATCGTTTATAGTTAGGATGAAGAGAAGAGTACCTAGATGGCTGCCTTGTGGAACACCAGAGGTGATCAAGAAGGGAGAAGGGGAGAGGACGGTCATGAAGCGAACAGTATAGGAATGGGTTTCCAGGTAAGAAGATATCCAATTGGACAATATGGGTTCAAAGCCGAGGGCTGAAAGTTTGAAAAAGATTAGTTGATGAGGTATCTTATCAAAAGTATTACTGAAATCGGTTACAATAACATCAACTTCGTTCCCATTCTCTAAGGCAGAGATGGCAAAGGACACAAATTCAACGAGATTCGTAGTAGTTGATCTGCCTTTCAGGAATTTATCCCCATATTGACAGGGGATATAAGAGACTTGCACTGAAGGCTTCGTGTATAATACTTTCGAAGATTTTATGTATGTGACCAAATTTAGCAATAGGATTTACTTCTTTGATCCTTTTTTTGTATCCTATAATATTCAAATTGTTTAAATTTCTCATTACACACTTTCTTGATCTTACTGCAAATAATAGTAAAAAAAATGTATATATATACTCGTACATATAAATCTAGGTACGAATAGTTCAAAAGTCTAATTTCAACACTTCAACAAGGTAAATAGATTTTCTGTTTAAAACTGAGGAGTACAACTGACCATTTTAAACATTTCAAATTGAATACAAACGAATGAGCCCAGTAACTTTCTAATTCCATTAAAAACTTCTTCAATTTCCGAATAAAGTGAAAGTTCCTTATTGTGTAAACAATTTTTTCGTTTTCATTCCTCCTTTTTCACTTACAGATAACGTCGGATAATAAGATTTCCACGTTAAGATTCACAAACAGACAACAACACTGAAAACGAGTTTCTCGAGGCCGAGATAAAGTTCACAAAAGAAATTGAAAACAAATTTGTAAATAATAAGTAGCTAAACGTAGATGTCTTGTCCTCTGTACAGAGGACGACGTTGGCGAATTGACAACTGAGGGGTTATAACCAAAAAGGTAATTTGTTGGAGGATTTTCACAATTTTCCACAGTTTACAATCAAAACATGCCACAAGGGAGACACAAATAATAATAAAAAAATAGGTTTATGGAATTATTGACCATCCTATGGCACATTGGCTAGTTAAAGTATTACTGAAAAAATGGAAGTGGAAATATTTATTTACGATATTAGAAAAAATTCTTAATAAAGTAAACTCTGCAGATATTTACATACGTGGATGGAAGGGAGAAGTTTGAATTTGAACTTCTCGTTATCGTTAACAAGTTAATAAAAACAAGTTCCTCACATTTCAGAGACATCAAGAAACTGGGATTATGCAATAGAAAATGTATAAGCCCCAAAGCAAGATTCGGCTGCATTTTGGTCTAAAGTCAACATTTCTTTCACTACATAACAAAATTTACCTCTCTTTTTATACTCAATCTTAGTATGTCTCACCCACAAGACTTCAAGACTTTTTCTTTCAATTTTGACGTTTACTTTAGCTTATATTGTGGAGAACTTGTAAGGTATTTGAATTGAATTGTGGCAGATTTGCATACACTATATACAAATAGTGATATAGTACACGGCAAACCCCACAGGCGGACCAGTAGGGATGCAGTAAAGTGGGAGGGTTGTGATCCTTCTACTCCGGATCATAACTTCGCCGTAAGAAGAAGAAGAAGAAGAAGAAGAAGAAGAAGAAGAAGAAGAAGAAGAAGAAGAAGAAGAAGAAGAAGATATAGTACACTGATTTTAATGAATAGTTTACAACATTGTGAAATCAAGAAGACACACTCTATATATGACCTATAATTATCTATGTCTGATCAGTGAAATTGCTTGAGTCCGTCCGTCGATATGTAAGAGGTTTTGACGCCCTAAATAGATAGACGAATAAAACTTGGTACTTTGTAAATTACTAGAAGTAGGCTAAAATAAGATTGTAACTTATAAGATGAAATTAATAAATAAATAAATATATATGTTCCTTGGGTCTTTATTTTAATAGTGTTTGAACATATCACAACCTCTTCCTACCTCGTCTTCCTCGCGGTACCGTATGTTTGTATGTGAAGTGATCTTTCCTTCTTTCGTTCACGATAAATTCCCTAAAAGTGCAGCGATTTGAATAATTATTATCGAAGAATATTAACCTGATTCAAAATGCAAGGCCCGTTGATCTTTGCATTAATCAGACTAGCGGCTTTGGAAATACAGTTTCATTTGCGCAATTTTATCAGACACTTTTAGCACACCTTATACAAACATGAATTAACATTTATGAAATTTTATTTCTATAACTTTAAAATTAGTGTCAGTTCTTAGTCAAAAGACGCACCTAAAATGGTTTATTTCTAAGGGCCAGTAGCTGGTTTTGGGTTAGCGGTTCCAAAATGTTGTGCAAATTGGCATGTTCTTGACTCACGATAAACTGTGCAAAAATTCGTTGGTTCTGACTTTGTTGAAACTTGGTTTATGTAAAAATTCTGACTTAAAAACCCTTGCCGTTACTTACTTTTTTTTATTATAACTGGAAAAACAGAAACCTATAATTTGCAAAGATTTCAAATTAAAGCGCTTTCTTTCCGTATCCATCCGCTTTTAACTCTTCTCTATACCTTTTCCTTCCACTCCATCACTGCATTTGACTAACTTCAAGGAACACAGTTCTAAATGGTGGGGAACATTGAAAACAAAAATCTCGAAGGCCTTGTACCCAATAAGCACTTATAACTTCAGAACATATTACCAAGTTTTAATGAAGTCTTCAGCGAAGATTTCAAATCGAATTTCACCAGATGTATTATGGCACTTTGCATGCTTTTTAGCAATTACTCGAGTACACAAAACAAACAAACCGGTGTTAGTACAATTAACATGAGTACGAAAAGATAACCATCCGTCGGTACACCAGACGAACAGATTGAAGTTGAATCAAAATTAAATCAGGCCTCCTCATTATGATAATCATCATCATAGGGCTTCTCTACGGCCCCTCCACCTCCACTAATTTGATGGTGATCTCGTTATCGTTATGGGGGAGTAGAAAATTTACAATACTTATGCCAGGAACGAGAATGTGTCCCAGATTTTCACGCTTTTCCGATTCAGTTTTCTCCTCCTCTTCCACAGCGACGACCCCGGTGTCATGGTCTTCCTTATCATTATCATCTGCTTTAAATACGTAAGTGGAAGTGGATTGTTCTTGGAAATATTTGCCCATAGGGGATGGTTTGTCTGCTGGTAAGATTCAAATGTACGGCAATGGCATTGGCGCAGAATTTAATTGGAATATTTTCGAATCGAATTTCGTGAGGTGGATCGATAATGATGGTTCGAGTGCGCTTTGGCAACTGTGGGGACTGGTGTTTTTGTTTGTCTGTAATTGTTTGCAAATTATTAATTATTTCTCTTCATTAAATTTCGAAAAAGAGAAATTCCTGTTTGAAGTTTTCAAAGTTCTTGCTTAATAATCTTGGTCACCGATAATAATTTTTGAATTGCAAATTTAGATTGCTCAAGGGCGTTGGTTTGGTATGTGTATACTTAAATAGATTACATGCAGGCGACTAAGGCCAAAATAGAAATTTGCAAGATAAGTATATTATTCATAAGGGGCGGGGTGCAATTCTTTGAAATGAGCCAGTGTTTGTAGGTTGCCCAGACATATCATACATACATACATATCATACATACAGACATATCATACATACGCTCCATGTCAATGCTTCATTTACCATACTCGTATTATTGTTAGGCTAATGCACTAAATGAATTACATGACAAGACAACGGCTACAGCGATACTGAGGTGATCTTTATTGTTGGGACTATTACATGAATATGAGTACTTAAGTATACATAATATTGTAGTACATAAGAGTGCAGGGGTGAACAACCTATTGTGACATCTTCCCTTTTTTAAAAGAATTACAATATAGTTCATATACATGAATACATGAATGCTAAATACAATGTTTTTCCATTATGGATGATAAATTTAATTCAAATGATACAAATTTAAAGCTTTGGTTTAGTAAAATAAAGATTTAGTTTCATTTATTTATTATTGGAGTTTTACTTTACTAAACTATTTCATGTTTGTAGCTCACTAAGATACAAATTCAATTTTAATTATTCATAAATTAATAATGATAGTTCTATCAGATTTAACTAGGTATAAACCTATCAACTGGTTTGTCCGAGCGATTACTTCTAGTTGTGTATGTTGAAACTGTTTCGGGTGGAATCTTAGCGTTGATGTAATTAGCCTTAGTCTCACTACTTGTAGTCTTCTCAGCTTTATGTGGATAAGGTGATGGCAATGTCCTTCTGTCACCTTGAGGATTTTCGAAATGGGTTTGTGGTGGTTGGGGATTAATAGCAACAGCCTTTTCTGTAAATATATGAAATGAATAGACTTTCAATGAAATAGTTTTCCATCACCTGTTCGAACGATGTTTTGCAGGCAAACATGATCACCAGGTTTAAATTCTTCTACAAGCTTGACTCTAATATCAGCAAAGTGCTTCCGACTGTCCTGGACTTCAACATATTCTCACAGACACTTTCGATGACTTTAGGTTTTAACTGCTCCATTGTTAGGGGTAGAGTTGATCCCGTTAAGCGAGCTATAAGGCGTTGGTTTGGTGTTTGCATTTCTGTGACTCGTGGGGTATTTCTCCAACTAAGCAGGGCCAAAACTTCTGAGTTATTATCCCTCGAGCATCTTTTTTAGGATTTCCTGAGCTTCTTCTATGTACTTCTCTGCCAACCCGTTCAATTGAAGGGTAGGACTGGAAATTTTGTGCTTGAAGTCTCAAATCTTGACAAACTCCTTAAACTTCTTTGATGCGAACTGCAGTTCAGTGTCACTTTCGAGAACCATCGGAATACCGAATATTCTGAACCATTGTTTGAGTTGTTTTATGACTCCATCTGAAGTCGATCCTTCCAATAGACTCAAATCGAAGACACTGGAATAGCTTTCAACGATCGAAAGGTCTTTGCACATGAATGAAAATATGTCCACAGCGACTATTTCCCAGGGTAGTGAAGGCACAATTTTTACTATCAGTTGCTCCTTTGTTTTCGACTTCTGCGTTGATTCTCAAATAGTGCATGATTTTACGAAAATTTGTAATATCCTCGGCCATTCCAAGCCAAAACAAACAACCTCTAGCACGACTAACTGACCTCATGCAAGCATTGTTTTCTTTAAGGAAACTGATATTACAACTTTTCCTCCTTTCATCAGAACCCCTTCTTTGAGACCGTGTTCATCCCAGAAATTCCAGTATTTTTTAGATCTTTCCGAAATTTTAGAAATATCACTAAGCCAACCATTTGGACATGCTTTATGATTTCTTGGAGGTCTGCATCCTTAGTGGTGTATTCGACAATCACGTTACGGGCTCTTTCCGATACCTGCAAAAGAGAATTGATTTCCAGTTCTTTTTAGTTTCTTGAGGCGCTGCTGAGTGCTTACAGTCTCTGATTAAGGTATCTTTCTTCTTTGTCTAACCTATAAATAACCTTTGGCGCATAGGGGATCACTTTGTACAGTATTCTTTGTAGCCTATTGTGAGCACGGTCTAGGGGATTCTTAAAAATGGATTCCAAGAGTTTGTAGTCTGTTTCTATTGTAAAACGGTCTCCGTATACGTATTCGTGGAACCGTTTGCACGCGAATCGTATTGCCAGTACTTCTTTTTCTATTTGTGAATAATTCTATGGTGCAGACATTAAGGCCTTCGATGCTGGTCGCCTTGTAATAGCGCTGCCCCCAACTATGCTTACTGTCATCGAACTGAAGTGTTACATCAACATTTGGGGTATAATATCGCAAAACTTTAGTTTATCGAATGCTTCTTCGTGATTTTGGTTCCATTCCCAGCAAACGCCTTTTTTAATTAATTCCCGAAATGGTTGTGTTAGCTCGGGCAAATTTCCTATGAACTTTCCTAGGTAAGTCACCATACCCAAAAGTCTTTGAAGTTCAGTGACATTGGTTGGCGATTTTAATCTATTAATATCTTCGACTTTGCCTTTATCTATCTGAATACCCTTTGATGTAAGCACATGGCCTAAGAATTTAACCTTTGTCGAGCAAAATACGCACTTCTAGCTTCAAACCTGCCTCAAGAAATGTAGTACCACTGCTGGGTAGAATTCAGTTTAGAGTGCAGGTAAAAGGAAAATTCCCTTCTACATGGGAAGGGCTTTTTCCTCAAACTGTTAAGCCAAATAAACAAATAATTTAATTGGTTAAGGATTTGTTTTCATCCCCTTCTAGAACTTTTATTTAAGAATCTTTAAAATAAAAGTCATGAAAATAACAGTTTCAATAGATTTCAATGATAAAACTTAGATTTTTAAATATTCCAGTGAAATAGATATTTTAAGTTTAAAAAAAATTAATGTTCCACAGTCATTTTTAAAAAATAAAAGTTAACCGTTTTTTTTTTCGACCCCTATTGGAAATTGTTTTTCAAATCTTGGTTGGTTGGTTGGTTTAAGAGGGTGTGCTTATGCTCTTCACTTAGGCCTCCATTGGGCCCGTTGTGTTCCTATCGTCTATCGAACTGTAAGGACTAGTGTTGTGCTTTGGAAATTGTGTTTGGAGAGGGGATTTAGGTATTGGGATCATGGGGAGTATCAACGGGAAACTATATCGTATAGTGATCGGGGAATCGTAATGTTCGTCTGGCGAACTCCAATATATTCCCGATTCCTATCTTGCTGAGGCGTGTAAAATACGGAATCCTTGGTGATCTCAGAATTTGCAGTCTTAATCTCGCTGTGGCAGGGCAGTGGCAGAGGAAGTGTCCTATATCTTCCTCCTCCTCCTCACAGTTGGCACAGATTATTGTATCAGCTATCAGGAGTCTGAACGAATGTTTGTTGAGATTGATGTGCCCTGTTAAAAGTCCCACCATCAATCTCAATTGTGTTCTGCTTGAGTTTGGAGCTCTTTTTGCTATGTTGTTACTCGGTTTTGTTATAACAGATCTAGCCACTTTACACGTGTCTAGATTCGTCCAGTATTTGAACTTCTATCATATCTTCTCATTGATTATTGTTTTAATAGTTGTCAGAGGGACCACTATTGTATTATCAGGATTCTGTTCTATGTTGCCCGTTCCTTTCCTTGCCAGTTCGTCTGCCTTTTCGTTACCCGGTACACCTTCATGCACCGGTACCCATGTAAGATGGACTTTATTGCGTCTGGCAAGTAAGTTCAATTTAGTTTTGCACTCCCTTACTAGTCGTGATTTCAATTTGGGGTTTGTGATCGCGCTAATTGGTGTCTTCTGTGAGTATTTCAGTTGCCTTCATAATTGCATAAACTTCTGCTTGGAACACCGATACAAATGGTTCTAGGTGAAAAGCAAGTTCAATGGGTGGGTTAGCACTAACGATGCTAGCCCCTGATTCCCCTGACATGTTAGAGCCATTTGGGTATACCGATAACCCATTGGAGTTTCTTGTCATTCTTTTATACGTCCAATATTCAAGCAAACCAAATGTTGCACCTTTGTTAGCAAGTCTCTTGCATACTTTTTGCTCGTTACTGGCCACCATACAACTCACAGAAGACCTATTTCGGTTTCAAGCCCCATGACTTCCCGATGGCCCTTCTGCATATTCAATATGCTCTTTTGGCTTTAGTAACTCTTTCTTCCAGGTTCTTTCTCTACGTCAGTTTCTTGTCCAATATTATGCCCAGATACTTGACGCTGTCACGGTGTTGCAGTGAAAATCCTCCGAGCTGTGGAATGTGAAAGTCACTAGTTTTGGTTTTCTTTGTAAAGAGAACCAGTTTCGTTTTATTTGGATTTATTTCTAATCCACTCTCCTCCGCCCATTTTTTTATGATTCGTAGGGTGTTTTGCATAAGCTCTCCTATGATGTTCAGGTGCTTATCTCTTATCAGAACGGATAGGTCATCTGCGTACGCTACGCATTTCACACAGGTTCCATCAAGTGCCTTTAAATGGTTGTCCATTGTGAACACCCACTGAAAAGGAGATATAATGTGGTATTCCCATACGGACTGTTCCCCTTCTTGTTTCTTCGCCCAGTGAAGTTGTGATAATGCGGTTTGTAAGCATGTGTTCTAGTCAATTGTTTATTATTTGGTTTTTACAGTATATCGAGAGTGCATTCACAATTGTTTGAGTTTTCACATTGTTAAATGCCTCTTCGATATCTAGAAAAATACCTGCGACTGATTCCTTGGTTTCAAAAGTATCTTCTATTGTGAATATAACCTGGTGTAGTGCCGTCTCAACTGATTTTCCTTTGAGATATGCATGTTGATTAGGACACAGCCGCGGAATTGTAATCTGTGTTCTGATGTAGTTATCACAGATTCTGTCCATTGGTTTTAGTAAGAAGGACGTTAGACTAATAGGTCTATAGCCCTTTGCTGTCGATAAATCTTTCCCGGGTTTTGGTAGGAACACCACCCTCACTTCTTGCCATTATGTTGGTGTGTATCCGTGATATAGACATCCCCTGAAGATATTAACCAGGGTTTACTTCAGGGTGTTTAATTCTACCTCTTTTTGCAAAAAGATAGGAAGTATTCCGTCCATGCCCGGTGATTTATATGGCGCAAATGAGTTAATAACCCAGGCTACTGTATCTGCATCAACTAGGTTCTCAGTGTCCTCCCATTTTTTATCAGTTCAAGTGAGCCCACACTTGAAACGTGTAGCTGTCTCGTTGAAACAGTTTGGGAAGTGTACACCCATCAGCGTCTCCAATGTATCAGCTGCGGTTGCCAAGTTATTGCCCGCCTGTAGAAGTTGATAATTTGGTGGTTGCTTGGACAGGATCTTCTTTAATCGCGCTGCTCTATTGTTATCGCATATGTTGGTGCAGAAAGTTTTCTCATATCTTACTTCCGTTCTATTCGATTTCGATCAATTTAAGTGCATCTGCTAACGTAAGCCTGTACCAAATTTTATCAGAATTCATTAAGGAATTCTTGAGTTAGGCGGCTAGGCTAACAAAGATATTATAAACAATTTTAAATCCTTTGCCCCCACATTCCACTCAAACTGGTTGTCCGATTTTGACAGTTTTTAAAACAAATGATATACCTATCAGAATATACAGGCAACGTAGGCTGTTTGAGGACAAATTTGCTAAAAGAAACGGAACTGTTCATAACTTATGGAAAAAAAAACGTTTATTAGAATATAATTTAGCAAATGATTTCGTAGCAATAAAACGTTCATCATCGATAACAGCCACAATTCGTGACCGAAACGTGAGCATGCCGGAATAAAATGGTGCCGTCACTTGGCCAAGGGCATCGTTTAGATCTTAAATGACATTGTGAGGATGTTTTCTGGTTTTATGTTCATCTACGTCCCACACAAATAAACACAAAAACGAAGGTCTGGTGAGTAGATAGCCATAAATTTGGTGTTATGTGATCATGGAAATCGCTATCCATTGCTGAGTCATAACTTTTTGCGCTGGTGCAGAATCCTAGTGTAATACGTATGGTCTTCTTCTACTCACACTGTCTATTCAGGGCCTAACAACTGTCTCTAGCACCTCGATGTATCCGACAGCATTCACTCGAAGACCTTGGGCGAAAAAGTAGGGAGGTTTTACATGATCTTCAATGCTCTCTACACCAAAGACAATCACACTGGCAGAAACTTGGTGTGCGCCACACGAAAGATATCTAAATGTTCTGCACAGGGCACCTTCTGGCCCTGGTGGACATTTTTTTCATCGGAAAAAAACAAAAAAGGTTTGAATCTTCCGGGTGTAAGAACTTGTTGAGGAGCCTCCTTATTCGGAGCAAATACCAGTTTTTTATTTCCTCCGAAATAAACTGGTCACTTCTCATGATATAAGACTTATATCGGAGGTTTTCATGAACCACACCGTACTTGTTGAACAAGTTGAATGCTTTTGACGTCTCGAAATAGGTGAAACATTACCGGCAGAAGCCTCCAACACTTCGCGAACCTTGTGAACGAACGATCGGGTGACTTTCAATAAGCGCGGTATATCGAAATCACTGTGGTCTACACATATGGCAACAAGCACGACATCTGACATTGCACGATCAACACTACGACTGAACAAAGACATGTCCTCAAATAGCCTCATCACGCTGTACATTTATATTCGTATAAATTAAATTTCATCAAAATCTGTTTATTTGTTCTTGCACAAGCCGTGACAAGAGAAACATTCATTTAAAATATCGGTACGAGCAACTAACTGCCCGATTCACACTTGATCATATAATACTACAATCTCTATTTGAAACAACATTGAATTGGTTTTAGAGCTAAATGGATACTATGCAAAACTTTACAAAAATTATAAAATGGTTTAAAATGTCATTCTTTTAAATGTTTTAGCTAAATAAACTCCTCATATGAAACAAAAAATCGTTCTTAAACTAAAGAATTTAGCTTCAAGTCAGCGGTATAATAGTCTTAGACGCGCTGCAGGAGCTCTTGTTAAAGCCATAAACAACTATATAAACGTTATAAAAATATACATACTCGTATACCTTACCTATGTATATAGAGCTGAACATGTTATTGTGGATACTTCATTTATTGACTAGTTTTTTGAAAATTGACCATTCATCGACTATATTTAAACATATGCATTGTCATGATATGCCAAACTTTAAAAAATTGGCAAAATAAGTTCATTTTTTTTTTGTTTTAACGTATTTTTCAAGATTTTGCTTAAATTTTAGATCTGAGTTACGTGGGATCTAGTCCTGAACTTTATTTTTCCAATACGAGTACAAACAGTACAGCTCATAATTTTACAATTCTAACTAGGAAATAAGATCATTTCGTCGAATATTCTTGCTATTCATTTACCTGTATCAAGGGCATGAAATTATAAGCGTAAGCAATGAGGTGCACCCACGTTATTCTGTCACTCACTACATCCTGGCAAATAGAAGGAACGTCTACCAATTAAATTGAATTGATTAATTTCCTCCAGAATCTCAGTATCAGATCCTACCTCATGAATATCATCTTCTTGACAGAATACCGTTTGTGTTTGTTGACCCAAAATATACCTATGTATACCCAGAATATATTAGACTATTTCTCCTCCTCATATGCCGCTTATCGCCTATCACTAACTCCGCAACATTCATTAATCCTTCAAGCAGAGATGTTATTCCGCCACGCAAACATCTTCTGCGCTCATTGTGCCACCAGTGTCTCTTTTGTCCATATTTTCATGCGGAGGAGGCAACCTGAAAACAAAACTAACGCCTATAACTTCTCGTTTATAAAAAAAGACTCTCTTCTTTCGGTTAAAAATAGTGCCTCATATTTGCAACGCATCCTTTGTTCCGTACAGGATATTTTCTCAAGGATCCTGTTGCATAGCCATGGTAGAGTGGCACATTTTCTCGTTATCAATCCATAAACCGTAACCGTGATAATTTCACTGAAACTCTGAAGCCTAGACGCATATGAGCAGAGCACACATGAAAAATAGTCGAGAAGAAATGGCTTACGCGGAGACAGCAAGGACATTATCATCTTCGTCGAAGTCTTTTTGTCGCCCGTGGAAGTGTTCTATAATGGGTGCCCAGAACCATGGCATGTTAATAAACGGAAGTGACTCCGACCAGAACCGTGTGTAATGTGCGGTGTAGTAGGGACTATAGCTGTTGCGGCACAGCCCCCCAACCCTGCTCCATTTACCTGTTAGGAGTGCCAAATAAGAGATGCGAAATGAAATTTCCGCTTCGAATGAACGTGTTTACGTATGCTACGAGGGACACACTAAGGACGATAACGACGTGCTCTCCTCGCAAATGTTTTCTTTTTTCTGTATAATACAGATTTTTTTTTTTTTTTGCTCTTTTCAATGAAAGTGCTGAAATTGTGTTTGCTGCTGCTCTTCCGACCGGTCTGTGTCCCTTTTGCACTTTTGAAAAGGACAAATTGTGATAAAATTTTATTCGTCGCGTTCGAAAGCAAAGGCAAGCTACACAGCCGATCAAAAGATAAACACGAAAAGAACCTATTGAACGTGATGCATTTAATTTAACGGGAAATCAATAGGTATACCTGGATATTGAAGGACACGGTAACAGGAGGTATATCACTTAGTTAGTCAAAGGAACATTCACGCAAACATAAAGCACTCGAGCATAGCCAAGAATGTCGGAATGGGAAAGTGTGAAAAAGCGTTTCCGGTACTCTGCTTGTGGATAAATTATGTTGTCATGGCAGACAACAGGATAATAAATCGCTATTGCATTTCGGTGAGCCTTGCAACAGATACAATCGATAGCATACCGGTATCAACCAACTGTTATGTACATATAATGAGGCATGGCTATCGGTTAGTGATTTTGACACCACTTTGGGGGCATGTCAGATAGATACTTGTGTCTTTATTTATGGGCAAAGTTCGCTGTTTGCATTCTCTTTACAGGTGCAATCAAGCCAACCAAGTGTCCTTATGGAGATGTCCTGCCCACCACCATTCATGACACATGATTTAATAATACAGTGCATGTGAGTCAATTCTGTTGAAGAGACAAGTGAAATAGGTGTACAACTGCTGCTTGCGGGGGTTTTATCCCCATAGAGAACAATTACTTTTACGTAATATCTAGGATGACAAGGTATATTCAGGATGTTATTTGCATCTTCCATGTGAATTCATTTCTATGGGATATGTATTACAATAAAAGTTTATTGTTTTCCAGAACGGATCATTCCCTATTTCTTAGATACCTACGAATAGGATTAGTGGTTAGCTAATCTGAATGGTACAACAATGGCGTCAGAGAAAAGAAGAAATTTCAGGAGAGTTTCACATCCACCACAGTGGCAGACGGGTAAAATAAACCATGGCTAAACTAAGGGCGGAAGCCTTTATATTCAGTAAAGGAGATCTCATATTAGTGGATACCCGCTTTCGTTTGTCGACTAACATAGGGAGCCTATACCATTCTTCAAACTAAGAGGGACTGGCCACCCGTAATGGCTGGCCCACGGTGCCGAACCTGGTGTGCACCCAACTTCTAAAAGTAGGCAAAAAAAACAATACTAATCCGAATTCCTTCAGGAAATCAAGAGAGCTCTAAAATTATATCAGAAAATATCACCTCTGTTCCAGCTTGACAGAACACTAGAGGCTCAAGAAGTAGCCAGTTTTGCCGACTGCAACATTTTGAATACACTTGAACGTGAACGATGGACAGTGGACTGTGGAAGGTTTAAAAGAGGATATGTGAGAAATATAGTATTACTCGTATGCATGAGGATGGTAGAAATACTGGTATGATGATTTTTCCATTGAGTTGAGTTTTACACCATGCAGTTTTTGAGAAATCTGAAGTTTCTCACCAAGTTTGAATGGACGACATTCTTGTTCATGGCTGGCGCAGGCACATCAAGTCTAAAAAGCTAAAAAGGTAGGTAGACATTACAATTTAACCTAACCCAACCTAAATGTACTCTAACTGGAAAAAAATTGGTATTCCGCATGACGGAGCTGAGAGTCCATAGCTCATTGCGACAAATATTTTTTTTTTCTTTTCATTTGATTACTGTGGCTGAATGGTTTTGATGGGCTATGCGTCTCGCTAATAACTAAGTCTTCCACTTGGAACACACTGCCGTGGTTTGTAAACTTTATTGGTCGAGCTATAACGAGTTTGTCCGAGAAAATACCGGAGCTGCCTGTACCGCCTGTAAAGATAAAGATGTACATAAGTATGTATGTATTATGCGAGCTTACAACTTTTCAGCCCAGTGACAGGTTTGGATTATGGTGTTAAATAATCTGCTTATTCTCCATCCCATAGGGTATATTAATACATAGTTAAATAGAAAAATGAAAACAGTAGGCCAAATGGTATATGCATATATTTTTACCAGCATTAAAAGCTTTATCAAAATTGTTTGTTTAGTTGTTTAGTCTCCCGCTCAGTGATCGTTCACTTAACCAATGAGCCACGGCGTCCACTTGTTTTTACTCGTAATTTACAACATTAATTTTGATATTTAAATAATTATATATGTGCGAATTATTAATTAATTAAGTAATAGAGCTGTTTAACCATGAGTTACATATGATTTTTAAATTTTACCTTAAAATTGTGTTTGTGAACTTTGTGGTTAGAGGAACCAGTGGAAAGTGAATTTATTAACATTATGAAGTCACATAAAAGAGGAGGCGTATTATTGAGAGAAGAAGTCGGAAAATATGGAAAAAGTAGAAGTAATGAATAGAGGTACTACATTCGCATTATTACTTGCATTTAATTGCGTATAGTCAGTATAGTCGTTCCGTCCTAAATCTGAGAACTACCACTGTAGTTGAAAAACATATCATTTCTACTTATGAGGGTATACCTACATACCTCTGAATATATAAAGATATTGTAGCGGCAATATATTGACAGATTGAAATAAAGGAAACGTTTGAACAGTATTTTTCTCATTACCTTCTTTTGAGCTGTTATTATCGGTTGTAAGTTAGTAACAAATTAACTACTCCAATAAGAAATGTCATACTCCAAACGAGAATTGATTAACGCATAATACAATATATCGGAAATTTTACCATTTGATGATACCAAGATCAGTCATTCATTAAGCATATGTAAGTCCGTATTAAGCAGGATGATTGTTGGAGGTCCATCCGTTTTGGTTTTTGGTCATAAACCAAAACGGGCTTTATTACTTTTGCAAAAAATTCACAATTTCTCGTTCGCCAAAAAAAAAGTCTTAAATTTTATTTTTTAGTGTTTTCCAGAAATAGCCGCCAAGTTCTCCTGACTTGACTGCACTTTGTGAATTTGATTGATTTGAAGCAATCAATTCGAACAATAATTGAGACAATTCCCGCTGCTTAGACAATTTTCTTGGGAAGCCTCAAGATAGAATATTTGCTTCGGGCGCTTCTTTAGGACATAAGAAATAAATAATCCATTAATTACAGTGATATCTCGCAAATCAATAAGAACATCGAAATCAGTAATAATTTTGTCTAAGTCTTTGGGTCACATACTTTGGAAATGCGAAGAGGTGACACTTCTACACAAATATTTTTGGATACAACTTAAAAAGTTATTTTCAGAGGTATGTATATCACATGATTATATATAGGGTGTCCAAATAAGAACGAAAAGAAATTTAAATGAAACAACAACGGTATGGAATATCGAATTAATTTTAGCTTTATTTTGAAGGTACATTCATGCCATTATGCATAGAATAGCACATCTTTTAAATAACCGCCACAGCTTCGCTGGTAGTGCTTCAAGCGGACGGTCCAATTTTTGATGACTCCGTCTAATATATGCGGCGTTATTCCGGCAATAGCGTCTCGAATGTTGGCCTCGAGCTCGTCCAAAGTAGTTGGCTTGTTAGCGTAGACTAAGGACTTGACGTGGTCCCAGAGAAATTAATCGAAGGGTGTCAAGTCGCATTATCCCGGCGGCCAATTTATGAACGCTCGCCGTGAGATGACCCAGTCGCCAAATTTCTCCTTCACCACTTCGAGCGTTGCGTCACTTGTATGGCATGTAGGGCCGTCTTGTTGGAACCACAGCTCGGATATGTTGATGTTGTCGAGCTCTAGCTACAGAAAGTCGGTTAACATCTTTCTATATAGCCAATTTAAGGAGATCTTATAGCATCGGTGGTTAGTCGTGGCATAGTGGTTAGTGTGTCGGATCACTACGCAAGAGGTTCCAAGTTCGAATCCCAGAAAACACCAAAAAGTTTTTTCACGATCCCACCTCTCGCGAACGTCTGACAAACATCCGAGAGTATTGTTGTCACGAGAAAGCTTCTCGAAAGCTGTTGCGCCAAATATTTATTTATTGATGTTTTTTTATAGCATCGCTGACTTTAAAAGGGGACTTAGCGAACATCTAAGCATATATAGGTAAATGTGCAGACATTAAGCTTTTATTTTTTATTTTTCTTTCTTTCTCTGATTTTTAAAATTGTTTTGATTTGACAAAAGGATACTAAAAATCGTTAATTAATCATTTAATTTTTAAACGTTAATTTTCTTAAATGTATGTACGAGTATATATAAACAATTCTTTTTTCCTTATTTTCTTTTTTTTTCTATAATATGAGTTCCTATCTTTCTTAATTTTTTAAAATAATTATTATTAATCATATAAAGCAGCTTCACAGCTTAAAAGATTTGTATCTTACGTGTAAGCCTTACAGTTTTAAATAAATAATAATAAATAATAATAACATACCGAGGGCCATTGACGGTAACAGTGTCTCCTTCCTTATTTCGAAAGAAATAAGGTCCGATGATGCCGCCGTGCCATAAACCGCACCAAAGAGTCAATCTTTGTGGAAGCATTGATACTTGGTCGAACACTTATGGATTGTGGTCGCTCCAATAATGGCATTTTTGCTTGTTGACATAGCCGCTGAGCCAAAAATGGGCCTCGTCCTAGAAGATGATTTTTTGGCCAAAATCCGGATCTCCGACCAACATTTCCAGCGCCCAATTAGCGACACACGTTATTGTCTATGGTCATCCGGCTTCAATTCTTGCGTCAGCACAATCTAATATGAATGTAGGCCCAAATTGAATCGCAAAATAAGCCTGATTGACTCTCTCGCGATGCCCAATTCAGCTGATCGGCGCCGAATCGACATTTCTGGGTCTTCTTCGATACTGGCCGCAACGGCGGTTATGTTTTCTTCACTTCGCACCGATCTCTATCTGGTTGGTAGCTTAAGATCCAAGAAAGTGTACTCACACTCAAACCTTTCCACGGTGCGACGAATCACCTGCGCACTGAAGCCATGATGAGGACCAACCTCACGACAAAATTCACGTTGCGTATTTACAACTGAGCCGGAATTTCTATAATATTTTTTAATAATTTCCATTCGTTTGGGAAGCGTTAAGCGATGCATGATGAAATGGCAAACCTTACTGAATATTTTGAATATTTTTACCAATGACATCCAGCTGTCATTGGTAACTTTGACAGCTGCTGAAACATAACAATTGGAAAAACTATCATTGCTATCTGGTCACCCTTTTCTGGTACTGGAGCCACCTTCTACAATAAATAACTTTTTTTTTTCAAAAATGGCACCGGCGTTTGGTTTATTGTTTTGTACGACTTGTGTGAAAACCATGCATACAGCTTTTATAATTAGGATCTTAAAGATGGTGACAGACGGACGGACGGATGCGCTAACCAGAGCAATAGGGTTTCGTGGCCTTTAAATGATCTCCTCGTATGAGCGGTATGCAGGCTCTGAAATGCATGCATGTGCGGAATAGGCTATCCGTGTATTATGGTTACACACAACAGAACAGTATTTTTAAAACTCGAGTAAAACATTCTGATGGAAGGATCTTTCAACTGGGTGCATTTTTTGTAAAATTTATCGTAGACGCATAGCTGCCAACGAAAGACACTTTCTTGTATAATACATTTTGAGTATAATACTCGTACAGGTACTATATAACCTTATCTCGGAGCAGTGTGGCTCTTGGTCAGAACTGCTAAGTGCTTATAGAAAGAATTGGATAATAAGCACAACAACCATGTTCGAACCAATTACATTCTGTAAAAAGCACCTATTTCAAGTAAATTATTTATCCGTCCACATTAAATAAAAAATAAGGTGAACAAGCATTTTACCAAATAGACGTACTTCAGTTTAAAAATCCATTAAATTCATCTATTGCCCAGAAATTGAAAATGATAGAAGAGGATGACAAAGTTTAATCAAATAAGCACAATGAAAACCCATTACAAAACACATTCACCAAAAAAAAGGTGTAAATGCAAAATGTAATACAATATTGCAATAAGCATCACTTAACCCTCTCATCAGACGAAATGATTTTCAATTGAAAAACCAACCCACACTCTACGTAGTTACAGGAATCAAATACCACAATCGAACAAAAAACATTGTACAGGTGGACACTCGAAGGGATTTTCAATTCAATTTTCAATTATCCTTCCAACAATGGGGATCATTGGCGTAGGTGCACACACGTATTCTGTATGCAGGTAGGCGTCCGGGTAAAACTCCAGATGACATCCATTTACATATGGATTTCTACTTCATATGCACATTTTCCATATCCTGGCTGTTGATGATACACTATTAGTATGCCACTCCGATATTCTTCTCTGTTCGATATTTTGATGAGTATACAAAAAAAAACTATTCAGTCAAGTCAGTCATCTCAAATCTGAATTTGAATTTACATTCACAAAAAAAGAAAGAAGCAATAAAAAAGATATCTCATATGACCTGTCGGTTACATTCAGTTTTAATGGAATATTGTTCTCTTTGTTTTATTTATTTTCAGCTAAGCGAAGACATCGGTTACGTTTTATATTCAGCTTTAGGATCATTCTACATTCCTAGTTGTATAATGGTGTTCGTGTATATTCGAATTTATTTTGCGGCAAAAGCCAGAGCGAGACGTGGAATAAAGAAACAACCAAGGAAACCTCCCAACGAACAGGTAATTTATTTATTCGCGGATATACATTTTAGTAATTTTGCATAAATCAGTTTAATGTATGTATTCTTCCATATATTAGTTATAATATTTTTATGTACATACATATGTGCGTGCAGAAATTTTTGACAAATTTCACTTTTGAAGAGGCTCTATGTATAAATAAAATACAAATTCAATTTTACTTATTGAGTTTATTCTCTGTGCCAGCTTTAGCTGATAGCAGTTTAAGTGATCCGAATCCAATTAACAACTAACTCTACTTCTTAGACCTAAAACCCTACGATCCGTCGTACCACCCGAACGAAATGCCGATTTTGCAGCTTGTGCAAGATATTGCGTTGCGGGCGCACAACTTTGTCGCCCAACTTCCGTTGGTCTCATTAAAGGTGATGACCCTAAAGCAATAATAACGATTATTGCTGGGTCATCGGCATGTATTGCTGGTCAGCGGTATGCGGCCGCTGTGAACACATTGTGTTAACTTATATACTATGTGAGCGAGTTACGCCTCCCATTGGTATTCTTTTCAAACACTATTGTGGTATTTAAATGTATTTAAGTAATTCGAACAGACGTATCCTCTTCTTGTGGGAGTTCTTGTACTCTTTCGAAATTAAATCAGGTTTTAATAGAAGACGATCTCGAATAGAAATCAAATATGTATGCAAGAGTTAATCAACGATTGAGCTGGGCAACCGCCCTCTAGTCTTCATATTTACAAAATTAACAGCACAGATACCTAGCAAATGTATGCTACGGACATGTACAAAAAACCAGGGAAGGGTACACTGGCTTTGCACAATATTTGTTCCGTGTGTCCACGGCAGGAATAAATGGGGTAGGAACCCCTCCCCCGCAAACTTTATCTAAATAAGAACAGCACACTTCATCAATTAGTTCTGAGGTGCTAATTAGTGGCTACTTTAGGGATGGTTAAGCAGTATCAAAAAAAGAAAAAGATTCATGAAACACTTGTTTGCATTTACATAAATAACACAGTGTACGGTGGAATATCAATCGAATTTGATTTTTGTTCGAAGTTAACTTGGTGTTGATTCTATGTAAGTTTGGTGTTATAACTGTACCGTTTTACAATTTTAATATTCGTTCTACTGCGTAAAAAAAGTCTGATAGGACACTTTATGAGGCGATGATTCAAAAATCATTAAGACATGTATTCAAAGTCTCCGTCAGAACGTGTGAAAACTACTACAACGTGTTTAGTTGTTGTATATGAAATCTTTATTTTCATAAACTCGGATTAACCCAACGTGCGGGATAGTCTATATGATTTGGAGTGTTCATAGTCTTCTATCCTTCAGAGTCGGATGTAGCAAACTACAATCGTCAATCCTATTCCCCAGTCAATCATCATTCATCGGAAATGGACAATGCTACAATTCAACTGCTATATATATATACATATATCCAACTCGGACAAATCTCATCAAATAGAAACTACATTCAATAGCATGACCATTTCGTAGATGTTCCATGACCATTGTCTCCCGATCAGGATAAACCAAACAGATTCAATTATTTATTTCTTTTCCTTTGGTCTAGAATCAATCACGCAGTACTTCATCGTCCACCCCTAAATTTCTCAAAAAAAAGGTCCCAATACATACCTGATACGCACATCTTGAGATGTAGCAACCATCAGACGGTTTTACAAGCATTCCACCGTGTAAGCATAGTGCATTCTGTTGTACGAATACGAAATTGTGTGGTATGCGAACCTATAACAATTCGTATATAGTACTCGTATAGCATCAGTTGCTACTGGAGATATCCTCAGGATAAATAATTGAATTCCTTCGAATGTGAGATACGAGAATCATGCGGTGAAAGTCCTAAATCGAAGTAACAATTGCCACCAAGAGTACAAGGTCAATACCTGAGGTTTTTATGCGACCCAAAAGAGGGTTGAATTACAGGAAATGAATAAATAAAGGGTTTTTCGGTTTTTGTTTGTAAGGATATGGATTTAAGTGTGTAATACCGTGAATAGAGTGATAAGGGGGAGACTGTGTATATCGGGGAAAACATGTGGGTTCTTGAGAGTACGTTTAGGATAAGGTTTGTTTAAAATAAACACCTTAATGGCGTTGTTACAGTTGAAGCTTGAATTAATGGGGAGAATAAAATGTAATTTCACAGATATGCCACATTACACATAATGGCGCTGGAAATTTTTTTTATGTTCCACTCATTTTCTCAGTGCAGTCAGTGGAGTTGAAATTTCTTGTCACATCATACTTTGGATGCACAGATATTTGCGCTGAAAAGGAGGAAACTCTTCTGTTAACTTTTCTACAAAGTTAAAGTAATGCGGAAGAAAATACATACCTATTCAGTCTATGAGTAACTGAAAATGTATTGTGCTGCTCTTTGTCAAATATGCATATACCGATCTTGCAGGTTCGCTGTAGCGATGATGAGGTTCCATTTGTCGTATATAATTTCATCTGACTGTATCTTACAGACGAGTTGATGTATGCTCCGCACCAAATCATCTCCAGATGTTTTAAATAGCTCGGCAGTTAGATAGTCGGCCGCCTTGTTGGTTAGATATTGCCATCTTCACTTCACTTTGGTCGGTTAACAGAATTGTTGATCATCATCGTCCGGATTGAATGGAGCATTCTGCCTGGCGGGGGAGTTTTGATCACAGCAGTGGTCTTTCCAAATTTTCAGGCGTGTGATAAGCTGTTTCTTTGTTGCCCAAAGAGCCATTATGCCCCCTTTTGAATATCATGGTCATAGAATTGTGTGCTAGCAGTGATGTTTTGCTCCGCTGTAATGTCGATTAAATTATAAAAACCAACAAGCACGATTTTAATGTTATAACGTGGACATTGGTCGTAAGCGTGAATGCATATTAGGCTGATGTTTTTGAATTTTTCCTTAATGCGGATAATCATCAGGCGTTCGATCTCATACCTAAAGTTCAAGACTTTTTATCAAAGTCTGACCCTGATGATAAGTCCGCATCCAAATAAATGCTTGTTGTTGCTTCATAATTTGAAGTTTTTTTCACGGTAAGGCAGTTACCCCGACCCACAACTCTCAACCTGGAGGGCCAAATCCTTCGTTAAATCCCCTCGGATAAAGGGCCGGATATTCCGGTACCAGTGACTACAGGGATATGAGCGCTGCGGTTAGCCTATTAAGGATTCATTCGCCAACATCTCTTTTTCAACACCTTGACGAAGTCTTGAAAATCGTTATTGGCCAGAGCTCCAAATATTTTGAAGTAGTTTATATGAAGTATCCAGCAAACCAGCCAAAAAGCTTCGGAATGGTGCTTCTATAACGAGCCGAAACCGAATAACCCATGTCAAAGTCGCTCGTAAATCAAAGTCATGTTGACTGTTTTCTTTGACCATTGTGGTGTTGTCCACTCGGAATTCCTTCTGGATGGGCAAATAGTGAACAAACAATATTATCTGGGAATTATGAGGCCTTTGAGAGAGAATGTTTACCGGAAAAGGCCAGATTTGTGGAAGAACAATTCCTGTCCCACACATCAACAATTGCATGCGAATTTCTGAAGGGGCCCCTTTTTATTTTATTTTTGTGTTTTATGGTATAGTTCCCGTATTTATTTGACAGAATGTAATGTAACGTATCGCTTCTGAAAATCGACAAAATGCCAAAATCGGTGTATGTTGGTATGGTATGTTTCATTACGATTAACTCAAAAACCACTACCAGCAGTATATCCCGTATTCTGTGTCCATTGCCGAGAAAGTTTGAACGGTCTCATTCAGTTCTATACAATATAGTATACGTGCGGATATATCCGAAACGTTTTGTTTTCCAATTTATGTTGTTGCCGTTTGAAAACAACTTTCAAAATTAGATGAAAGCTATACAAGGCCATAAACTCTTAAAAAATAAAAATATAAAAACCATTCAACCAATCAACTTCTTTTACCAACATCTACATTGTGCACGTTTGCGTGACAACACCCCATGTTTTAAACAGAAACTAAATTCAATCCACTCTGGTGAAACTCAATAACCACATCCACCATGGTACCATAAAAAAAAGCAAAATTCAATCTGCAAAACAAAGTTCGATGTCGTTTTCCGATATTTCCGCAATTTTCAGAAGATTGCACCAATGTGCATTTAAAGCAAATTGTAAAATGGGGTAGAGTATCATGAACTCAACTGAGACGCTTTAAAAATGGTTTCCACTCAAGTTAGGTTGTTGAAATTTTTAGAGAGATAGGGGTAACACTGGTTCGCGGATTTGATTAAATTGGGTGACATTATTCTCATTGGCGAGTAATACAAATTTGATCTTAATTTATTTTCATTCAATTTAAAAAAAACAAAAACATTTAGATTTATTTAGATTTAAAATTAAAATTTTCATTTAAATTTTTATAATGTCTATTACATACATATATAGCAATTCTTATACTAAAGTGGTTTTCGCCTGTTCTAAAGTAACAAAATACATTTTAATTAATTTTTAACAATTAAACAATGGATAAAAGAAATTAGTAACCAACATTTTTGGTGTTACCCATGAATTATTAATTGAAATGAATTTGTATACCCTATCCGATAGGCGAATATTTGGAAAGATAATACCGACAGACAGCTAAAAGTAAATGCATTTGTTATCAGTATCCTTCTATCTGTATATCACGCCCACTTAAAAAAAAAAGGGTTTTACTTTTCCAAATATACATATTTACGGTGATGGTTAAGTTTTATTGTGAATATTTCACAAGAATCCGTGACCTTTGATTACAAAGGGACAACCACGCACACCCAATTTTCTGGTAAGATCTTTTAAAAATCTCGAGAATATTCTATAAGTAAAAATGTGTCATTGCATTTAAATTAAAAAGTTCACAACGCAACGTCCATCTTATTACGGATGGGTTAGAAGATAAGGGATGGGATACCATACCTAGATGCATGTAGTACCGACGCATCTGCCAAGTTCGAAAACGTAATAACGAGTAGGTAGAAGTGGAAGTTTCAAGCTAACATGTCTCACACCCAATTATCGCACCGTTTTGTTACCATCACTAACGTTCAGGAGGCAGAAACCAACTGTCCAAACCCTGTGGACTTTAAGAAGAGTTAACCACTTTTTTTTCCCCTGAGAAGTTAAAGAGAATGTTTTTCGCAGTGCCTGATACCTTACTCTAGCTAGGGCAGGACATTTGCAAAGGAAGTAGTCAAGAATTTATTCTTCATTCCCGTCCTTACAAACTTCGGTAGTGAGTGTTAAATGGAATACCCAGTCTAGCTGCATAGTTTTCTACAGCCCAGTGATCCATATATATCGCCACAAAACGAGCAATATCTGTGGGTGTTCTGTTAAGAAGTTCGTTAGCTCTGTTGAGGTCGTATATAGGCCATATCGTTCTAGATATCAGTTCTGTCTTACTGGGGTTGATACTAAGTCCACAATTTCAGTGCCCCCTCCATGATCTCACTAATCACGCAATTAAATATTCCTGCCTCTTACCTTCATCCTATATCAGAGCAGTGGTAAGATTACTCCCCCCTGAGGAGTTCATCTGTTCACGAATTTATTTTGATGGCTATTACCCAATGTCCTTTGTCCTTTAACATAGAAATTATTAGATATTCGTCCACACCTATCTAGGTGTATAGCAGCCGCCTCTCTTGGGTCAGATGCTGACCAGTGTGTCATACATTGTGTAAGAGACACAAATTGAGTTTAGTTTCACTTTAAACTGTAACATTAGTGCCTAGAGAAGACCTGCCAAGGACTAAGGTCCGAACAGTATTACTCATAGCACCATTAAGGTTATTTCCTCTGGATGAAATCGCCTCATACGACAGGCATAACTAACCTAACATTCTTAACTTGTGCGGCTGTCTATTTGTTCCCATACGCTCAAGAACCACTAAGCAGATTTTGATACAATTTATTGTTTTATGTGTGTTCTAATACAAGTATGCAGGTAGTTGATTTTTGCCGTGACTTTTGAGCTACTGTGTTCAACGAAATTGATCAGAAAGTTTTTTTTTTTCTTATTCGAATTTCATAAATCTCCAGCTTTCATTAGTTATGTCACATTTTTAATTTTTGAAAGCTAGTTATATATTTTTTCGACCTCGAACCGAAAGTTCATTGGACTTTGTATCTCACGTTTTGTCTGTTATTCCTGCGGAACTTGAGGAACAAAGTAAAAATAAATAAACTTATTTTCGAGAGGTTAGTTAAGATCAAAAATAATTGCCTTAACACGCGCACTTCAACAAGACTATGAATATGAAGCGAGTGCCCAAAATACTAACTTGAAATGCAAACGAACTCTAACAAAAAATTAATAAGTCGGAAATATTCATAGGAGAAACAAATATGGACATATGCTTGATATCGGAAGCCCATGTCAAGAAGAAATCACGTGCAAAGAGAAGAGGCTGTACTGATTATCACTCTTGTCACCCATCGGAAAAGGAGAAAGATGGATTATCTTTGTACATGCTCGTAAAAAACTATCGAACATTTTGTAGACCTAAATATAGAACTCGAAACTATGCAAGTAATATTTTTTTTACCATCTCATCTATCTACTGTCCACATTATTTCATTATTGACGGCGATTTGAATGCGAAATACACCTTCTGGGGTTCAAGATGCATGTCACAAAAAGTTAGGATGCTCTATCAAAGAAAAGAGCCCACAAATTGTGGTTTAAAATATTCACCGGAAATAAAAGAAAAGATAACGGAGAAAAGAAAACCATATAAGAAATGTCAAAGTCGTGCTCCATAGCATAGAGCAAATTTGAATCACTTGTGTAACCTGCTGAAACAGACTGTTATTAATTTTAAAACCTGACGAATGGGCGAAGGTAGACAAAGACAAAGCGGACATTTTTGTCGTCTAACTATAAGAGACTTTTAAGCCGTTCGATTGTAAAGCGCTTATTCCTAATATTAATGCGCATACAATAATAGTAACAAGTGTAATATAACGAAACTAAAAAGAGAAATAAATAAAGTGAAACCTAAGAAAGCACCTGGTTACGACTTAATAACCGAAGAAGCTCTAAAAATGTTGCCTAGAAAAGCATTAATTAAGCTTCTCTATATCACAACCACTGCTCTTAGATTGGAATACGCCCCTAGTCAGTAGAAAGTTACCGAAATCATAATGGTGCTATAACCAGGTAAACCGCCGAGTGACAAGAAGTCGTATAGACCCATTTCGCTTCTCCCAATTATGATATATCCAACATTTTTGAGAGAATGTTACTCAAGCACCCGGTCATTAAGTCTGATCACCAGTTTGGTTTCCGAAGCAAGCATTCAATCATTGACCAGGAACTGAATCGCTGACGTACAGTAGTCCGCCAAAAAATTATGAACACGGTTGAAATACTACAATTTTAAAGTCAAGATAATATTTGCATAATTAACACGTGGAAACAATGGTTCTTACTTATTCAATATTATTTTTTATTATATTTTTAAAATGATTACTGTACATATGTTTAATACTTAGTCACATTTCCTCTGTTTTTTAAAACACTGTGAACTCTGGTAGGCATACTCGCAATACACACTTTCACCATATCTCTGATGCCGCTATCGTTTTTCCACACATCCTCAATATTTTGTTTCAACATTTGTATTGTTGTATTCTTTCGAGTATAAACTTTTGATTTTAAGTAAGCCCAACAATTCTCGATGAGGTTTAGGTCTGGAGAATTGCCAGCCCAAGGAAGAGTGTTAACGTTTCTTGAATTTATGAAGTATATACTTTTTTTTGAAGTGTGGCAAGGAGCGCCATCCTGCATAAAGGTGTAGTCTGTTGGAGTAAACTGAAGACTTTGCAAATAAGGCAAAAAAACCGTATCGAGTACCCGTATGTATTGGTCGCTGTTCATTGTTTTTTCAACAAAATATATTGGACCAGGGCCCTCCGACGATATGCAGCTCCAAACCATAACTTATGGCGGATGTTTAACCGTTTTAACTACACATTCCGGTTTGTAACGCTCCTGTGGCCTCCTTCGAATGAATTTTACCATTTCAGTAACGGCTTCAAGGCGGCATTCATCACTGAATATGACCTTTAAATGAGGAAAAAACAAGATTTACGAAGGATGCACAAAGTTGCTGTCGAAAAATAATATGGGAGAGGACTTATGTTAACCTACCTTATTCCAATCACTCATTTCATAATTGCGATGTAATTTTGCCCAAATATACCGCTGCTTTTTCATCCTTTCGGTAAGTTTTGGCTTTTTTGCGGGGCGCCTACACTTCAAATTATTTTTAGAAAAAATTCTTTCTATGCTTCGTAGAGAGATATCTAAACCATCGTCACGCAGCTGCTTTAAGATTTCTCTTGTTGGTTTTCTCCTGTTTTCTAAGGCCATTTTAACCACTTTCCTGACCGTTCTATCTGAGAATTTCGATTTTCTTCCACAGTTTTGGCGAGAACTCTTAAACAATATATTGCCATTTTTCCGCATTTTCGCTACATTAGCCACTGTTCCCAGAGAAACTTTCATTTTTTTTGGCAATATCTCTATACCGTAAGTGTCCAGAATCAAGATACGTACAAATTTCCGTTTTTTTCTTTTTAGAAATATCTTTTTTGTGACCCATTATAAAAAACACACCTTATTTCATTAATTCACAAATATTTTCTTAAACACTATAAAAAGTTAATAAATATTGAAAGGATTTTAATGCTGAATAGTTCTACGAATTTCAAAAACTATAATGGATGCAAAACAGCTAAAAGAACTTTTACAAACCACAAGCACGTTTAAAATGAATGCCAGAAGAAAGCATAATCACTACAACTGTATCAGCGTAAGTGTGCTTAGCGGTACTTTTACCGCTAATTTTTTCAGAGACGACATTGTCATACTTCCAGACGGTGTGGCAAGAATACAGCAAATATCATACCGTAAAAAAAATACGATGAAAACATTAACTGGGCAATAAGCGCGATTTTTTGCGAAAAAGATTAAAACTGTGACGGTGTTCATAATTTTTTGGCGGGGTACTGTAATTGAGAAGGCTCTTGAAGAAAACAAGATTTGATAAATTGTGGCCTGAAGTTCATATTACGACAGGTTTTGCCTGTACTCCTATAAAACATGATGACAACATATCTCGGAAACAGACTCTTCTGCGTCAAAAACAGAAACGAATACTCACAATTCAAAGAAATTTCAGCCGGCATACCGCAAGGAATCGTTCTTAGCCCGCTTCTGTATTTTCTATATTCCCGTGATACACCGCAAGGAGAAAGCAATACAAAAATTATCCATGCACCGTGGTACATAAAAATCGACGACAGCCACAGAGATCTCGGAATTTCTACAGTCAAAGATAAAACCAAAAATTTAAAGCGGAAGTAAAGAATTTGATTAAATGGATATTTTAATAATGCAGTCCCACAAATTCTGGACGAGAGAAATTTATTGCGCCGTCTACAAAGGACCTTTGAACCGCCTCTAAATAGCGCAACAAGCACGAATTTTTTTATTGGAAAGTCACCTGCGTAACGTCTTTATTTCATTATAAAAAAATTGCTTGACAAGTCTTAACTCAGTTGCAGTTTTTGGTGAGTAAGAATCTGACACTACTATGAGCACGCTCCTGCGGCCCTAATAGTATCTTTGTAAGATTTTCAGTTACCCTCGGGGGATTCGATTGACAATACATATGAATACATGTACGTTATAAGTACTTGCGACCCTGTCGTGCATTTTATTTTCTGGGGGTATATGATGACTCCAAAAGCACCCCCAAAAATATTTTTTATAATTTTGCTTGATAATTTTCTGTTCACCACATAATGTACTCGTATGTACAGCTACATACTACTTTTGTGAAAAATTCGATAGTTGCAAGCGTACAAGACATACTTACGGCCAGATAGAAAGACAGACAAACACCCTGTTGAATCTATTAGTGTTCCATTTTATCGTTTCGGATCAGAACACAACAAAGTTGAACACCCTATATTTTCTTCCCAGTTCCCCACCTTTTCAGTTTCCGTCGATTTTTATAAGCGAAATAAAGGATTCCCCCGGCAGTAACTTCTATTAAGACATAGAATTTAATATATATATGTAGGTACGCGTCCCCTGTCCCACAGGGATTGTAGAACAAATTTATTGTTGTTTTGTCTTCCAGTCCCTCCAGCTTAGGCATAATTGTTACCAAGGATATCACATCTCAAACGAAATATTCCCCTTGCCATTCCATGGCGCTGCGAGATACGAATACCCTTAGTTTTGGCGTTAGTCTCGCGCTTTTTAACATTTCGAATCCTTATGATACTTATGTGCCACTCATGAAGTAGAAGTGAGGCGCACCGTGGGTACAATAAGCTAAAATGCCTACCAACCACATACATACGTAGATACATTCAAAGAGTACAAAATTATGAAACAACATCCAAGTATATCCTTGGAAAGTATCTTAAAGACAACACGACATTAAATTAAATTAATTCGCTTCAAAATATATATGTGCATATGTACAATGTGCTATAGTTCATTAACTTAACGAATGATACTCCGATATTGGTCATGGTTATGTGGGTGGATAGTCGACAATTCGTTCATTATTAAGGACTTCACTGTGGAGTGAGAAGCAGCAGATGGTGAGATTTTTATTGATTTTCGTTTTCTTTTTTTTTTCTTTTTCCTTATTTTTATTCTTTTTTTTTTTTTTTTGTTCACCGCCCTATTTTTGCTGGTTCTGGTTCGTATTTTATCTCGAAGTGATTGAATAAGGTTCCGCCAATGAGTGAATGAGTGAGAGTGAAAAAGAGAAAAAGACTGACTACCGAGAGGATATTTGCATTTTTATGAGCTTCTACATTGGAAGTGTTTTATTAATGCAGACTATGAAGCTGTATTCTGTAGGTGAGGAGAGGAGAATTTTGTTGCCAGTGACTTTTTGACTTTTTTTTGTTTTAGAGAAACGCATTGGTTTCGCGAAATGTTCGAACTAGAGATTTTGATGAATCTTGCTGTTACAGAAAAAGTGGGTCTTGTGATTCTGTCGCTCTGTTTGTCTGCATTTCGGAAAGAATCCTAAACAGTATTTATGTACTTTCAATTTAATTTCTGAAGTCTGTGAAGTCATACCCGGAGGCGAAATCGATTAAGAAATTGCTACTCATGGAAAACAGATTAATTCAAGTATCTCTGAGGTTTGAAAACAGAGTGGTTGACGAAGCTAATGTCAATTTTGAAACTAATTTTACAGTAGCTTAGAGGAACAAAAGGTTGAGTACGAAATTTAAGGTAAAGATTTAGTGAACATAAACTCAAGTTAAGAAGGTGGTAGAAAATATAAAATTTGCATAATTCCATAGTGGTAAAAGTCAGACCCGTGCTTCTAATATAGGTATTTATTGGTCAAAATTCAATTCAGAAACACCCTGTGTATTATCCCCACAACCTAAAAAAAGCACATGATCCGTTTAAAAGACTCAGATTTTATATACTTCTCTGTCGAGCTGACTCCAACTGTGGAAGAGAATAATTGAACCCTTACAGTACTTAGAAGATAAAATTTGTCGTTTTTATTTTGCATGTGACTCCGGGCCTATTTGGTGATTATAAATAAAAGGGAGGATTTATTATAGGCGAAAAGCTTAAGTATGTTAATGCCAAGTGAAAGGCATTTTCCAACCGAATACTGAAAAAAGTAAAACCAATAATACTAGAATGGTTTAAACAGAACACTAATCGATTCAACGCGGTATGTGTCAGTCCATCTGTCCATGTGTCTGTCACACGATTGTACATTTTGAACCGTTTGACCTAGAGAACTAAACTTTTGCACTAAGAATGTAGTTAACAAAAAATAGTCGGAAAAACAAATTTTATAAAACACTTGTAAAGAGGGGTTCTTAAGGACATAACATCGTACTCTGAGAAATTCAAAATTGTTACACCCCATCATGCGACATGTTAAAAAGCTGAACTTACAAGCTTACAAGGAGTCCACAAATATATCAGGAGCGGCTGAGATACTCAACAACAAGTCATCTTCTCATTAGTGATAGCGTTCCAATATCAATTTCATTTTGTTATTATCTGTGGTAGGATAAACATCACCATGTCAGCCGAAATCGGAAATTCTCTCAATTTTGAGCACCGCACCGTGATAAAGTACCTCGTGAAAGAAGGAAAATCGCCTAAAGAAATTTTCGAAGACATGTCAGCTCTTCAGGATTCTGTGCCCTCGTATACCATGGTCAAAAAATGCACTAACTTATATCAACAAGGGAGAGAGAGCTTTGAACACGACCCCCGCTCAGGGCTTCCTGTGTTAGTGGTCACTGAAGAAAACGTCGGAAAAGTTGAAAAAATAGTTCTGGCTAGACAAAGAATAAAAATGTGTCAGTTAGGAGACAAGATGCACATCAGCAAAGAAAGGATTTGAAAAATTTTGCACGAGCATTTAAACATGCAAAAAATTTATGCGCTCTGGGTACCGAAAATGCTCACGCCGTTCAACAAGCCACTACGACTCGAGTGCTGAAAAGATTTTTTGAAGTGAGCCGAGGACAACCTCGACGAAATTTGCAACCGATTCGTTACTGTAGACGAGACTTGGGTTCGCCAATACGATCCGGAGTCCAAATAAGAGTCTATGCAGTGGATTGAAAAAGGGGCTAGGCCGCCGAAGAAATTCAAGGTGGAAAAATCGGCTTCAAAGCTTACGGCGACTGTTTTTGGGACAGCGAAGATGTTTTGCTGATTGGATACCTGCCAAAGAGGACTACGATGAGTGGTCAATATTGCGCAAATTTATTGACTCGTGCACGTGAAGCGGGAAGACATCCTCGTAGACGAGATGTTCATAATATACAATAAAAGAGCCCTAAACCAACACAATGCCAATGACATAAAAAAGCAGCATCAGTAGCTATGTGGGAAACTCGTTGGGCCAATACAACAAAAGGCAGGTGGACATATAAACTAATACCGACAATACAAAACTGGATAAGCCGAAAATCTGGAGAATTTACCTACCACCTTACACAATTCCTGTCAGGTCACGGTGGTTACCGCAAATACCTCCACCGATTTGGCCACGACAATGTTCTGACCTAAATGCTCGGATGAAGATGAAGATACAGAGCTTGCAGTTTTTTATTACACACGCTTCACGGCATGAAAAACTACTCTCCGTCGTTACTCCTCGACCATATGTTGCTTAATTTCGTAAACAACCGGAGCATCGGAAGCAGCTGACACAAGACGTATAGCATGATTTGCTAACCAGCCCCGCGAAGTAATACCTAATGGCAGTCCCGCGGGGAGAGTGGTAGAAGAGTGCTGGGTGTGGATTAGTACATAGGCGCATTCCTGGCATCGATTATTCGGGCTTGCGCATCATGCATGCTAGTTAGCCCGTGTTACTAGTATCTTTAGAAGATTACGTGCAAGAGTACTTCTCTGGAGAGAGGTTACGGGTGTAACGACCCCGCGGACCCTAGTCATAAAAACCCAGTAGCGTCTGACCCATATTGGGCGGCTCCCTGGTCAGCGTCTGTACCCCATATCAGGAGCGGCTGTACACATAGAAAAAAAATCCAAGTTTAAACTTTTCGCAAAAGTTAAAAACAAATATACAATGAACAAAACAAAGAGATTAATACCCCAGGTGATAGGCCAGTTACTCTGGTAAATCCACCCTCTTCGAAGGTCGGTCCCATGGATTCTGGGGGGGACCATTTGTTGCTTAGTAACGACCCTTTTGGTATAAAAATGAAGAAAGTGCTGAAATATAGAAGGCTAAATATTTAAAAGCCTGCGAAGAAAGAGATGGGTTTAAGCAACTCAATGAGACACTCTTTAAGGAAATAAATAATCTTAAGCAAGAGGTGCAATTATTGAAAGAAGAAATCAACAACCAAAAAAAGTAAATGTCCAACCTGTCAAGTTCTCAACAGAACTACAAATAAATAAGTATGAAAGCTTGGTCAAATTATTGGAGGAAAATAAAATTAAAGCTAGTACAGCACTAATAAATAATAATGACATCAAAATTAATGTGGATGCAGAAGATGGATACAGAAATATCACTAAAATACTTACCCAGAAAAAAGTGTAATGGTATTCTTATGATAATAAGAAAACCAGACCAATGAAGGTTGTAGTGAAAAAATTGCAAAAAAATTAATTGTAGTGAAATAATTAAAAGACAGAGACTTTAAAATATTGGAAGTTGTAAACATGCTTAAATTTAAAAACAAAGTACCACTTCCAATTTGTATACCAAGTTTTAAACATGGCAAAGATAAAGAAAAAATATATGGCATTAAAAACATACTTGGGATGAAAGTTGAGATTTATACCTTACTTAAATCGAAATTAGTGCCATTATGCAAAAATTGTCATGCATACGCATAAATACTGCAGCTCAAACCCAAGATGTGTAAAGTGTGCAGGAAGTCACCACACTAAGGAATGTATAAAGAAAAAAGATGAGCATCCTAAATATACAAACTGCAATGAAAACCATTTTGCTAGCTATAGAGGATGTTTAGTTGCAAAATAAATCGAACTTGCAAAAGACAAAAAACAAAAGAAACCACAAAAAAGCTCAAATAAGGAAGCACTAAAAATCAAAAAGGACTTACAAAAGAGCCTACAAAAAGAAAAACTTAAAGACAAATGATCATCAAAAAGGACCCAAGACAAAAGACAACGGGCCCAAAAATTACACACTCGTATGCCCAGGCAGCATCAAAAAACAAATCAAATACCTGCAGCGAAAGCCATAAAACACAAAGTAGAGTTAAACATTGCAATGGAAATCCTCATGAAACAAATCCTAAACAGGATGGATTCCATGGAAAATGCAATAAAACGATATTAGATAGAATAGCATTGCTAGAGAAGTAGAACAACAACAAAATACCTGTACCGAAAAGTCAAAATGAATAAAATAAAAATTCTTGAATGGAATGCTAATGGTATAGAGAATCGAAAGGACGAGACGCACTTTAAATTGACTACTGACTTTAAACTGCAAGGATATAATTTATACCACTCCCCACACCCTCATAATTGTGCAAAATGTGGGGCTGCAATGTTAATAAAGAACGCAATTGAACATCATAAGAAGCAAAATTCCAATCATGTGCTATCTAAGGAATTTCCATAAGTATATATACTGTTCTCCTAACTATAGACTAAAGTAAAATGATTTTAAAAGTATTTTCCGCATATTTCACAATCTATTAATCACGCGAGAGGATTTTAATGCCAAGAATAAATATTGAGGATCTAAATTAACAAATACCAGAGGCAGAGAGCTGTATGAAACTATTAAAAAAGCTGGTGCAAAATATCACTCAACGGGAAAACCTACCTACTGGCCAACAGATGGGAATAAAATCCCAGATCTTGTCAACTTCTTTATATCTAAAAATATATTTTCAAATAATATAAATATAAGAAGGGCCTGATCTTCAATCAGATCACTCCCCTTACACTTGGCGAAAAAATAATAATAAAAGGACATAGTCCAAAACTAAATAATAGACTGACTGATTGCAACTACTTCAGACAGAAGTTGGAAGAAAGTATCAAGCTATCCATCAGCTATTCAAACGGAAGATGAACTAAAAGAAGCAGTGCAAAGATTTACACTCAATATAGAAAAACCTGCATGGGCTGCAACTCCCAAAACAACAAACAAGATTAAACAAAACTCTTAACCTCGCGAAATATGTGAAATTATTATGGAAAAGAGGAAAGCTAGCTATTGCAGTTGGCAACAGACAAGGGCGCCAAGCGACAAAACCACATTGAATAATTTAAATAATAAGCTCAGAAAATCTATAAGAGAGTTTAATAATGAGACTTTAAAAATATACCTTATAAGTTTTACAAATGATGCTGGTACCGACTACTCATTCTGGAAGGCAACAAAGAAAACGAACAAGCCAATAGCTCACATTCAAACACTTTTGCAGAGTATCTTGAAGACGTCTTCAAACCTTATGAAGATAAAGGTTATCAAGGAATCGAAATAAGATGCGAAGACGGCTGGTAACATCTAAAGAACTTGCCAAAGAAATTAAAGAAGGTATAAATATAAAAAAAAGGTCCCAGAGTTTGATTTAATTACAAGGGAAATTTTAAAGATTTATAAAAACTAGCGCAGATAATAAACGCTGCATTCAAGTTAAGATATGTGCAAAGCATGTGGAAGGTCGCGGAGGTAATAATGTAACCAAAACCATTCAACCCACCTAGCGAAGTAACCTCATATAACCCAATATCGATACTACCAATGTTGTCCAAGTCTGCTATGATAATTGATGAAAAATCGATAGTCCCAATTCACCAATTTGGATTTAAAAATAAGCACTATACAATTGAACAATTGATCAGGTGCATAGAATTACAGATAAAATCGAAAAAGCATTTGAAGAGTAAAATGTGTGCTCTACAATACTTCTTGATATAGCACAAGCTTTCGATAAAGTCTGGCACAAGGGATTGATCCACAAATTACAAAAGCAACTGCCGAAGCAGTATTCGAAAATTCTGGAGTCATATATATCAGATCGATTCTTCAGAATTAAACAAGAAACAGAGTACTCAACATTAAGAGAAATTAAAGCGGGCGTGTACCATAAGGCAGTGTATTGGGTCCTGTTTTTTCGTCTTATTCACTAGCGATCTGCCTGAAAGTGGAAAAACCACTATAGCAACTTTTGCAGATGACACTGTTGTACCTGCCGTGGGAGCAATTGTCGAAATAGCAACAAAAGAGCTTCAAATGTCAATAAACAGTATTTCAGAATGGACTAAAAAATGGCAGATTATATTAAATGACCTAAAATCAGTCCATATTAATTTTACATATAAAAACGTACCACACATTGCAGTATACATAAACTACAATGCAGTGGAATACTCAAATATAGCCAAATATCTAGGCATGACCCTAGATGCTAAACTGCGTTGGAAAGCGCATGTAAAGAAAAATAGAGATGAGTTGAACATGCGATACAGCTTATTTGGAGATACTCATCCCTGTCCAACTAGAATAAACTATTGCCAAACAAATGTACAAAAAATCCAAGTCTTCCAAAATAAGGTACTTAGGAACATAGTTAATGCACCTTGGTACATACATAACGCTGATCTACATAGAGATCTTAATATTGAAATGGTTGAAGATGAAATTAAAAAGCTGCTCAAAGGCACAAAAGTAGGTTTCTCAACCACGTTAACATAGAAATGACAGAACTATTAAATACTATCAATGTAATTAGGAGACTAAGACGGGTAAAACCTTTTGATCTATAAGAGTTAGCTAAGGCCAAGAAATTAGGTAATATTTTCAAACAAAAAAGCCTTGAAATCCGACAAACAGCGGATTTTTCTTTTCTATCTTTCAAATAATTCAAAAATGAATTGCTGATTAGTCGAATGATTAGGCGCAATCCTATTCGGGATGACGAAAGTCAGTCCTCCCGGGAGGTTTTTTAGATAGGGATAAAGTCCCTCACTATTGCAGAAGGAAAATTATAACAAATATCACAAAGAGTCTTTGAGAAACATTTGAATATGTGCGACGAAAGTGACCAAACCATTCAATCATTGGCAGTTTTGCATGAAACTATACTATGTGTAGAAACCATGTGACAGTCCATCCAGTACAGAATTTAATAATAATACCAACTACTAGTTCCCATTCCACTTATCTTAGTTGGAGCGTTTCCAGGTAGGTTTTAACGGGTTTGGCAACGTGAGGCCGAGTGTTGTCATGTTATAGAATCACTTTTACGTGCCTCTGCTCGTATTGTGGTCGTTTTTCGCACAGTGCTCAGCTCGATCGCATCAATTGAAGTCAATACCGTTCCCCAGTGATGGTTTCGTTGGGTTTCAACAGTTCATAATAAATGACACCGACCTGGTTCCACCATATACACAGCATAATCTTCGCAGCGTGAATATTCCGCCGAGCCGACGACGTAGAAGCATGGCCGGGCAGTCCCCATGACTTTCTTTTCTTTGGGTTGATGAAATGAATCCATTTTTCATCACCCGTCACGGTGCGATGAAGGAAACCCTTCCTTTTTTGCCGCTGGAGCAGTTGTTCACAGGCGAAAAAACGACGCTCAGCGTCCCTTGGCTCCAAACCATAACCCAAGTTCCTTGTTTTTGAATCATTCCAAACACATGCAATCGCCTGGAAATGGCTTGACGGGTAACTCCTAATGCTGAAGCAAGCTGTTCTTGCTTTTGGCACGGATCCTCATCGAGCAATGCCTCCAGTTCAGCGTCTTCGAAGGATTTTGGCCTTCCTTCACGCGGACGGTCGTCAACATTGAAATCCCCGTCTTTGAAGCGACGGAACCAATCACGGCACGTTGTTTCACTTAGAGCAACATCTCCGTAAACTTTTTGGAGCTCTCGATGCGCTTCAACCGCCGTTTTCTTTGAATGAAAGAAAAAAATCAACACTTCCCGCAAATGACGATTATTTGGCACAAAATCAGACATATTCACACAACCAAAAGTATATGACGCCAAAACAAAATCACTAATGTGTCAAAACAGTTTGTTTACCATATGTCTAAGCTCGGTTTACGACGTTTTGGATATGTCAAAATCGACCAGCACTTACTGCTGGAGCCAGATCTATGAGTATTTAGAACTTAGCTGCGTACCTAATAATATTACAAGCTCTCTACACAGCTCCGTGAAAATGGAAGTAAAAACTGATATAACGCGTTAAAAATGTCGAAGCCAATCTAAATACGCACGGGATTTTTTAAGTTCGCTGAATAGGGGTGAAGGTAGAAAGGGGTATGGTTAGAATAATTTTTTTTATTATCAGGTAATCTTTTTTAGGTATAAATGTGAAGTTTCATGTTGATTCACCAATTAGTTCACCTGCAGTAGTCAAAAGAATAAATAAGAGTCTGTGTTATTTCAAAAATATTAAATGTTGAGTTCCGCTCAATAATTAAATTCCTCATAAAACAAGGAAAAAGTGTGGAAAATATACTAAATGACTTGCAAACAGTTTACGGGATTTCCAAACTTAGTAAACCGTGGCTTACAAGTGGTCGGGCTTATTTAAACATGGCAGAGAGTCATTAAAAGATGATGACCGGCCTGGAAGATGAAGTGACGTCACAATACATGAACCCATGGTACTAAAAGCCGAATATACCTTCATGGAAGATAGTGGACTCAAACTACAGAAACTACACAAAGGTTCAAAATATCCGAAACAATGAGTTTCAAAATTCTACATGATCATCTTTTGATATAGAATTGGGACAGATATACCAGCTATGTGGCGACAATCCAGAAGAAGATAATCGACAAAATTATTACTGGAGTTGAAAATTGGGTTCATTATTGTGACCCTGAGCTAAAGCAGGATTCCATGCAGTGGCGCAAAAGAGGTGATCCAGCCCCCAACAAGATCGTACCATCGGCTGGGAAGATTATGGTAACACTATTTTGGGACTCATAAGAAATCCTATTAATAAATTATAAACCAAAAGCAACAGCAACACAGAAGAATACCACGCTAATGTTCTAAGAACTTAAGAGAATCTATTAAAGCAAAAAGGAGGGAGGGACTAACAAAAGGTGTGTTCTTACTTTATGGCAAGGCACCGATTCACAATGCCCAAATTGGCATGTCTGCTATAAAGTCATGTAGTTTCCAAGAATTAGCTCATTCACCTTTACAGTCCTGACGTGACACCTAGTGCTAATTACTCGTACATGTTCCAAAGTTAAAGAAAGACTTACATAGAAAGCATTTTGACACTACAGATAGCCGTAAAAGAGCATTTTGAAAACAAATCAGAGAATTATTTTAACGAAGGCTAGAAAAATGAATCTATAGATCTAAGAAGTGTAGTCATGTTCAAGGAGATTACGAGGGGCGGCTGATTAGTTTGCGTCCTAAGGCATTAAGCGAAAGAAGAGATCCGATTAAAAAAAATTATTTCTCATTATAATCTCCCTCGAGTGAAATGCATTTCTCATGTCGGGAATATATTAATATCACTATAAAATGACTTTCTACGGCCGCCTTGATCTCGTCCTCATCTGCAAATTTCCGGCCTCGTAACTCCTTTTTCAAATTGGGAAAAAGGAACAAGTCGCTAGAGGCCAAGTCTGGGCTGTACGGTGGGTTGTCTATCTTTGAAAATCCTGTGTCTTTTAAGGCCTGCCGCGAAACCCGCGTTACTTTCAAAATCTAATCAGCAAAATACCTTCGCTGTCCCAAAAACAGTCGCCATAAGCTTCGAATCCGAATTTTTCACTTTGAATTTCTTCGGCGGTCTCTCCCCTTTTTTTAGTCCACTGTACAGACTCTTGTTTGGACTCCTGATCATATTGGCGAACCCAAGTCTCATCTACAGTTACGATTCGTTTGCAAATTTCGGCGAGATTATCCCCGGCTAACTCAAAAAAAATCTTTGCAGCTCTCGAGTCGTCGTTGCTTGTCGAAACCAGCGCGCAGAATTTTTTTTTATGTTTAAATGCTCGTGACAAATTTCTCTAATCCGTTCTTTGCTGATGTGCAACTCTGCAATCTGCCACATTTTTATTCTTCGGTCGGCCAGAACTATTTTTTTCAAACTTTTTCTTCAGTGACCTCTGACACAGGACGCCCTGGGCATGCGTAGTTTTCACAGCTCTCTCGCCCTTATTGAAATAAGCGAGCCTATTTTTTGACCAAGGTGTACGAAGGCACAGAATCCTGAAAAGTCGATGACATGTCTTCGAAAATTTCTTTAGGTGATTTTCCTTTTTTCACGAGGTGCGAGAATTTCCGATTTCGGCTGACATGGTGAAGTTTATCTTACTACAGAAAATAACGAAATGAGATTATTATTGAAACGAGGTGATATTTATTAAACAGTGCCGCAGTTAGTGCTATCACTAATGAGAAGATGACTCGTTGTCGGGTACATCAGGCAGCGAACTTATCAGCCGCGGATATTAAAAAATAAAATTATAAAATTGAAATATTTCCATCTCTTTCTGATTCCGTGAGCTTAAAAAATCGCCATCGAATGTTGCAGCTTTTCCAATTCAAAATTCATATCTTTAACGTCTTCCAAGTAGTTCCCCAGATAAAAATTCGATTCAATTTCACCAACACCACTTTAAGCAACCGGCCAACGCTTTAAGTAAATTGGAAATTGGCTGTAGCTTTCAGTACAGTCGAACAAATTCACTTTTCATTCTCAGATCTTTGATGATTCAGTATACTGTTTTGATATCACAATAGAAAATTTTCAGATTTTTGTGCAATATATTGTACATTTGACGTAGATGGTATTTGTATAATATTTTGTACACGTTCTTTATTCTAAATTTATAAATAAAAAATTAACATGTGAACTTCGAAATTGTGTTATTTGAAGTACATTTACCTGCGTAAAATCTTTACTTTTGGTTACTACCTTCTTACAGTTACAAGAAAATAAAAAAAAAAACGGTTTGAAAAAGTACGCTAAAAAACACATTACCCGTGTTTCCTTCGCCGAATTTCTTTGGCTGTAAACACAGGTGCGTGCTTGCACATTCTTATTGCAATCTACAATTGCTAAGCACAATTTTTGAAAGCTGAGCTCTAATTGGTTCATGTACTATACTCATGTTTTTTTTTTTTTACTTTTGAATATTGTATTATATATTTTTCGGATATAGCTAAAATTTATATCTAAGTCATTTTCAATGAATGTATGTGAGATATTTTACGAAAATTCCAATTTTTTTGCCTCTGCCTATTCTAGTCATACACACATTTTCCAATTCTTGTGTATTTCTGAGAAGTTTGAAATATAGGAGGACATATTTTACGCCCCAAGAGCACAAAATTTCAAAAATTCTAATTGAATCAACAGAACATTCTACTTGGAATAAAGCGGATCTTTAAGCGTTTCTATCCCAACCCAATAGAATATAAATTGCTACGCCACAGACATCTGCGCCTCGAGTAATGTATACAAAATATCATCTCCCTCCTAAAATACGAGTACACAACGCACCAGAGGATTCTCTGTGCCAAGGACAAAAATTAAATCAAATTTAAAGTAAAAGTTTAAAAGTTTCACCGCCAGCTAACTGGATTGAAACCAATAAAGAAATCTTCTCTTAGATTCTTCAAAAATTAACTTTATTATCTGCCAAATGCGAGATGCACTCGTCTCGTAATATTTACTTCAGAAACTTCCAACTCTACGCAGAAATTCATCTTGAATAAAAATACATACACAAAATCGATTCAGTTCCTTACAGAGCTTCACTTAATCCATAAGATACGGGCACTACATAGCTTAGACGATTTTGGATGTATTATAATTTAATCGGCTTCCAAACACTCCATGGCCAAAAGTTGGCAGGGATGAGTGAGTGAGTGGATGAGTAAGCTCCACTGCTACTGACAGCGAGTAGACGAACAAATACGGTATCCATTATACTCTCAGTCTCAATGCATCTTAAGGAACAAATTTTATAGTGTACGGGGGTGTGTGTAATAACGATAATGATGCTGGGAAGCCTTAATGATATTCAGAACGATGTTGAGAAGACCATGAGAGGAGTATGCTTTCCTGTGATTTCATTTCAGTTTATTTTGTCGTTGATTACGCACAGCCTTCTGTGCTTCCGCTTCCTTTTATCGATCCTTTTTTCTTTGATATAAGGCAAAGATATGATATTAGTTCTTGAATACAAACGCAGTTTTCAAAGAGATGTTAAGCGAACAAAGAAAGATGTAACGTCGTCTACTCGCAGACAGAACTACTATAGGTTAGGTTAGGTTGGAGGGTTTAAGCCAGATTATGTGACGGCTCGCATGAGCCTAGGTGGCCTTTTTTCATTGTACCTGTTTGAAGGGACAAGGAAAAGACAAAAATGTAGTAAAAAATCATACTTACGAAGACTTAATCTATGTTAAACAGCAAAATTACTTTCTAATTTTATGCTACCATTTATGTATGTCAGGAAACTCCAAAAGGCATTAAATAGTAATCACCCATTTTTGTTTGCTTCTTCTTTTTCCAGGTGACTAGTTTCACAACATCCACCAACAAGGGAACAATTCCGATGCCAAGTGTGCCTGGTACCTCATCAGCGAATAACAATAGCCAACGGCAAATAGCAACAATCGAAACACAGCCTAATGCTATCATGGCCATCCCAACAGTGACGTGTGATCTAGCCTCAGATATATCGACAAGTGAGGCTGCCGAAGTGGAAACCCATCAGCCACCTGAGCCCTACTCGAATGGCACTGACAGTGGGATCAATGCCAATGGCAAAGAGACTCTTAAAGTCAGCACAATAGCAACGACGCACAATGCATTCAATCAGTTGAGTGCGTCCCTGCCACCATCATCGACAATAGCCACGTCCAATTCAATAAAAGTGGGGACAGTGACGCTGAACAATAACGGTCCATCGTCATCGTCACCAAATGAACTCAAAGTTTCACCAGTGATAGCAGGTCGCTGTAGAGCGCTTTCAGTTGGCATCGATACCGACATGGTCAGCGAATTTGACCCATCAAGCTCCGACTCGGGAGTGGTGAGTCGATGTGCAGTTGTGAAACCACTCAAGTTTCGATTATGTCAGCCGATTTTCGGTCGTAAGAATCAGCGACGAAACGAAGCGAAAACGGCAGCAGTAAAAGTGAATAAACCCTCCGAAACGGCCGAATTAGAACCGGCCATACCCAAAGTGCAGAAGCCACGTGATCCCGAAAAGGAGAAGCGTAGAATAGCCCGGAAGAAGGAGAAACGTGCAACTCTGATATTAGGACTGATAATGGGCAGCTTCATCGCTTGTTGGCTGCCATTCTTCTTCCTGTACATCCTGATGCCGGCATGCAAACGGCACTGTACGATACCGGACTCGGCGTTTGCTATTGCATTCTGGCTGGGCTACATGAATTCAGCCCTGAATCCTGCCATCTATACGATATTCAACAAAGACTTTCGGCGAGCATTTCGTCGTATACTGTTCAAGTGATGTTTGGCCTATGTGTGCTGCTATCGGTGCGTTCACGCCAGTATCGAAAAGGCAACCGAACGTGCCATGGGCAGTACACCAATGGGCTATGGGATGTACAATTACAGGCGATAGATTGGCTTCCGGTCCGACCCCTCCTGAAGGTCCGTTTTGGTGTGTGCTGTTGTTTTATGGTAAGAAATTTTTCAAATTTATTTTTCTTTTACTCGTAGGTTTCACTGTCAATTTTCAATTATCTGAGTCGCTTTTGTGTCAAATAGTGGCTAAGTGCCATCAATCTATTACCATCCGGTTCGTGGTCGTTTGTTTATGCAGCAAATAGTCGTGAAACTTGTCGACCATACAAACCGCAGAAATCGTTTAGCTATTGCGGTTGGTCACAGTTTTGGTGGTTGTGAAAGCAATTTATTTAGGGATGTTGAATGAACTAGGAGTTTTAATGGTCTTTGTTCGCATTTGAGAGGACAACTGTAATAATGTATTAGCATCTGCCGGAAGGATTAATCTTACGTTGCGCTTAAATTGATTCTTGGTCTTTGACCACAGAAGGTTGTAAATTAGGGCGCTACTCGTATGTGCCTGGTACAATTACAGGAAGTTTTTTGAAAAGTTCACCTCGTTTTATTGGGAAACGGTTAGAGATGGGAGAAGAACACGTATGGGTGAAGTTGTAGACGACATGGAGGGGAATGTTGTTTGGTGACCTTAAATGAGTTCCAATATCCTTGCTTTCGAGGATATGAACCAAGCACCCCTTTTTTTATACCGGAATGGGTACCTTTGAGATAACCAGTGGAGAGAACAGAAAATTAATAATTATTTTAATGAAAATGTTTGTCCGTAAACTTAATGGTAACGGAGATATCCGAGAAAGAAAGTTTGAATTTTTTTTTAAATTCACTTTCTCGGGGTTAGAAGAAAAATGCTTATGAGCAAAATTTTATGGATTTTAACGTCAAGTTTAATAGTGACCTTGAAAATTCTCGAATGTCCTTTATTTTGAGGATATGCACAAGTGCATTTGTTAGCATGTACTTTTAAAACTGTCGTTATGTAAAATATTAAAAAACAATCATCTTTTGTATGTAGATATATGTTTTTTTCTAAAACACAACCATTTAGGAGATATCGTAGAAAGAAAAACGCTCATCGTCAGCGTCGCCACTTAACTACGATTGAAGTAGATCTACTCGTACTTCGCTTTTGATTAAATACAAATCCGATACGGATACGGAAAAAACAATCATCTTTTGTATGTAGATATACGTTTTTTTTCCAAAACACAACCATTTAGGTGATATCGAAGTAAGAAAAACACTCATCGTCAGCGTCGCCACTTAACTACGATTGAAGTAGATCTACTCGTACTTCGCTTTTTATTAACAGCTATTATGATTTCACATTTTTTTCTTTATATAATATTTTTATATTCCTTAGGCAATAAAACTTATTTGAACCATTCCTGTTTCATCATTTTGGACACATATCTAAATAAATTTGCATGTAATTATAACATAGGCAACTACTACTAGACGTTAGTGTATAACAGGCAAGCACAAAAAGCATTGAAAATAGGAAAGGGTTTCAGGAACCTAGAACCATCTATTTGTGAATAGCACATTTCTTTTAATTTAGATAAATGATTTCTGAAAAGTTTATGTTGAATCTATGTTTTCTATTTAAATGTTCTAAAGAAATGGAAGTATGTATGGTTATTGGTAATATAAATCGATCAAAACGTAAAGGAAAGTGATTTTCCTAATATCGGCCGAGTCTGTCTGTCTTTCCATCGTTCTTTTCCTTCGCGACAACTTTCAGAAAAAATAAACGACTTGAGTGATTGTTATTTACAAAAATTGGATTTTGGCTATAATTTTAATAGCGATTTGAAAACACGTACAAATTTATACGATTTTACTCCATGTTCTTCTTTTGCTAGCACAAGACTGCTCCGATTTCAATACTACCTTCTGCTGTCATTCATTTGATGTCTATTTATCTTTATGCCAGTCGGATCAAAACCACTTTCATTTCATTCTTTTTGGTTCTTCAGGCAAAATTTGATTTGAATAATATAATAATTCTCTTTTTTTCGGTAAAAATTTGCCGAAACATATAAATCGGAAAAATTTTAGAAATATATGCAATCTTGTGAAACTTTATTTCCAATTTCGCATATATTTTGTACTTATGTATGTATAATATCTAACCACAATCGCTTTCTTGTAAATTGTATCCAAACTTGTTGTATTAAACATTATTAATTTAATGATGTAAAGGTCATGTACAGAAAGGTTCAAATGAGTCTTTTAGTGTACTATACCAGAAAGCTATTAACGGGACACTAATGGATTCAACACTGTGTCTTTCTATCCATCTCTCCGTGTGTCTGTGACACGCGTGATGTGACTTTTGAACCGTTTGAACTAGAGTACTGAACTCTTGCACAATATTGTGTAGTGATCCAAAGATAGACAAGAAAACAAATTATAAAAAAATATTTTTGTGGGTTGACTTTTGGGGGCATAATGTAAGGAAAAAATAATTCACACTCCATTATGCAAAATATCAAATTAACTCTGAACTTCGAAGAAATCAAAAAATAAAAAAAAAAAAAAATAAAAAAATGTTGATAAAGTATCTCGAACAAAAAACTCAAACTGATTTTTTTTCCAAACCTACTACGCTTTTGACTTCTTATAGTGTAAATGCTGTTCGCCATTTTTCCTAATGCAATACTCGATGATTTTAAAAATTGCAGTCAATTTTGGTGGATTAAAGAAATTTCTAGCGATGTAACAGTCTAGGAGTTACAAAAAATTGATAGAAGTTATCCCCAAAAAATTTTTACAAAATGCCTTAATCCAAATGACAGCCATTTTGAACTTCTATTACATTAAGAAATGGGGTTGGACAGATTTTATCTTGATATCTCGTAAAAGGTTGGGTTTTCGGAAAAACTTGTGCGTAAAGCTGATTATTTTTATTGTTCTACCAGAAGTGGTCGTAAAAGAACGCAAGGTATAGTTGAATAAATACAAGTGTAATACGAAATCCCACCAAAAACACGAAAATAACCACCAAAATCAACACGTCTTGAGCTAATCCAATCAATACCAACAGGTTTTGGGTTCTTGTTCAGAAAAACATTATTCAAATTCGCGATGTAATTTAGTTGGGATTATGCCCCAACACACTGTCAGACGTCGATTGGACAATAATAAAAGGTACGAATTAATCTTGCCTAAATGGTTTGGAAAAAATGTCTCCGACTCGAAGAAGTTGGTCTCACAATCTGTGAGATTTAAGTCTAAACGGTTGGACAGGTTTAGTTCAAAATTCATACCTGGGGTCTGTGTGCCATAGCCCGTGGTAAATTGTAATTCTAACCTTAATATTAACTACGGGTTTTTCGCTAAAAAAAAAATCGAATAACTGTACTATAGTTATGAACGGCCTTGCGAAAATTGACTATTTCTCAGATGGCACTAGACAATATTGTTCAAAAATGATGTCTAAGTCGTATATCATCTCCCGCTGATTCTCGCCTTCTACAGGATGTCCTGAAAATTTCTTAGAACTTAATGTCGATAAATGTCATTCCATTTACTACTCCCGCAAACGTCTCCCACCACCTCCTAGGGTCAACTTCATTCGTGATAAACCTAGCGATTTAGACGTCATCTGTGATAGTGAACTCAACTTTCGTTCACACATCGACAGTGTAGAGCCAATCAGCACTTTGCTTTGTGAAACGCTGGTCAAAAGAGTTTTCTTACCCATATGTAACAAAATCACTCTATACGTATCTTACCTTTGTCAGACACCTCCTCGAGTATAGCAGCCAAGTATGGTCACCCCATTATGCTGCCCATACCATGAGCATTGAGGCTGTGCAGCGCAGGTTCATTCGCTTCAATTTACACGGTCTGGGTTGAGCTGATAACGTCAACCTGCCACCGTATGCGGATCGTCTTATTTTTATTAATCTTCAATCATTGGAAAACGTCGTGATGTTGCCGACATATTTCTTATTCATCAGTTATTATCTGGTAGCATTTATTTTCCTGCCCAGCTTCAAGCGATTTCAATACCCGCAACAGGTCTGTCCCATTATTCCGTATATCTCCTCATCGCACCAACTATGGTCACTACGAACCAATGTCAAGAAAGCTGCGGAAATCAAATGATGGAACACACATTTTCGACTTTAATATAAGCAAAAGCATACTCCGTAATACCCTACTCTCCGATCATGCCTAAAATCATCCCGTACCTTTTTATGTAAGGAAATGGCAGTCAAATTGTGGACCTGCTTTAATTGTTTTGTCACGCATTTTACGAAAACTAGAAATTCATGGCTTCTTATCGATTCTGGGGAAATTTTAAATCTGAAGAATTCATGAACAAACCTTATATGGAGCAAGGACGTACGACTCAGTCGTACCCTTAACTTTGATTTTGTTTTCTTTCAATTTTTTTATTTTTTTCAAAAACCTCCGTATCCGCGAATATTTTCGAAAATACTCCACATCCGCAGATAAGAACGATAGGAAAACAAAATTAAATAAAACAACAACGGTGTGAGATATCAAATTGATTCTGATTTTATTTTGAAGCTATATTCATGCCATTATGTATGAAATAGTACATCATTTAAATGGCCTCTTCAGCTTCGCTGGCACTGCTTCAAGCGGTCGGTCCAATTTTTGATGACTCCGTCCAATATGTGTGGCGTTATTCCGGCAATAGCGTCTCGAATGTTGGCCTCGAGCTCGTCAAAAGTGGTTGCCTAGTTAGCGTAGACTAAGGACTTGACGTAGCCCTAGAGAAAATAATCGGGAGGTGTCAAGTCGCATGATCGCGGCGGCCAATTGATGAACGCTCGCCGTGAGATGACCCAGTCGCCAAATTTGTCCTTCACCACTTTGAGTGTTGCGTCGCTTGTATAGCATGTAGGGCCGTCTTGTTAAAACCACAGCTCGGATATATCAATGTTGTTGAGCTCTGGATACAGAAAGTCGGTTAACATCGCTCTATAACGAGGACCATTGACGGTAACGTGTTTTCTTCCTCATTTCGAAAGAAAAAAGGTCCGATGATACCGCCGTGCCATAAACCGCACCAAACAGTTAATCTTTGTAGATACATTGATGCTTGTTCAAACACTTGTGGATTGTGGTCGCTAAAATAATGCCAATTTTGCTTGTTGACATAGCCGCTGAACCAAAAATGGCCCTCGCCCGAGAAGATGATTTTTTGGCCAAAATCCGGATCTTCGACCAACATTTCCAGCGCCCAATTAGCGAACTCACTGCTTTGTCTATGTTTATCCGGCTTCAATTCTTGCGTCAGTACAATCTTATATGGATGTAGGCCCAAATCCCACCGCAAAATAAGTATGGTTGAATCTCTGGCGATGCCCAATTCAGCTGATCGGGGCCGAATCGACATTTCTGGGCCTTTTTCGATACTGGCCGCAACAGCGGCTATGTTTTCTTCACTTCGCACCGATCTCTGTCTGGTTGGTATCTTAAGGTCCAAAAGAGAGTACTCACGGTCAAACTATTCCACGGTGCGACGAATTACCTGCGCACTGAAGCCATGATGAGGACCGACCTCACGACAAAATTCACGTTGCGTATTTACAACTGAGCCAGAATTTCAATAATATTTTTTAATAATTTCGAAGCGATGCATGATGAAATGGCAAACCTTACTGAATATTTTGACAGCTGGATGTTATTGGTAACTTTGACAGCTGCTGAAACATAACAATTGAAAAAACACTATCTATTTCTATATGGTCACCCTTTACAATATTTTTATTATCCGACACTGAATCTCATTCCATACACCCACGTTAGTATACCATTTTATATGGACTAGAATTAACCATGTAATTTTCTTTGTTACCGTATGATTGCATAATCTGAAGTCATCCGCTTCATTTATTCTGAAATTTTCCAATTTTCAATGCGCATTTTTCAGTACATAATTCTTTGAGTGAGGAAAAAGTAGAAACCGATGGAGAAGAGAAAGAAAAACTTATTGACATGAATGAAAATATTTTCTTCGCAAACGGAAAAGCAAATAAATGATGGGGCGGAAATGGATGCGGGTTGTTCTCTATATAGAATCTTCCGTTCTATTCGGTCCAGTTTAAATCATAAATGAAAGAAAGAATATCTTTAATAGAAAGATACTTTTTTTTCTTGCCCTGTACTTCGATATTAAATGGGTTCATTTGTACGGACCGGTATGAAAGGATAATCTTTTCTTAGTTATGGGAGGACTGCTGAGTAACACTTAATGGGTAAACCGACAAATGACAATCGAAGTTAGTTTGGGGGAGATACACACAAATGTTCGATTAAATGTTTGATCTACCCGCACAGAGGGGATGTAACGATTATTGAATTACTTCTTAGCATTTGTGTAATGACTTGTTGGGGTATTTATGTCGGAACGTCACCAAGAAATCCCTGCAAAATTCATGAATTGTTATTTGACATGCATAGGAGGTAACGGTTTTATTCGATATAAGCACGAAAAAGTACAATGAGTTCTGGGTTTAATTTGAAAAGTTACTGACAGAAGTTGGATGTATCACACATACATATGTATCTAGTACTATCAAGTGCTCTCAATTGATGATGTAGGCAAGCTGTTCAATTATTGATATCGATATTTTGTCGGTACTTGTATGAAGGATACTTAAGCCAACAGTAGTATTAAAAGGGGTTGTTTCGTGTGTAATACAGAGGAAGAAATAGAACAAAGAAGAGGAAAAATCTTTCTGAAGCAAGCATTTTATAAACATTCCGAAATTGATGTTACATCTAAAGTGGAACAACACTTTTGCAAAATCATTTAATGCTTTTTCTGGAACTGCAGGTAGATTTAGCAAATTTCGTTTCCGATACATACGTATATCACTAGGGATCAACGAACAGTTGTTACGTCCTAAGAAACTCATAAAATGCACACACCGCACTTTCAGTACCAGAAATAAAAATATTACTTCCAAAATAGGTGTCACACTTAGTCGTATGAATACAAATTTGAGCAGGTACTCGCTGATGCTCATTGAATTTTTCGATTCGGCATTTTCTTTTACCATTTACCCACTGACCAGGATATTTCTATTGCATTACACTAAGAACCATTTTGCTGGTAGTATAAGGGTGCTTTCGGCAAGACATGAGGCTTTTGACCAAAAAAAGTCCTATGAATATACACGGCAATATGCGTGGATTGTTTAATAGAAAAGCTTTCGCGAAAATATGTCACTGCTTATCTCACTAAATTCCAAGGAACATTTTGTCTCGGCTGGCTCTGTTCTAGATGCGTTGTTGAATATCCCCCTCTTTATATTTATATCATGGGCAGCACAATAAAAGCTATCTTCCATCTTAAAAGAGGAGGCTTTTAGTATAACCCGCATTGGTGATTCGATGACCTTGCGCGACACTTTTTCACAATTTCCACTCCTGTCCTATGGATATGCCGTCTGACGCAATGACAGGAGAACTCCAACTACTTCGTACATTTTAAATTGACTTTCCTCACGTTCAAGACTGTATTTTTCTGAAATTTGAACCAGAAAGAAATCGTAGTCGAATTTTCACTGATGGCTCCAAACCAATCAAGTGCCTGGAGCTGGAGTCTTCGTGGAGGATGAGAAAATTATACTTCACTTTTCATTACGTAAACATGCACCTGTCTTTCAAGCGGAGACTTATGCAATCCCAATGGCTATGAACTATATTATAAAGAATAGGCGGAGAGGACGAAGTATCTGCGTCTGTAGCGACAACCAAGCTACGCTTAAGGCCGAAAGATGAAGACTGCTTCTTGGTAGTACATACAATGGAGCGATATCGAGTGTGAGTGTTACAGTGAAGTTTTCCCTACCCGCAAAAAAAAGAAAAAAGTTCTACATTTTCAAAAAATAATAGGAGACTGAGCAACTAAGTTTTGTCAAATCGGATAAATTATTTGAATATGTTTTTTTTTTTTTTACGGTTGAAAGTCATGAAAATCTCGACTAAGACCGAATTAAGTCTAAGTCTAGTTCATTTATTTTACAAAAAATGAGACTCAGGTCGATTTAAGTTGGGATTATGAATTGAATCTCACAGAAAAAAGCCATCAGAAATTTATTAACATAGCAATTTCGCTTTGTGAAACATTATTTTTTACGCTCGACGCCATTTTAATGAAAATGCAGCTACTTGTATTTACGCACCAAGGCAAACTTAGGAACCAAATTTAATCCATACGCGTGCAATGGTTCTTGAGTTACTAGTCTGATGGAAAAGATTTTTAGAAGTTTTTGTAACCCCACCTCGCATATTTCTATCCTGATTTGGTTACTTTCTGATCAAACTAACAAACCAAATTTCATTAAAATTCACTCTTGAGCTAGGCGCGATAAACCGATTGTCACGGAACAAAAACTGTTTGCTTTGTTCGGCTCTTAGAATTTATTAATAAATTCGTTTCTAAGAATTACGAGAAAGCAATATTGACAATGAGTCTCCAATTGACGTTTTATAATTATGATAGTAGGTAACTTCAAGACATTTTGGCTACCTAATTTGTAAAGCCTAAGCACAAATGCGTGTGTTCTCTGTGTGGGCAAGTAAATACACACTACTGGGCAATATGAGGCGTTCTTTTTGGATTGGTAGGAGCTGCTTTTGACGGATTTAATAAAATCCATACATACATAAAATTTTTGAAAATTTTGGATTCATAAGTAATTTGTTTCCAATCAAAGTAATTTGTATTTGCAATGAACCTTTCAATAAGATAATTCAATGCATTTCGCTGTAGTAGCCAAAGGCAAACACAGGCTTTAGGTTTGGGGTTAGCTCAAAAATACAATTTTGTTTAAATAAACTATAAACAAATAAGATAAAAGTTGAAAATAAACAATTTCAAAATGAAAGTAATAACAGATTAGGAAAACTTAAAAACGAGGGTGTGTACTGGAGACTCCAGTTATGGGTGACATTGGCAACTCCCTTATAAATGTATCACATAAAGCTCTTTTAAGTTACTACAAATACGAATATGTGTATAAATATACGTATGTACATACGAGCACTTGTAAAGATAATTATATAATTCATAATAGAGTCCTTGAGTCAACAAAGCATCCAATTTGTGAATTTGATGATTATTCATAGGCAAATGTGTCAATCCCATCATCAATTATTTTCATTTCTAATCTGTAAAGTAACAATTGGGATTAAAATTGCATTATTTTATTAAATTTTACGAATAATTTCTATCTCGTGGGATCTCTTCATGTAATCATACATATACCTTTTCTTAGGTAATGCTCTTGCTTTTATCTCATCTGGTTAGGTTTATGGCATTTTAGGGAGGTAAGCCTGTTGTACATCACTCAAGTTCCTTTTCGAAATCACAAGGGATTTAAACAGCCCCCTACTGATTTGTTCAAGGTTTATGTAGTCTTCATATCGCTGGCACTGTGGGCTATTATTGTTGATTTATTTTACCCGATATAATATCTACCTACGCTGTGAACAGAGTTCCACATCCACACTATCTGGCAGCCATCATTATCGATTTATTTATCAGATTTAATATTTAATTATATGGAATTTTATTTTATGTTAAATAATTTAACTTTCCGAAAATTACCCACAAATTTATTGGACCATCATATTCTGGACTCTTGAATTTATGCCATTTTTTCCGCCATAATCCGGATATCCGTTCACAATCGAATTAAGCCTTAATAAGTGCGTGCACTGTGGCATTGCAAAATCCCTTTTTAATTGTTGCAGTAACTCATTTCATTTACCGTTGAAAAGTTTTCCGCATTTCCTGTATGTAATGTATGCCTACGAGTATACCTACATATATTTATGCGAAAAATCTCAATATCAAAAGTGTTTAACACGTTTAGGTTCATTTACTTGTTCTGAGAGAATAAATAAAATAAAAAAGATGTACTAGCAAAGACCAATTATTACTAAAATACAACTGATATTGATTTCCCACTACTCTTAGGGCTGAACTTAAAAATAAAAAATATATTCTCACTGGAAGGAAACATTATAAACATAGTAAACTGAGCCATTTTCAAATTCTGACATTGGAAAACCTTTTGGTTGAATTTGAATTTGTTTATATATTTGGGTTTTGCCATCCATTTTTATATATTTTTTTTTTTTTTTTTTGTTTCAATAGTTGTTTTATTCAATTACAACAAGTCAAAACAAATTACATACAAAGTTCATAGAATTATTTTATATATATATAATGTACCTAATTAGATATCTAAAGGGTCTTTCATTAAGCGCTTCCTATCTTTAAATTTAAATAAAACAAAGTGTGTGTGAGATATCATCGAAGTTTTTTATTTGTTTGAAAGGTCTATCGATGTCATTATATATAGAATATAACATCGTTCAAATGTCCGCCGCGGCTTCTAGAGGTGGCGCGCATCTGAAATATCCAATTTTCCATGACTCTGGCCCATAAATCAGGCTGAATTTGACCGACGACAGGTGTTATGTTGGCTTTGAGGGCCGCTGTGGTTTGTGGCTTATACGCATAGACCTGCGACTTCAGAAAACCCCACAAGAAAAAGTCTAACGGGGTCAAATCGCACGATCTCGGTGGCCAGTTCACATCACCTCCACGTGAGATGACCATGCCCTCGAATCGCTCGTACAGAATTTCCAATGTGTCGTGAGCTATGTTGCACGTAGCGTCATCCTGTTGAAACCACATGTCCATATGATCCAATTCAGGCCAAACGAAGTTGGTAATCATCGACCTATAGCGGTCGCCGTTGACGTGATGGCCTGGCCAACATCATTCTCAAAGAAATATGGACCGATGACGCCGCCAGCCCAAAATCCACACCACACAGTGACTTTTTCGGGATGCATTGGACGCTCTTGGATCTCATGTAGATTGGTATCGTCCCAAATTCGACAATTTTATTTGTTGACGTACCCTTTCATCCAGAAATGGGCCTCATCGCTGAAGATGATTTTTCGATGAAAATTAGGGTCAGTTTCCTTCAGCTCCTGGATCAGTTGAATTTTGTACGGGTGCAGGTCCAAGTCACCCGTCTGCGAAAGGCCGAGTTCTTGTGAGCGACGCGAAATCAACTGCCTCGGATTCTCTTGCACACTCTCACGGACAGCGGCGATGTTTTCGGCAGATCTTGCGTTTCATCGACGTACGGGTATTGGTTGATCGTTTACTGAACCAGTGGACTCAAATTTATCCATCACACTGCGAATAGTCCTCTCGGAAGGACGATTATGGCGACCGTAAAATGGGCGAAGCGCACGGAACGTTGCCTGAACAGAACACCCATTTTGATAAAACAATTTTATTATTTGCACGTGTTGTTGAACGCTATATCCGTCCATGGTGATTTGGCAAAACAGACTGAATAAATTACAGCTAATTTGACAGATGTAGCTTCAACAGTATAGCGGCTATCAACTGTCAAACTTCGGAAGTCCCTATTGGAAGATCCTGTATAAGTGTTTTTCATTTTGTATTCAATGATATTTAGATACATTCTATAGTTAAGACAACTAGTGCCGATTGTATCGATTAAATTAAATTTCTTACATAGTTAAAATGTAATAAAAAATATGTAATTAAAAAAAAGGTGAGATGAAGAGGGTGATTTTTGAAAAACAGAAACATAGAGAATAAGTATTGTGTTTAACGTTAATGTAATTAAATTGAATATCACAATTCTTAAAGTATTACTTTGACTAAATCGTTTACTTCATTGAAATCAAAATTAAAAAGAAATTTGTTTACTTTTCTATAAAATGGAAGAGCATTGTTATTACAACGTATAACCAGCTGAGTTAAAAATTCTAGGTGCAACTGAATTATAAAAATTTAAGAAACAGGTATCTGTTTTAACTTTTGCAATTCTGAATTCAGAGAAAATGTAAATTTGCTGCTCTATAGTACATCTTTTAGTTTTACAGTTTATTTATTTATTTTTGTGTAATAATTAATCCTGCTTGGATTTTTGCGAACTCTTGATATTTTATTTCCTATATTTTTTAACGAGTTTAGAAAAAAAATAAATTACCGTCCCCTATTTTTCTTAGTTCGGAATTAATTACCTAAAAATTAATGAACTAAATACCTGCTTCGTTACATCGAAACTTTGTTACTATTTACTCGTATATAATCAACTACAACAAATTATTGTAATTAGAAAGAAAGTGCACGTGATGTTGATTTGTCAATCACTCTGATTTTAAATTTAGAAGAAATTGATAAAATATAATTTCTTTTTCGAAAAACGTAACTCAACAACAAAAAATTTATATTGAAAATTTTCCAAAACTTGGTGTGCCTTGTATGTTACTTATAATTGTTTAGAAATCAATTTCCAGAAAATAATTTGAGTCATACCAAAATTCATTAATAATTGCAGTGGCTTTATACGACATTTTTTTCTAAAAAATTGATATGCTATATAGTGGGATATATACAAACTAACTTATATATTAAATGTGAACAAAATCTTAAGAGCCGTTTTTACATAATGGGCCATTGGTACTAGATACCAATTTTTTGGGGTTTCGCCTCGATTTGTGATCGATATGTGACCCCAGACATGAAGTTTCAAGAAAATCTGTCGAGCCGTTTAGGTTGCAGGCATGCGTACGTACAACAAACGGAGAAACAGACAGAACGAATTGAGGGGCACACCTGTTTGAGTTTCTCTGTTACATATGTGATAGTAATACTCGTACCAAGATTGATCTATTCAAAATGTCAAGATTGGATATTTTTACGAAATGCCCTGTAGATGCAAATAAAAATACCAATTGGACCAATTGCCTTATTTCTAGATGAGTATTTTGCGTAATTTTGCATTCAGGGACAATTTGTATGGAAGCAGAGTAACCAGGCACGTAACCCGGAAGAGGGTCAAGGACTCCTCAAAAAGGGATGCATTTAATGCAAAGTTTTGGAAAAAAAACTATAAAAATTGTATAAACAATTTTATGAAGTTTCACTCGTATTGGCTTTCCATTATACTGTTAAAGAGTTAGAATACTAAGTATAAGTGGTTCATTCAAAGCGGGATTGTAGTCTCTAGGAACGGAGGGAAGATAGATAGACAAATGCTCTGTCGATGAAATACGAAATTCGTAAATAGATTCATGAGTCACAAGTTGGAAACTTCTTCTCAATCGTCTCATCTTTTCTCAGGTAACTACTTTGATTACATGATTGCTATTATTCTGTTAATAAAATACTGAGAATAGATGGAGTGTTCTATGAAATGAAATTCATTATAATAAAAATAACTAAACGAAATTTCGAGAAAATCGCAGTTGGATAAAAACAGAACACGACATTTTTTTCTTTTTGCAAATATTAAGAAGCTTTAACTTTTTTTTCTGGGTACCAAAATTGAATGCAGTTTACAGAATTGTTTTAAATATTAAAAATAGATATGTTGGCTTTCATAGTTCATTAATTATAGCATGACAAGTATTGACATTTCTAAATTTTATTTTTTGTCACATCCCCTTGCCTCGACGTAGGGAACTGGGAAAAATACTGATTAATCCGCTTAATCTCTCGTTTTGGCGATTTGCACTGGTCCGCAATATCGTCCAATTTGACCTTTCCAGACTTCTCTCTTTGGGTTTTTTTTAAGTCACCGGTCTATACGAAGAAGCTGATTGAGACAGACCTTGGCGGTCCTAATGGTGAACATTCGACAAGAAGTGGAGAATTTATCAACAGGAAATTTGAGTAAAGTCATGGAAAATGGTGTAGAACGAGTTGGAATGTGAATCAACTCTGGCGGCGGCCACGTGATTGATATTATCTTAATGGCGAAAAATTTAAACTTCTAAATAAACATAATCAATAAACAGGACCAATTCTTTTTATTTACAATCAACGTTACTGTCTTAGAAAATCAAGTGAGGACTTTTACGCCACCTTGTACATCAAAGTTATATTGCCTGCCGGACACTGTCCGTATCTTCCAGTCGCAACTACTAGTAATTTACAGGGGTTGTGAAACATTCAAGTACGGCGGCATAACCCAGTGAAAGCTTGCTTTATTCAATGATAGGCCACTTTAGGAAATTTTGCTCTGGGCCGCAGGTTATAGTGGCATAGAAGGAAAATAACAATCTGTCGGTTTGGCCGGAATCAACCCTTCACAGTATCATTCGAATTAAAAGTGGCAAATAAGGGGACAATCATCTTCACACTGCAAGGAAAAGGCCAACTTTATGAAGTAAATTAACTTGCCGCATTATTAATAACAGAACCAGCACAGATGAACTCCTTATTAAGATTGGTACGGCAATCGTGTAGCTAAGCTTAGAATCGACTACAATACATATTAATGCATTTGCATTGATAAGTGTGAGAGGAGAACTCTTGCCCATTGCCTTTGCAGATTTCCAATACTAGCTCGTATCACTGCAAACTATGCATTGGTAAAATATATTAAGTTAGACCATTTTCGATTCCTTTTACATCCCTCTCGACTTATATAAGAATTTACAGAACTTCGGTATGCTTGGTTATATCGTATTTTGTTTAAAGTGAATGAAAGCGAGTCGTGAAATAAAGTATAATACATATAACTTAAGCTTTAATGTACATAGTATTTGAACAAAAATTCACGTAAAAATCTTACACAACAAGTTCTCCAAACAATTAAGAAACCTGTTTACTTGCCTGATAGTAACCCTATTAATATAATTATGCAATTACTTAATGTTAGATAGATACAGAGAGAAGAAAATGGAACAATTGTTTGCGTGTCACTAATAGATACTCTGATTTGTTTCATTAAATTTTTGCGCAAATGGTTGCTTCATATTTTTTATTTCGCATTATGTTAATTTCCTAACCTTTGCAGTTGTATGGCTCAGTTCAGTTTGTTGTCCTTACATGTTACACATGAGAATCCACAAACTTCGGATCGACAAATGAGCACTTCACCGCTGTTATATATTCACACACTTCCTTGATTAAGATGTGTTTTGTAATATTTCAGAAATAAAGTTTTTTTTTAAAAAAAAATCGTAATTGATAAAAGTTCAAAATATTTTTTTTTTCCTTAGAAAGTTTGCATTTGAAAAAATAAAGTGCACGACTTTGTTGCATGTTCATGAACCTATACATATGTTGTTTGCTAACTCATAGTCCAGAAATAGTCAATTGTTAAAATCCAGTTAATAATAATAAATAAATTATCGTTATACGTATTTTATGGCGGAAACCTGGTGCGCCATCTGATGTCCACTGTAACTCAAATATCGAACTCGATCGAAATCGTTATAGCCCTTTTCGAGCTAGAATGAAAATTCCGATTTCGACTCGAATTGTAACCCCACATACCCCTGATATGAAGTTTGGAGCTTGAACAGACAGACATACAGAATTGAGAGACCCACTATTTTGAGTTTTTTTATTATAGTAGTTTTGGGTAAAATCTCGAGATAAGACATTTTCAGGAAACCAATACTTGCCCTAATAGGTGCAAAAAAGATAAAATCGCAACTTACTCAAAAATATATGAAGTACAGAAAGACTTTTGCCCAAGAACTCAGATGGAAGAAACTATGGCGGTGGGTGTTTTTTTTTTCTGATAAAAAAGGATTTGTTTTGAGTGGACCAGATAGTTGGAGCTACTGTTTTTTTGCGACTTGCGGAAAAACGAGCTATATAATAAGCCACAGACATTGGATATAGTAGAAGAACACATGTTTGAATTACTAAAGGTAGAATGAATAGCAAAGACTATGCAAAACTGTTGGAGCAAAACATAGTGACAAGCATCGAAACGATTTTTGGAGAAAATGTTTTCCAGCAGTACAACGCCGCTGTTTACACTGCCAAAATAATTAAAGACTTCATCACTTAAAACAATACAACCCACCTTGATTGGCCCAGACTTGAAAATAATTGAAAACGCTTGAGGACAATTGGCACGTAATGTATACAAGAAAAGCAAACAATATTCGACTGTAGGGGAGCTTAAAACAACGATTAAATCCACTTGGGCATTGATAAGAAATATGCCAATAAACTCTACAATTCTTTACCTGAATGAATAGAAGAAGTAATTGAAAATCATGGAAATAATCCCCATTACTAATTTAATAAAACAAAAATTAGTTTCACTTGAAAAGACTTGAGTTTTATTTAAATCTTTAGAGTTGTCGTTTGATTTTGTCGCATCAAGTTTTTTAAATTTCACAAAAACGTTTGAAATGTCACATACGAGTATAAACTTTGTGCAATCCCCAGCAGGACAAGTGTAAGAAAAATATTAAATCCGTATAGACACGCTCACTTTAAAAAAGAAAAAAAAATTATCCTTAAAATTTCTGACAAAATCTCTTTAAAATTGCGGAAATAGGAAACCTTTATGCAGAAGATATCATTACATTTGATTTAAAAAATTTCACAACGCCCCGCTCACTTTATTAGAGCGTGAGTTATAAAGGGGTGGAAATAGGGTACCATACGATCTGTTTCAGATAGATTGTAACTTTCCTGTATGTTTTTATTAAAAAAATCTTTATAGCACATAACCAAATTTTTACTTAAAACCCTGCTTTTCAGAAATACCGAAAAATTGTGTGGATTTTTGTCCCAGAGTATGCTAGATATGTTTTCTTTAATAGAATGTCTTGCATGGCAGTATTTTGACCCACTATCCATCGTGAATGACGGACAAAGGAATAATCAAATTGGAAAGAATATATAGATATTTGATAAGGTGATGTGGAAGTTTGATTTTAACTTAAACTCTATTAAGCTGACACTTCGTTGTACTTTATTTCTATTCAATAGGACACTCACCGCAAACAATTTCGTACTTTCACTTTATTTCATGAGAGTTCATGAAAGCTTATGAAACATCATTTTTTGCAATTGAATCGCAAATACATTTTCTTTCGTGATTTAAACTGCAACGAATCGAAGTATTATATACTCGTATCCACTCATTGGCTTAGGAGATATTTTAAAAGCAGATCGTTCCTTAAAAATGTCGAATAAATTTTTTTTTTTAGGTGAAAATTTTCTAAAGACACCATAAGCCGACCGCGCGTGTTTATGGTGGTGTGAGATTTTTACTCACTAAAAATGACCTCTCTCCAAGATTAGTACTACAACTAAGCCGACGCTTATCCAGCAGTTTTATTTTCGCTTACGAGACTCGTGATTCTTGGAAAAAGATGTCGCATGTAATTAAAAAGAATGTAGCACTTTAGGCAGGTTAAATTCCATTGAAAGTTCCTGCGGTTTTCACGACCGGCATATACGCGAAGTCAAAAGGATTTGTCCTTTGCAGACGATGAATTATTCGCGTCAAGTAATTGAATGACGGTACGGTTACAAAGGCCATGAACACGATCTTTGTGTTTACGAGCAAATTTTGTTATCTCTTCAACGACGACGCTGGCAATTCCCAGATTCCGATGAATATCTTCGTTACGTACGTACCATGGTGCTTTAACGATATGTTTCTATTGCTTTTCCTGGTACAACCCCTTAGTTGCAGACCATACGTCAACACTGGCTTTAGCACTTGCTTATAGATAAGCAGTTTGTTATGTAGGCTCAACTTCGAATGTGTTCCGAGTAGCCAGTACCTACATTTGTCGGTATTTGTTTCGAGCTCTTCGAGTTTTGTTTCTACGTGCGATTTCCATTTAAGCTTAACATTTAGAGTCATTCCTAGATATTTTGCATCGTTCGCGTATGGTATTTGAGCCGAGTTTAAATGTACACTTTTTTGTAGGTAGAGTTGACGTTTCGTTCAGCATAATACGCCAAGAATTCGTTCAAGTGTGGACTTTATTAATAGCATGTTGCAGCTTTACATTTGCAGTTTCTTTCCTGCGGGATATCGCGTGTGTTGAGTACATATAAAAGCGGGCTCCGGCTGCAATCTCCTTGAAGTCAGAGTAATCATTTACGTGCTTAGCACGAAAAAGTCTTTCGGTGAGGTACGATCATAAGATTAGAAAGCGTTGCCGTGGCAGTAGTAGTTGCAATTTATACTCTAAGCCTTAGTGCCAAACATTATCGAAAGCTTGTGAGACGTCAAGAACTACACCACAACAAATCTTGTTTTCCTCTAGAGTTTTCTCAATCACATCAGTTATTTTGTAGACTTCGTCGACTGTAGAATGTTTGATCCTAAATCCAAACTGATAGTCAGGAATGCGACGTCTTTCGTCGATGTAGTCGTTTAAAAAGCAGTTTTTCGAATATTTTAGAGATAACCGGCAATAGGGAAATAGTCCGATATGATTTCTTCTCATTCAGAGGTTTGCCTGGTTCCGGGACCATTATAATCTCGGCGACTTTCATTAGACGTAGAAGTTTGAAATTTGAACCAGTGTTGAGTTTCATTAACGCACAAACAATAGAGAGTAAAGTTTTGAAAATTTTTTTTATGGATTAAAGTAAAATAGAAAAAAAATTTTTTTTTTATATAAATAAAGGATAAGGTTTGCCATTTTATCATGCATCGTTTGACGCTTCTCGAACGTGTGGAAATTATTAAAAAATATTATCGAAATTCTGGCTCAGTTGTAAATACACAACTTGAATTTCGCCGTGAGGTCGGTCGTCATCATGGCTTCAGTGGAAAAATTTCAGCGTAAGTACACTCTTTTGGACCTTAAGCCACCAACCAGACAGAGATCGGTGCGAAGTGAAGAAAACATAGCTGACGTAGCACTAGTATCGAAGAAGACCGAGAAATGTCGATTCGGCGCCGATCAGCTGAATTGGGCATCGCCAGAGAGTCAACCAGGCTTATTTTGCGGTTGGATTTGGGTCAACATCTATATTAGATTGTGCTGACGCAAGAATTGAAGCCGGACGACGATAGACAACGCCGTGAGTTCGCTAATTGGGCGCTGGAAATTTTGGCCGTAGATCCAGATTTTGGCCAAAAAATTATCTTCTCGGACGAGGCCCATTTCTGGCTCAGCGGCTATGTCAGCGAGTAAAATTGCCATTATTGGAACGACCACAATACACAAGTGTTCGACCAAGCATCAATGCACTGACAGCGAAGTCGAGGCGGCCATTTAAATGACATGCTATTCCATAAATAATGGCGTAAATGTAGCTTCAAAATATCCCAGAATCAATTTGATATATCACACTGTTGTTGTTTTATTTAAATTTCTTTTCTTTTCGTTCTTATCTGGTCACCTTATACAATATGGATATCAAGCTTCGAGAAATGAAGCTTTGTAATAAAAAAAAGATATACATTGGCTCATGACTGGCAAAATGTCATATTTTCGAACGAGAAAAAATCAACTCAGATGGTCCGGATCCGCTTCCAAATTAAAAGTGTGTATTACGGCATGCTGGGGTGAAATTAAACCACAAGCCTTAAAAAATTCTAGAACTCAATGCCTAGTAGAGTGTTTGCATATTAAATTTGTTAATTTCTATTTAGTTTCATTGATAAGAAATTGTTTCATTTTGTTTTGAAGTTAGCTAAAGCACTTATGCTAACACCAACAATTAAAATATTATTATAAAAATAATTAATTAAATCAAAATTTTACCTGACGTATTATTAACTACCTCAAGAAGTTTAATTACGTTTAAATGAATATTTATGACTGTATAAGTATAATACTTCCTTTTTGTTTAAAATCTAGTAATATATTGTTATACCTTTGTGGATTCCCAGCCGGCCCAATTGCCCATGTACCAATAGAATAAATAAAAAAAACAAGGGATGTCCAAGAAAAGATGGGATTTTTATTCTTAATCAGTGATCTTGGACGACTCGTCCAAAAAAGGAAAGTCCGAACCAAAAAAATGTGACTGACCGAGAAAACGGATGACAACTGACTGACAGATCTACTATATATGACGTTTTCGTTTTGCTTTTTTCTTCTTCTTCGTTCACTAGTCGGGCTTTATATGAGCCCGTAACAATATTTAGTGTAATTGCTACGGAACCCTCGGAACATGAAGCACTTTCATGTCTGACCATTTTATACCATATCCAGTGTATTTTAATTTGTATACATAGTTTGTAACATAGATAACTACTCGTAATATCGATAGAGCCCCAAAAGTAGATCGGCATCAAAGGTTATGTTAGCCATGTTAGTGGCGTCCATCCATCCATCCATCCGTCCGTCTGTCTGTATGTTCCTTAAATTCAGAGCTAGAAACATGAAATGAGGGCGTTTTCTTAAAAAAAGATATATATATATAATATATTTCTTTCATAGCTATTTACTATGATGGTTAAGTCTTATTGTGAATTTCTCATCAGAATCCGTGAATTTCGGTTACAAACTTTGGGAACCAAGCCTACTTTCTGCTGAGATAAAGTTGTAATAACAGTTTTGTAATCAAATTAATTCACTCAATTATTCGTATACGAACCGTTCTGGTTGGATATTAACTTTTCAACATTTGTACTACTTTCGAGATTATAGAAATGACAGCGCTGGCCAGGAGATATAACCATTGATGGCAATAAATAATTAACTGAAGAAATATCCACTCAAATTCAATATGGTCAAGTATTCTGACCCCTTAACATCTTAAAATTTCCCTGCCAAATATCGCCATTACATAACAAAATACAGCACATAACCTAATACTTTATTAGGAAATGATCATTCAAAAAAATAACATGATTTGTATAAAGAATATAGAAATTAACATATAAAATACTTCACAAAAAATCGGTATGACTTTTGTACCATCCTGTAAGTTTTGTGTAGTCAAAGAACAAGCACGGCCGGAGAAAGGGACTCAATGCGTTGGTAATTACCTCAAGTACTCACTTCCATATCCGCTTATTATTTCCGTATAGGAAATTAAGGCAGGGCTGAATAATAATTGAATATTTATAATAAACAGTGCTTTCCTTTGCTATTTTCATATGGAAAAAAAAATTAAAAGAAAAACAGATGGAAATTAATGTTGCCGGAATCGGAAAATCTTCATTAGGCCTTACACTTTCATATATCATACGTTTTGTATGATCCCATTTGTTCCAGATCCCAGCAACCCACCATGCTCCTTGTTTACCCAGTCTCTTCGGGCTGAAATGCAAATTAATTTATCGATTGCAAACGTTCAGCTGAAAGAAGGTAACAGAAAGCAGGGATGCTTAAAGCATATATGCATACCAATTGATTTTTGTCTGTAATTTGAAAAGTTATCTCAGGAGAGCGTTCACCAGTTTCATTTTGAACTAGGGATGGTAGTAGCTGACGAACCTTTGGGGTGCTGTTTGCATCAGTTCGATGCGGAATTTCAATTAAAGTGGAACACATTAGTTCTAGTTGGAGGATTCATTTTTGAAACATATAAACGTGAGAGTATAAATTGCGCTATTTTAAAATTACCAATTAAATTTTCAAATTAGACATGGAATTTTATGGAATCGTATTGGCTTGGAGTGCTTTGGGTATGATTTAATATCCAATTTTAATAACTCATTGTGAGAGATACTTTCAGCTCCTTTGTAATGAGCAATTATGAACAATAGTGTTTACATTTTGTACCACCATATGGTCGATGAATGGAGTGCAATACGGTGGTAATGAGTTTACATCAACATATGATTTATACAAGTTATTTTCCTTTATTGGGAAGTGAACATATTAGACAAATATTGTCGAATTTGTCTTTGGAAGGAACGTACAATTTACTGCCTTTTTCACAACGAGAAGCATTAGTTTTAATTTCGAATGTTTGTTAATTGTTCGACCTGGTGCAGAGGAGATAGGTGGGGTCATGAGAAACTTATTCGTATTTCTGAGACTCGAACCTGAGTCTTCCACTCAGTAGTTCCTGCACTTAACCACTAAGCCACGGGGCTCACCGATGGGTTATCAATAAATATTTAACGAAAGTGTTCCGCTTTATACCATTATACTCGTAGTATAGAACTTAACCACTGACCCACGGTGCTCATTTGTTTTAGAATTCGATAATGCGCTTTATATTCCAAATACTGACTTAACCCCAGTCCATCGCCAAAAATTGCACCATTAACCTCTATTTGAACCATTTGGTCAATTTTTGCAATCAATTTGCCTACCAAAAAAATTTTTTTTTATAAAAGAAGCAATTTATTTATGAGTGTATTTCCTGACTACGAAGAAGCCAAAAGGAAAGTGTTAACATCTAGTCCAAACTGATTAACACATTTTCTTGAAAGACGTGTCAAATAATTCATCTTGGTCCTACGAATGACATTTCTCACATTTACGTGAAAAAAATAATATGGCGGCGGGATATCTAAAGAAAGGGCTCGCAAATAAGATTTCAGAAATATATGTGATATACTGATAAAGGCAAAAAGTGGACGTCATTTTGTCTAATTCCAAAAATCGAATTTATTAGAAATGTGTTATACAACCTGGGGTTTCAAAAGAAAGTGCTTGGCGTTAGTATTTCAAATATGTACATTTGTATATATTCAAAAAAATGTTAGCTTCTGAGGACCTAACGATGATCCTTTGGCAATGCTTCAATCACGTGAATGACAATTTCCATCAGAATGGACCTGCTTTTTTTTTTCTTACAAAACATAGAGGGCATCAGAACTAGGATAGCATAACGTGTGATGGTTCTAAAGGTAAAATGTTCGTACAAATATATTATCTCTATCTTCACTGAGTACCGCAGAACTGGGATGGCTTAACGGATTTTTTTCAATCTTAATATCTGTCTTTCACTGGCTAATGCCCAGATTGATTTGCATTTTAGTTTTCATTCTAGCTTCCAAATTAACGGTACTTAATTTAAGGAGAATTTTCAAAATATCTTCTTGACAAAAGCATTAACGATTTCAATAAAAATTTATAGCTGAGTCAAAGTGGGCATTTGCAATAGGACTGTGTACTCAGTTTTTCCCTAAAAATTCAAATGACGCTACTTTAATAGCGGACTTGGGAAATTTACCAATTTCTTGGATATGGCTCGAACGATTTGATTAAAAATTGGCATCTATATATGTAATCTCTGATAAATGTAAGAACATGACATTCAAAGTTTTGACATTTGTTAAAAAAAGTTGTTTAGCCTTTTTAATTTGTTCGCTTCCTTCGTCTAGATTTAAAATCTGAACAATTTACAAACAAGTACACTATATGGAGCAAGTACGTACAACCCAATCGTGCCCTTTATTTTTTTTACGGCGTATTAGGATTAAAGACTCTTTCAGCCACAACTGCACCTACATAAATTATTGATCAAAGACACACATGCATTTCGATGTGATACGACCTTTATAATAATTTAAAAGCATTCATCATTTTCGGATAGCAAGAAAAGCCCGGAACTTGTTCAACAAGTGCAACAATGTATTCACCAGGACCCTGGAAGGTGGATGAGATCAATTGCATGGGACTTTCAAGTGTCTGAGTGACAAGTGCGCGGCGTGGTTCATAAAAAATCTCCTGAATCTTATGCCATAAGAAGTAGCCAGTTTATGTCGGAAGAAACGAAAAACCAGCGTGTGCTCTGACGTAGGTGGCTGCTCAACAAGTTCAAGGATCTGGAAAATCCTGGCCTTCTCTGGTTGTTTTCCAATGAAAAAATATCAACCAGGACCAGAAAGTCAATGGGAGAAACGATAGATACACACCAAGTTTCTTGCCACTGTCAGAGTCCTTGGAGTAGTGAGCAGAGAAGGTCATGCTATGCTTCCCTACTTTTCCCACAGTCTTCGAGTGAATGCTGCTGAATATCCCTTAGCCAGTGCTCAGCAGAACAAGGACCACCGAAAACATTCGGCAGGTAGAACAGAGCTTGCGTGAAAATCTTAAAATTTCACCCTTTTAAGTTTCAATTGGTGCAAGAACTTAAGGAAAATGACTTTAATTTACGCAAAAATCTTTGTTAAACAATGTTGGAGAGATTTTGCATCTTCTGGAGCGGCGAGGCCCACTTCCATCTGAATGGTAAATAAGCAAAACTGTCGCTACTGGACTCCACGAAAACCTAATCCGCTACTTAAACACCAACGGCCTTTGCATTGCCCAAGAGTTGGTGTTTCGTGCACCTTATCGACGAGCGGAATCATCGGACCATTCCAGAGAACAAACGATAAAAACAAAAACTTTTGTGAAACAATGTTGGAGAGATTTCGCACTATGAATTGCATCTTCTGGAGCGACGAGGCCCACTTCCATCTGAATGGTAAATAAGCAAAACTGTCGCTACTGGGGTCCACGAAGACCTAATCCGCTAAAGAGTTTGGTGCACCTTATCGACGAGCGGAATCATTGGACCATTCCAGAGAACAAGCGAAAATTATGGGCGCATGATAATAGATTATTTGTTACCTAATTTGCGATCACATCCATCTTATGTGGTTTCAACAAGATGGGGCGACTCCGCATACCGCTAGAACCTCCATGAATTTGCTGCGTGAACGTTTTCCACGAAAACTGACCAGCTGCTTTGGAGGCGTCCCGTGGCCACCGAGGTCTCTAGACTTAACCCCCAGAATTTGTTTCCGTGGTCTTTTTACGCGTTCTATCACAGAGCTGAAGGAATATATCCGCCGTGAAATTCACGACATCCAGCCAAGTATGCGGCAGCACGTGGCATGAAACACGGTGGTCTGCTTCCAATAGTGTGTGCGACTTAATGGATGAAATTTTGACGATATCATTTTCAAAAAATAGAATCCGCATTCTTTTTCTTTACTTAGTTTAATAAATAAAACAATATACCTCATAGCTTTTGTTTTATTCACGTTTAAAAACATAAATCTATGTATATACTTTCATTTTACTAATTGTCTAGAAATGGGTAGGGGTCTACTCGCTGATTTTTTTTTAGCAATTTATCATTTCGCCATAATCATTTCGCAATTTGTTGTCTTGCATTTCAACAACTCGCATTTTGCTTTTTCGTAGTTTTTATTTGGCAAATTCTTTTTAGGCTTGTAATAGATTTTGACCTTAAGATATTCTGCATTTATTATTTCCCAATTATAATTTCGCTTTTTGATAAGTTAGCGTTTTCTTGATAAGCTTACGTCTGTATCTTAACAGTACTTAGGTGACCCGCTTCGCGGGATAAAAGGATTTCACACTATACGACATCTCTTTGACTCATACACCGGACTGCCTTCGGCCTCACATGCAGGTGCTCAGGGCGCCGCTACGCGACATATAACCAAACACGGTATTAGTTCCTTCAATTTGTTAAAGGGAATTAACAGCTAGCGAAATAAATTCCTTCAAAACAACAAATTGCTGCCTAATCATAAGCGAAATGTAAAGCGCGGGAAAAGTATTTCGATAAATCAACGACTGAATGAAAATTTGTTTCGATAAATGCAAAGTAATATTTGTGAAATAAATTTTGTCGGCACCCTCTAGAAATGTTGATTTAGAACAAAGAAATTTACACAAAAAGGTCATTTTGGACCAAATTGTCCGTAAATACGAAAAAAAAAAAAAAAAAAAAAAAAAACACCGAAAAGTTACAATCCGTCTAGAACGGATGGTGTGATACCCTATCTCCCATCTTCTAACTCACTCCTAATAATGTGAGTATGATGTTGCGACGTTTTTAAGCAGATACAATGATATGTTTCTATACAGAGAATATTTCCACGATTTTTAACAAAATTTGGCACCTATCTGTTGTTTCAACTTTTTCTTAGCAGAAAGCGAGCGTCACTCACAAAATTTCTAACTGAATGTCAAGGATTCTGGTGAAATATTTACAATAAGGTTTATTCATTATCGCAAATAGTTTTGAGAAAACGAATTACGTTTTACAATTAAGAAAACGCTCCTCAAAAGTGGGCGGGGTATTATCTAATTGTTTCGTTAAGGCGATATTTTTAGGTTTCTAGTAAAAATATTTTTTTTAAAAAGTGAGCCTATTTGTGGGCGATTTTTGAAAAACATATACACTTGTACTTCTTCGGATCCTGAGAAGTTAATGTATTAAATTTCATCTACCTAGCTCAAAATTTAAGGTCCGAAAAGTAGTGATCTACGGACAGACGAACAGAACTTTTATTGCTGGTCTCAAATATATGTATGCTTGTACGAGTACTTATGAGGGTCTATCGTTATTATTTCTCCATGTTACTAACTATGTATCAAACTTAATATACCCTGGATAGGCTATACAATAACACAGTTTAGTTAGTTTAGTTTTTTTTTCACTTGAGTGAGGAACGGACAGACATACTCGTAGATACACGGCACAAGAAGATTTTCTTTCGATCTGATATTTTAATATCGGAAACCGAAAACATTTAAGCTTTCAAAGATGATTACATTTCTTATTTTACAAACAAGCAAACGAAATTAGAAAAAAAATAAATACCACGGTACAGAAAACTAGTGGCGTGAAGCCATACTCGCACTTTTTTAAAAAGTGGAACTCTCTTACACACAATAAGCTACTACTACCCTATAGCCTATTGCGGGGCTAGCAAAACCACTCATAAACCTTAGGGCCTTTAAATAGAATATGTTAATATCCAAACCTTGCACAATAAATTACAGGTGCAGAAAAGTGGCTGAAATTTTGCATAACAATAATTATGAAACAGTCATGGGCATATTGATGTTTTGTCCAATAGGGGAAGCTGCACGAAAGTAGCGTATGGTTACCAAAAAAAAAGTATTTGCCTTTATAATTCGATTTGTGAAAAAATACTTTTTCAATGAGAGCATAAGTTAAGATTACTAATTTAGGACATTTGTGGAAAAAAAAAAAACTGGCGTCTTTATTGGAAAACTGTAATTAATGATAGTTTTTATTGCTATTCGAGTTTATTATTTTTATTACAGGAAACAGACTTCTAAAACTTCCGAGAACTGAAGATGTTAATACTTTGTGGTTTTTTTTTTTTTTTTATTACGGTTTTTATCCGATCCGACATTGATGTAATCAAGCTGTGTAAAGTATTCAGTGCGATTTCCTCATACCACATTTTTTCAATGAATTTGTCCAACTCGGTTATTGTCCGTGGCTTCTTCTTCACTCCAAGTTGTAATACTCTTCTCGGTTAGACAATTTTTGACCTGTAATAAAAAAAATGCATTTACAATAATAAAACTTTACGAAATCAAGGCGCAGAATTGTTTTGGAAAATCAGCTTATCTAAGTATGATAAGTTTTCTTCTAAAGATGGTAGCAGATTGTCTTCCAATATTTTTTTATATTTTCTGCGTTCACCGTTCCATTTATTAGAGCCAGCCGTCCAACGCCGTGATAGGAAAAGGATCCCCAAATCATCCTTGAGCTTCCTTGTTTCACGGTTGTTATCACGCATTTATCATTGAATCTTTCTCCAGTTCTTCGCCTCACGTACTGTATTCCATCAGAGCCGAATATGTTGAACTTGGACTCAACTGAGAAGATCACATTTTTTCCAATCCGTTATGGTCCAGATTTCATGATCTTTGGCCCACTGAAGACGTTTTACATGTGTTTGTTTATTTAGAAATGATTTTTTGGCGGGTCTTCTTGCGCTTCTTGAAACCTTCGTCTTACAGTCCGTGAGCTTATCTCTGTCCTCTGTCTGTCCTTAAATCTTCAGCGGTTTTGAATCGATCAGCGCTGTGGTCTTTCTTCTGCGACCCGTTCCCTTTTTTCTTTGCAGTGAGGCCGGCGCCTCTAAATTTTTGATGATTTTAGCCACTGACAACTTGCTGAATCCCACTCTTCGCGCTTTATTACGAACACTTAAATTTTCATTATTTCGACTTTTGTTTTTTCACTCATTTTTTATTTATTTTCCATATTAATAGAATTAATTCTAATTTTACTCAAACTACTTTTTTTTTTCAATGTACTATTACAAAGTGAACTAGAAACACATCATCAAAGCCTTTTTATGCAAAATCCTAAAAAAAACTACCTCCTAGTTCTCAAGATAATTGAAGTTAAAGAATTTGTTTACCCTGTCGGGAGAAATCCAACTGTCCGTTACTGTATATACGAGTATACAAATATGTAATATGCAAGCAATTCATATACAGAATTGGTTCCAGAAAACGAATTTACTGATATATAAATTATTGCAACTACTGGGCGCCGTGGTTAAGTGAGCGATCACTGAGTTGGAGATTTAAGGTTTGAATCCCAGAAAGCATACATATAAAAAAGTTTTCTCACGGTCCCACCTCTTGCAAACGTCTGACAAACATCCGGGAATGAAATTTTAATTTAATTTCCTTGTAAAAAAAAACTCAATTTCTCGTAGACTGTTTTTGGTTTCTATTGATCCTTTATTGATTTTGTAAAATCTTTATTAAAAACGATTAACATCACGGAAACCTTTTTTTGTTTCGTTTTAATATAAACATTTAGCTTCTTCTTTTTCAATTTTAGAATTTATCTTCTTCAGACTTCCACTGCCATTTCAGCTAACTATCTAAATCGCTCACATCTCACCCGTCAAACTGTCAATTCACAAATCCACTCATTCATTTTCATGGCTTTTTCACTACACACCCAATAAAAATCTTTATAAAATCAAAATATTTACCAGTCGCCAACTTGGATATTTTTATACATCCCAACAAAGGATTTGACCACTTCCTCCTCGTCCATCTGATTGAAGAGAAAATTTCGAATATAACCAATTACGATTATCGTCAATTACTACGCGAATCTACGTCAATTCTCAGGGTAAACAGACGTTGAAAAATTGGCAACTTGCCATAACTTGACTGCATCCAAAAGTGTAAAATAAATCACAACAAAACTTAAGTACCCTCCATCGCAGTCTTGAGGTTGAATAAAACCATTAACACCTCCCCCCGCAGATTGCTGACAAATTTATTTACTTTTGCACTTTGTTTGCGCCGTCCGCACTCATACTATGGCAATAAATCAGTCATTAGATACAAAATTGTATTCGAAAATTATGAAATGAGAATGCCTCTCATATAGTTCGATATTTTTAGACCAGAAAATTGCGAGTACTGCATCTGAACTTTGTTGGATATTTTTGGCTATTATTAGCGGAAATACTTTGGAGATATTCGATGCACGCCACTTGGCATAGCCACCATTAAGGGGTGCTATGCTTAAGTGACCGACCGATCGGCGCGGAACGGGTGGGCTCTATGGTATCGGTTGTGGAAATCCAAACTACCAATTTTGTATTTTCTTCATCGATGAGGAAATTTATCGATGCTGATGGGCTTCCATTTGCTATACAAATTTAATTTTCAGTATGAACGATAAATATTACCTCCCTAGCGGACGATGTAATAAGCTATCATCCCTTCCGGGGCCAGGGGTTTGCCGATATTGAAAGACATGTTTACAGATTTATTAATTCAAAATGGGGGCCAGGCTACAGGAAAAGGGACGCATTAGTGGCTCGCGTTACAGACGGCAACAAATTGAAGTCAGCATTGATGGGGTGTATGGGTGCGATGATGCTTTCATATAAGTGTTACTATTATAGTCCTTTTAGTGGTTGGTTTTAATTGAATTTTCAATTTTGAAATTCAATATAACTACATAATCGGGCTGTGTTTATTGTAATCCAAATAAATTGCGAGAAGCTTTTTGTTAAAGGGTCGCTTTGGGGTTTCACTGCGGTCACAACAGAGTAAGGTTGTTCGTGGAAAAGTGAATATTATTAGATTATTTGTAGATAAAACAAATATGGATGGACATGTGCAGAATGTAAATGGGATTTAGTTTTAAATTTTAAATTAGATGAACAAATTACATTTTTGGCCAAAACTAATATGAAACTTATTCATGAATAACTAATGAGGCGACAATGTTTTTGCATTAATATTTGTTTTACTAATTTTCAAATACAAGCTTGATTTCGTTAAGTAACCCTTAGGGCTAAAAAGGTTGTTAAAATTAGGCAAAATTGGAATTATTTAGTCTAAACTGAAATACAAGAACAGTGTGAATGAATATCTGGAGGTTGAAAGTTTCCAAAGTTTATTTGTTCCGTAACAAAAAGAATTTTAATAGTATGATGTTCGCACGATTGTCTGGTCGACATAAAAGTAACTGGCCATAGTGGCTTGCTTAAAAGGACGACAAAATGTCGTATTTCTAGGGAACATTCCACTATCATAATATTATTATGGAGTGTGGTACTAAAACTACTGATATCATTAAGTTTATAGCAAGCAAGGTTATTGAAACAAGTAGCATCAGATGTTAGAGCCGATAATCTATCTGGGCGTATGTCAGCCTCTTTGAAAATATTTTCTCATTTGAAAAGTACTTGGTAATCCAAACATTTGGACAAGTAGTATGATTATTATGGAGTTCACAAACCGACCTAGTTCTATGAGCAATAAATCAAAAAAGTTATTGAATCTGCCTTCTTCTGTCAAAACTTAAGAGAGCTAAGAACTATTAAATACTTATTGCTATTCATCTGATAACAATATTCTTGCTGAAACTGGATTAGGTAGTAATTGCACTAAAGCTGTTTTTTGCCCTCCCAACTTTTTTATAAATCGTAGTGCTAGATCACTGGAAAACAGTGTCCATTAGAAGGTTAAACAAAAACAGAGCTTACAGATGATGGCGCCGTAGTTTAGTAGTGACCTTAAAACTTTAATTCATATAAATGATATTTAAAATAGTATTAATTCTAAGCCGAACAAATTTGGCAAATCATAAATTCTAAAAACTTCGTTCTCTTTTAATGTACAGTCAGCGGATACTCTTATTGCCATTAATAGCTTCATTGATGAAAAATTGTTTTGCTATTTCTACTGATACGAGTACTAATTCAAAGAAATGAGATGCAACTTTAATCCTGACTCCGATGGTATACCTTCTGGTATCCATAGGAAGTGAGCTCTTCCATTGCACGCAATATTAGGCTACATGTTGAACATATCGTTGAGAACCGGTATAGTCCCATCCGGTTGGAGAAAATATTCTTTGTTCCTATTTTTAAATCTACAGAGGTATGGTTACTGAGAACTTGTACTTTTGTTGTAAATTCAGTGTAACTTATCGAATTTCTTCAGTAAAGCCTCTAACCGCGTTGACCATAAAGTATTGCTATATAATTTTGACAAACTGGGATTTTAAGTTTAATTTTTATGGTGGGTATTGTCTTTTTATGCGATAGATATCAATATGTTAATTTTCGAAATCAAATTATAAAATATATTGTAATTTAATAGAATCTGTGTGACTTCTGGTGCCCTCCGAGGGCCTCTTCTCTTCATCTTGTTTGTCAATAATGTTGTTAAATTTTTCCAAAATGTAACGTAACATCTATCAGGCAAAAACTGTCATAGTTTTTAACGTTCAAACTTGTATCCTCAGAAAGGTCATCAATAGTGCACAAAAAATTACCATTCTCTGAACGTAGGTAAATGCTCTATTATTACCTTTTGACACCGGGTTTCACCATTCCTTTGGTAGTGAAATCGTTCCTCGTGTTTCTTTAGTAAACGATTTGGGCGTGTTGTTAGATAATAAATTATGAGTCAACAATCACATAGACCTCGTCGTTAATAAGGCCAATAGATCATGGGCAATAATAAGACGTTGTGCTGGTGTGTTTTGGGACCTGTATGTTATTAAAATATTATATTTATGATTTCTTCGATCTCTTTTGGAATATGCGTCCGTTGTTTGGTATCCTTAATATAATATAAACAATTCAAGAAGTGCCTCGATCGAAGATGAAACCGAACAGGATACATCCAGCCGAATCTGCAAATCAAAGTCATTGTTTGATATGCTGTTCGAAATATGGAGAAGCAATGCAATTAACTTTAACACCAAACTATGACTGTTCCCCTCCAATGTTGAATCCGTACTGTTATATGAGTACAGCACTTCGGAAGCAACTGCCACTATAACGAGAAAGCTGCAAATATTCGTCTCCGAAATATTCTAAGGATTTTATGGACCCATCGCATTTCTTATGCGCAGCTCCATGAGAGAACAGGTCAAGCACTGATATGCATCACTATTCAAATCCGAAAGTGGCAGTGGATTCGACACAAGTTTCGAAAACTAATAACGCGGTGCAATGATTTTTTTTTTTTTGCATAGAGTACTTACTGATGAAATCATAATTCATCGAAAATTCTAAACCTTGCTAACATAAACATTCTATCTGTTAATCTACGAAATAAAAGATTCCTTAATATACTTAAAATAACCTTAAGCCACCAACCAGACGCCGTAGTATCGAAGAAAACCCGGAAATGTCTATTCGGCGCCGATCAGCTTAATTGGGCATTGCCAGAGAGAGTGGATTTGGGCCGACATCCGTATAATTGTGCTGACGCAAGAATTGAAGCCGGACGACCATAAACAACGCCGTGAGTTTGCTAATTGGACGCTGGAAATGTTGGCCGGAGATTCGGATTTTGGCCAAAAAATCATCTTCTCGGACGAGCCCCATTTTTGGCTCAGCGGCTATGTCAACAAGCAAAATTGCCATTATTGGAGCGACCACAATCCACAAGTAAAGATTGACTGTTTGGTGCGGTTTATGGCACGGCGGCATCATCGGACCTTATTTCTTTCGAAATGAGGAAATAGACATCGTTACCGTCAATGGTCCTCGGTATAGAGCGATGTTAAGCGACTTTCAGTGGCCAGAGCTCGACAACATCGATATATCCGAGCTGTGGTTCCAACAACAAGACGGCGCTAAATGCCATACAAGCGGCGCAACGCTCGAAGTGGTGAAGGAGAAATTTGGCGACTGGGTCATCTCACGGCGAGCGTTCATCAATTGGGCGCCACGATCATGCGACTCGATTATTTTCTCTGGGGCTACGTCAAGTCCTTAGTCTACGCTAACAACCCAACCACTTTGGACGAGCTCGAGGCCAAGATTCTAGACGCTATTGCCGGAATAACGCGGCACACATTGGACCGAGTCATCAAAAATTGGACCGACCGCTTGAAGTACTGTCAGCGAAGCTGAGGTGGCCATTTAAATGATGTCCTATTCTATATATAATGGCATGAATGTATGGCATAAATAAAGCCAGAATCAATTTGACATCTCACATTGTTGTTGTTTTATTTAAATTTCTTTTCCTATCGTTCCTATCTGGTCCTCCCATAGTTGTTTCGCTCTGTATTTTCTAACACTTTATACATAATCAATGTTGTACGAGTACATATGAATCTTTGCAATTCTTATATCAGTTCGTACTTTTTATGTACATATCTGTTACTTACGAGTATGTCTAAGAATTTCATTACACATATTTCCATGGGGTTTTAAGCATAATTGGGCACTCTAGCATATTTGGTCATCTTAGCATATAACTCTTTAATATTTGGGCTTGAGACAGTGAACGAATTTAAATATTTAGGGTTTCTTATGACCTTTATTTTGAACATTAACTCACATACATATTAGAGAAAGAACTGCTGTAGCAGAAACTATTATCAATACTATGTGAAGTCAATTCTTCTCCAGTAAACATGTTGATCCATTGTCCAAATTTAGGGTGTGTAAAGCTATAGTTCACTGCAACTGGTATCAATACTTAGAGAAGATAGATGTAGTTCTGCGGTATTTCTTTAAGCAAATTGTACAACTTATATCAACACCTCCGAACTGCGCTATTTTTTTTTTTTTTTTTTTAATGCATTTTTTTTTATTGATTAATTCATTATAACTTACATGCTAGACAAAAAAAAAACGCTTAAAACTAGCTTAACTAACTTAACTATTCTTATTCTAACTTACTGGCCCTGTGCGGGCGCTCTAAGCTAAACCTAATACTTAAAACTATGTCTTTCGACGTAACGTACTTGAGCATTTTCTATTTATTTTATTTATATATAATTTTAATTGTAACTAAGAAAATTTCATAAAAAACTTAGTGCATGAACATTTTTTTTTTTTTTGTATTCTTATATATAAACTTATAAACTACCTTAAAATATCTTATTCTACCTTAATCTATCTTACTCTACCTTACGTAACTTACGTAATTAAATACGTACTTTTTTTTTTTATCAAGTGCTGTTATTTTTTATATATATATATTTTTTTTTCTATCAAAGTGCTGTGATGAAATTTTTTTTTTTTTTTTTTTTTTTTTTAATATTTTTACAATATGACTAAAATACCTAAACCTACACTATGTAAGTCGGCCATGGATAAAGAACAGCCAACCTTAAACATCATACAGGCTACCCTGGATTATGGGGAAACGACGAAGGAGTTTCCCCTCTGTCGGCTAGCCACCAGAAATGTTCGTACTGACGTTGTACGTCATCAATATCGCGACCCGATACCGCCCTACTAAACCGGAGACGCTCCACAGTGCCGTGTGCAACGTCTCTATCGTAGTTGAGTCGCCTATCCACAGCTGTCCGAGCAACGTGGAAGATTAGCGGCACTGCCAATCTGTCCTGGATCAGACCCTTCTTATCAAAATAGAGGAACGCCTCTGGGGGAACAAAGCCGTTAAGGCGCACTCTCTCGTGATACTCGTAATTGGGGTAATAAGCCCCGGAGATCAGGTTGTTCGTCGAGTTCATTGCTCTTGCAATGTGTCTTCGAATCAGCTTGATAACGAAATTATCCACTCTTATTAGGTTAGCCCTGTTGTATAGGACCTCATTGGGATAGAATTTTATGTACTGGGACTCTGGCGTTCTATATAAATGAAGGCAAGCCCGAAGGCAAGCCCTCTCAAACACCCGAATCTTTTCCAACAAGCTTGCTCCCACGTTGAACCACACGGGGCATCCATATACGAGCATGGGCCTAATGAGGGCCATGTAGCAGATTACCTTTACCCTTGCATCGAGTTGCTTGCTATAAAAAAGTCTCTTTGTAAGGGCAAAAGCACCTTTGGCTCTGGCCAGAGCAGCATCTATATGTTTGTTAAAATATAGATATTGGTCTAACCAAAGCCCCAGGTATCTGACTACACTTCGACTCGCAAGTGGCTGTCCGTGCGGTCCAACTATTGAGAACTTTCGCCAATTCTTTCTGGTATCCCTAGAGGCACCAGACAACGGCGTCCTAAAAAGAATGGTTTCCGATTTCTGGAAGTTGATCTTCAACTTCCAGTCATCGCAATATCGCTGAATCTTATCGAAGTCACGTTGCAAGAGAATTGCAATGACCTCGATTTTTGGTCCTGATCTGTACGCGATCAAGTCGTCTGCATACGCTATGGCATGGTGAAGTGATCCTATGAGATCGCTCGTGTAAATGTTGAAAAGGATCGGTGAATTAACCGCACCTTGTTGCAGACCGTTTTTAATTAGAAATGTTCCAGCAGAAGTCACATTGCCATTTTTGACGATGAACTGTCTACTGGTGAGCATGTTATGAAGTATGTACAGCAGTGGTTTGCTTATGCCCAACCTGCTCAGCTTGTAGAAGAGTCCCTCTAGCAATACGGTGTCAAAGGCCTTCTCCAAGTCAATCAGGCAGGCACCCGTGCACTGTTTCTTGCTTTTGTTCCATTGGATAGCCGATACCAGTTTAGACGCGGCATGTATTGTATCATGCCCCGCCTTAAAACCGAATTGGTTATCCGGAATTATATTACTGTTCTCAGTCCACTTAAACAGGGCTCTATTGATCACTTTCTCGAATACCTTGCTGATGTTCGGAAGGAGACTTATCGACCGGAGATTTGCCGGATTGGAAGTGTCCTTGCCCCTTTTGGGGATGGGTTGTATCACTGCTGTTTTCCAACGCGCTGGATAATGTGCATTATTCAGTGCATTGTTAAACAGAGTGATGTAAATGTCCACCGCTTCTAGAGGGAGATGTCGAAGCACAATGTTCGATACTCCATCGATTCCCGCAGATTTCTTCCTCCTCAATGAGTCGAAGATCGCTTGGAGCTCCACCTTCGATATGAACGGGGGATGTACCCTTTCATCGGCGATGACATTATTTGCCATGTTATCGTCTTGAACTCGGTAAAACCTATGTTCTCGGATCGCCAGTGCTCAATATCATTTCGAAGGTAGAAGTTGTGCACAAGGACGCGATTTTCCAGGTCGTAGTTAGGGTAAATGGTATCATTCACCTTGTACACTTCCTGGAAAGTCGCCCCTATAACCTCTACCTTCTCCTGCGGATCTTCGATCACAAAGAAGTTGTCATCCTCTACTGCGTTATCTGCATCTATACCTGCTGTTATAAGTATTTGTCCATTGTTCGTCGTTCGGGGGATCTTAAGACACGGAAGGTCGTTTTGATTAGTCCTCCGAAATATTTTATTTATTTGCGGGAACATACTCGGGTTGTTGGATTTTACAGCCCGAATTTTGTTGTTCCAGTGCAAATTTACAGAAAGTCTGTAATTTTCTCTAATTAACTTCTGGAGGTTTTTAATCAACGACTTCAGTGTCCTAACCTCCGAGTTTTGTCTATCAGTAAACTGTCTGTATAAGGTTTTTAGTCTCGACAGCAGTCTACTTTTGTGTTGGTGTAGTGCGTCAATTGTTGCATTGCGGAATATGTCTGCGTTGTCAGTATGTTAATACCGAGGTATCGTATTGTCCATAGTTCGTTTAATTGTCTCATCCATTTGTTTTAGGTACCAGTCAATCTCCTCGTTTGACAGATTCCTATTGGACGGTGGGTAGAGCGAGTTCGAGGACAGTGCTCTTGTTAAAGTTCTGGAGAAGCGAGTCCAACGCGTCCTACTATAATTGTAGGAGTACGTTTGGACAAACTCCTCCAACTCGGCAATTTCGTTGGGAATCGTTATTACGGCACTGAGTCCGCAATGGTCACTGTCATACACAAATGTGTGCAGGCAGTTTATAGTTTGCCGGTCCATGTCGGTCAGTTGTAACCGTACGTCGAACAGCATAAGATCCAGATAGGAGCCGCTTCTAGGAAACGACGGACTATCTGTAGCTTTCAAATCGAGTTTATACTCGACACTATGCCGACCCCACCAATTGAATAGTAGGTTCCCTCTAGGATTTGGTGTGTTATTTCCCCAATCTCTATGTTTGGCGTTAAGATCTCCGGCCATGATGAAATAATTCTCCTCCGACTCCAGCCTTAGGAATCGAAAAAGTGTCTCGAGCTCTGAAATAAATAAAGTAGATTGAGTAGCTTCAGGTGCATAGAGTGCGACCAAGTACATCCTCTTTCCACTACGGAGAGGGATGCACACGATACACGCTTCCAGCTCCTGGAACCTTCGCACTTCACCGCTGTACATAACTTTAAATTGCAGTTGTTTGCGTATGAAGATCGCAACACCTCCTCCTTGTGTGGAGTTGGGTCGGTCTCTTCTGACAATATTGTATTTATTGTGCCCCAATTTGTGCTTCTGGGATAACTTTGTTTCGCTAACCATAAGCACATCAGGGGTCTGGTCTTCAAGCAACTTAAACAATACGGCTCTTCGCTCGATCCTAATCAGTGAATTCACATTCACCGCAAGGATCTTCAAGGGTTGCTCCTCCATGTTCGTACCCATTACGACTGGAGGTGCGTTAGGCCCGGCAGAAGTGCGTAGATCTGGTCCACCCGCTTCGCCTGCTCCTGTACCTGACGCTGAAGCTGCTCCATCTGCCCTTGGATAGAGAGCAAGATGGCCAGCAAGTCAGTTTGAACCTCCGGTGCTCTAGGCGCTGGGGCCTGAGAAGCAACCTTCGGTCTTTTCTGTTCCGCGTTTCCCCGACCTGCCGCCATTTGGGCGTAGGTCACTTGGGGAGTCACGGATTGTGTTTGAATTGGAGCAGGTGGACGTTTCACTACAACCTTCTCCTGACGAACCAGATTTACTTTCTTAATATACTGGAACTTAGGACAACCCCGATAGTTTGCGGTGTGTCCCGAGTTCCTGCATAAAGCACACGAGAGCTGGCTCTTATCTGCCACTCCATCCTTACCCAGAGTGCATTCCTCTGCTTTGTGGTTCTTTCCACACTTGACACATCGAGGCTGCATTTCGCAGTTCGACGCGGCGTGCCCGAACCTTTGGCAGCGAACACATTGTAAAATGTTTTGGCTCCTTCTTAATTTTTCCCATGCGACAACCTGGTAGTCTAGGACTTTAATACTCCTTAGACCATCCAGCTTGCTATTGGGTGAAAGCTGAACTAGGAAGAACGGCAGTTTCCGCTTCTCCCTTTTTGCCTTAGCTGTGGTGAATGGCTTGACCCCTACAAATTCGAGCTCGTTGCACTCTTTCTCTTTAAGCAGCGCAAGGAGCGTCTCCGGATCAGTAGACGGGTCTATCCCCCTCAGCAGCATTGTTTGCCGCTTTTCCCCCTTCGGGGTGAAGGAGAAGAACTCCGTAGTCGTTTCCCTAAGTATTTTTTTAATTTTTGTATAATCTTCCACTGTATTACAGTGGATTGCATGTCTATTTTCGTTTAATCTTTTAATAGAAAAATTATTTCCTATGGCCGACTTACATAGTTCAATTGTGTCCTTCAACTCCACCTTATAGGTATTGATTGGCGGCACCCTCGCCTTTGTAGTCGTCTTCTGTTGCGGTTGTTGCGGTTGTTGCTGTTGTTGCTGTTGTTGCTGTTGTTGCTGTTGTTTCTGCTGCTGTTTCTGCTGCTGTTGCTGCTTTTTCTGCTGCTGTTGCTGCATTTTCTGCTGCTGCTGCGGTTGTTGCAGCGTTTTCTGCTGCTGTTGTTGTTGCTGCTTATTTTGTTGCTGTTGTTCTTGCTGCTGCATTTGCGGCTGCTTTTGTTGTTGTTGCAGCTGGCCTTCTGGCTGCATCTGTTGTTGTTCCGAAGCGCGCTGGAGCTCTAGCTGCCGCTCCCTCTCTCTTCTTGCCATTTGTTTGGCCTTGATTGCAAGCACTCTTTGCTCAAGCTGTCTGATGCTACTGGTCAGACTTTGGACTTGCTCCTCTTCGTCATCTGATTCAGAGGATGCCAGAACCGCGAAGCAATTGTCGTCATCGCCAATGTAGCGGCCTTCCCCACCATCGGAGATGTACGGGAATTCGACAGAGTCATCTGACCTTTGTCGCTTCTTTTCTGCTGCTGTTGCTGTACTCGGCGCCCCTTCCCTCACTCCACCTGGCAGCTGTTCAGCTGAAGCTGATGTGGAGGGACGCTTTACAAGGTTGGGAGAAGGTTTCAACTTTCTTCTCCTTTTCCCTTTGCTTTCAGTTGCCACTGTTGCTGGGTGGCCTGCCTGTACTGCATCAGCTGATGCAGTCACCCCACCAGCTGGTCCCGCTATTGGAAGCGCGGACCGCTCACTCTCCATTGCCTGATACTTGTTTATTATGTGTTTTGTATTTCACTTATATTGCATAAATGAAAAAAAAACACTGAATTCAATTTTTCGCCCGTCCGGAATTGAACCAGGGTCACTGGTTTGGTAGAACACCACCACTACCTCTAGGCTAACTCGCCACTTGAAAGTACACTGTTTAATAGTCTAGTTCAAATTACTACCAATTTCACTGAAAGCCGAAACACGTCTACACTCTGTCAAGGTCTGTGGACGACTGACGAACTGCGCTATTTACATGTATGTATGTACATACGAGAAACCAATTCTTCTCCAAATTTTCCTAAGAAAAATTGAAACCTAGCGCTTGTTTTCGAACATTCATTTTCATCGTAAAAACATTTATACCAATTACTAAGCTACATAAGGAAAGAATGAAAAAAAAGTATGGCTTTTTGTACTTAAACAACCGAACTGATCGGACAACTCTCGCCATTTTTTCCATTTTTAACTATCAGCTCATTTTTCTCACCAGTTTTGTCGGGTATATTTTCCTATTAGCCCTTTAATTCAGAAAAGGCTCAAAGAATACTTTGTTCGCTGGCAATTCTCCATCCTACGCAGGATGGATTCAAACCACGTAAGGAAGAGTGGGGTAAAAAGAACCTCCACTAGTTTTATCGTAAATTAATAAATCGATTCCTTTCAGCTCACCTTACAATTTCATGGTCATCTTGGCCCTACTTTTAATTTTAGACGTCAATATATTTAGAAAAAAAGGCATCTCATTAAATAAAAATGCATTACTTTAAAAAGTGTTTATGAGTACATAGTTGCATACTTAAAATATCAGACTAAGGTGCTTATTTACAGTGTATTTTTTGTTATACGAATCAAAAGACATGAAGCAAATAAATGAAATTTTAGAAAAAGGGTGCAGTAGAAGCATAACAAATCAATACCATGTGGGGTAAAATAGATTAGATTAGATTTGCTTGGAAGAAATAAAGATTTAAGAACGGGAATATACTGAAAAGTCCTGAACAGAATAAGAAACTGAACTTTTGGAAAGACTGGAGTGAACTCTCCTATGACTGTGCTGATAAGCATAAATTTTTAAGAAATTTCAAAAGGTATTTTATATTACTTTAAACTAGTATTATTTACTAATTATTGTCTTTTTAATATTGTCCATACCGCTGCAGCGAAAAATTATTTTCGTCCCATCATTGCGGCAAAACGAACATTTTTGGTTGTGTTAAAATATCTTACATATTTTTTTTTTTTGATTAGGGATTAAAGTTTGTAGAGGAATATACTTCCAATAGAATGTAACCAATAGTTTATACAAATAATTTAAATTTAAATCCATTTCAGACTGCCTCTTTCTCTCAGTCTCCTTCGAATGACTTTCTCATCTACTATCATAACAAAGGTTCTATTTCTTTGACTGGTACAGCCCCAAAGCTGGATACCATAAGTCCATACTGGTTTAAGGGTTTATTGATAAAGCAGTACCTTATTATAGGCTGTCATTGGGGAAAATCTTCCCATTAGCCAATGCATTTTTTTTGTATTTGAGGTTGAGATCCTTTTTTTTCTTTTTGACATCAGTTTTCCATCATAGTTTGGCGTTTAACTTCTTCAAGCCCAAATATTTGGCTGAGTTTGAGTAGGGAATTAGTTTTTGATGCATATAAATCGATTTGTGCTCAATTCTCTCCTTAGTAAAGTCTACATGCACAGATTTTGATTCTTTAAGTTTGATTCGCAAGTTTTTGGTTCAGCTTTGTATTGAGTTAATTGCAGTTTTTCGGAGGATTCACTATTGTTCTCACCTATTGCCATAATTGCCGTGTCATCAGCAAATGTTGCGAAAGTGTTATTTTCTAAAGTTAGTAGTTCACTTGTGTATATAAAGTACAATATTAGTCCCAGAATGTTGCCTTGTGGAACACCTGCCTTAATTTCATTCAGACCAGAGTATTCATCTTCTTGTTGATCCTACAGTATCTTTCTGTTACATATGGTTGGAAAATATCTGCGTATTGGTCAGGAAGGAGTTTTTTGAGTTTATATCTAAGTCAAATTTTATCAAAAGCTTGCGCCACCTCTAGGAATATCGTAGAACACACTTTTTTTTCTTGAGCCTTTTCTATAACGATAGTTATCCGATGGACTTGAACTATTGTAGAGTGCTTATTCGTGAATCAAAATTGGTGTTTGGGTATAAGGTTATTCCTCTTGATTATTGATTCTAATCTCTTAAGCAAAAGCTTTTCGAATAGTTTGTATATTACAGGTAGTAGATATATCAGTTGATATGATGTTGTCTCGTGGGGTGGTTTTCCTGGTTTAGGGACCATGATGACTTCAGCCACCTTCCACAACAATGGTACATATTTTAGCCGAAATGAACTTGTATCATGAGATCCAATTTTAATTTCAATTTCAATATATTGGTAGCCAATTATTTTGAAAATATTTGGTTGTGACCGCACAATTTACAGAAAAATATTTTATTACTGAAAAATTATACAATGTGAGACATGGAGTGAGTACATAAAAACTTTTCATATGACAATAAAAGTAATAATAATAATAATGATGCAAAAATTAAAATTCACGCTGTATTAGAATTTTGCGCCATTTGTGCGGTAAAGTGTTGCCAAAGACAGCGTGACAGCTGACAGTGTAGGGTTATTAAAAATTGAGTGCTAGATGAAAGAACAACGCGATTTCATTGTTGAGCAATATTTTAAAAATAATGAAGGTTTGGCAGCTATAGTTCGCAATTTTTCAAACAAAATCATCTTCAGCGATGAGGCTAATTTTCATCTTGATGGCTTTGTTAATCGTCAAAATTTTCGAATTTGGTGTTCAGAAAATCCACGAGTGATTGTTGAGAAACAAATGCATCCACAACGTGTCACTGTTTGGTGCAGATTATGGGCTGCAGGCACTGTCGGACCATTCTTCTTTAAAGGTGCGGCTGGTCAGACAATAACAGTTAATGGTGCTCACTATCGCGATATGGTAATCCAGTTTTTTATGCCTAAATTGCAAGATATAGATGTGGACGACATGTGATTTCAACAAGACGGTGCCACATGCCATACAGCCCGAGAAACAATTCAATTACTGCATGAGCCATTACCTGGTAGTGTAATTTCTCGTTTTAGTGATAAGAATTGGCCGCCCAGATCATGCGATTTAACGCCGTTGGACCTTTCTCTTTCGGGTTTTTTTAAGTCTAAGATTTACGTCAACAAGTCCACGATCACCCACGGCTTGAAGGAGCAAATTGAGTGCTGTTTCAGCGAAATTCAGCCACATTTATGCAAAAGGGTCATGGAAAATTTCAACAAAAGAGTGCGAATGTGCTAGCAAATGCTATTCCATACATAACCCTATACTGTATACTATTAATTAATAAAACATTTACAATTTTTAATTAAAAATATGTGTTGTCTATCAAAATTACTTCTTGCGTGAATTTTGGGATACCCTTTACATGATATTGGCAAATGGGATCTTCTATCATCGTGATATTAGCGGTTTTGTGAAAGATTCGAAAATATGACGATGAACAGTGGAACGCTAGAACGTGGAATTATTGTTTCAAGTTTTCGCTTTAATATAAGTATATATTAATTTAAACGTGGCTGAACACGAGATAGGGCTGGCAAACTAAGAGCATGCCGTTCAGCCGAGAAAATCGATGCTGCGTTTTCAGATGTGGGAGAGTACATGGAAACATAAACAAGACGACGAGCCATGCATTTCTAGGTGGACTTGAAGATGTTTATAAAACTCAAATGACGCATCAGCTGCTGCCTGCAGACCACCAAGCCCGTCTAGAATATAGCCACCACATCATAAACCTCAACCATGGAGAGGACAATTTTCCTTCAAAATTTATCTTGGGTGACGAAGCGTGTTATATGTATTTTTTAAAAATAAATATGATAATATATAAATATATATTTTGATTTTTCTGGGACTCGAACCCGAGCATCTTGCTCACTAACCACTAGTTTACGTGCTTGATCGTAAAAGAGTGCTTCCAGAATTCAAAGCATCTAAAATGAACGATTGACTTATTATAAAATCAAAAAAAGAAAACAACCCTTAAGGGAATATATTTTTCCATAAATATTCTGTTTGAGGAACGCAATATTCCCACATCAGATAGATATCATCCTATTCTCAAACCTTGCAACCTCAATCAGGACGAAGTCGCCTTTCATTTTCTAACAATGCGCATTGTGTCTTTCACATTGATCCTGGAGTTTCACCATTGACGCAGAGTTGGGCTTTACTGGATAACATTAGCGGCAAAATTAAATTCGGCTTTGATAAGCGAAAAGCTTTATATGCCATTGCTACAATAATCCATACTACATCGTCTCTGTAAGTTATCATTATTCAAAATATAGTGCACTTACAAAATAACATTTTTGTTCAAAAGTATTCAAACAAAAATAGACTCACTCAATGGGTGAATTAATGAAAGTAATTTATGAGTAGGTTTACACATAAGTCGCCACAGAAAAGAGTATCTCTTCAGTTACATTTTGATGACTAGTACTGGTAAATAGGTAGGTGTCAGTGATGCTTTGTTATGGACTTCTTTTCATCGGCAATAAGCGTCATCATTGTAAGTGTCTTAATATCATCTTAGCATGCTACCAATCTGATGAATGCCATCCTACGCAATAAACCTTCTGTATGAAAGAAATACCACTCAAAAAAATTATGGTATGCCGGGGACGAACAATATATGTAGAGAAATTTTATTCATTTATGATGAAGTTGTAGGTGGATGAATGGGAATAGCAATCATTTTGATTGAATCAAGGACTTGTGGAAGTCACTTAGTGTTCAAAAAGATTGAGTACCATGAACTCTCGATTGAAAGTGTTGCAATTGAAGGTATTTAAGAGCAAGTTCTTTAACTTGAACAGTAGACATTGTTATTATTGACATTTTCGTCCAGATATACATACTTGGAAATCCTTTGTTCTTCTGTTTAGCAGACGCTCTGTTAATCTGCAACAAAAAATGATCAACGTTGACGGAAGCTACTGGAATTCGGTTTTAACTACCAATATTTACGAAAAAAATTCTTCTGACGTCGAATTTTTAAAAATTTTCAAAAATTTGAAGTATGCGGTCAAAATTCCAAGGCTTGCTTGTCCTATAGCAGAAGGAGTTCTGATAAAGGAATGTCCGCGGAGTTGCCAGGTGAACAGAGGAGTGCTGGGCTCTGGTGGAATAACTAGTAGAACGCCCAACTGTCACATTTCTTGGGATTATTTTATTGGGCTCTTTGGAACATCCGCCATGATAGTATATATGTATAGTATAGGTATAGGTGAGCAACCAGTCTTCGATCAGCTAACGGTTGGTGATTGAAAGATCTCCAGGATCTTCTATTAAGCGGACTGCTCGTCTTTGTATGTTGTCGAACAGACCAAGAGGATGTTTTGGGACCCAAGTCTAAAAGTGAGAACAATAATCAAGTCCTGGTCTAAATTCTGTTTTGTATAGGAGAAGGAACTTTGCGTACTTTGAATAAAGCCAATTCAAAATTTTCTGCAAGTCTTCATTTAATGAGCGACCAGATCGCATTTTTGACAATGTGATGTATTTGTATTCACGGGCATGCTGTTGCAGCAAGATGAAATTAGGGTCACGTCATCGGCAGTGTTTGGGATTTAGTTTAATTAATCGACGATGATTCAAACAAGAAAAAAAAAAAAAAAAAAAAACAGAGAGATTCAAATTTATGTACAATATTTATTTCAATGGATATCTTACAACCTTCTGAAGCCTGCTGCGACCAAAATCCAAGTGAAAGAGAATCGCTTGTTTCGAAGTTCATCTGCAGTTACACATACCAGCATCCGATTACACCTACGCAGTGCAGGAGAGCGTGCGTATGTGTCATCACAATGTAGGAACTTTTTTTTTTTTTTGGATTGCGCCAGGGATGTGTAATCTTCATAGATACTAGTAGCCCGAGTGCTACTAGCATGCACGATTCGCAAACCTGAGTACTCGATGCCAGGAATACGCCTACGTACTAAACACACACCCTACACACTTCAACCACTCTCCCCGCGGGACTGCCGTTAGGTATTACTTCGCGGGGCTGGTTAGCAATTCATGCTATGCTTCTTGTATTGCTGCTTCTGATGCTTCTGTTGCTTCTGCTGCTCTTCTTAGCTTTTCTATTCTCCGCAACTCTTTTTGTAGAGTTGTTACGAAAGAACATATTGCCATCCAATTTTCTTCCAACCGTAACATATGGTCGAGGAGTAATGACGGACTTGGCAGAGTAATTCTCCATGCCGTGAAACGTGTGCAGTAAAACACTGCGTGCTCCGTATCCTCATCTTCACCTGGGCATTCCGGGCAGGATGGTGAGTTGTCGTGTCCGAATCGGTGTAGATATTTGCGGTAGCCACCGTGGCCAGACAGGAACTGCGTTAGATGGTAGTTGCAGTCTCCATGCTTTCGACTTATCCAATCTTGGATTGTCGGTATAAGTTTGTATGTCCATCTGCCTTTTGTTGTATTAACCCAACGAGCTTGCCACATAGCTGCTGACGCTGCCCTTTCTTCAATTTTTATCACCTTGATACTAGTGGCGTCGTGATGACTCAATGCTCTTCTGATATATATCCTCAGCATTTCATCTGCGAGAATATCGATGGGGACCATTCCAGCTATGACAAATGCAGCTTCGTCAGAGATGGTTCGAAAGCCGCTGATTGTCCGTAGCGCACAGAGTCTGTATGATGACGATAGTTTCCTTTTGGTCTTCTTCGTCCTCAGTGCCTCCGCCCAGACTGGGGCGGCATATAACAAAACTGAGGTGATAACTCTAGAGAGTAGAATCCTTCTAGCGTATCCAGGTCCACCGATGTTAGGCATGATACGCGAGAGAGCTCCCTGCATTTGCGATGCTTTTTTGGTAACAAAATCAACATGCGTTTTAAACCGTAGCCTGTTGTCCAGCATTACTCCAAGGTATTTAACTGCCTCTTTCGACCTGATGGTTTGGTTACCAACCTGAAAGTTGGCAAATTCGACAGTTTTCCGGCTGGTTATAAGAACAGCTTCTGTTTTATGGTCAGCTAGTTCTAGTCCGGCGGATACTAGCCAATCTTTTATCCGGGCAATTGCTTCATTTGTAGCTGATTCTACTGCACGGATCTGTTTAGCTACTGTCATGACTGCAATGTCATCGGCGAATCCAATTATCGTTACTCCCCCAGGTAACGCTAATCGTAGTACTCCGTCGTGCATGATGTTCCACAATAGTGGCCCTAAAACCGATCCCGCAGTTACGTTGTAGTATTTTACGCCTTCATCGGTATTGTACCTCAGCTTTCTGTTGTTGAAGTAGTTCGTCATTATCCGTAGCAGGTAATATGGCGTATCCATCCTGGCAAGTGACCTTCTAATAAACGACCAGCTCGCAGAGTTAAATGCGTTTTTAATGTCCAGCTTTACTACTGCACAATACTCCTTTGTGCCGTAGAGCCATCTTTCTCCTTCGATGGCACCTTTGGCGATATCGACTACCGCTCTTATGGCATCAACAGTAGATCGTGCTCTTCTGAAGCCAAATTGGTGATCTGAGAGGGCTCCTTTCTCTTCTACTACTGCGAGTAATCTATTATAGATTATCTTCTCGAGGATCTTTCCCATGGTGTCTAATAGGCATATTGGGCGATAGGATGATGGTTCTCCTGGGGGCTTCTTTCCTTTTGTAGGAGCGTGTGCGCTGATGTGTGTGTGAGTGCAAGTGCATCGCGTGATCCTCAATGCGTGCAATTGTTGTTAGGATGCAACTGCAGAAAGTGGTTCGATTCAAATGATGTACAGTGGGTCACATAATTTTTAACAAGGTAACAGATAGTAACAAACTATTTAAACGAAAATTTAACAATAATAAATAAATACAAATTAATTGAATGAGATTAGTCTTAAACATTCCGGGCCCCCTGGAACGAGTTTCAGGACATCGGGAGCACAGCCAACTTTGAGATAAGACGCACAAAGGTACCTCTATTGGTGGTGATTGTGGCAACACGTACGCGGTTATCTGCACCTGGAGCAACATCTTGGATACGTCCCAGAAACCATTTACTTGGTGGAAGGTTGGGCTCCTTGATAACTACTATATCGCCGGGTTTGACATTGGTTTTGGTGTGTTGCCATTTAGAACGCTCTTGGAGAGTTGTGATGTACTCCATCTGCCATCGTTTCCACAAACCTTGGACCATGCTTTGGATATGTTTCCAATGTGTTAAGCGGTTTGGCGGGATATCTAGGAGATTGGGTTCTGGAACAGCAGTTAATGGCTCACCTATAATGAAATGCGCTGGTGTTAGTGGGTTTATATCATCATCTGACAAAGAACACAAAGGACGAGAATTTAAAATTGCTTCAATTTGGGTCAAAAGGGTGTATAACTCTTCAAACGTAAGAATAGAGCTTCCAATAACACGACGTAAGTGAAGCTTTACTGATCGCACCCCAGCTTCCCACAGCCCACCGAAATGTGGTGCAGATGGAGGTATGAAGTGCCATGAAATACCATCCTTTGCAAGAGCTGCAGCGATGTCATCGTTGTGTGCTGGAGACAATATGGCCTTGTGCATCTCGTCCAAGCAGCGACGGGCACCTAGAAAGTTACTTCCGTTGTCGGTGTAGATGTTTGAACACTTTCCATGTCGAGAAACAAATCTCCACAATGCAGCCAAAAATGCGTCTGTGGTGAGATCAGTGACCAATTCGAGATGAATGGCTTTCGTTGACATACAAGCAAATAGTGCAATGTATGCTTTCGAAAGCCTCGGATTACGTCCACGGGAAAACTTGATGGTGAGTGGACCAGCATAATCACATCCAGTATTGGAGAACGGTCGACTTTGTTGAATCCTTTGCGCTGGCAGATCGCCCATCAACTGAGTGCTAGTGTGCTTCCTTTGCATAAAGCACGTTTTGCAGCTGTAGACTATCTTCCGGATAAGATTCAGACTGCCCAATATCCAATACTGTTGTCGAACAATAACGAAGGTCGCAGATACACCAACATGCAGATATTTAATATGATGATCCTTCACTATAATAAATGAAACATGATTATTATTAGGGAGAATAATAGGGTGTTTAATATTATAGGAAACAGATGCTTGTTTTATTCTTCCTCCTACGCATCCTGGTCAACAAATGGAGACAATTTGACCAGTGGAGATTTTGTTGGGAGATTTTTGCTGCTGGTAAGATGATGAATTTCATCTGCGAATGCTTGTTGTTGAATATGTTTTAAAATAGTTAATCTGGCCTTTTGGATTTCATTGAGGCTGAGCCCGAACACATGTCGATTTAATTTAGGTATTTGACAATTTGATAAAAAACGAAGACAATATGCGACTATCCTTTGCAATCGATCCCACGAAGAGGCTTTGATGATGAGGTTTTGCAGAGTGTCATTTTCTATCGTTGCAGTGAGTGTTACTTTCGGTAAGCGCCTTTCTTCCACGATAGCGGCCTCACACGTGGATTCCTGTGAAGTAAATGATGATATAGGCCAGTGTTGTTCTGATGCGGATAGCCAAGATGGACCACTCCACCAAAGATTATGGTTGACTAAATTTGACGGAAGAATACCGCGCGATGCACAGTCTGCTGGATTTGATTCGGACGCGATGTGATGCCAAGAGTGTCGCGGAATCGATTCGAGAATAGCAGCTGTTCGGTTGGCCACAAACGTATTCCATCGACGAGGAGGTGAAGAGAGCCAATGTTGCACGATCTCTGAATCGCACCACGCAAAGACCTTGGAGATTTTGGCTGATATCGACGATTTTACTAGGCTGAACAACCGAGTTAATAAGAGAACGGCACATAGCTCGAGACGAGGGATCGTGACTGGTTTGAGAGGTGCCACTCTCGTCTTTGCTGCGACTATAGTCGTTTTGATTTTGCCTGAATCAGTCTTGCAGCGAGCGAATATAACGGCTGCATAAGCCACCGAGGAGGCATCAGAGAAGCCGTGAAGCTGAATTTCTTCAGATACTAATGAAGAGATATTTCTAGGAACCCGAATACTTTCAAATAAGTGAAGCTCTTCACGGTAATTTATCCATTTGCGACTTAGGTGAAGAGGTAATGGATCGTCCCATCCTAGTTTTAACTCAGATGACCAGAGCTCTTGGATTTTGAACAATACTACCGAAGGAGCTAAAAAACCTAATGGATCGAAGATTCGTGATATTTCCGACAGTAAAGTTCGTCTTGTCGGTGAAGGTGTTTCCCGCGATTTCCCCATGTGAAATGAGAATTCATCACTGGCAGGACTCCAAAACATTCCTAGAACCTTTATCCACATCTTCGATTGCTCAGGATTAGTCCACGAGAATTCACAGGCATCTTGAGGTAGGTTGAATAGTAAAGGCCAACAATTCGATATCCACTTCCGGAGTTCTAACTTGGCTTTAGATAAAAGCTCAATCAATTCGCTCTGTAGACTAATTAGGCCTTCTACTGAGCTGCTGCCGGTCATCACGTCATCTACATATACGTCGCTTAAAAGGACCCGAGAAGCGACAGGGTATTCAGCCTGATAATCTTCAGCAAGTTGTTTCAACACACGAACGGACAAAAATGGAGCGGGGGCAGTACCGTATGTGACGGTACACAAACGATAATGTTTGATCTGTTCAGCAGGAGTTTCACGCCAGACGATGCGTTGAAAGTCAGTATCCTGATCATGACCCCATATCTGACGAAACATCTTCACAATATCGGCCGTGAAGACGTAGCGATGTTGACGAAAACGCAAACAGACACCTACTAAATCTCGCTGAATTGGAGGACCGATTAGCAATTGAATATTCAATGACTGTCCTAAGGAATCCTTGGCTGAACCATCGAAGACTACACGCAATTTCGTAGAGGAGCTGTCCGGTTTGAACACTGCATGGTGCGGTAAATAGAAATGTTTCCCGGTAGCCTTGTTCAACTCCTCCGGAGAACTTAGAATATGCCTTATGAAGTTCCGGGTTTAATTGGAAACGACGTTCCATAGAGTTCAACCGAGATACCGCCAATTTCAATGAGTTTCCGAAATTTGGTGATAAAGATTTAAAGGGCAATTGAACGATGTACTTTCCCTCCGACGAACGGGAAAATGTCCTTCGAAAATGGATTTCTGCCTGATCCTCATTGAAGCATCGATCTTTTGAGGGGGTGACATCCTCCAGTTCCCAAAACCTTTGCAGCAGAAGATCAACATCAATAGTAGAGTGGAACGATGAAAATGAATTGGATTGACTAGGGTCAAAAGCTTCACCGGATATAACCCAGCCAAACGATGTATTTTGAGCAACAGGTGTACCTATAGGACCTTGAATTTGCTCTCCCCTCAGAATTCCCCACAACTTATCGGCTCCTAACAAAACATCAATAGCACTTGGTTGATTGAAATAAGGATCAGCTAATTCTAACCTCGAGATTTGTGACCAAGAAGAAATATCAACGCCCTGAGAAGGCAGATTCGAAGTCAGCTTTCGAAGAACAAATGCGTCGACCGATAAAGAAAATGAATTACAACGTGAGTGCAATTTTAATGAAATGCACCCTTTTGTGTACCCTGCTTCGGTGGTTGATAAGCCAAGAATTGGTATGCGAGCGTGTTTGCGACGAAGACCGAGCACCTGGGCAAAGGATTCTGTAATAAAAGAAACTTGTGACCCCGAATCAAGCAAAATCCTACAATTCACAAATTTCCCTTGATTATCTTGAGCTCTAGCCAGTAAGGTTGGGAGTATGGTCTGTTTTCGATGGCCAAGCTCAAGCGAATGATTGTTAACGATAGGTTTCGGTATAGAGTGGTGTGCGCTGGACGAGGCCGGTAAATCAGATGAACGGTTGTTCGATACAGATGGTACAGGTGCAGAATCGGATGCTGATGAATGAACCAAAGAATGGTGACGAGATTTACATATTCGACAGCGAAATGTGGATCGACAATTGTTGCATGAATGACCGCTGCGAAGACAATTGAAGCAAAGCGATTTGCATTTCACGAAACTTCGACGCGAATCGATATCTAGTGACACCAATTGCGAGCATTGTGGTAAAATATGATCACCGTCGCACTTGGGGCATTTCGATTTCGAGATTTTACCTGACCTTGTAATTTATTCCGCGATACTATCGGACGAATAAGTAATTGGCATGATTCAAGTGCATCACACCTCGATTGTAAAAATATCAAAAGTTCAGCAACAGTACAATCGTTACGAGAGCCGACTTCCGCTGCCCACGCTTGTTTCGTTTCATAGTCCACTTTATTTAACAATAAATAAATTATCCACGGATCGCGACCGGCTTGATCAATTGCATTGAGTCCCCGAATGACTTCATCCGCACCATCAGATAACTTTCGAAGCATCTGCACATTGCCCGTATGAATTGACGGCAAGGACAAAAACGTTTGTATATACGACTGTACAATTAGATGGACACGATCATACCTATTTTCAAGGCGTTCCCACGCTTCAATATAATTTGAATCGGAGATGGGTATATGTTTTATCAGGTTTGCAGCATCATCGCGTAAAAACATTTTCAAGTAGTGAAACTTTTGCGTGGTTGTGAGATCAGGTTTGCAATCTACTGTGCCCGTAAACAAATCGCGGAACGATGGCCAATCCTTATAGTTGCCCGAAAACAGTGGAATGCTAATTTTTGGCAGGTTAATCGTTGAAGAGTTGGTTGCAGTAGACTTCAATCGATCCAACAATGTCGATTGCTGGTTCTGCAAGAGTTCAACTACTGACTTGTCCGCCCCTTTTGAAAGAGACTGCCTTTGATGGATGGCTTTCATCAGACTGGAATGCGCGTTAAAATATTTATTCTCATACTCGTCGAACTCAATTTCTAGTTCCCTAACTTCATCATTATTCGCATTGTCTAACAGCTCATGATGAAGCGACGAAAAATCTGCCCACACTTCATCTAATTTACTCACGCGAATTTGCAGCATTTCGATAGGTGTTTTATCACCAATTGTCTCTATAAAAGCTTCCGCGCGCGTTAGTCGACCTCTTGCATGACCACATTTTATCTTAAGCGAATTCGTTTTACACATAATTGGATTGAAGACGAGAGTTCGATATTAAGCTGAATTAAACCAAAACGAAAGTTCTACGCGATTAATCTTCAACAAATAAATCCACTAACGAATTTAATGAACTTTAGGAAGCAATTATGTCTACCGATAAGTCTATCATAAATGCACCAAAAAAAAAAAAAAAAAAAAAAACAGGATGATTCATTTTTTTTTATCCGGCTCGAAGGACCAGTCTTATTATGTTTGGGATTTAGTTTAATTAATCGACGATGATTCAAACAAGAAAAAAAAAAAACAGAGAGATTCAAATTTATGTACAATATTTATTTCAATCGATATCTTACAACCTTCTGATGCCTGCTGCGACCAAAATCCAAGTGAAAGAGAATCGCTTGTTTCGAAGTTCATCTGCAGTTACACATACCAGCATCCGATTACACCTACGCAGTGCAGGAGAGCGTGCGTATGTGTCATGTGTCGAATGACATACCATTGGCCCAAACATGGAATGATCTGTTATGAAGACAATTTTCTATCAATCCGCAGAGCTATCGTGGTAGTCCAGGGATGTGTCCTTTTATACGATGTCGAAACTTCATATTTAGCATCGATGACTCGACCTCCGTGGCAGTCGGTGTCTCCACCTGTGCCGCATGTAGTATAGAATTGCCTGAGAACATAATAGTGAAAGGATCGCCTTTATCATTTGATATTGTGACTAGTGACCCATGCTCTTTCGCCAGAGGTGCAAATGAGAAGTGACTAAAATTTTTGCTTATCAATTTTGCCATTGACTAAAAGAACGTTAGCCACTGGAACGATCTAGGAGCTTGTTAGTGCCTCACTTATTGTAGTTCTTCTTCGACTTTTATATTACACGTGTTTCGGAGACTAACGAGACTCCTGAGCCTGAGAATTAAAATAAGAAAAAAAAAATTAAATTGTGGCGTGGAACCTTAGGGGCAAAACTTTATTGGAAAGTTTGTGGTTAGATTTTTTGTATGTGTCTCCTCCAGGACGCGTGGTGAGCCGACATTAAACAAATAATTCGTTGCTAATATAAAAAGTGTGATATCTCGCAAACTAATTGGAATATCAAAGTTAAACTTATTTATCATTATATGCCGGAAATCTCTCTATTACCGTGATTTTTGTCAAATCTTGTTTTCCATCAAAAGACAAATTACGCGGTTTGTATCTCTGGACTACGAGTAATATTTTCGTTTTGCACTATACATTGACATTTCCTGAGCCTTTATCTTTACACTTTCGTTTAGAAATATGTCCCTCCATAAAGCTATATGGTGAAGTGAAAATGTGTTCTGTTTATAAACTTTTTCTGCAATCATTAAGTACCATCGGCCTTCTATCGATTCAAATAAATTCACATGAACCTTCAAGTCAAGGCGCCTAGTTTTCAGCATTTAGTTCCATTGGTAGAGTTATGTTGAATTGTATACTCAAAACACATTCGTTGCAGAGTATACTACCCTTGTTCATCCGGGGAAAACAACACAAAACTGCCATCCAGCCGTATGGATATACACGAAAGAGGCGCTACCGTCATCAAGATGAATGCGAGTTTTATTCCTTTCTCTTTTTTTTTGTCGGCTTTACATCCAACCAGCATAGCTACGCACTGTATTTTCGAAAACTTTTCCGATCCTTAAAAGGACCGAAAAGGTTCTGTCTATTTTCATCAGTTAAATTCGATTTACGAACTAGCTTGTCACACATATGACCGCCACCAGTCATTCATACATGCAAATTACTGCGAAGTGTAGGACGAACAGGACCAAAATGGTTTTAACATCATTCCATTCGGTATAATTTGCAAGGCGTCAAAATTAATTTTCTATACAAAATGTAACCACTTACATGCTACTGTATTTAGTTCTTGAAGGGATAGGGTTATGGTGTTCGTTCTCAAATGTGAGGGAAAAGGCATAAATGAAGTTTATTTAGCTAAAAGCGATAAAGTGCTGGTGACAGGGTCCTTCTGAGTTCTGACCTCTTTTGTCGGAAGTCATTATCAGTTTAAGGTTCAGTAGGATCAAACCACATGAATGCAGTTCAGCCATAGGCGATTCCATGCAGAGAAGGTGACATTTTAAATGTTTGCAACAATTGTTATGGGAGAGCACTTGAAAGGAATTCTAACGGTGTGGTCTTTTTGTTAAAAGCCAACATAGTTGAAAGCAGTGTTGGTTTTGACCTCGTGAATGAAGATTTAGTATTTTAACTGCCAAAAGTTTGCAAAGAGTTTCAGTTGCTCCATAGGAATATGCACGCGTATATAAATACATTTGAAAGAGGAATATTTTAATGTACTATCCTTGAGCACTATTTAACAGAAGACATATTAATTTGAATTCTTTTAAGCAAATATCAAAAGGCGTCAGGACGAGTTAAATGCAACTGCAGAATTTACTCATATTCAGAGACCGAAGGCGGACACATTCCTAAAAATAAATGTTTCCATTGAATTTACATTATGCCTTCTGAAATTTTATGTACCATCCTGACGAGGTAGGAATTTCATTTGCATTTTGTATTATTTTGCTGATGTTGTACGCCGACAGATGATGCTACTGTGTGTTACTGTTGTCGACATCCTGCGCCAAAAGGAGTATACACTATGTTGGCGTATAGTAGTGTCATGTATATATTTGTGCCGTTTGTAAGTAACATCAACATCAAATATTGAATTTAATATCTCGGAGCGGTTGTTTGGAGCCCAGCATGCCGTCAAAAGGACATAGGATCTATGTATATGTACACAATACAAAAAGCCATGGCGCGTTGAGTTTTACATGGAAAATTAAATATCGGTTCTTAGGTTTCTCATAGATTGTTGTACGTTCCAAGTGAAATTTATTCAGAAATAAAATGCTGTTCGTCTGTTAATCCTGCGAAAGGAACATTATGCAAATAAACTTTAGAAAAATGTTCTCTTTTCTGTGCTTGTTTTATTTTGTTTAGTTTGCGTGTACTCTGGAGGTTTCATATATTTGCATTAGCCATGGAATAAAATGAATGGAAACCATCGCAGTTTTGTTGAGCCATTTAGGTGGTTCGAAGAAGGAGTTTGTGGTTGAATGCCAAAAAAGTGGAAGTTTCATCACTTTGGTGCTTACTGTGTTCGGCTTAAGTGCCGATTGAAAGGGCCTGTGTCTTGTGATTCCTATACTCACTAACGTGAGTATTTTACGATACTCTTAGGTTCATAGTACATTTACAAACTTACACTTTTTTTTCTGTGTAAAGTAATTTATACTTCCGTAATTAAGTCTTCAAATTAAAAAATAGGTGAGAAAAACGAAGATTTTGTCATAGTAATGATGCCGATGGCTATATCTGAAGATACAACTTTATCGACTTATTTTTCAAAATTACAGGAAATCTTATATATGGATTTATTTTTAGAGAAACCATCAGGTAGATACGCCAAACGCTTTTCGCTGTGGATATCTAGGTCTCATCCTAGTTTAACTCCACTATAAAACACTGAAGCAGTCCGCGTTGCAGTGTGCATTCTACCGTAAGGATCATGTCTAAGGCCAGCTACGACTATACTGGTAACGGAAAATTCAGTCGAGTCAGCAATTGAAAAGCTCCAAAGAGCTTTAGATAAAATCTGCAAATGGACAAATGGACATTTGCCACATTGTTCTTAATGAGACCAAATCAACGCATGTTAACTTTACTGACACAAAAAAAACAGCATTCCCATTTTCATTAACTCGGTACAAATACCATATGTTAACGAGGCAAAATATCCAGGAATTATACAGATTCAGACAAATGTATTAGCTGCTTGGAAGATATTCCAAATTAAACATTTATAACAAACTGATTCTATATAAGCAAGTGCTAAAACCTATACAAGTTTGGGGTTGTACTAAACTAAATAATAGAAATATACTATAACCTTTCCAAAACAAAGTGCTAAGGGCAGTCGTGAATGCTCCATGGTATATTAGGAACATGGTATATACAGAGACTTATTAATTTCTACCATCGTAGACGAAATATTAAACTTTGATCGCAAACTCCTATTCGTCTCCATGGGCATTACAACAATACCAAACTCCAATTTCTGTCTTCTTCGCTCAGTTTTACATAGTTTCATGCAGTTCTCTCTAAGAAAAAATAAGAACTATTACTTGGAAGCTATTCATCTTACGTACTTATAATTTTAGAAATACGCATACCTTCTTTAAAATAAGGAGCGACTCCTAGCGGTATTTTGGGTAATAGTTATTCCTATTTCCATTACTAGGTGTCCGATAACTGATACTGTCCGGTATCTGGTGCTTTACTATGCATACCTATATATGTACATATATATTGTACATACGTATATAAAAAAAAATATACGAGCATACCACGATATTTTAAACTAATAAAGGTGGTTCACATTTTATTTGAGAAACAAATTGCATAACTTTTAACTATTGATCCATAAATAATGGAAAAAAGCTGGAATTACAGAGCACTAAAAAACTTAATTTTCCAATTACCGTATTTCTAATATATGTACTTACTTTTTTATTTAATGTACAATATACGAGATTTTATTTTATATACAACTAGTTGACCCATGCTCGCTTTACATCACCCGCCCTTAACAGTTAAGGTTATTGTGTAACTTATATCTGAGTACGTTTATTTTATAACTCTGTCTCCAATGGTTTAGGCTGTGCGTTGTCTGTCAGTTAGTTCGTCGAGAAGGCATTCATCCAACCGAATCTGCCTATGAATTTGTGTGAATTGAAACAAAACAATTTCAGTACGATCATGAATTTATTGAAATCGGGATTCGTTGTTTTGACAATCATTTGTTGGTCTTTTTAATGCGTTCATCGCAACGCTTGGTGATGAACGATATTTTCTGTCTTTTCGACCAAAGAGAAAACGAATAGCACCGATAGTTTACCGACTCCCGAGCACGCCACGTACAATCTATTTAGTCTTTTCACCAGTATTCTTTCAAAATTCTGTGATTTAATAGGCAGCAAGGATATCGGCCTATAAGAGGATGTCTCGTGTGGTGATTTCCCTGGCTTTGCTATCATTATAACTTCTACAATTTTCAAGAGTTGTGGGACATACTTCAATCTAAAAGAATCGTTTATTCTGTTTCTTAGTTTAATGTAGGCTTTTTGAGGAAGCTGTTTAAGAATTTCTCCAGTTGTTAGATCGAACTCAGGTACTTTTTTGATTTAATATTTGTTATTATGCTTTTTACCTCTTCTGTTGTAATTGGCTCTATATCTTCATCTTCTTGTTCTATGTTCATATCCAATACGTTATCATTTTGAACTGAGTTCGGTTTAAATATACCTTCCTACCTACCTCGCCCATTTTCCATTTATCATTTTGATAGGGGATTTGTGAAGTTGACTTTTCTATGTCCTTAGCTGCTTTCCAGAGGGAATAGCACATGGGAAAAGCACGGCAATTCGAGGTTTATTCCACACACTTCCAACAATTGGCCTTGCAATTTATTAATCATCACTGCGAATGCAAGGTGAACCGAAAACTGGACACGCTTAAATTGAAACGGTAAGTCGGTTGGAATCAGTGGTATTCTTGGAAGCAGAACATCCTCGCCTTTGAACTTTCCTATGATTATCGTTGAATCAATCACGTTGTTTATCAGATTCTTAACAGCGAGTCTTAATCCATTGCATAGTTTCGGTTGGTACAGATTGCGTAACATGATTACCACCGACCCAATCTTGAGCTACAAATTGTGCGGCGGTATTCCTGGCAAATCCAATGAATTCAGGGATTCAATTGGACGACTTCATCTGGATCGGTAATTGAATCGTTCGACTTAAATAATTGCAATTGGCCACCGAATTGATTTTGAATTTTTATGTTCAAATCGTCTACTTCCTTATTTTTCGCTGCCAAAATGGCTCGTTCGCTCAACCAAACATGGTTTTTGTAATTTGCAACAATATTCGGGAACACTTTCGTTACCAATTCTTCTTTCGACGTTGTGAATTGACAAAAATTAGTTGACAGTTGACAGTGAAGCGTCAACCGGAATTTTTCTATTGCCAATGTCTAATAATTGCTTGGAAAACACTTCCGTCGATTCGTCATTTTATAACGCGACTCGCATATTCGTTGTTAACTGAGTTTTCACGTATCTCTACAAATTTGATGACTTCAAGCGAGCGTTTATTTCATCAGCAGCTGTTGATCTTGGAATGAATGGCAGCATTTGGCGAAAATCGCAGGCCAGCAGGAACGTCGTAGTTCCAAAGAGGTCCTGATTATTGCGCAAATCTTTCAACGTTGATATGTTTGTGTATATGCTGTATTTTGCAATCGACAAAGAATTTACTTTAAAAGTTGGGTTAAAACCTCGTTCTTCGATAATATTCGCCCCACACGATGTCATTTAGAAGGAAATATTGTTCTTTTGTATATTCTGCAAGAAATGCTTCGATTAAGGTTCTTGGCCAGAAAGCAATGATGCTAGTGGCTCTGGTGGCAGTGTCAATTGTGGTGATTTGACCTTTCCGCTCTCACAACATAATCCTGGTGGTTCGTGTCGAAAGCTCAAAGCATTGCAATGTTGACAAACAGTTCCGAAGTCGACCGATACATTCGCAGCGTAATCGACTGTTGGATCTTATCTGAACGCCAAATCTTCATTTCGAGTCGAGTCGAACTCGACTGTACCCATTGTTCCGGAGTCAAAACGGATCGCGCTTGAGAAATTCCAAATTCCTCCAAACCCTGTCTATGCTCTTCATCAGTCTCATTGACTTGACTATCATGTAGTTGGCTTACGTTGCGCGTACGTCGACCGATATTTCGACGCCCCACTGGTGGCATTTTTTCCAAAGAAATAAACCACGAACTGAAATCAATTGAATATTTGCAACGCATCCAATTGACGAATTTTACGGTTTTGAATGCACCAAAGATATGAATACCACCGATAACACACTGTAATGTAGCTTTCAATATTCAATACGGAATTTTGTTGTTATTAAAACAGGTGACAGCAGAACTACGAAAGAAAAACATCAGCCAAATCGGTTGAGCCGTTCTCAGGTGATGATCTTTCATACATGCGGCAATTGATTTTTATACATACTCGTAGAGATATTTGCAAATTAAAACTAAATATATATTAGACATTTAAAAATCCACGAAGAATGACGAATATTAAAAAATAAAGTACACGACTGGGTCGCAGGTACTTGCTTCATATCAAACGATTGCTGGTAAATTGTTCAGATTTAAAATTTTGTCAAAATCGATACAAAAATAGAATTTTTCATAAAATTCGTTAGTTATTACAAGTACCATTATTAAAGTACCGTTATTCGTTATTTTTAGATATGCATTTTTGTCGAAATCGTTGGAGCCATTTTCGAGCAAATTGAAATTTTTTTTAAATGATCGCATAGTAAACTACCATTAATTTAAAGTCTAGAATGAAAATTCCGATTTCGCATTATCCCCCAGACCCAAGATATGAAGTTAGAAGAAAATCCGTCTGGCGAGAAAAATCCGAACTGCGAGACTCACTTTTTCTAGTTTCTCTTTAATATGATAGAAATATATAAAGTAATATTTGCCCGACATAGGTATCCATATTCTTAGAAATGTAAGTAGTAAGTATTTTGGCGCTAACAACTCGTATACCGCCTAGCCCAACTTATCACAGCCATTCGTCATGTACGACACACAGACGTCAAATATGCAATTTAAAATCTATAAATATACATGACCATCAGTGGCGTGGTGAAATTTCAAGAGAGGGAAGCCGACAAAAGTTTAAGTAAAATGTTTTATTCAAGACTTACCATTTTGGTGCTTATTCAAAACACAGACTTAAGATATGCAATCCAAGCCACCTTTGTTATACTTTAAATTATTGGAATTTACGTAGACAATGAGCTCATCGCATAAAAAAAGTGCCTTCGAAAGAAGGCGTTCTGGGCAAAGTAATCTATATAAGTTATTGATAACTCGGAGCGTTGTTGAATGTAAAAAATTTAGCAATTACAATTATGTACAACCTATTTGTACTCTAAAGCTATCCTACGATTCTTTTTTACGAATTCTACTAAAACTCTTTCATAAAAATTTGAGTTATTTTTAATTTCTAAAAGAAGGTGCTTTTGGATAGATAAAAGTGCCAGGTCTGAGAGTCTTTCTTCTTTTTGGGAATTTCTTAAGTAAGTGTGGACTCTTTTTAAAGTCGAAAAAGATTTTTCGACAGAGGCCACAGTCAAAGGCAGGGTTAAAAAGATTTCACACAATGTTAGAGTTTGAGAAAAGTACGAGTATCTCTAAGCATTTCCGTATTAAAATGCTTATAAAGTTGAAAAACATCAAGCTTTTTAAGTGAAGGGGTAGTGAATAAAACTTTGAGTTCATTTTTTAAAATAGTAAAATTAAAAATGCCAGGAAATAGGGTAATTAAAGAAGATATTTTGTCATCCGGCATTGAATTAGAAAAATATTCATATTTTGATTTGTTTAATAAATCAAAGAAAATATATGAACTAAATGAACTATATCTATTCTTAATCTGACTTGTAACATTATCTATAATTGCTACAAAAATTCGGCTATAATTTGTTTTTGAATCAATATTAAGTAGTCGGCGTTTGCGTGGAGGTTCGGAGCAGTCACTTACGCTCTCATAGATTGAGTCAAATGTGTTTAAAAATTCAGAATGAATCCATGACTGAAAACCCTCGATCTCTTGCTTCGCAAGCTCTATATCAGTTTGTTTATTTTGAACTAAACTAAAAAGAAAATCTGTTTTTGCAAATATGACCGAAGTAACATGCAATAAAAAACAGAATTCTTTGTCCTGCAGTTTGTACAATAAACTTTCGGACATAACCAGAGTATCGTTATCCCATTCTCCTGGTTCACATAAAATCTGTTCAAAAGTTTTTATAATATCTTGTCTGCAATTGAATAAGACGTGCACTATATGCGAATGATATTGCCATCGAGTCTCTGATACCCCGGGCATTCGTCGATCAGCAATTGTCTTTAGCAGATTGGTTCTTTTAGATGATTTATTAAAAAACCTAACGATACTACTAACAAAGCCAAAAAATAATTTCAATTCAGGAATGCTTTCGAACGATTTAGATAACACTAGATTCAGAACATGGGCATAACAGGGAATAAAAATAGTCATTGGGCATATATTCCGGATTCTTATTTGGACTCCACCATGGCCACCGGACATTACGGCCGCACCATCGTAAGACTGCCCTATTAACTTTTCTTTACAGATAAAACTATCTAAGACATTTATAATTTAATCGCATAAAATAACAGCGTTTCGACCGACACTCACGTCAAAGAAACCTAGAAATCTTTCTTGTATTCTATTTTCTACTAAATAACGCACTACAATTCTAAGCTGTTCTATGTGGCTCACATCTGGTGTTTCATCGACCATCACATATACAAATTTTATTGAACTGATTTGATCCTTAATTTCGGATTTGATGACTGCAGCGATACTCATACTACGTATCAAGTCATTTTCAATGTCATTGGAGAGGCCGGAAAAAATGGAGTTTTGGGAACTTGAACTTTGTTCTAAATGCGAATCCATTAAATGGTCGTACTTAGCCAAGTATGAAAGGGTTTCAATATAATTACCGCGATTATCTGATCCAGATTTTTCGGAATGCCAGCTCTTGTTTTCCTACAAAAACTACAGTGTCTATGAAACGCTTCATTAAATAGCGATTGCTATCAACTTTTCTATTATGAGTCTCGTAAGAATTCCCTAAAGAAGTCTCTATGCGATATTCACCAAATTCATGCAAATGCAACCAGCTGCGTATTAGCTTTTCCGTTTGAATATGTTTTTTGGAAGAATTAACAAAATTGTTTATATCAAAGAAACCTGTGTGACTCCAAACACTAGGAGAATTAGAAAAAAGAAGACAAGGAAAACAAAACATTCCATTTAATTTGCAACTGCCAGTCAGCCATGGATTCTTTTTGTAAAAAGACTCATGAAAATGTTTCTGATACCCATCCTTTCGCGTGTAATCAATTTTCATTGATGGCGTCGAGCGACCTAGTTTTATAACTTTTTTTTTCCAAAAAAGAAAGCTTACTGAACTCATGGATTTCTTTTAGAAGAAAATCAGTTAAACAACACTCAAAATTAACCAGAGACATCTTGTCTAAGAATAATAAGAATGTTCAATGGGGCACCTCTTGAGTAGATTGATAATTACTTACTTGGTATATAGCTAATAACTATTCACTTAGCTCACTAACTATTTGATAATAATTTAATAATTTAAAACACTAACTTAACTATCAATATGTAATTTCTAAATTTTTAAAATTTTCTAATAATTAGCAGTCACAAAAATCACAAAAATTTGCATCCGAATTTTCAATAAATCACACACAATTACACAACCGATTTGCAACTGTCATTTCATATTTGCAAAAAAATTATACCCAACAAGTTTAAGAAAAACCTCAAACGCCGTTCGAACCACTACATCATCCAATAACCCGATTTTCGTCGGCTTATTTTGTTGCCTACAATAAAAAAAAAAAAAAAACTTCCTCGAACTAAAACCTTTCTCCTCCACCAATGTTTATCCACAAAAGCCGAGAAATCCCGGGTTATTTTCCTCATAAGCGAATGTATGTTAGACAAAGAAATCGCAAATAAACTTTTACTATATGCCAGAAAGGAATAGAGTTGAAAGTTCGTACTGTGAAGAAATGAATGCATAAGCCGGAAAATGAACGGCTTTTCAAAACAAAATTCATTGCACGCTTTTCTTTTGAAAAAAAGTTGTCTCTTGCTAGCGGAGTTCATACTTGTCTCGGCTATGTGTGCGAGTTTGTGTATGAGTAAAAATGAATAAACAACCGAAGTGATCGCAGCATTTCATCTTCGAGTGTGTATAAAGTTATGATTTATGAATGAAAAATGGTTTGATGAACAATTAATTGAATGTGGCAAGTGGCAAAATAAAATTTTTTTATATTTGAAAAGGAAAGCCGGAAGGAATCGGCTTGTATGGACGCCACGCCCTGATGACCATAAAACAATTTTATAATTTTTTTAACGGGCATTAAATCTCATTTTCATTTATAAACAACAACACACACTTTTTTACATTATGTTGTAATGATTTGTTACATTACAAATGAATTCAAAACATGCATTAGAATACGCTTCATGTCTTCGAGGCGTCTTGCTACAAAGAGAATCGACATCTTTTTCTTACAGCAACCAGCGCTCTCATTTTGCTACGATCGTAGCAAATTCGATCGATTTTTAGAGAAATAATCCCATTTACTACTTTGCTACCCACTTTCATATAATTCATGGATTTAGCTTATTTTATGACTTTTTCTCCCAATTTAAAGCTCTGATAATACAAATTGTGTATTGTTTGTAAGTAACAATTGTCCATTAAGTTAGCAACCATCGTAGAAAATACAATGAACTGAACTGAATGACAATAGTCATTTAATTTTAACCAAATTGCTGAAAAAAATGTTTTAATCGCATAACAATCATTTTAATTACATAGTTGCTTTAACCCCTCGGGGGGCATAGGGCGTCAACCACGCCTGCGCGCCATCTTGTTCGTACTTCTGTAACGCGTTTAAGCTGCCTCCAACTCATTCCTAGAGAGCTCGATTCCTCCTCAACTGCGCCATGTTTGTCTAGGGCTACTCGCTATTCTGCCTGCTTGGGTGAGCGGATTCCACTGCATGGCTTATTTCGCAATGGAGTTGTCTTCGCGCCGTAGGGTGTGTCCAATCCACTGCCACTTTCTCCTTCATATAGTAATGTTTATAGGTTCTTGGCTTCTCAAATAAAGCTGTTCGTTGGAGATCCGGTTCGGCCAAAAAATCCTCAGGATTTTTCATTTTAATGCTTTCATTATATTCTATGCTTGGTGGAAACAGAACCAAAATGAGGAGTAGGTAACTAACCAAAGCGATCTGTCTAATAGTATAATAAAAAATCACTAAAGTCCGATAAACAAGCTTAAACTACACTGACAGGCTTGTCTGGGATATTTTGGCTTAAACGGCAGTATATATGTATATATTTATTTATTTATTTGATCTAATCAGAAACAGTTTTGTGTTTGCCTTGACTGTGTTTACCCAGATCTGCCCTTTCAATTCACCCTATAAATAAATGTATATGTTTTATTAGTGCTTTTCAACACTGTGTTTGTCTGTCCATGTGCCTGTCACATGCTAATAACTTTTGAACCGTTTAACATAGACTATTGAAATTTTTCACAATAATAGGCTGTAGTAGACAAAAAATAATCAAGAAAGAAAATGGTAAACAAATTTATCATGGGAGGGCTTTTGGGGACATAATATACCCCAAAACCAAAAAAAATATGTTTGCACCCCATCATGCGTCATATCAAATTAAATCTGATCTCCCAATGTTTTTTTTTTTTTAATTAAGAGCAAATTTATAACAAATATTTTGGCGCAAATAGTTTTTGAAAAACTTTGCAATACATAGAATAATCGTCATCGTCATCCAATTTTTATGATTTTCCCACAAACATATCTACATATCTAAGCATAGCCCGAAACCCAAATTTTATAAGAATCCGTTAGGTGATCCTTCAGTTAGAACAATGATTTGAATATTTTAAACCCCCTCCCCGTCTTCACCCACTCAATTCGATTTCGGTCAATTTCAAGTGGAACCTGACCCTCACTTACCGATTTATTTATATTTTGATTTATGCTACGCTATTTTGCTATGGAAATTTATTTTTTACCGGCATTTTTTATTTAGTTATAGATTTGATTTCAAAACACCGATTTTTGTTCTATGTAAGGCTGGTTATTTATAGGTGAAGAACTATATTCAACCAGAATTCGTCGAACAATTATTCGATGTTCGAGAAATAAAATTGTTGTTTCAAAACAAAGTTCTGTTCAGTCATTGTGCTTTGATTTAAGAATAATGTAAATTTCTTTACCTTTTGTTCGACGTTGATTTTGTTTTCACCTGTGAGTACCTAGTGTCAGATGATTTTTTTGAATGTATTGGGTTTATAACTTAATTTGTGCGGTTTTTTGTCAAAATTTGAACGTTTTTTTAAGAAAAACATGTACAATAGTATTATTCAAAGTATTGCCCATCTGAAGCTATGACTTTTTCCCATCTTTCTGGCAACTTGTGGATCCCATCCCAAAAGAACTGCGCCGGGTTGGCAGCTAAGAATGAATCAAGCCAATTTTTGATATTCTGCTCTGATGTGAACCGTATTTCAGTGAGGGCGTTCTGCATCGACCGAAACAAATGCTAGTCAGAAGGGGCAAGGTCCGGGGTGGGGTAAAACTTCCCATCCACTGTTTTCCAAATAGTTCTTAACCGGAATAGCAACGTGGGGCCGAGCGTTGTCATGATGGAAAATTATTGCCTCGTGTCTGGTCGCATATTCCGGGCTTTTTTCGGCTACTGCTCTCTTCAAACGGATTAATTGTGTTCAGTAGCGTTGTTCATTGATGGTTTCACCCGGTTTTAGCAGCTCATAATACAGCACACCCTTCTGATCCCACCAAATACAGAGCATTACCTTCGCGCCATGGATATTCGGCTTTGCCGTTGATTTGGCTGGTTGGCCGGGTTTCACATATGATTTTTTACGCTTGGGGTTGTCGTAATGGATCCATTTTTCATCACCAGTAACAATCCGATGCAAAAATGACTTCCTTTTGTATCGTTCCAGCAGCATTTCGGACATGCAAAACCGCCTTTCGACGTCTCTCGGCTTGAGTTCATGTGGAACCCAATTTCCTTGCTTTTGAATATATCCAGCTGCTTTTAAACGTTTTGAAATGGCTGCTTGAGTGACACCCAAAGATTCTGCGAGCTCTTCTTGTGTTTGGCAACAATCTTCATAGAGTAATGCTTCCAGTTCTTCATCTTCAAACTTTTTTGGCTGTCCAGGACGTTCATCGTCTTCCAAGCCAAAATCACCACTTTTAAATCGTGCAAACCACTTTTGGCACGTTCGCTCAGCTAGCGCATGTTCACCATAAACTTCCACCAAAATACGATGACTTTCGGCAGCAGTTTTCTTCATATTAAAGTAATGAAGAAGAACTCCCCGCAAAAACACTTTTTCAGGCACAAAGTTCGACATATTTGAGTGAAAAAAATTTATTGTTGTTTACCCTTCAAATGAATGACATATACTGATATGATGTACAATGACAGTAACTTTCCAACGCATGTTCCAATGGAATAATAACAATGGAATAATACAAGTTACGCCATCTCTTAGCAAACCGCACGAATTAAGTTATTGACCAAATACTTTCAAAAGTAGGTACACATACCTATCTAGAAATAAACAGCATAACTGGGTCGCATGTACTTGTACTTATGTGCTGTTCATTTTCAGATCAATTAGATTTGAATTTGAATTTAGATGAAAACGAAATTACAAAAGGAGAAAGTAGAAAAGTGTAAGAATGGCTGGTATCCTTAAAATGAAGGCCTCCAAACAACTTTCCCTTCTGTTCTGTATAACTATATTCATAATTATTTTTTCCGAACCGTTTCCGAATAAAACTAGGTGAACTTCCCAGTATGTTCATTTCTTACTTTATTGATTTGCACATAAAGCTAATATTCTAGTCACCGTTAGTATAGGTTAAATTAATGGGTTTCCTGTAGCAGCAATCATCGGCTCATGCACGAGTATACCAGAGTTTGGGTGCCATAGAACATGATTTCATTACTAAACTCAAACCAATTCAGCCGCCGGACATCTGTTCATGTTTCCCCGTGGCATTTCCATACAACTACTATTTCTTTTACTACACAATGTACATTATTGACCCGACCCCAAACATTGAAAACCTACCAATAACTTTTGCTCGGATTGCCTTTCAGAGTAGGCATCGTCATGAATTGGGTCATAAAAAAAATTATCACAAAGAACACATTCGACGTCTTCCGACATTTTCCGCATACCAAAAGAGGTCCGCATTCAATTCCCAAAATACAATGCTGCGCACACATCCATACCGGCATTTTTTAAGTTCAATAGTTATTGTGAAATGTTGCATAAATGGCATTCTACCGCATTCGTATTCTTTGTCGTAGTTATCGTAGTCGCCATCATAGTCGAATGCTTTTATAGTCGACCTCTTTTTTTTCCACCCGAGCGAGCTCCACTAACCTTCACTCCTACTTCTGTTTGAGCACTCCGAGCTTCCTGCACCATACGCCATACAGTTGACCCAATCTATTATTTCGAATATAATATCTATAGTACAGTATCTGTGAGATTTTTCGTTGTATGAAATATTAAAAAATATTATAAACGCTACGAACTTTTTTTTTTTCTGAGCAACTTGAGCATACAGAAGGGAAGGCTCCGGCATCAGGTTGAAGGTTGGTAGCAAAATTGTTGACCAAGTTGCTTGGGTTTTCACTTTTGTAGGTAACCAGGATGCGATGCTGAACAGTTCACCGCACAATTGTAGAAAATTTACATTGTCTGCGAGTAAGTGTATTCATTACAGCTGCTGCTGTTTCTCTATTACAAGGTCCAGGCAGGCCCTATTGAAATTCTAGAGGCGTTAGTACAATGCGTGAACGAGATAGAAACGAAGATGAATGCACTGCAGAGAAATAGGAATAAAGTTCCAAGCTGCCAATGTATGTAGGTACAAAGAGATTTTTTTTTATTCCGTTCCATACTACTCGCATTTTGTATTTCCATTAACAGGAAACTGAATGCAGCTGCAACTAAAAAAAGTGAAATACTCTTGGGAATGAGCTAGTTATTAGGGCTGATAAAAACTTATACAACTTACAATACCACCTCGGTTCAGTATGTACCTACTCGTATATCGACACCAAATGAGAAATCGGAGATCTTTAATAAAAAAATAAAATTCAAATTCCACAATAGGTCATTAGTGAGAAATTTTTCTTTGGAAATTTCTACAGAAAGACTGGAGTCTCGATTAGGGACAAAGGATGACCTCGTCGTAATAGCTAATGTTTAGTTGAAAACTTTTATGGATTAATGGGTGGTTAAGATCGTGCGTGATGGTGTAGTTTCTTTGAACAAACGGTAATGAGGTGCGATATTTCAAGGGGATACACTAAGTACAGGCATTAGTTTCAACTTTGAGGGAAAGGAGTGAATTCAGCATGGGTGAATTTATTTGTGATGAAATGCAAACATTGAAACTTATTTTCTTCAAGAAACTGCGGTATACCTGGAAAAAAGTGACAGGAATATCTGGAATATAAACAACTTTTTTGGAGGAGACTGATACTTCTGTAGTTGGCAGAGCTCAGAGGGCCTTCTTTCTTAAATATGTTTAAGACAGGCAAGTAACTCAAGTAGTACATGAAAACAAAGAAACTTTGTTGATGGCATCGGCACCTTAAGCCAATAATTTGGTGTGTCTCAGAAGTCCAAGATATATAGGGGAGCTGTAGATTTATTATATTTGCATTACTCACCCACACCTCTTAAAATTAAAAGTTAAAGACTTTGACTCGCGCGGTCATTCGTTCTTCAGTATTTTCAGCGTGGGGCATTAATGTCAAAACAATTTTATGTTTTTTTTTTTAATGTAAAATATAAAATGTAAATACGCAACTAAGTTCTCGCTGTTTATCAATAGATGGCTCCAGCAGTAAGTGCTGGTCGATTTTGACATATCCAAAACGCTATGAACTGAGCTTAGATATATGGTAAACAAACTGTTTCGACACATTAGTGATTTTGTTTTGGCGTCATATACTTTTGGTTGTGTGAAAATGTCTGATTTTGCGCCAAATAATCGTCATTTGCGGGAAGTGTTGATTTTCTTCTTTCATTCGAAGAAAACGGCGGCAGCATTGAGAGCTCCAGAAGTTTACGGAGATGCTGCTCTGAGTAAAACAACGTGCCGTGATTGGTTTCGTCGCTTCAAAGATGCTGACTACTATGTTGACGACCGTCCGCGTCAAGAAAGGCCAAAATCCTTCGAAGACGCTGAATTGGAGGCATTGTTCGATGATGATCCGTGCTAAAACCAAGAACAGCATGCTTCAGCATTAGGAGTTACCCGTCAAGCCATTTCCAAGCGATTGCATGCGTTTGGAAAAATAAGGAACTAGGGTTCTTTATGATTTGAAGCCAAGGGAGGTTGAGCATCGTTTTTTCGCCTGTAAGCAACTGCTCCAGCGGCGAAAAAGGAAGGGTTTCCTTCATCGCATCGTGACGGGTGATGAAAAATGGATTCATTACATCAACCCAAAGAAAAGAAAGTCATGGGGACTGCCCGGCCATGCTTCTACGTCGTCGGCTCGGCCGAATATTCACGCTGCGAAGATTATGCTGTGTATTTGGTGTGACCAGGTCAGTGTCATTTATTATGAACTGTTGAAACCCAACAAAACTATCACTGGGGAATGGTATCGACTTCAATTGATGCGATTGAGCCGAGCACTGCGCGAAAAACGGCCACAATACAAGCAGAGGTACGAAAAAGTGATTCTACAGCATGACAACGCCTGGCCTCACGTTGTCAAACCCGTTAAAACCTACCTGGAAACGCTCAAATGGGAAGTCCTACCCCACTCGCTATATTCCCCAGATATTGCGCCATCCGATTAATACTTGTTTCGTTCGATGGCACATGGTCTGGTTGATCAGCAGTCCCGCTCATATGAAGACATCAAAAAATGGCTTGATTCGTGGATAGAATCAAAAGATGAACACTTTTACCGTAACGGTATTCGAGCTCTGCCAGAAAGATGTGAAAAAGTTACAGCTAGCAATGGGCAATACTTTGAATGACTCATTTGTAACTGTTTTTTTCACAATAAAGTTGCATTTTCATCAAAAAGTAGAGCGCCTAATATAAAATATAAAATATAAAATATAAAATATAAAATATAAAATATAAAATATAAAATATAAAATATAAAATATAAAATATAAAATATAAAATATAAAATATAAAATATAAAATATAAAATATAAAATATAAAATATAAAATATAAAATATAAAATATAAAATATAAAATATAAAATATAAAATATAAAATATAAAATATAAAATATAAAATATAAAATATAAAATATAAAATATAAAATATAAAATATAAAATATAAAATATAAAATATAAAATATAAAATATAAAATATAAAATATAAAATATAAAATATAAAATATAAAATATAAAATATAAAATATAAAATATAAAATATAAAATATAAAATATAAAATATAAAATATAAAATATAAAATATAAAATATAAAATATAAAATATAAAATATAAAATATAAAATATAAAATATAAAATATAAAATATAAAATATAAAATATAAAATATAAAATATAAAATATAAAATATAAAATATAAAATATAAAATATAAAATATAAAATATAAAATATAAAATATAAAATATAAAATATAAAATATAAAATATAAAATATAAAATATAAAATATAAAATATAAAATATAAAATATAAAATATAAAATATAAAATATAAAATATAAAATATAAAATATAAAATATAAAATATAAAATATAAAATATAAAATATAAAATATAAAATATAAAATATAAAATATAAAATATAAAATATAAAATATAAAATATAAAATATAAAATATAAAATATAAAATATAAAATATAAAATATAAAATATAAAATATAAAATATAAAATATAAAATATAAAATATAAAATATAAAATATAAAATATAAAATATAAAATATAAAATATAAAATATAAAATATAAAATATAAAATATAAAATATAAAATATAAAATATAAAATATAAAATATAAAATATAAAATATAAAATATAAAATATAAAATATAAAATATAAAATATAAAATATAAAATATAAAATATAAAATATAAAATATAAAATATAAAATATAAAATATAAAATTTAAAATTTAAAATTTGAAATATTAAATATTAAATATTAAATATTAAATATTAAATATTAAATATTAAATATTAAATATTAAATATAAAATATAAAATATAAAATATAAAATATAAAATATAAAATATAAAATATAAAATATAAAATATAAAATATAAAATATAAAATATAAAATATAAAATATAAAATATAAAATATAAAATATAAAATATAAAATATAAAATATAAAATATAAAATATAAAATATAAAATATAAAATATAAAATATAAAATATAAAATATAAAATATAAAATATAAAATATAAAATATAAAATATAAAATATAAAATATAAAATATAAAATATAAAATATAAAATATAAAATATAAAATATAAAATATAAAATATAAAATATAAAATATAAAATTTAAAATTTAAAATTTGAAATATTAAATATTAAATATTAAATATTAAATATTAAATATTAAATATTAAATATTAAATATTAAATATTAAATATAAAATATAAAATATAAAATATAAAATATAAAATATAAAATATAAAATATAAAATATAAAATATAAAATATAAAATATAAAATATAAAATATAAAATATAAAATATAAAATATAAAATATAAAATATAAAATATAAAATATAAAATATAAAATATAAAATATAAAATATAAAATATAAAATATAAAATATAAAATATAAAATATAAAATATAAAATATAAAATATAAAATATAAAATATAAAATATAAAATATAAAATATAAAATATAAAATATAAAATATAAAATATAAAATATAAAATATAAAATATAAAATATAAAATATAAAATATAAAATATAAAATATAAAATATAAAATATAAAATATAAAATATAAAATATAAAATATAAAATATAAAATATAAAATATAAAATATAAAATATAAAATATAAAATATAAAATATAAAATATAAAATATAAAATATAAAATATAAAATATAAAACATAAAATATAAAATTTAAAATACAAAATGTAAAATATAAAATGTAAAATGTAAAATGTAAAATGTAAAATAGAAGATATGAAACGATGTATGTGTTTCTTGCTATTCGACAAGCGGTGTGATTAATGGGGATGCGGTAATTTAATATTGGGCTGATGCTGTAGAAAATTAAACGTTCTAAAGAGTTTATCAGCTTATTTGCCTTTCATTCGTCCCTTGGGTCTTTTTCCATTCGGATAGTCTATGTAGACAAAAAAGTGACACAACTCTGCCTTGAGTCTAAAATGACCCAAGGAGGTATTTTTAATTATTTATTTACACTATGTTATTGGTTTTATTTTCTTTTGTGTGTGTATATTATGCTCATATCCTATGAAAAATTATATGTGTTTTTGGATTATATTTCTGCATATTATTTAATTAATTTGAGGAAACCGTATTGCACATCAAGCACCGAAGAAGTATGATACCATAAAATTGTTTAGCTAAAACGCGTGTAAAATCTATTAAAATATGAAAAAATCACATTTTGTTTTATTTTTTAATTTTGCTAACATCTGCAGTAGGGCGAGTATTGGTTTCGTGAAAATTTTCGAACTCGAAATTTTGATAAATTCTGATATTACTAGTATACAGTTGGACAGATTTTCTTCTTGGGGTCTGGCTTAAAATTTGTAATCTTATTCTTCTAACTTTTTTTTAAAAAACAGCTTGCGTCAGGAGACCTTTTACATTTTTCACGTAACTTTTTCACGACTCTATAAACTCTCGCGTTAATACTTTTGGAGATAAAGACAGCATCGCTTTTGCCTTTGTTTTTGAGGTTTTTTGATCAACAAATTTTATCTCGTGTTCGGGTGAACATATTTTTTATTTTGCTTTTGTTACCTTACGTATAATTCCCGCATATAAAATTGTTGATTTATAATGTTCTTCCTCTCTCCATTATACATAAATATTGAAATAAACCTGTATATATACGTATACTGGTATAATTGGGAGCATTGTAGTGCCATTAACCCAATTTTGAAGAGTTGAGTTAAGCTACTCTGTCTACTGACTGCAATCCCACTATTGCAATCTCAATATCCAAAGATCACGAACTTTATTTTGAATATTTTTGCCATTTTAGATGTTTTTTTTTTATATTTGCATTTTACAGATTTTGACTTAGAAAAAATAGTATTATCGGATTATAAAAAATCGTAAAATTAGGCATTGTAATTGCATTTCCTAACTCTGTCTTATAGCCACATTAAATTGCAATTTATTTATTTTACTCATGGGGATCTTATGTAAATATCAGGGTAAAGTCCGGAATTGTTAGTAGTGACTATGTAAATATTACTTTCTTAATTCTTCCCCCTGGTTCCTCGATTTAGAAATATTATTGGGGTCGTCTAACACCTCGTGGGAAATAGAGCATCAACCACGCCTACGCGCCATCGTGTTCGGAGTTCTGCAACGCGTTTGAGCTCCCTCCAATCATCCCCAATGAACTGGATTATGTCGTTTTCCATGTCTGCCTAGGGCGGCCCGCTCGTCTGCCAGATTGGGTAAGTGGATTCCATTACATTGCGTACTTCGCAATGGAACTATCTTCGTTGTGATCAATGCACTGCCACTTTCTTCTCCGTATTTTGACGTCTATAAGTTTTTGGTCCATTATCGCGGCCAGAAGATCCTTAAAATGTTGCGAAGACATCTATTTGTGAAGGCTTGCAACTTCCTTGTGACGGTGTTGGTTACTTCCAGGTAGTACTCGAATAAAGCAGCACTGTCAGCCTTGATGGTTAGTGCGTTGATGCAGTTACTTTTGACTCGTCTTACACTACGCTGCAGTTCTTTTCTCTTCATGTGGTGCCATTTGTAAAGTTAATTCATTAATACCTGATGCATCACTTTGAACCACTTTATGCTCGTAAAGAATTAAATTCGCCACAATTTTTTTAAATCAGAAGCAGCTCTCTTAACTTCTTTTTTTAATTGACTCTCCGTTCTATAAATCATTTAATTGCAAATTGTTACCGGTGTCAACTTACATAAAATTCAACAATTCTCTCTATGATTTACATACAATTTGTTATTTATTATGAGATTTCCTTTATTAAAGTTCACAATCCAAACTGAATGGTTTGCACAATAATAATTCATTTCTGAACGATTAAAGCTTGTGTATGGCCTTGTGAAAGTATTAAATGTGGATTTTCCAAATTGTGTCCCACGCTCAAAATGTAATAAATTTCATTTAACTCATCCGAGAAAACTGAAATGTAATTTATCACCTGTCCAATGTCTGTCCAACGACCAACCCTTATTTGACTTTAAAATACAAGCGTGTGACCAAAAAAATGAACGACAAATAATATAAAATTTAAATATTTGCATTATTTTTAATTGCGTACGGGTATTTACTGTTCCAACAGAACTGGCAGTGGATTGGGATCCTTGCAGGTGGTATTTACGACTACCACAAGTATCTCAGCTCTTATTTTAAAAGTATATGTGCAGAGTAGTTTAATTAAAAATAAAGTGCACGACTGGGCCGTATGTAACTTGTTCCCCTTATGTATAGTATATACATACTTGTACGTACGTATATGCTTTGTTGAAGTTCCTTTAAATAGGCGTTTATTCAAGAACTCTCCTTGCTATATCTTTGTACTTAATTACTTATTCAATGAAATATGATGCGCGGAATATGTTTCGCAGGGGCCGTTGGTAAGTGTTAAAATGCCGAAAACTAGTATCTTGAACACGCTTTAACTCAAAAGCTGTACGTGCTTGGAAAATGAATTTTGCATATTTAAATCCGACAAAGAATGATACTTTCTGTATCCCTTTTCTTGTTGTAAAAAGTTTGTTGGGTAGTGAAAGAACGATTATATAAATTTTTAGACAAATAGTGTTTTATTGGAAACTTTGTATTAAATATGTATCTCAGATATTTATATACTCGTACTCGGGCATGTGCATCTCGGAAAGTGCTGGGGCCTATTGATCCATTATGGTTCCCCTTTGGTTATGTTACCGCATCTAACACTGTTTCTAGTTGGCTGGTTTCTGCTCGAACCAACGTGTGCTTTTCATGAATCTCGTTAAGTCCATGAACGATGCATGTGTCAACTTCCCCAAAACTCCAAAATGGAGGAGGCAACTGTTGTGGAGTTTTGGGCAGTCGCAGAGTAGGTATTTGATGGTTTCTATTTCTTCCTCACCTTGACAGCTCTTGCAGTAATCCGGGGAATTTATGCTGAGCCTTTGGCCATAGTGTCGATCACGTAATGTCCCGTCAGTACACCTATCAAGATGCGGATTTCCTTTTTCCCCATAGCTATCTGTGAATTAATAACTCTGCTTAGTTTCCATTCCCTCTAGTGCCGCTTTAATAGATTCAGTTTTGACATTATTAAAAGCTCTTTCTATGTCCAGGAATGCAACTAGAGTGTTTCTTGGAACTAAGAAATTGTCTTCTCTGCCAAGGCTTCTCTTAGTTAAAGTCACTACCCAACGCAGGGTACAGAAACTGCAGCCACAGCCCTTACACGCCGTGAAATTTTAGATAGCATGTCGAACTACTTTATCCGCCTTAATGCAGAGGAGTTTACACTCGTATTTATACTCGTACTCCTGCCGACTGGATGCGTCTCAATTTGGGTAGAAATATTTTCCTAAAAATGTATCGCGGCAGTCTTGGTTGGTTTAATGTTTAAACCCACTGGCTCTTCAGATTGTCTTACTGATTATAACTGTTCATACCATTGGTAATTAGTACCTATGTACACGTGTAAAAAATCATCCGCATAATCTATGCAATTGACTTCTTAACCTGTCGACGAATTCGGCCCTTAAGTTATGTTATCCTTAACCATGTTCTCTCCACAACTCTTTCCCAATTACCGTGATTTATCTTCAAATGGTTTGCACAATGTATCTCTCAGTCTGCTAGATCATTTGCCGGTTAAGTGGTCCACCCGAAATCCCAGTGAATAGCGATTGAGTATGATGGCAACATTCACTCGAAAACTGGTATGACATCCATGTCGAAGTATAACTTTTCTGCATGATTTGCGTACCCGCGAATATTTTAAAAAATAATCCATAACCGTGGCCGTGTAATATGTTGACGATTCAGCATATCTCGGATTCAGAGCACTCATTGAATATTTAATAAACACTGATATACACCACATTTTCTTCCCACAGTTGATAGGCATCTAGATGGTTTCTTCTGTTCTGGATTGGAGTGCTCCACATTCCTTAAGCAGATGCCCTGGGCTTTCCTCAACATCTACGCAAAATTTGCAGTCTCTGTTTTTCTCTATGCTCAATTTCCTGGAATGGTTCTTGAGTGGTTAGTGACCTGTAAGGAAGCCTGCAAGCATACAGAGTCAATATTTTCTTTGGCCTGCCTTAGCAGGCATTGCTTTGGCTCTCCTGTAATTCTCTTCCTTCCTTAGCTCTTCTCGTATTTTATGCAATTCCAGCCCCCATAATAGTTCTGGTCCGACAAGGCCGGTTCTCGATCTATTTCTTGCTAATTCATCAGCTGTTTCATTGTCTTCTACTCCCACGTGACCTGGTATCCAGTAAAGGATAACTCTGTTTTCCTAACCCAGTCTATAATTTCGTTAGAGCTCTTGACCTTGATGGCTGCCTGGCTATCCGACAATACTGCCATGTCTTGTCCGCAATACGTATTATATAGGTTAAATTGGGCGCATCTTTCGATTGCATGTATCCATACCTCTCCTTGGAAAATACTGTGAGAAATTTTCATGGCTTTCAAGTACTTAGTATTGGACCCGTATACACCTACCCCAGTTCCTGTGTATGTTTTGGATCCATCCATGTACCATTTGATGGTGCTCTGTTTAAGTTGGTACTTCTCCATTCCCTTTGTCTGCTCAGTTTCGAGTTAAATTTCCTCTCGAAATAATATTTTACGACTACATCATCTCGGCCAGTTTAACTGCTTTTGAAAGTGTTTCTCACTCTTTATATGCGATGCATTTTCCTTTCCCGGCGCCCTCTTTGCTTATTCTTAGTATGATTTCTGTGGCGATTCTTTCAAGTACTAAATGTAAATATCACCTCAGGTGCTGCTGTGTAACGGGATCTCATGGGCCCTGTAATGCACACGCAAGTTGAGCAAGTAACGCTTTCACGGAAATCGCTTGAGTTCTGCTTAAGTATTGCTTTTTTGATGTATTATGTTTGCATTGGCATCTTTTTGGTGCTGCCTCTTAGTGAATTTGTACACAAACAAAGCGGACATAATTGTTCCAGTTTTTAAAAATGGCATTTAGTTATGATTTCTGGTAATTGCCTTGGAATTTCGCTGTTGAACAGGGAAATACACTTTAACGTACCATTACATGTTGATTCCATCTGGGCGAATTTTTAAGCTATTTTTTTCTATTCTTAATAATCCCTAATAATATAAAATGAAATGATATGTTGCTAAATTTTATCCAATGTATGCGTATAACTCAAGGGCGGCTAAATCGATTTGGATGCCATTTATTAGTATTTTGTTGATTAGATAATTTTTCTCCGAATATTCATGGATAGCTAAACATTAAATTCTGCTTTAGCTTTTGCTTTCTTTTAATTTTCCTCGTGCTTCATTTCGGTTGTATGTAAAATATGCCTATGACGCGAATAGGAGTGGACATTTCTCGGCCAAAGCAATTTTTGTTTTGGTTTGCACAGTGAAGTGAAACGATAGTCAATTTGTTTAATTTGAAGATGGAAAGCGAGCTAGGTATGAGTTATGCATTTTTATGAAATGTCCTGAGGCGCAGGTATACATATATAATATTCCTTTATATAGGAAGGATAAAGCAGAAAATTAAATTAAGCACTCGGGCGAAGCCGGACTTGTCAGCATACATAGGCGGTATACATGGAATCTTCCATTAGTAACAACTTACATTTATAACGAACATATGGGCCTAATTTCTCCTTTGATAAACGTAATTAGACTTTCATTTTTCTCCGTGCGTTTGTAACTGCTAGTACATTTTTGGAATTATGTGACGTTATTTCTAAATATTTATTTATTTATATTTAATAAGAAAACTGTCTTGCCCAGGGTGACGAGAATAACACATCTGACATTATCTATTCGTGGCTGTTTCTCATTCCAACACTTTTTTGCGTGCAGCACCTTCCATGTACTCTCATCTCTGCTGGGTTCATTAAGCATTAATGTAGAATTGCCATCTACTCACAAGAAATAGACTTTTTCATTAAAGGGTTTTCTCAGAAATTGGTTACTAATTGTGCAAGACTCAAGAATTTGAGTCATGTGGAAAAACCTTTGAATAGAAAAGTTAAACAATAATAAAACTTTTACTTAAACTGATTTATTTTACCGCACGTACGCACCTGTGCCGCCCAAGCCAAAACCAACAACAAAAAAATATTAATTAGCAACTTTCAGCATTTTGTTTTGTTTCCGTAATCCAGATACATTTTTACTTGATTTTCAGTTAATTAATGCTATTTAATGGTAGGGAGTCAAGGTAAACAAAAGGCAAAAAAACATCCGTCAGATGTCAGTGTTCCTTTTACCCTAAAAAACTCAGCAACCATAAGGAATTTTGAGCCTTTTCTTTCTTTGAAAAATACGCTGCCAACCATGAGTAATGCGACAACAAATGGAGACTACTGTCACTAGAATAAGCAGCCTACTAGTAGTTAGACATACATATCTACCAAATTCGCGGAACTGGAAAAAGAAACCAGAATACAAATTGCTACTACACTGTTAGCGTTAGGTGACCTTCCCTGGATTTCCCAAACTACAAAAGTTAGCGAAAATTAAACGGATGTCCTGTACTCCGAATGAAGAATGGAAACACAAGAAAAATTCAAAATATGAGCATAATTATGATACGATAGGTATCACCGTCAGTATTCTTTCATTTTATATTCAATTTTGCTATTTGCATTCACCAAATTGTAAAAACTTGGTGATATGCCAAAGTGGCAATAAGGAATCGAATCAGCATATTTTCAGTATTTTGATAATTGCTCGATAATTTTGCTGTCATGTAGTAATTTCATCTTGTAACAGGGTGATTCAGAAATTCTTAAATAGATTTACCGGTTTTGTATAAAGGATAACATCAAACCTGGGACCACAAGACCAAGAAGGTTCATCTTCGTTGCAGAAGTCTATAACGCGAATCCCTTACGAATTTACATAGTACTATACGCAAAACCGTCCTGCGAAAAAAGTACACAACAAAAAAAAAAGGAACCAAGATCACTGAACTATACGTATATGTACATGACATTAATGTACTTGCCTATAGTAGACAACTTATTTTATTGGGATAGTAATATTTTTGTGTATGTATATACCGCAATGAAAACAACTTAAAGCATCTATGTGAACTTTGATTTTAATAAATATCCACTCTTGACAGTACTGGTGGTCTTGGAAAGGCACACATAAAAACTTGGAGCACCGTCAGCTATTTTTTCTTCCAAGTATATCTATAAAAATACCCGAAATAGCTCTAGTGGAATATTATAGCCGTATGTACTATTTCTTACATTACAAACATCTGGTAAGAACTACAAGAACTAATACCACAGATTTCTAATATCTACTAACAACAACAATGTATGTAGTCACCAACAGAGTGAATAAACTAGCCAGGCTATAAATTTTTCAGAAGAATATTGGCCATGGAAATAGCTCTTTTTCTTTTTATTTATGGGAACATTAGCTTTGAGAAATAAACAGTATTTCTATTGCTGTGAAATGTCAATGGGTAAATAATCTATAAATAAAATTGTCATTATTGCCATTCTTAAACGGCTTCTTAAACACACGACCGTGGAGGTGTTGATGCAACTCTTTAATTGCTGTGAAAAAAAAAGGAAAAGGAAGTGGAGGTGGAGGTGAGCTGTTTGGGTACCGTGAAGAATTGCAGTCACTGGCAACATGATTATGATAACCTTATCGATATCCTGAACAATGTGAATTCAACAGATCTTATGCTTGTTGGGGATTTCAATGGGAGAATAGGCCTATCAAAAAACAACTATGTAAGTGGAGCTCTACACATACACTGCCATGATAATATTTGACTGCTATGTCTTGAATGGAAGCTGCTAGGGCGAGTATACTATAGACTACTGCTTCATTGCGGGAAATTTTCATCAGATCGTTGATGATTTTCGAATAGCAATGCAAACCTTTTCGGATCACATGCCATTAAAAGTCACTTGTAAATGGTCCGCGACAACAAATGAAACAAGCATGAGACCCCTTAGCCTTTTGCCAAAATTAATATGAAATGACAAAAGTAGCACCACATATCAGAATACCTTAAATACAGAACTAGAAGAATTTACTGCATCGACCACTCCTTCGCCCATTAAGGAGGAATAACAGATATTAATCTATTATTCCTCCTCAATATTATATAATATATATATAATAAAAAATTATTCGATATTGAATGCACCAAAGCTAGAAATAAGTCGTTTGCGTTTCTTAAACTACACATAATAATAGCGCTTTCAAAGTTCTGTACTAAACAGCAAACTAAGATTTTAAACACCTTTGTTTAAAAAAAAGAAAGCCTTTGAACAACAAAATATTGCTGTTCTAAATAACTCAAGATCTTTATCGGAGTTCTGGAGGGCCGTAAGGGTCATAAATGATCCGGCAAATGTCATCTCATCATCTTTGAAAGCAACAAAATTTAGAAATTACTTCAATAGTCTTCTCAATACCCAGCAGTCTTCGTTGCCATTCCATTATTCAGCCCCTTTATTTAGTGACGAGTTCCTTGGCCAGCTATTTATACAACCAGAAGTACAACAAAAATTGAATAAAGTTCCAAAAAATTATAGCATTCCAGTTTTACAAAAACTGCAACACGGAGTTTATAGTAGCACTTACTTCAGAATACAACGGAATATATTTGAAGAAGGCAATTATATGCCCTCTTCATAAAGGAGACCGTGGTGACCATGGTAACTATGAAGGTATATGCTTCTTAAATACCTCGACTGAGCTGTTTGGTGCTTGATTTTCAACAGGTTGAATCAGTGGATTAAAAATAAAAGAGTACTATAAGTAAATTTCAAGTGGGATTTAGAAGAAACTACTCTACGGTAGAACTAGTAGTTTTGTAGTTTTGAGTCAGATGCTGCAAGGGATCATTTTATTTTTTTTTTTTTTTTTTTTTATTTTTTCCCGGAGCACTCACACGATTTACATTCCATTTTACTACCAGGCAGAATCCCCTTTTTGGTATAGTAGATGGGAAAACTTAGATTTTATTCATTTCACTTTCATTCTTGGGTGACTGTTGTTTTATTGTTCTCAATAGGGATCATGCTTTCATGCCCATTACCTACCATTCCCTATAAATTTTGTAAGGGATTAAGATCTGACTTGATTGGGCGGGCCAGCGCATGAGATCGATGTTACGCTCTTCCAGCCTTTTTACCTTTTTCCTTTCCCAGTCGTATTCTTCGTATGCTGTCATGCATGAACTGTCATTTCAATGACATCTCTCACTCAGCATATGGAAGCATGACCTCCTCTAATATCTTGGCGTACAGATGCTTGTCCATGGTCACCTTGATCCAAAATATTGAACCTACATCTTCTTCTTCTTTTCCTTACGGCGAGGTTATGATCCGGAGTAGAAGGATCACAATCCTCCCACTTTACGGCATCCCTACTGGTCCGCCTGGGTGGGGGCATGCCTTTTTAAGCGTTTTTTTTTTTTTTCTTTTTAACACGTGCATGCTCCTGATTTTTAATTTACGTTTGACCTTACTTTTACAACACCGGTGATCTCCAGTCGTGTCAACCCACGGATTCGCATGTACACTTGCGGGACAGTTTTAAGATGGTATATGTGTCGATAGGTTCACCTGGATATTTTAAAAAAATTGCCTAGATGTGATTTTCCCCTTAGTCGCCTTCTACGACAAGCGATATTGTTAACCCGTCACTGCACGGGGAAAATATTGAACCTACAAAATACCACGAGAATCATCCACAAACCATTATATTTACATCCACCTCCATGCTTAACACTTTTGCTAGTGTATTGAAGCTGGTATGCTGCATTTTCAGGACGTCTGACCCATCTTTTGCCATCCTATCCCACCAAATTTATCTTTGTTTCATCGCACCAAAAAATATTTCGGTATTTTATTTTATTTTTTCTTTTTCTACGCCTATCCAATTCAGATGTTCTTTTGCTTTTTGGTAGTGGCACTACTCTGGCACTTCTTCCGAAGAGATGTTGTTCTTCGAGTTTTCTTCGTACTGTTCGAAAGCAGACTGGCAAGTCCAACTCAATCTTGATGTCTGCAGCTGACTTAAAAAGGTCTTTTTTGGACAGGCGTTTTATTTCGGCGTCATCTTTCAGAGATGTTTTTCGTGGTCGAACTATTAGCATGTGGGATTTTGGTGGCTGTAAAAACAAATGATTTCGATCTTTCTAATGAGTCTGTACACCTCCCGCTACGACTTTCCTTCCTGCGTGAGTTTTAGGATCAAATCCCTTTCGGTTGCGGAGCAGTGCACGCCGCGGCCCATTTTACCTGTTCTCATAAAGAGTTCCATGCATCTTAATACACAGATATTGTTTATTTTTATACTTACAGTAGTATACTTCAAAAATAAAATGAAACACAACTCCTAACAATCAAAAAACAAAACAAAAAACAAGTATCCCGGTCTTATTGTTTTGTCTGCACATTAAGCCAGTTCTTTTACGTTTATTGACAAATTTTCTTCATATGTTCGTATTTACTTGTTATCGTTTTTACTGAGAAGAAAGTACCGTTACCAACAACGAAAAATATTATATATATACATTTCAATAAGAAAAGGGTAAATGCTTGTTTTTTTCCTGGTGGTCTTATTGTCTTGTCCATAACTGTATGTATGTGGTTTTTCTTAGGAAATTGCAGAGCCAAACTGCAAATTCTTCCACATCTATCCAATATCCGCTGGTTGTTCCGGACTATTTATATTTTATTATTTTATTTATTTATTGAAAATTAAGCCTTATATCTCTTCTGGTAGCCTGCAGCTCGACTTTTGCACAATTTCCTTAACTTCGCTATCAAGTAGGTCAAAAGCTTTTGTCCCTGCGACTTCTAATTTGTCCCAAAAAAGTTTTTATAATTTACTTCCATCAAAAAATTGGCTGCCTTATTATGTTCGTCACCTTGGATTTCTTGAAACCCTAAATAAAAAATAGGAATCATCGAGGCTAACTGGCAGAAATACTAATTGGGAAGGCTTCAAGACTACTGAGCGTAGCAGTTAAGACACCTTATGAACTTGAAGTCGAAGTTGATCGCCTCGCTGAAATCGTGCAGTGCGCCACGTGGAATAATACTCCCTATCAAAGAGAAAAGCCCACAAATTGTGGCCTAAAATATCCACCGGAAATAAAAGAAATTATAAAGAACTCGAAAACAAGTACAGAGAAATTTAGTGGTTACTTGGAAAATAACTTAATACTAAGAATAAGCTGCTGTTAGTATACAACTCTGGGTTGTACCAAGGAAACTAATGCCAATATTTTACAAAATATCGATAATGAAGTGCTAAGAGAATTTGTCTATGCACCATGATACATGAGAAATGACAATATATACAGAGATCTCGGAATTCCTATAGTCAAAAATGAATTTCGCGCGCAAAAGCACAAAATTCGAATAAACAAACATGTAAGTAATACAGTCCTAAAAACTCTGAACGAGAGAAAATTAATGTTCCGTCTACAAAGCACCAAACCTTTCGACGTAGCACGATAAAAATTAACTGCGTCTAAATAGCGGAACAAATATTATCTTTCATTGAAAAGACTCCTGCCAATTGCCTTTATTTCACGATAAAAAAATGATAAATCTTAACTTAGTTGCAGTAACTAACAAATTTGTATCGAGGGAGATGTTTTTGGTGTGGCCTAATGGTTGGTTGGATGGTTTTAGAGGGTGAGCTTATGCTCTTCACTTAGGCCTCCACTGGGCCCGTTGTGTTCCCCTCGTCTGTCGAACTGTAAGAATAGTATTGTGATGTGGGGATCATGTATCAAAATGACTATATGACTATGTCATATAGTGATCAGAAAATCGTCTTGTTCGTCTAGCGAACTCCAATATATCACCGATTCCTTTCTTACTAAGGGTGTGTTAGATCGAGTATCCTTAGGGATTCCAGTATCTTTAGTCTTAACCTCGCTGTTGCAGGACACTGGCAGGGGAAGTGTTCTATATCTTCCTCCTGTTAAAAGTCCCACCATCATTCTTAACGGTATTCTGCTTGAGTTCTTACTCCGTTCGGTTACCACGGATCTGGCCTCAACCTGTGCCCTCATAGTGTCTATGAAGGATTTTCATCCACCCTCTGGGAAAAAAAAATTATTTTGTATGGTTCAGATTTTTCCTACAATTTCCTCATGTATCTACGACTTTGTAGTTTGTCTCGAAAAATTCAATAAATAATTAAATTATCTTTCTTTAAAAGTTTTGGCTAACATTTCGTATCCGACATCTTCGATTTCCTATATAGAGTCATCCAACAAGAGGTATCATTTTAAATCAATGGAAAAACGCAACATTTTTATGAAAAATTGTGATATTTTTATTTTAATGTAAAGTACAAACACTGAGGTTAGTAATGGAATATGGGCTACAAATAGTCATTCTTTTTGATGAAATTCTTCATCACGTTTTCGCATAATTGCCGCTATATTTCGCGAATAACAGATCTGATATTTTCTTTTAGTGCATGCATCGTTGATGGAGCATTGGCGTAGACTTTATCTTTAACATAGCCTCAAAGAAAAAAGTCTAATGTCTATCGGTGTCAAATAGCACGATCTCGGCGGCCAATTTATGTCTGCATTTCGTGAAATCATACGTCCATGAAATTTGTTACTCAATAGAGCTATTATTTCACCAGCCGTGTGGCATGTGGCGCCGTCCTACAGAAAATAAACGTCGTCCACGTCCATAGCATCAATTTCAGGTAAAAAAAAAGTCCGTCAACATCGTTCGGTAACGCAATCCATTCACTGAAACGGTCGCACCAGTATCATTTTCGAAAAAAAAAATATAATATGACACCGCTATCCCAAAAAACGTACCAAACTATCACTCGTTGTGGATGGAGAGGTTGTTCCACTATTTCGTTTGTTTACGTACCCAGCCAAGTGGAAAAGAGCCTCATCAATCAGAATACAAGCAGTACGAACTTTACAAAACCTTTCGGCGATATTTTCACCGTTTTTGTAGTGAATTTTCACTATTTCAACACGTTGTGCGAGTGTGTATCTATTCGTATTTAATAACCTAGTTTGTACTTATCAAAAGTCATCACAATGATAGTTGAATGTTGACAGTTTAACAATGGCACAACATTTAAAATAATACCTATTGTTGGATGACCCAGAAACGTCTTCAACTCCTTATATCTACTACTTATAGGCACAATAAGTACATGTAAGAAAATAAATATAAATTTGTACAACGAAAGTTATAAAAACAGAATTGCAGTTATATAGTTATATAGCAGTAAGAGAAATATTTAGATAAATAGTCGGAATGTCAGAAAAGACTCCTGAAATCGATAAATCGGAAGAAGTAAAAGCCCTACTTTACTACCATCTTAGAAATTCTACTTCGCTTTGCCCTAAATCCAAATCTGCTACTCAGTAAAGTAAAACTACTCCTATTTTATGTTTATGTCATACATATATTACAAGATTTTATATTATTATATTAATGGAGACATTTGTTAAAGAAACAGAAATAGAATTTATAAGATACTTTAATAACTTTACACTCAAATGGGTCCCCGTGGTCGGGTCACATACGTTTGGAAGGCAATGTGTGATATCAATAATAATACATTTGCATTTTATAAGAAATATCGCTTGCAATTAAACTTTATATATTACATTGATAAATACTTTGATTTGGATGTCTTGCTAAATACATAATTTAATGATGATAGAAGATTTCAATGTTAGAATAAGAACCATTCAAAACTCGCCCTCGCCAATCCTAAACAATTTCAGATTCTTTACCAAAAAGATAAATACAAAATACAAATAGATGAATAGCCAAGGCAAACGTTTAATTGAAATCCTTGATAGTTATGGATTTATCCTGCTCAACGGTATATCAGAAGCTGATTCACAAGGCGAACTGTCATTTATAGCAGGATAAGGAAGCCCCTCATTAACTATTGTGCTGGTACAGGGTGTTATTTTGGGACTGCGGCCGATTTAAAATTGGAATCATTTAGAAGTCGGGGGCTGTTAAATCTGGTGAGCGCGGCGGCCAATTGACATCCCCAAATTTCGACATGACCCTGCCCGGAAATGCCTGTTTCACAATTTCTATTGTTAATCTGCTTGTATGGCATGTGGTACCGTCTTATTGAAACCACATATTTTGGAGACGAAGCAGAGCAACTTCAGTCTAAAAGAAATATTTTGTAACATCGCACGGTAACAGTAACAGTTACGTCATCGTCATAATGGACCAATTATCCCACAAGCCTAAATCGCACACCAAACAGTCACTCTACGAGGATAAATAGGTCGTTTATCAAATCTTCGTGGGTTTTCCTCTCGCCATATCCGGCTATTCTGTTTGTTTACAGCTCCACTCAACTCGAAATGCAACTCGTCACTCATAATTAATTTTTGAAAAAATTCAGGGTCATTTCTATTCAATTGGTAAATTTTTGCACTTCAGTCACGTCATTCCTGGTAGTCGTTTTCTTGAATGTCTTGAGTCATTTGAATTTTGTATGGAATGAAATACAGGCCGCGATGCATAATTTCCCGCAAAGACGTTGGAGAAATGCTAATTTGTTAAGCACGATGGCGAAGTTTCCAGATTTTTACTCACATTGTCCCTCACTTCATCAATGTTTTGTTGCGTACGCGCTGTACGATGTGATCTAGGCTTGTGGGTAATTTTTTGAACTACACATCGACCAAAAAAAATCACGTAATTTACGCTATATTGCAATAATTGATGAACTATTTTGATAAAATTGTTTGATAACTAAAACACGATGTTGTGGCGTCAAACTCTCCATGATGAAAAGTCATCATCTCTGTTAGAAATGGTGCCAATTTCAAATCGGCCGCAGTCCCAAAAAACACCCCGTATATGTGAACATTTCTAGAATTTCGACAAAGAAATCAGACACAGATTGTCAAGTACTATGTCAAAACTTAAATGGAGAGACATATTTAAGGAGCAGTATAGGCGGAATTTAGAGGTGATATCAGTTTACATCAAGCAAATATAGAACAGATGTCACACAACATTCAGCGAATTGCCAAAGTTGCAGCCTCGAATAATCAAACAATATACAATCGACAGAAATACAGTCCTTGTTTTAACGCGGAAAATCTACAGAAAACTCAGGAAAATCTGCTTTACTTATTTGTACTTGTTCAGAATTGCAAAATACAAGCAAGAGTGCATAAAAATGAAAAAAACAACTCCCTCGCTACACAACTTGAAAACCGTAAAGATTGACAGATACATTGGTAATGCATTTCGAAAGCCTACTGAACATGGACGCAGAGCAGCTCTCTTTTCAATATGCTCTGCCGAACATTGTTATTTATTCACGAGTTGGATTGTCAAATCTCACTTGAGGAAATAAGGAATACCCTGAAATCAATGAAAAATGGTAAAGCGATAAAAAGCGATAGGATTTCCTTTGAATTTTTCAAATATTTAACTGCATGTTTAATGAGTTACTTAATGAATTTTTGTAATAAAATCTACGAAAGCAGTCAGTCAGATGTCAGGATTTAAAAAGTTGTTGCCTTAACTGAAATACAATATTCTAGTGAGATGGATTGAGAAGCAATGATAAACGTAGTATACGAGTATTTTAAGCAGTTTTTTGAAACGGCTATTCGACTGTAGATTATTAAGTACGTAGTTTTATAAAGTACCGCTCAATATTATATAGAAAAGAAAAGGGAACTCTACTTCCTTTTTTGAACTTCAGAGTGGTCTTTGACAAGATGAAGAAGAATAGTTTTATACACGTACAAGTTAGCAATAATAGGTTTGTCACAAAAAATTTTGAAAATGTATGCCGAATTGCTCACTTCAACTGGGGGATGAATTTGTTTGCGATATTTGTCGACGATAGTACTGTGAGCTTGCCAAGTTGAGTGAATTTTGCACAAATCAAGATCTATATACGAGTATGCTGACAACTTAGCTCTTCTGGTTGTAATCCCCGCGACGGTTCAACTAATGATAAACAAACTGGTAAGGCTTTGCAGTTTATGGGATCTTAAAATAAATACGAGTACATCCAAATCAAAAATAATTATTTTCTATCGAAGTCTACGGAGGAGACCGGAATCTTCGAGATGGAAATTGAATAACAAAATGTTGGAAGTGATCAACAAAAACAAGTATCTGAGAGTAACTTTATCAGCAAATCTAAATTAGAAGATCAAAATGTGAAGCAGCTATTTTAATCATTAACGCGATGGGAATAAGTTATACTCAACAAATTAACTCTACGGCATAGTATAAAGTATTTAATACTACTGTAAGCACATACTTGTGCAATGAAAATGAAGTGTACGAGTATGGCTGCTTGAAGTGTATGCATGACTTCGAAAACCTACATAGTTATTTCTTCAAACGCTTCTTTACACCCAATACAACTCCCAATACAACCCCAACTTACGCAGTTCATGTCGTGAATGGATTACCACCAATTTTTCTGGAAAACCTTAAGGCAAGCTGTGACTACATCATTAAAACGATGCAAAGGATTGTCTTCAAAAAAGAGTTATGATATCTAATACGGGAATGTTTGAGGAATGAAGCCACTCGAACCACCAATTAGAAAGTAGTAGTTATTTCACCGATAAGCTTAGCATGGAAAAGATAGGGATAATCTGTCGAGTGGAAACGAAAATACTTAACCTGAATTTTATACATACAAAGAAGACCTTTCAGAAATCTGCGGTCTCTGCAACTTGAATGAACATGAAGAAGTGCTCTATTTTATAGGTAAATGCCCAATTTTTCAAGAAACAAGGAGACTAGGTATATTTAGATAAGAGCGTACTCACTGTAAACAAATCGTCCGAAATCCCTAATGGTGCAAAAGGTTGGAATAATCTAGCAAATTCTTGTAAGCAAGTCTTCTACTAAAGGAATAACTATATATAAGAGTTGTAAAGAGCCTATATGGGTATTATTATGATTGCCAATTCGTTTCTAAGACAGACTTCCTAGCACAAGGGATGCCAACAACGAGTGATAAGAGGCGCTCGGAGTCAGCAAATTCTCCAGCGCTATGAGTGGTTTAAAAACTTCTTATGTCCCAAATAAGCACTTACAGGTACTCGTATATTTGTAATAGATCCCGTTTAAACTCTAACTCTATATAAAACATTTATTCTGCCGTGTTTCATTACTACCGATAATCCGTACAGATAACATGTTAAACAAATTACCATCTATTATTATGAAATGCGACTAGTGCAACGCGTTAGCATTTTCGTCTTGAACGAAAATCACAAGTTATTTTAGTATGCGATTTGAATTCATAATTGAAAAGAACATTTTTTTGGGCCATCCTGTGGAATTATTCTTTCGTTACAATCGCCTTTCATTTGCAAAATTTACATTTCTCCTCTTCCGCTGGGAAAAAGTACGAGTATGTAAGCAATAGGCCAAGAGAAAAAGGAAAAACGTTTTCCTGCCTTACATGTGTGTACAAGAATAAAATTAGATTAACTACAAAAGAATATACAATCGCGTTAATTTCAGCTCTCTCGCATACAAGCCCTTCATATCTAAAGCAGGCAGTCCTGCACAGCACTAATAAAGAAGTAATTTAGTTCCTTCTGCCCAATGAAATATTCATGTAATTTTTGGCACAAAGTTTAATTTTACTCCCTTGTACCGAGTGTGGCTGCTTTAGAATTACAAAGCAGAATACTATGGAGCAGGCTGCTCTTAAGAGTACAAACTAACTCATACCTACTCGTACATATAGCCAAAGTATGGGAGGCAGAATGAAGGGACATATTTTTCCAACCAAGAAAAGGATAAAGTTTGGGTTATTTTTTTTTTTTTTGTGTGTCGACTGGAAAATACTATGCACTCGAATTTTGATGAAAATTGGTTTAGAATTGTAAATTTTGTTATTCTGCGAATATTTTTTTAGTACTTTTACTCAAGAAACAAAGAAAGAAGTTTCACTGCAATTTATTCCTTTGAGTGTAGTCTTAAACTAAGCTGAAATCCTTTAGAGAAACTTCGAAAGTATGCTAATTGAGTTAAAATTTATTTGCGTTTTTAATGAGAATGACCTTTTCGGGTATGCTATGTGAACAGCTGATTTTGGTGACTGGATAATTATAATAGTAGCTTGCTTTATTTGTGAAGGGGAATGCATTTTACAGAAGAGGAATTCTTAATTAGGTGCTCTATGATTACATTTGGAAGGGTTTGACTAAAATTAGATTCTACCTGCTATAAATAATTTATTAAATTTAATATTGTTCATCCAAAGCTGCTTCTGATTTTGGATATAAAGATTCGTTAAATCTTACAGAACTTATTTTCTTCTCGTCTTCATTTGCCGTTCGGTAGGTATGAGAAAATAGTGCTTGACGGTCGAATTAACGTCAGTGCCAAGGCATTCAATGATATTAATTTCTTATAATTATAATTTGCGATGTTGATAATTGTTTGTAGTCATGTAACCCCCGAAATGGCGAATTTTTTTCTCAGAAATTCTTTTATTAATAATTTTAAAATTTCGCCCAAATTTTTGTGGCGCTAAATACCAAACAAGTTCAATTTGTGCGTAAAATAACAAAACTAGAAAAAAAAGCTATCATATATTACGTTGGATTTTATTTTTTAATAAAATGGGTGGAGCTAGATTGCGCGCATACATAATGTAATTTAGGGCAGCCTTTTTCAAACTTTTCAGAGCCGCAGCCCTCTTACGAGCATTTAAAGTAAAACCATTCTGTTGTGAACCCTCTTTTTATGTTGCTATTTATTTAACATGGTTGAGGGTTTGCAATGTATAAAAGGTCAGAAGACAAACAATGCTTGCATACCTGCCGAGCTTGACCAACTTCGTGGTTCGAATCCGATATGCGACATTCTAAAAATCTAGATATGGGCATTATACTAGAGAGACTAGATATGGGCATTATACCTCAGCTAAGAACGAATGTAGATATTTCGGGAACGTTTAAGCAATCCTGGTCATTTTGCAGCATTCTTCGTAGAGAATTGAAAGTCTTTCTGTTTTTCGATACAAATTCTATTGCAGTTATTCCTGGCTCGTTCAAATTCCATTGGTTGTAATCAGAGGGGTGAAAACTTAACTCTCTCGTCCTAACTATGCATTTTTGCCGCTCAGGACATAACAATCTTTTCTTTTTTATTTTATTGATATTACAAGCTGAGGGCAGCAACAGACTACTAGTGTATTTATCAAGATGAGATATAAATCGAGAGTGCACAGAAATACATACATTTCTGCAAATGCCAGAAAACATGCCTGATCGTTTCTCAAAAAAAAGGAAAAATTTATAGAATTCCTGCTAATGCAATGCTTGCATAAAAATTTATCTGCAAAGGTCAAACACCTTGTGGATAAAAAGAAATGAAGAATACCACGAGCATGCAAGTGACAACGTCCGCGCTCCTCTAATTAATGAAAATAATTGTTTTGTCTGTTCAAATAGTTCAGCACTATTGGTTGTTTTTTCTTATAGCTCAAAAATCGCTAAAGCTTCGCGACCCATAGGTTAGGTTAGGTTAGGTTAGAAGGAAGTGCAGATGTTTCCCTTTTGTTATGTCGAACCTATATCTTGCGGTCGGTTCTGTTGCAAACCAGCCTGCGCTCTTTATGAAGCCTATCATGTTCTTAAGTGGAACTTGTACGAGATCTCCTAGTTCGTCAAAAAGCCTGTTTCCCATATGGCAGAGGCGGCCGTTTTGAAGATTTAGGCTGTGATTAACAAGTGTTTCATACTTTCTGTCTTGACAGCTCCTGCAGTGGTCGGGTGAGTTGATGCCTAGTCTAGCAGCCATTTGACCTATCGCGCAGTGTCCTGTTAGCGCGCCTATTAAGATTCGAATTTTCTTTTTATTCATCGCCAATAGGCTTCTTGTTCTGTTTTCATCCACTGTCGGCCATAAGCTGCAGATATGAGACAGTCGCTTCTGGCGGACCATGCGGAGTTAATCAGTTCGCTTGCTTTTATGTCTATTTTCCTTTTTAGTTCACCTATTGGAGCTTCTACTGACCATTACTTTAATACGAGTAACCCCTGTATTAAATTATCGCATATTTGTACGCGGACTTTTTTCCAATTTACTTGTATTTCCAGTCTTACCCGACGAAGTTTTGCTACTGCTTGAGTTAGGGACTTTTTAAATTTTTAGTTCAATTGTAAAAAGCTAAATGGTGCCGAAACATGTTTAAAGTACCTTAAAATGGGGCAAAAAAGTGATGAGTTTAGTGAGTAGATTTTAAAGAGCACTTAAGAAAGTGTAGAATGCTTTCGAATCTAATTTAAATCCCATCCATTTTTGGTGATTTTTAAGTATCTATATGCCACAGTTAACTTAAGAACAAAGCACTTATTGATTGATTTCCATACATTTCTTATGAGAATTCTCTCGGGTCATCATAGGAATGATTTGCATGACTAAAATTCACAGTAAATAAGCATGAATAAGTATCTGTTTATATCTTGTTATTATTATTCTTAAGGCGGTTGAAAGCTCTAGATTTTCCACTAGAAGTTGAAGCTACTTAAACTGATAGCACTGGTCTTGGTCTCGGGTCGAAACTTATAAATTCAAAATGTCGGATTCAAAATAATGGGACAAAAGTAAAAAGACTGTCCCACGTCGATTATTCCTTATATATATTTTCGAGGTTGCTGAATTCAAATCTGAAGTCAAATATTTCAAATTAAAAATAGTGTCCAAGAAATAGTGCCCGTAAAAATCAAAAACAGCGCCATTTTAAATATAAACAATTTTTACTTCGGACTTATATCTAGAGTAATCGATGTCAGTTATCACCGTCTATTTAATTTTGTTCCACCATTTTGAATCCGAATTTTTGAATTAATGAATATGGATTCGGCTACCTCGCAAACCCTTTTGACTATAATTTTTCTTGATTCACTTTATTATTTTATGGATAAAATGTATTTGAAAACGAAAAAAAAAAGTTTTAATGCATAAGTCAAAAATGTTAATATCATATCCATACATAATTCATAAATAGCTTAGATATCAATTTTGAATAAAATCGATTTAGCGATGTCCACGAAATAACCAATCGCAATCCCGTTAATAAGTACAGTACCGTTATTCGAATTTTTAGAGAAGAACTGAGTAAGCAGTCTTATTGGAAACGTTCATTTTACTCCAGACCTGAATTCTTATTAAAATCGTTAGAGCCGTTTACGAGAAAATTGCATTTTGCTTGAATTGGCCTTAATTAAAATACCGTTAATTTTGAGGCTAGAATGAAAATTCGAATTTCGCCCCTGTGTAATATGTATGTATGTTCTGTTGATCAAATAATTTATTTTTTCTGTGAAAAAAAAAAATATTTTTTGGATCTATTATCATTAATTTTTGAATTTTCAACAAATTAGTTTTTGCTCATAAAAAAATTATATTCTGCTTCTCAAATAATTCATTTATTTGTTTGTTATGTTTTTTTATATTTTATGCAGATCAAAGCAATATTTTCTGACGATTAAAAATCTGGTCAAAAGCCCTTTACGGCCAATCGATTAAATGGAAGCTAAAAGTAAATGACTAGAAGGAAAAATAACAATAAAATTAACTAATTCATCAGCAGAAAGTTATAAAAGAAAAAATTTCGAATTTCAGAAAATATAAGTAGAAAATTAGCTCGATTTTTTTCTTGAATAATATTTTATTAATTTTTTTTTTTTCATATATTTTATTTTCTGTTAACCAAAGAAATATGTTCTGCTTAACAAATAATTAATTTCCAGATGATCCATTAACACGCATATTTGCTGATCTACTAATTCTGCTAAGAAAAACATTTTATAAACTAATCTTTTATATTGCTTGCTACTCATCTACATTTTTTCTTAATTTTGATTTTAATTTTCTGAAAATTTAAAAAATATATTCTAATGCTCAAAAACTATTAAACTTGTGTCAACACCTGCACTACTGGTGGTGCACATTTGTTCGATAAGGACCGGGGGGTCTCCGTCATCTTCAAAAAATGTTTCGAAAAAAAAAATATATATATATTTTTTGGCATTTCCATTCTAACTTCTCGGAATGGTTTTAAGTCGTTTACGAAGGGCAATTTTTTTCGACTCCTCCTCATGACAATTTTTTCCAGGATATTTGTCAGACGTTCACGAGAGGTAAGACCGTGAGAAAACTTTTTTGTTTGCGTTTTCTTGGATTTGAAGCTTGAATCTTCACTGAGCTGAGTTAATGAGTTAATGTTTGAAAATATTTTGAACATTTTAGCTTTTTGTATAATATACATACATATATAAAAAAAAATGTCTGACACCTTGACTCAATTTAAAATTTTATTTTGACGGAAAATTATTCAGTCAGGAGAATATTTCGATGGGTGGAATTTTGACTTCACATGATTTTGCAAGGCCTACGTATGACAGGCAACACACAAATCGTTGTTGCTGCAAACTTTTAAAAATTGCATAGAGACATAATAAATAAATTCCAAATACGTTTTAGAAAACGTTTCTTATGTATTGTTGTTTTCGACTTAAAAAAAATTATGTCACCTTATTGGCAGAAGACAAAAAAAAGCCAAACTTTGCTTCTGTTTTATACCCTTTTTTTCTTCATTTAACGAAAAAAATATCAAATAATATGTCATCTTGACATAATTAACCCAATTGACCAATAAAAAAACAAATGCACAATCTTACGAAATGTGAATATTTGTTGTCTTATCCCAACCAAACCCAACTGTTTCCAGTAGGGGTTTCGTCGAGTCTTTACGAAAAAATAACCAAAGTTATAAATTGACGATCAATTTCTTTGTTTCGCATTTTTGACTAAAATGATGTCACTTATTTTCAGAATGGTAGTATGTCTTTGAAATTATGTCACCACTGAAATAATTATGTCACGATGACAACACTGTTCGTATGTCCTCAGCCTAAGAATCCGAACTCTATTCTCCGCAATTTCATGAGTCGGACACGACAGCTGTAATAGTCGATGGAAGTGGACGATTAGGATTGCTGATTGAATCAAAGTTAGCCATATTCATGGCTGGATATCCGTTGCCATCTACCCAAAGCTACGTGCCTTCTCTCATCAGATGTGCAGCATTACCATCCACAAAAAATTTCATGTATCAAAGTAACCTATTTTACAACCCAAACAAAATTTAACATAGTTAATATACCAATTTGTATATGTATGTATTTATTTTCGATCACGACAAGGTTTTTTTTTTATTTTATTTTTGTTATATCTGCGCTGTAGGTAGGTAGGTAGGTAGGTAGGTTGTGACAGCATGCTATGCTGAAACATAATTAGCGCTGAGGCGCATTGAGGAATTCAGTACTAACGTTATTGAAAGCACCTTCAACATCTAAAAAGGTGGCAAAAGTAAATTGTTTGTAGTGTATTATCTTTTCTATCGTACGCACAACTTCATGGAGCGCCGTCTCAGTCAATCGCCCCTTAGTGTACGCATGCTGAGATTTTGATAGAAGGGATGTATCTATTGTATTACGGATGTGCTTATCTAATATACGTTCCAACGTCTTAAGGAGGAAAGATGACAAGCTGATGGGTCTGAAATCCTTTGCAGATTCATGCCCCCGCTTCCCCGCTTTCGGGATAAACACAACACGAACAGCTTCTTATAGGTGGACTATAGGTGAGCTAAAACTTCTTAGACTTAAGGATTTTTTTTAATTATTATAGTATTCCCCGAGTTTCCCATTGAAAGTGCCTTCAGAAACCGCTTTTAATTTATGTCATTATTTCTTATTTAGGCACACCTTTAGAAGATAATGAATCCTCTAGCCAGTTATAGTAGCCATTTCACCAAACAAATTTCGACAATAAAAATAAAAAATATATATGTAAGTATCTAGGACTCTCAATTCTTCTTTACAGCATTTGTTTCTACATATTTACCTGAAAGTCGAGCAATTTCCTGTACAAAATGTTGTTTTGAGTGGGTAAAAGCGCTTTGTTATGGAACACAAAAAATACGTCATAAAAAGCAGGGACTGAATATGTCGCATATTCCATTAATCCATTAAATGCATATATCCGAAAGTACACATTCACAGTACCTATTTCGATCCACTTGTTTCGTTCATCCAACTAAACAACTTAACAATATTTAATATTGCATACGTATATTTCCAGCAGCGATACTCATTGCATCGAAAAGATTTTTAAAACTTTTCTAGGTTATTATCTCTGAGATCACTTCCTCTTAGAACAATTTAAATTCGTTTGGATTTTCTCTAAAGTGCGGATAGAAAACTTTCTTTGTTGTTGGCTTTCTTTGTCCTTGTATAAAAAAAAACATAAACGATAAAATCGAAAACTTGCCAGGTGTACTCAGCACCAGAACTTCTTCCTTTTAACATGAATGGTGATGGGAATTCCCTCCACCAGGATTATGGCCACCATTAATCAGTACCTAAGAGTATGGTCTTTTTTTTCATTCTATGTACGGTGTTTTCCCGAGTCATCAAATTAGTTGCAAAGTTTTTAGAAAACACGTGCCAATCCATTACCTGTCTAAAAAGTTTCTGTTTCCATCATTTTTCTTCTTTTATCCCAAGTTAGCCCCGATTCGTCTCAAACAGCATAATGGACCGGCAAAGGTAAAGTCGACAAGAGACGGGTTGGTATTAAATTTGTCAACATTTTTTTTTTTTTTTTCTTCTGTCGAAAAGCGTAAAAAGCAGAAACGGAAAATGTAATTTGTCGGCGCGGATGTTTACGGGATGTTTGAATATTTCTTAACCAAACAACATACGCTAAAAGCCGAACTTTGTTTGCAGAAAAAATAAAAGAAAAAAAAATTAGAGAAAGAAGAAAAATGTCGGCTTTTTAGAACAGAAAGTTCTTTGAAAATATATTTAGGGGAAAATATACGAACAAAAAATAAGTTTAAGAGAATTTCGTGGGCCGTAAAAAGAGAAATTTTATGCTTTGAATAGTGAAATAAATTCAAATAAAAAAAATCAGCTTGTCGCTTAGATACTAAGTATACAAGGTGGTGTATTACATCAGATTACCTACAAACATAAATGTTTACACTTGTAGTCATTGAATTATTGAAGGACCATTTAAATTTATTTGCAGTAAACAAATATTTTAAGATCTCCAAATATATACCTATATATTCTCGTACCACAAGAATGTTGTTATGCAATATTCGAATTGTCTACATATTTATTTACCTTGGCGAAAAAAAAAAAACAGATCGAACAAATCAGCCACTACTTGGAGAATGTAAACTATTTGATCGAGAATTGCAGTGTAAACACTTTACGGTGTTTGGTTCAGTCAGGTCTTATGCCAAATTGATTTCGAATTACGAAAATGATAATTTATCATTCTAATTCCAATGAAACTACATGGTGTACACATTTGTATCGCCTGGGTTAATAGGAAACGACAGGTGGTGTGAATGAATGTACACATTCACAGACCGTATATAGTTTGTTTGCAAATGGGACGTGTAATCAATCATTTGTAATTGATAGGCGGGTTCTTTGATGAGTTTTAGGAAAACATAATTAATTTCGATGCTACTCCAGACAAATGGTCTGAAGGGATGCTTGAAGGGACGCTTACTGGTTATTGTGTTACAGAGGGAGCACAAATAAACATAAATAAAACATATGTTACAAATCGACTTTTGTGTCATCAAGTAAATCCATTCAGGTTATATATTTTCAATTTAGCCTGATCCACAAGACCTACGATTACAAAATTAGAATTACACTAGGAGATACGAGTAGTTGTGTTATTCACTATTCCTAAACCTAGACACATATATAACAACATAACGACCCATTTGAAAATCGTGCTTACGCAGTTATATGATGATGCCATAAATAGAAGTTGTGCCAAATGGCAGTAGGTACTGCGCATATGGATAAGTGTGAAACTATCAATATGCATAGTTCTATCCGCACTCCCGAATCTACAATACTATAGAAAATGGTGCTATAGGATTTTTTTATATACAAAAGACTGGATAAAAACGCTGTAGAAAAAAGTCTCATCTCGAATCATCAAATTGGATTTAAGAATAATATTTATCATATTAGCGATATAGTGGAGAAAACAATATTATTACATATTGCGTAGGCTTTTGACAATGCGTGTTATAAAGGTTTAGAGTTTAAATTGCATAGCTACCTACCTAGATAGTTCTATGAGTTATTGTAATCATTTATTGTAGATACAATTTTTGGAGTACGCTAAAGTTAAAACTTACTCAGAACTCGAGAAAACAACAATAGATGATCTGCAAGGAAGCGTTCAACTCTGTATCTTTTATATCCCTGAGATATACCATTCGACAAAAATAACATGGTCAGCACTCCTGAAGTTGTTGCTTTGTTGCCCAAATCAATTCAAATTTCAATTTCAATTTGTTCAATTTTGCTTTTAAACTTTTCGTAGAACATATTTGTTGTGTGTGAAGGAAGTTTATTTTTGTCAAAATTCAGCTATTCTTCCGAAAATGTTCTACTTGTTTTTTTGTTTCACTTTAGTGGGAAATGAAACGTGAAACACACACTTTTGGACGAAGCTATACAGTGTAACCAGTCCGGAAATCAGCTTCCTTGTGCATAAGGAGGGCTCTGATTTCGACCGTATTAAGCATTCCTTTTCATTTGATACCACTACATATGTGTGACAAATAGATGGCAACCAATGAAACTCTTTGCCTCGAAGCCAACTCAAAGTGATCTACAGTGAAAGGGGCAAGGGGAATTACGTTGAATAATTCTAAAAACCTAGAATGCCCATGCACAATAAATTTCCGGGCAACTATCGCAAACAGATAACCAAAACCCATAAGGAAACATGGTCATGTATTTAGTATTTATTCATTGAACCAGACCAACGTGTTGAGTTCTTTTCGTCTCCCTTTCACGAAACATCTTAGCAAAAGTTACTGTCTGGATTTCTCCAGAGTTTCTTTCCGAAAGCCAACTTGCATAGTTTAAAACTCTCTGGTGAAGCTGCCAGTGCAGATACAGGATCCGCTTCTAAATTACCTGATGAATTTTCTCCATTGATTGAAGAAGGTGGTTATGTTCCACAGCAAATATTTATCGTCGATGAGACGGGCTCATTTTGGAAAAGGATGCCCGCCCGAACATTTAGGAAAAGACTACCTGTCCATAAGGCATCCAAAGATCGGTTCACTTTATTACTGGGTAGGAACGCATCTGTTCTGTAAGCTAAAGCCTTTAATTGTGTACAAGTCTCAAAATAAGCGGGCCTTTAAGGAAACAAATAAAGCTCTATTACTCGTAAAATGGCGGTCTAATAAGAAAGCCTGGGTTACTGGTGCTATTTTTCAAGACTGGTTTACGAACCACTATATCCCAGCGTTGAAGGACTATTTAAAGCGAACAAATTTGGCAAAGAAATGCGTCTTTGTGAAATGCGTCTTGGGTTAAATGATCGGTTTCGAGGCTAGGCCAACACTCCAGGAGTTCTGTAAAAATTTCATTATATAATAAAGCAATTATTATTTTTATTTTTATTTTTTTATAATCTGCGCGCGCCGAAGGAGATATGAAATGCACGTTGGCTTTGAATGTTTGAAGGGCGTAGTGATGGATAAATACAGAGCTTTTTAGATCATTCCACATTCGTGTTGTTCGGCTTATAAATGAATCCCTATATTTGACAGTACGACCGAAGTTTGGCTTTAGGGTAAACTGATGTGCATTCGAAGCATGTCGCGTATTGCGGGTGAAATTTTGAAGGGGAGGAATGCAACTGGCTATTTCTCTGGAGCATTTTTTATTAAAAAAACGATAAAACAGGGAGAGACAGGAGTCATTTCTCCGATGTTCTAGTGAATGAATGGAATTCACAATGTCTCTATCACCTATAAGTTTTAACGCGCGATTTTGTACCCTATCAAGAATGTGCAGAACGGTCTTGGCTGTACTGGACCAGATATGGGCGTTATATTCCAGCTTAGGGCGGATGAATGCCTTATAAATTGAGGCCAGATCAGACGGGGTAAAATATTTCTTGCACTGTTTAAGGAATCCTAGACATTTTGCAGCATTTTTGGCGACCTCGAATATGTGCTCGTTCCATCGAAGATGGTTATTGCTATTGGAAAGCAGCTATTTACTGCGCAAAAACTATTTGAATGAATAATATGTACATACATAGTAAATAATCTTTTGCAATCATTATGAAATAAAAATAATTTCTTTACTTACTCCGCTAACCGCACTTTTTTTTCCACTTCCCCCAAGAATTTTGTATTAACGCACAAGTTCAATAAATATGTCCATGTTGAACGAGCGATTCGCTAAACTGATTCAAAATACTTTGATTGTATTTTTTCGTTGCTCGCCGTCGCTTCTAGTCGCTTGCAGTCGCTCCATTGGCTTTTCGCTAAATCGCTGCGCCATAAACACCTCCATATGTACGCATGTAATTGATCGCTAGAAGCGAAACTCATCGCGTTGCGCGACGCGAATGCGCTTCGCCATAAACACAGCCTTAAGTTTTAAGCGCCGCAAATAATGCTTCCAATCTATTGTAATATCTCTGCAAACTTGAAATTTCAACATCCCATGTACTTTTTATAAACAACGAACAGATATGATTCGAACAACTAACCTGCCGTTGTTCGACTGTAATAAATAAGTGAATGACGATTATGTTCGATAGAGAAGTGCCAGAATATGGAATCGTAATTTTTGCATTGCATTTTGTCCTTGTTTTAAACTACAAAGGAAGCATTATAATGAAGTGACTGAATCAAAGATCCGTTTTAAAACCAAATAACGCAAAAAGGAATAAAGTATTCTTTATTCCTTTTTTTATTATTGTTCTTATTTCTTTTTTATTCATGTTGTGGTTTACGATTTCAGTTTAAAATAAAATAAAAAATATTAAAGATTTCAATGAAATCTTTTTCTTTTTAAAAATTTTGGACTAAGCCATTATGTATGAAGTACAACATCGGTTAAATGGCCGCCACGGGAGTTTTTGGCTGTGTTGCGGCTATAACTTCAAGAATATTGGTTTTGAAGTGCGCCAAAGTTTGGAGATTGTCTGCATAGACACGATCTTTACTCTTGCCACCTTTTTAGATGTTGAAGGTGCTTTCAATAACGTTAGTGCTGAATCGATTCAGGAAGCTCTGTCCTGACTGGGTGTAGCGGAGTTTATTAGCAAGTGGATAGTGACTATGCTAAAAACCAGAATCATTCAGTCGACACTCATTAGTAGTGTTTCCACCATATGCGTTGTAAGGGGAACTCCTCAGGGTGGGGTTATCTCTCCTCTTCTTTGGCTTATGGTAATCAACAAAATTCTGTGTAGGTTTGACCGAGACGGAGTCAAAGTTGTCGCGTATGCGGATGATGTGGTAGTGTTGGTATCGGGGATGTTTCCTTCAGTGATCAGTGAGATTATGGAAGGTGCCTTGAATAAGATTAGCACATGGGCCACTGGATGTGGACTTAGCGTCAATCCTAGCAAAACTGAACTGAAGAAGAACCAAAATACCGGTTTTCACGCCTCCACGGCTTAATAACCAATTACTCTCTTTATCATCTAGTGCTAGGTACCTAGGTGTGGTACTCGACCCTAAATTAAGCTGGAAGCTTAACATTGAACAGCGGGTAAAGAAAAAAAACGGCCACAAAAGCATCCTTAATCTGCTACCTCGGGAGTTGGCGGCAAATCTGACCGACTACATAATTCCCAGGGTGAACTTTCGCAATGATGTTACGGTGAGATTCCCATCCAGGGCGGAATGGAAATGTGGCGCGGTGACAAACGACTTCAAAACAACCATTTTCACTGACGGGTCGAAAATGGACTGAAAATCTCTAGTTCATTCCATCTATTCAATTTATGCAGCGTATTCCAGGCGGAAATTTTTGCTATACGGGAGGTGTACCGTCTCCTCAAACATACATCGATACAACTTAAGACCATAGCCATTTTCATTGATAGCCAGGCCGCTATCAAAGCCATCGTATCTGCGGCTTCCTCCTCCAAACATGTTGAACAATGCAAGGAGCTGGCCGCACTCGGTCATCGGTCTAGGATCAGCCTAATCTGGGTGCCTGGTCATAGTAACATTGACGGAAACGAAAGGGCCGATGAATTGGCGAGGCAGGGATCTGCCCTTGATTGCTCCCGTGCGGAGGAGGTCAACATTCCGTTAGGGGCTTTTAAGGGCAGAATCGAGGGTTGCAGAACTGTGTCATATCCAGGCAGATGTGGCCCAAGTATAACTGGCGCAGAACACAAGAGCTACTAAACAGAAACCGGGCAAATATTGCTAGAGTTCTGGCAATTAGCACTGGCCATTGTCCCATAGGGGTCCACGCAGCCAGACTGGGCATTACAATCCTTCACTTCATTTGTAAGTATCCGGCCCTTTGTAGGGTCAGACACAGTACACTTGGTATATACCTTTTTGATAATATTAGTGAGTTAGCGGAGACAAGCATCGGGGACCTTATCAGTTTCCTTAATGCCACGGGGTGGATTTAAATAATCCTTTCTCTCCTTCCCACAAGTCCAACGTCAGTTTTTTTTTTACAACAAATTAAGTCACTTGAGTTGTGGTATTAAAACGGCGCCTTTGCGCTAATTATGTTTGAGCATAGTATGCTGTCACAACTACACCTACCTACCTACCTACCTGATCTCATGATCTTGGTGGCCAATTGATGTCGCCAAATCTCAAAATTAAACAGCCGAGAAAATGTTCGTGTAATTCAGCCAAATTAGCCAGTGTTGTGTGGCGCATTGCCCCATCCTGTTGAAACCAAAAAAATGTTGGTTGTCATTTGACCATAGCGCAGATAATTCTCCTTCATCGTTTTCAAAAAGTACGGTCCGATCACTCCGCCAGTCCACAGCGCCAACTGAGGTACTTACAGCGACATTACAAACACTACCGATTTGTAGGAATTTGATAATTGTGTTTCGAATTGTTGGAAGATTATGAAAGATTATGATGACCATAATCTCTCCAAATATTAGAGAACTGTTATTTTTGAAGTAAGACGCATCAATTTAAATGCGTTGATCGGCCATTAATCCATATTGTAAAATAATAAAGAAAGAACTAACTACCTGTCACTATGGATGACAGATGGATTTGACAGATGTGAAAGGGATGTGAAATCCCAACCTCGAAATGAATAACACAATATTTTCATTATATATACAGAAGTATATCTTTCTAAAAAAGTAGTGTGACATTAATGACATAAATTAATCTCCCTAAGCTTATGCAGATGTTAAATAAAAGAACTTGTCTTTTTGTTTTTTTTTAATCAAATGAAACTTTCTTTCTCTCGTAATTTTCCAAACATGGCACTTCTATTTCGTCTTCTAATTATAGGCACACATTTGGATTTTCTTTAGAGAATTTAATTGTATTTCTGTGTGCTTTTTGCCGTGTCTTTTAAAAGGGCTCGGGGGTCACTATTACCCCCGAGCTGCAAAAAGAAATATAATTCTCTAATGCATTTAACTTGTAACTTGCGTTCTTATCCCATTTGTTTCATCATGTAGATTTGTTTTCTGCTACAGACTCAAAGTTGCTTAAATTCATTATATCCCTGAGAGACAAAAAAAAAAAAAACACAAAATAAACAAAACAAGAAAATTAAAACTGAAGCAAATTGCATTATCTCATCCACTCAACTGGCTCGTATTCGCCGTCTTCCAGCCCTCAGTGATTATTAATATAATTTTCAGGAAGGGCACACCCAAGCATTCATCGCCTACTCCTAAAAAAAAAATTACGTTGTAATTGGTTTAGAGTTGTTTTATAAAGTTTCAAAGTGTGAATGAATACATTTTTTTTTTTTAACAAAATATGCAGTAAAAACAAATCAGATGACGCAATAAAGCAAATACTAACTTACCTAAATAAATCTAAACAAATTCTCATAAGTTTTTATCTCTCTATCTATTTTCAGATAAGAATTCGAAATCAATGGCACTCACTATAATCAAAACTGTATCTTCCAAATTCAACGCCAACAAAATTACTAACTAAGCAGCACCGAATCCCATCGATACAAAATGAGAAAAATCAAATCAGATACAAAGAAATTTACTTACTATTGAAAAAGAAAAAAATAAAAATTATGTACTTCGTTCCCAAATCAACTTCCGTAGTTAGAAAAAAAGGCTAAAACAATTTGAAAGAAAGAAAAAAAATCTTATCTGACTGAAAATGATTTGAATTATGATAAATTTAAATAAAACGACAAATTTTCTATTTCTATAAAAAAAAAATTTCGTAACAAATAAAAAAGGAAAAAAAAAACTTTCTGTAAGATTCGCTATGTAAAAATTTAATTGTAAACAAAAAAGTTAACCTTAAGTATTTTATTTAGTAAAATTGTTTTTCGTTAACAAAAAATACTAAATTTTAACTAAAGTTAAAACTAAAAAAAAAAATTGTTTAAAATTATTTCCTAATTATAAGCGGAAGTCTTCCACTATTGTTATACTATAATAGTAAAATCAACTAAATTAAATATAACTTTAAGTAAAACATTAAAAAAAAAACTAAAAAAAAAAGAATTGTTTAAATATCTTTGGTTTGTCGTAGGATTAAATAGTATAAAATAAATTTATTTATATTAAATTGTATAAAAATAGGTTTCGCTCGCTATAGGCAAATAAAACCAAATAAGGAAGAATGTGCGTGTAAATTATTGTAAGCATACAAATAACTAAAATGTTAGAAAAATTATTGTAAATATATAAATTAAATATCATACGAAAACCTATTTTTTAATAGAAAAATGATTAAACTCTTCGTGTTATGTGTAAAAGATCGTTTTTTTTCATTCTTAGTAACAGATAGTTATCTTAAAGATATAATTAAATAATAGATACTAAAATTAGACAACAATGATATTGAATTAAGATTTTTATAACTTTCATTAATGAATTAGAAAAATGTAAGTACTATCAACCAGCTTTATAATGTTATTTTCTTTTAGTTTTACTTAATTTACTTATATTTACCCACTTCATTGTTTGAAAATTAGAATATTTTATGTCTTACCATATTTGAGTGCAATTGGAGTACGTGCAGTAGGAATTTTTCTTAAGAGTTCACAGAAACTCATAAAATTATTAAGCTTGATACGACGAAAGGTTGTACAGTAACATGTAGTGAAAAACACGAAATTTGTTCGACGGTGTCGATCGGCGCTATGTAAAGAAGTAACATGTGTATACCAGTAATAACTGTATAAAATTTCAACTCGAGCGGATAGAACCTTTTGCTTGGGCAATCGATCAACATTTTTAAGTCTTTGTTTCGTATAAAACAATTAAGGGTTCTACCACTTCAGACAATCAAATTATGTTGATGGAAATTACATTTTTTACCAATTTGAACTAAATGTACGACATCTAAGATGATAGTTATATTGGATTTTTTGGCGCCTTAATTAATTCGTCATGAATCGAATTTCAGAAATACAAAGCATTGCCGTGTCTGCAAATAAAATATATTGCATACAAAACATTGATTTTTAATGCATTTTAGGCACTTTAATTTTTACTTCCACCTACATAAATATGTAGATGGCCGTATCTTCTGAGTGTGGTGTCGTGTTTTACGAGTAATGGCAGCCCATGGGAAGTATTGATTGCGTGAACATTTTTGATTCCAAGAATTTTATCAATTATGTTACCTTTTACTATGGATATTTCCAACTCGGATGAGGTAAGTTTTAAAGAAAATATGTAAACCGCAAACATTTAATATGTTTATTTTATTTCCATGCTGTAAGAAACTGGAAGTATGGTGACGGGGTCGAAAATCTAATTGATTAAAATTTGGCTTATTAAGAACGTGCATAATAAATACCCTTCGATATATTTTTTTGATTTCTGTGAGATATTTTGACCCAAACTCTTTCAGCCACACTGGTTGCTTTACTATTTAGAAATTTGAGAAAAAAAATCTACCTGTTTTGTCGAAAACAGTTCTATAGAACACATGTGCAAGATGAAGTCTTGGAAAATTGTCAAAATAATTCCTTTTTTGATTTATAACACATTTTTCCAAGTACATGCGATTCAGTCGTGCAATCGTTTTGCATACATTTGAGGAATAAAACTAGAAAAGAATTAGTTGTTAGTTACCTGAAGCCGGCAAGTTGGAAATAAATTCCATTCAGTGGCTTTTAAAGTATAGAGAGGGCAATGAGACCACTATGTCCATCAGATGGCGGATAAAATATGCCATCCCAAATTTCCAAGATTGTTGTATATCATGGTTATTAGAGACAAACTACAAGTCGCAGACACAACCGGTACTCAACTTCTAGTGGACTGTGTTGCCATGGACTTTCAGAGAAAAAATAAATACTGTTAAAGAACTGACCCACACATGAACGCCAATATTTGGTAGATGAATATTGGCGGCTGGGGAGCTATGGACGGACAAAATTATAAGATCGACTTTGTTGCAATTATCTACAGTAAAGGCGGTGATGAAAGTTAAAGATATTAGTATAGATGTACATTTGCAGCGAACTTCCAAAACGTTATGTTACTTATATGACTTAGACGGTCTTGACCAAAATTGATAAAACAATGTTTCACACATGTGAGAATACTAAGCTTTGGAGAAATGTAGAACCAAATTTTAATAAATTTTTCCAAAAAGATTGTGTATACTTTTACGAAAACTCAATCATTGGCTCTTGAGTTTAGGCATATCAACGACAATTTGAAGCTTTGAAATAATGTGCGTTAAAAGATTTAGAGAAAATTATCATGACTGGTTTATTACTGTCACAGATGAAGAATTTATTTATGTTTTTCAACTCGGTTTATACTACTCTGAATTTCTGGGCAATAAGGGAAGCTACAGAAAAGTGGCGTTGTAATCAAAAAATGTCCACAATGAGATAGATTTAGGTACTGCATTCGATTTGTATAAAAATTATAATTACTTTCATAATGAGTGAAAAGTATCTTAAAGTATACGTTGTAAATATGAGAGCTAAGGGGGGCTACATGGGTATGGGAAACTGGTGCAAATGTCCATATTCTCTGAAAAACAAGATCAAGAAAACTAGGCCTCGGATAAACTTGTAAGTTTTAGTCATGTAAGTAACTTCTAGACAACTTACGAATGTAAACAATACCGTAGACCAGTTGCAGTCAATTTTGCTGGTTCTCTTCTAACAGTGGTTTCACCGCTGAAACCAAATAAACCATTTCTTATGAGTGATCTTTTGTTAAGAAATCTCAAAATATAGTAGAATCTGCAACCCTCATTTGTATCGATTGGACAAACCCGCACGGGTAGCTATGAATAAACAAATCAACAGCACTGAGGCTATACAGCAGTGGTTCGCAACCAGCGGGTGGCCGAAGTACCAATATTAAATAAATTTGGATATACTCTAGAATTGCTCTCATATTTCAGCAATGCTTGGGAGGTGAAAATTCGTATATTTGCAATCGATTTTAATATTTATTATACAATATTATAGATATTTTCTTTTGTATAGCTTAGTATTCTGTTCAAGCAAAATGAAAATTGCCATTTGATGCAAAGATATTACCAGATTGTCAAGAAAATGTTGTCATTTTGTTCTGTTGCACCATTCATTCCCTCACTCTATCGCCTTTGCACTGCGAATAAGAACTTAAATTACCCAAAACAAGAAACTATATCCTTCGCTTTATAAGTTCTTGCTCGGGTATAATGAATACTAGGCTCACAAAAATGTATGCACAAAGGTACTGTGGATGTTTGTACCATCGAAAAATGTTTCATTAGGTTTAAATTCGGTGATATAAATCTTAAAGACGAAGTTCAGGGCCAGGCTCCAGTGCAAACAAAAACGTATTTTGTGCATCTGGTGGGATTGTAGTGGCCCAATCGACTGAGAGTTATTAAAGACAGGCCAAAGGTTAGAGCAGATTTCAACTGTAAACATCTGATCCATTTGAAGAAGCAAATTCATCAGCTTTGTCATGCGCTTCACAGAAGGAAAGGTGTTGTTTTCTAAGATGACAATCATGGGCTACATATTGAGGACGAGGCAGAATCTCCAGACAGACCCTTACTTATGAAGTTCTGCCTCATCATCCATACCTGGCAATAAGCGACTACCAACTTTTCCTACCCTTGCAGAACTGTCTCTATGGAAAATTCCAAAATCTTTTCAAGTTCAAGTTTTAAAATTTTTAAAAACTGCAGTAGGAGCGTCGTGTGATTTTTCGCACCACTAGCTAGAAATACTTAGAAAAGCCTAAAATAAACAAAAATGTACATTCATCCAATTGCACAGATGAGGTATAAATTTGGGATCACAAAATCTTATTTTCAGTTAGGATACCTAAGACTTAATATTTTTGTTATAATTTCATATTCCTTTGGTTTCGGATAAAATGCAACAACGAATTCATGGTGCTATGTTTATTGAAATACCATTTCATAAAAAAAGGTTTCCCTTAAATAAAAATTACAAATTATTTGTTCATTAAAAAAAGTGATCCACTAAAAGCCTTAGTTTTGTTATTATTTCTCCTAAACTAGAATTAATTTCATATTTTATTTGTTATTGAAACAGTTAACAAAACCAAAATCACTATTCACTTTTTCGAATCGATAACCTGGAGCCCGATTATCGGTTTGTTGAGTGATATCAAACGGTTTGTATACATTTGTTATATAAAACAAACGATTGTATTAAGTGGTTTTAATGCCTCACTTCAAACACAGTGGGGCCTCAAAATCTCTACGAAGAATCAAAATACATCTCTATTTAGTAGGCTAGAAGAAAACCAATGTAAATACTAAAAATTCATCATAGAGATATATTTTTCATTCAAACCTAAACCAGTAAAGCATAGTAATAATATTAAAAAAACCCATATTCTAAAAATGAACAACAGCAATTTTTTTCTAAAACATAAAACAAAAAACCTACAAAAATCATTTATATATAACGATGTAAATTAAAAAGTTAAATGTATATTCTCTATAGATATATAAATAAAAATAAAAATAGATTCACTTATAAATGGTACACTATGAGCTAGTATTTTCTGTATAACACATTAAAAAACATATATGAATGTTATCTACTGTCTAGGAAAAGAAAAACTATCTACATATAATACATTGTATTAGTAACTTTTTTTCTATAAATAAAATATGTAAATATTGTAAATTCTTGTATAGCCCAAATCTAATTGAAAGAGTTATATATAACTCAAAATAAAATTAACAAGAATGTATTTTAGAAAAAAAGACACGGAGAAGCAACAATGTTTTCAAAACTAATATTTATATTTAACATTATTACAATGTCAAAGGAATTAAATTGTATATTAAAAGAGATTTAATATGAAAACACTAGAAATTGTTTAAATTCAATTGAAACTTATGAATAGTTTTCCTTATACAGTTCTAAATATGACTTAAGTAAATTTCGTTAGGAAAAAAAAAAACTATTTAAATTGAAGATGAAGAAACAAAAAAAAAAGAGAGAATAACATTATTATAAGAAATTTTTAGATATTTACAATATGTTAAGCTGTCTTCTAAGGACAAGAATAACAAAACATGAAAGAAATTAATACAAACGTTTTAAAATTGCTCTTATTACTAAAATAAAATAAAAATTATGTCCTAAAAAAAGTCTTCTTTTTTTTAAAAAATATTTTGTTCACTTCAGTCGAAAGATGATATTTCGATTTTAAAACAAAGAAATGAACAAAACAAGTGCATTATTCCTATGTGTCGGAAACGGTGGTGTTATCCCGAGAACTGCGAAAGTTTGCGGTCCGCAACTACGACTTACGACTATCACTTTCGTGATAAAGTTAACATAGGCAATATCTTGATTTAAAGAATCCTACATATGTAGGTGCTCCACGATTTTTTTTTTTTTTTTTGTAATCTCTCTGGAAAGGCCTGTTGGTTCTGCTCTTGAATAGCTGCAGATTAGAAGCTTCGGGAAATATATCTGTTTGGAGTAAATTCCAAAATTTACTCGTCATAAAGCACAAAGAATTTTGATATAAAGATGTTCGCACCGTTGCCACGTGAACACTAGTGGCTTGCCTAGTAGTCGTATTTCTAAGGGTTTTTCAATAGGGACATAACAATTTTGTATTCTAATACAGACGCATTCTTAATCTTTTTTTTATGATCTGTCAATGTCAAAATAACAAGTTTTACATTACATTTTTATTATGGTAAAGTTCACGAAAGACCGAACTTTGGAAATTATTAAAAATTACTACCGAAATTCTGCGGTGGTCGCAGCTTTAAGAGCGCTTACTTCAATTTTGGATCGTAATAATTGTCCCACCAGACAGGCAGTACGTGCTATAATGGATAAAATCGAGTTAACGTATTCACTATTGAATATTCTTGTGCCAGTGAGACATCACACCGGTCGAAGTACCGAAAATATCGCAGCCGTAAGTGCTTCAGTTCAAAATGAGCCAAATCAGTCGATTCCAATCCATTCACAGGAATTGAGAATCTCTCAGTCCACATTGTGTCGAATTTTTGAGTAAAGATTTTGGCCTACATCCTCACAAAATCAAATTAACTTCAGAACTGAAGCCTCTTGATCATTTGAAGCACCGCAACTTCTTCGATTGGGTATGCAAAAGTTTGAAGAAAATCCTGAATTTCATCTTCAGCGATGAAGTTCATTTTTGGCTTAATGGCTTTTTCAATAAGCAAAATATGCATTATTGGGCAGCAACAAATACACATGTGCTTCAAGAGACTCAATTGCATCCACAAAAAGTGACAGTGTGGTGTGGATTTCATGCCGGAGGTGTGATTAGACCAAGCGAACAACGTTAGAGGAGGTCAGGAACAACATCGAACGCGGAATTGCCAACGTTCCGGCCGATATGTGTGGAAAATTGGCTCCAAAAATCGATCGCTGCAAAAGAGCTCGCGGTGGTCATATGAACGAGATCGAATTCTGTACTTAAATCTGACATATGTACTATATCTGGAATAAATTTCAGCTCGATATCTCAATTATTCTGTGTGTCATTTAAATATAAAATTGTTGTGTCCTTATTGAAAACCTCTTTACAATTTCATATAGACCTTCGGAACATCTAATACCTACATATGTTTGTTAAAAACAGCCAGAGGTCTGCTACCAGTTTTCGTGATAGTTTTTCCAATTGTTATGTTTTTCAGCAGCTGTCAAAGTTACCAATGACATCCAGCTTTCAAAATATTCCGTAAGGTTCACCATTTCATCATGCATCGTTTGACGCTTCCCGAATGTGTGGAAATTATTAAAAAATATTATCGAAATTCCGGCTCAGTTGTAAATACGCAACGTGAATTTCGTCGTGAGGTCAGTCGTCATCATGCCTTCAGTGCGCAGGCAATTCGTCGCACCGTGGAATAGTTTGAACGTGAGTACACTCTTTTGGACCTTAAGCCACCAACCGGATAGAGATCGGTGCGAAGTGAAGAAGACATAGCCGACGTAGCGCCAGTATCGAAGGAGGCCCAGAAATGTTGATTCAGCTGAATTGGGCGGTTGGATATGGGCCTACATCCGTATAAGATTGTGGTAATGCAAGAATTGAAACCGGACGACCATAGACAACGCCGTGAGTTCGCTAATTGGATGCTGGAAATGTTGGCCGGAGATCCGGATTTTGGCCAAAAAATCTCAGACGAGGCCCCTTTTTTGGCTCTGTGGATATGTCAACAAGCAAAATAGCCGTTATTGGAGCGACCACAATCCACAAATGTTCGAGCAAACATCAACTCACTTTCGAAATGAGCAAGGAGACACCGTTACCGATTTTCTGTGGCCAAAGCTCAACAACATCAATATATCCGAGCTGTGGTTCCAACACGCTACATGATGGTGCTACATGCCAGACAAGTGACGAAACGCTCGAAGTGGTGAAGGACGAAATTGGCGACTAGGTCATTTCACGGCGAGCGTTCATCAAATGGCCACCGCGATCATGCGACTTGACACCCCTCGATTATTTTCTCTGGGGCTACGTCAAGTCCTTAGTCTATGCTAACAAGCCTACCACTTTGGATGAGCTCGAGGCCAACATTCGAGACGCTATTGCTGGGATAACGCCGCACACCGAGTCATCAAAAATTGGACCGACCGCTTGAAGCACTGCCAGCGAATCCGGGGCAGGCATTTAAACGATGTGCTATTCCATACATAATGGCATGAATGTAGCTTCGAAATAAAGCTAGAATCAATTTGATATCTCACATTGTTGTTGCTTTATTTAAATTTCTTTTCCTATCGTTCTCGTCACCCTATAATAAAGAAGTTATTTCGCTGTGAAGTATCTCTTTGCTCTAAGCAACTAGCTGAACTTTATGAACACCGATTTTGCGATGTTGGATATGTCACCGCGCCATTATACATCAAAGCTGATTGTAACGCCTTGATTACAAATTTGTGAATTTTGTTTATTTACGAAGAGGGGGGTCGCAGACTTTCTTAAGTACTATTGGTTTAAATAGGAACTTCTATTTAAAGACATCTTAAGTATTTAGATCATTTTATAGCTACAATGATCAGGAAGTAGATAGTTTCTAGAACTACAATTTTGCTAGTTGCTGCGTTACTCGCTAGTTTTGTTACAACCACTGGTTTTTTTGCAACCTCTCCTCTCACCACTACTATGGTTTATGCATCAAACCAAAACAACGTAATAAATTTCATAAAAATTTATTGAGTGGTACTTAAGTAAGCCGCGTTACGATTTGTGAAGATTTATGAGACTTTTAGACAAAGTCAAATTAACAAGCCAAGTTATTATTAATTTCATCAAATGCTTCTTGCAAAAAAAAAATAGTACAAATTAGTAGGTAGTGGATCAAAAATAGTAAGGTACAAATTTTAAATAATATTTTAACGAGAGAAAAGTAACTCGAATATGTTTTAAGTCTCTCTCCATATTCAACTATTTTCAACTGGCACTACGAACGTTTCAGTCTTAATCTACAAGCTAAATTTAATTGAAATCTGTTAACGAGTTCTTGAGTCAGGCCGCTAATCAAAATGATTTATATATTTTTGAACATACTTTGTGGATGTAAAAATCCAATCCAAACCACAGCAGTGTTCTTCAGTATAAGACCTGCTGATGTTATCGTTTGCACAAATTTCGCATGTGTTACAATAAGAAAATGATTACCTCTCTGCAAAGGCATCATACAGAAAGACAGAAAATCTGTGTGTATCCCTGAACATAAAAACTAAGTATAAGCGAAGATGGTCTATTTAGAGGTCTAGGCCTATATCACCTAAAACATGGGTCCATTGGAAAGTCATTCCTCCAGGATAATTAAGAACTATTCAATAAGCCCGTGATCGACATCGCACATTCACCGAAGATAGTCATGGCTCTGTGGGCAATGAATAGCTTCCCCCAAATGAACATCACAGTGGGTCTACGTTGACTTAACTGTAATTTAGAGGAGATTATCACCCCTTCGCCGAACCCACTTACCGAGCCTAATGTATGCTGTACCTTTAGTGCTCACATTATTCCCTTCATATCGTCGAATAGGTATAACGTCCGAAAAATTCAAAAATGTTCTTCATGCCAGATTTAATTCAATTCTCTAATTTTCGAGTACTTCAAGTTAATAGAAAAATTAAATTTTATCGTCATCCTAACCCATGGCCGTTTGCAACACAATACTTTTTGGTGATGAATAGGGGTTGATTTTGAGTAAAAATATTGTTTTTCCACAAACATTATACGAAAAAAAGTGTGGTTCGGTTTTTATATTCGCATTCCACTGGCAATTCTTTATAAACCTTTGTTTCATAGGTACGAGTATCCATTATTCCTGTGTCCATACCTTAGGGACTGTTGTTTCAACGTTAATCAAATCCAAACAAGAGAATTATTATTATGCAGTGTTTTATATGTTACACCTCTGCTTTATGTTTTTAAATTGCACATTTTCCTCTTGAATACTAGAATGTTTACATTTTGTTTGCCAGTGCAATTTAAAAGCATTGTAATATTTACTTTAATTAAATTATTTCTTTAAAATATGGGAGCCACAATAAATATATGTATACCTAACATAATGTATGTTTTTAGAAATGCAAAATATTAATTTCTCTTTTAGTTTTTGAGGACATTGATGGTTGATGTCTTAAATTTAGTCTCAAATTCACTAAAAAATTAAAGCATTATTACATGTTCCTATATGGATTGTTTTGTATTGTTTTCTTGAAGAAATTCGAACTCGAAATTTTGCTTAATCTTGGTATTACTATTTATAAAAGAGACTCTCGAAAAAGTGTATCTCGCAGTTCTGTATATCTGTATATTGAACTGCAGCCTAAACGGCTGGACCGGAATCACTTCAATCTTCACATCTGGGGTTCGTGGGCACATTTTCAGAAGCGAAATGGAAATTCTTATAAAGAGTGTCCAGCGGAAAATTTTCATGTTTAGTATTAAATAAAAAAAAAATACAGGGTTATCCTCATATTTTATTTATACAAAATGGTGTTTGACAATGCGGATTTTATGTTTTAAAAACAATATTGTCTAAATGCCATCCATTCCTCTCCACACACTCTTACAATCGGTCTCTTAAATTTGTGAACATGCGAGAGCAAAGCATTGGTTCAATGGCAGCAACTTCACGGCGGATATTTTTTTGTAGGGCTGAATTGTTCTGCGATTGTTGCTGTAAACCGTCGACTTAAGGTGTACACATAAAAAGTCGTAAGGTGTGGTGACATGGGTACCGGGGCATGGAAGTGTACCAAGCAACGAAAAAGACACATGAACTAGCAAGGAAAGTAGCGAGTGACACAGAACTGAATCCTGTAAAGACTATAGGGGTCCCTCTGACAACTATTAAGTTAAGAGTTATGGTGAGTCTTTTAACAGGGTACATCAATCTCAATAAATACTCGTTCAGACTCGGGCTAGCTCATACAACAATCTGTGCCAACTCTGAGGAGGAGAAGGAATATATAGAACACTTCCTCTGCCGCTGCCCTGCAACAACGAGGTTAAGACTGAAGATACTGAGATCCCCAAGGATACCGGATCTAACACAGCTCAGTAAGAAAGGAATCGGTGATATAGTGGAGTAGACGATTTCCCGATCATTATAGTCTCCATTTTGATACTTCCCCTGATCCTAATACCTACATCCTCTCTCAACACATAATTCTCATATTACAATACTTTTCCTACAGCTCGACAGACGAGGGGAACACAACGGGCCCAGTGGAGGCCTAAGTGAAGAGCATAAGATCGCCCTCTGAAACCAACCAACCAACCAAGGTCCGGTGACCGAGGTGCCCAGTCTATGTCTCCGTACTTGCTGATTAATTTATTGGGAAAAATTACCCTCAGCTTCTCCAATGAAACTCTAGCGGTGTGTGGAGTGGTTCCGTCTTGCTGGAATTGTATTCTGTTGTTGAACCCGAGAAACAGCTGCAGTTGCGGTAACAAAAACTCGTCGATCATTCGGCAATACACTTCAGCAGTGACTATCTCTCTCTGGTTAGAGAAATAAGGGCCAATAATCCCTCGGGCAGAAATTGCACACCACACTGTCGTTTTTGGACAATGCAAACATTTTTGATAGCGTTCACTACGGTTGCAGGGGCACCAGTATCTCATGTTCTGTTTATTAACATACCCATCGATATGAAAATGTGCTTCGTGAGTAAACAATATATTTCCAAGCGTTCCTGCGTTCCCTTCGAAAACGTTCCAGTATCGTTCTCGCTAAGGTTTCTCGTAAAGAATAGCTAGTCATTATCGTTGAGAAACTGTATGATTTGCATTTTGTATGGGTGAAACTTTAATTTCTTTTTCAAAATAACATGCACTATTGATTTTTTTTATTCCAGTACAGGCCGCAATCTTCCTTATCGATTTACGGTATTTGCACATAAATTCGCATCGAACTCGAGCCACATTTACTGGCGTCGCTGCTGACGTTGATGGCCCGGAGGATTTTGGTTAGCCGTTGTCCCTTCTTGTCTAAACTTCAGAACCAACAACGACCAGATAAGTTGCGTGTTCAATCCGTCACTTACTCGTCGAATATTGAAGTGAGTACAAAATGCTCGACACGCACGAACCAGCGCTCCCGACCATTGACTCATTTTGACTGGAAAATCCGCAAATCACGCGCGTCGAACGGCACCCCTCTCGCTTACTTAACCCTTTTAGTTTATGAGCAAGTACAATTTAAACTTTAAAATTTTCTGCTGGACACCCTTTGCTAACTTCAAAATTAATGGTACTAAACTTAGGACAAATTTTGGAAAGTACAATTTTCTCGGAAACAGCTCAAAGGAATTTGATAAAAATGCATATCTGAGGTAAAATGGATGTTTGTAATCGGACTGCATAGTAAGTTGTTGGCTAAAAAATTGAATAAAGGTACTTTTCGCTAATGGATTACATACCAAGTTCTTTGCTAAAAAAATGAATTATGGTACTAATGAGCACTTCCGTAAATTAAAACAAATAAGGAACTTAATATGACAATTGTAGTCATAGCCGAGAAAAAGCCAATTTTTTTAGAAGCAATTAATGAGTAAACTACCGCTATACACATTTTTTAGCAAAAACCTGGTACGTAAAAACCTGTTTACTTTAACTCAAATATACTTTAATATGATCGAAATCGTTGCACCCGTTTTCGATAAAATCAATTTTTTTTTCGAAATCACTCAATCGAAATTGCAATTTCGCTTCGAATTGTGATCCTATGGATCTTAGATATGTATATAGTTTAAAAGAAATCTGTACAGCCACACAGACAAGCAGAATTGGCAGACCCACTTTTTCGAGTTCCTTTATATTAGTAATATCAGAATTGATTAAAATTTAGAGTTCAACAATTTCCAAGTAACCAATACTTGGCCTATAGTTGGAAGTAAAAATTAAATATCGGGTTAGGCGCTGAACAGAATGCTTCCATTCAACGGTTCGTACGGAACGAATCGGATTGGAAGCATATCCGCATTTTAACCGTAAACACTTTTCACAACTTTTCTATAGAAAGCTCTATAACTTAATGGAATACCATTTTGTTCTATTTCGTGCGGTTATGCCAGTATTTTAAAGGAAAAGTTGCTCAGCGTCGAAACAATGCGGTAATTTTTTTTTTTGCCAAGAATAACATTTTCACGTAGATTACTCACCCGTGGTAACTTAACTAAACTTTCGGTAAACACGCATAATAGGTGGTTCTAGACAATTGAGAAACAATTTTTTAAACAGGATAAGTAGTTTAAAAGCCTTCCACGAACAGACATTCCGAAATTTCTAATTTTAGAAAATTTAATTAAGCCATAGCTATCTTCGCAAAGGATTACCTTTGCTTTTTTAATAAAAGAAAAATTGTGAAAATCCGCTATGGAAGATATTGTGAAAAATGTGTAATTTGGTATTTTAGGCTTTATACAGGGTGATTAAACTTCAGATGATTAGGTTGTACTACGGCAAGAAACAAATTGTATGGTACGAGTCTAGCAGATTGTTTTGACGCAAACCACTTTAACTCTTTAGCGGTTTAGTGTAAATTAATGCGTCAGACGTTCTTCAAAAGTCAATTGAATTTTTTATCCAATAGTGGGCTTCTTTAAGCGTACGCGTAGGTGGGTGACTTTTTGTCAGGCAACAGTACCTCCAAGTGCATTAAATTTGATGGTGGTGCGCACACGAAGCCGGCAACTTTTAGATAACAAGCAATAAAATCGTAATCACCCTAGCCCATATTTCTGCATGAGAGGCAACGGGGAAGTATCTTCAGTCTGTAAAATATGAATGTGGCTATGTCACATGACCACTTACCTGATTTTCATAATTTATTATTTGTGTATGTTTTGGATTTGTTAAAATCAGTTTGTGGTCATATTAATATACATATGTAGGTTTGAGAGTTTCATGGTTATACAGTCACCCTCTTGTATGCACTCAACTCAACCACGGTGACGTGACAAAACTGTTGCGTGACAGAAAATTAAATCCCACTCTACTAGAAGATTAAATTTTTATGTGCATTTTACATTAATACGGACTATTAATGAAAATTTTGCAATGTATTTTTTATTGATTGAAACCGTTTCTAAGATAGAAACCACGTTAGAATTGCAGATGTACAAAATTATACCACCTAAATCTACTCGTAAATGTGTCTTAATCCATTTGCATTTGCATACTGCCTTCGACAATTTTAATAGAAAAAAAATCAATAAAAAACGTGTCGAAAATTGTGGATAGATTATTAACGCAACATTTTATGAAAAATTATATGAAAATTTGATTTTGAAATGATTTGGCGCATAGAAATATAAACTATTATAGAAAGTGTGGCATATCGTTAGATAGAAAATTAAATTATATTTTGAAAAATATGTATCTCACACATTGATTGCGTAAGACCGTTAAAGAATTAAATCAGTATAAGTGGTTTGAGTCAAAACAAACTTCTAGTCCCCGTAGCTGAGAATAGCGTGGACAAAATCACCTAAATAAGCTTGGAAAGAAGAGTCAAGTTCTAATGACTTTATTATTGCAAAAAGTTCTACAATGTCAAAAGCAAAACAAAAAATAGCAAACAATTTTTCTATGAGAGTCTTTATTGTTTGTAGGTGATCATTTTTATCATTCCCTCGTCTGAAACCAGCCTGCTCTCGTGTCTGGTAGAAGTCCAATTTTTGTCCCAGACGTTTCGTTAATATTTTTGTAAATATTTTTTATATGTGGGAGAGTAAGCTTATTGGCATATAGTTCTCTAGGTTTGTTGTGTCGTCTTTTTATGGATGAGAATTGTAACCGTATTATTTTACTTGGTTGGAATAAGTCTTTTTTCTCACAAGTTTAGTATTCTAGTTTTTTCTTCAAGGAGTATCTCATCCTCTCGTGGTGATTTTTTATTTTTCATCTCTTTGATAGAGTTTCCTGGAAAGTAGAATTTTTTTTTTTTAAGTCTGACGTACCGTTTCCGATAACAATATCCTAATATCATCTGCCATATGCCGGTGAATGCAAATACATCATATCGTCAAATATGTAACTAGATCAATTCAATAAATGAAGACCTGTAGAAAATAAATTTTGCAGTGACTAACTTGGTATACTTTTCTATACAACCTAGCAGTTCGCTTAATTGATGATATCACACTAATATCGAATGGAATTCGATCCAGGTATTTACGAGCAGAATCAGGAGGCAATTCGGGGCACTATTCCAGCATAAGTTTCGCCTTCTCTGAGAGAAAAAAAAAACAAATAAGGAACTTAATATGATAATTGTAGCTGCACAACTTTGAAAAGTTTGTATGCTCTGACATAAATTTCAGCATTACATGCTAACACCATCACTGGATTAAGCTTAAATAACTCCAACATAGTCTTAGGAAATTTATCCACAGATCTCTTTGGCATAAGCGTAATTATTAGGAGCTAGAGCTACTCCACTTTTACCACCACTGCAGCTAAATTTGCAATCTAAACGAGAATGTCTATAACTTGAAAACATGTTTAACGTAAAACTACTTTGATGTCGAACCACCTTAATTCCTACGACGGAATGAGTATAAAAGTTTCTACGGTCTACAGTCATCGAAATTCTATTCAAATGATGGTTCTTCAAGACGTATACATACCTCTTCAAATATGCTCCAAAGTTACGGCAACCCCACTTAACAGGGAATACGTTTCTTGCCCGTTCGATGATAAACACCAAGTAAATTGCAGCATTGTGGATTTCACTGGCCAATATATGTATGTATGTATTATACAAACAAACATTGCTTACCAATTTCGATCAAATTCAACTAGTGCCCCAAGCCTTGTGCCATTCAGATTGGGTCGCTGAAAGAAATACTATCAGCGCGACAGTGGCGACAGCGACATTATGACTGTAACCCAATAAATATGTCATTTTATAAACATAGGTATAAACGACTTTTGCTCTGAAATTAATCGGATTCGAATTAAATTTCATGTCAGACATATTGTTCAACCATTCAATCGCGACTGATTGCTATCTCCTTGCATTTAATTAAATTACTCCAATAAAACAACGCGTTTCAGATAGGAGTTGCAACTACCACTCTGATGTCCTGCAGCAGCAACAAAATTCTCATTAATGTTTGCACTACGCCACATGAAATTTAATATCCTGGCAGATTGCGTCAATAGTTACTTCCCGGCCTCACATCCCTTGCAATTCATTAGACTGTGTCTTGCCTGTAGCTATATAGATACGGTTACCTTAAAATACTACATAGCAGCCTTGTCTACTAGAAGTACACAGTAGCACTTGCGTTTAATTAAATCTCCTATCTCGATCATTACATCGTTTTGCATTTGCATTTTCTTATTCCCTGCGGTGCATCTAGAAACCCATTTTCGATTCAATTCAAATTTCAAATGAGAGTAACAGCAAGAAGACAGTAACAAAGGATATGCAAACTAAAAAAATACAAATAAACAGTGTTAATCAGGTAATTATGTACAATAAAACAGGGCTCTGCAGGAGGCGCTAATGACTTAAAAATAAATCGCTTTGTTCTCACCAAACAAACTCAAAATTATGCGTGATTATACTTCTTTTTTATCATCTAGAGTTACAGCAGATGTGTAGACAAGTTTTCTGAAAATCATCAGAGTCGGATGGAAACGGGGTAATCGCCTTGCTATGGTTTTTGAGCGTTTTTGTCCGAGAAACTTTATTCAAAAAAATATTCATATACACTTCTGAAGACTCCTACTCTAAACTAAAGGAAATCAAAGCGGGATTACCACAAGGCAGTGTATTGGGACCCGTTCTATACCTATTGTACACCAGTAATCTCCCAACGCTGGAAAATAACACTGTAGCTACCTTCGCTGACAACACTACCATCCTGGCAGTTGATAAAGGCAACGAGGAATCAACACAAAACCTACAACTTCCTGTCAACAAAATTCGTAGTTGGACAAAACAATGGCGCATTAAACTAAATGAAGTGAAATCGGTCCATGTTGACTTCACTAACAAAAGTTTGAACTATTTACCAATCACTGTCAACCGACAAATAGTACCATATCCAAACACAGCGAAGTACCTTGGTATGACCCTAGATGCTAAGCTCCGTTGGGAAGAGCACATCAAGAAGAAAAAAGACGAATTAGGAATTAAATACAGAAAGTTGTATTGGCTAATAGAAATTCAGTTCTATCAACGCATAACAAGATTTTACCACAGATAATAAACTACCCAGATGTCGCACGCCTATACACAAAAATGAAGCATATTTTTATCATGGCAGACAACGTGGTAGCAGACAAAGAGTTTTCAGAATAAGTACAACAAATAAAGCTTTTTCTTTTTCCTCACTCCGTTCGCTCGTGTTGGAAAAGTTCTTTTTCTCATCGTGTGTTGTGACATGCAAACGAACGAGGTGAGGAAGATTTTTTTTTAGTGAATTTCGTTTTCATATATCACTTCTTCCCATATGAATGAGACATCTGGGTAGTTTATTATCTGTGATTTTACTATATCAGCAAATTTTAAAACTTGTATGGGTCTATGGTATCCAGGGGCTGTACCAAAAGGACAAACATGGAAATTATCCAACGATTCCAAAACACTGTACTAAGGAACATCGTCAATGCGCCATGGTACATCAGAAATATTGACCTCCAAGTGGATTTTGTCACCAACGTAGTAAAACAAAATGCTAGAAGACATGGAGGAAGACGTCATCAGCATGTTGATATTGAAACATCACAGCTCCTGGATAACACGGACATTGTACGCAGACTCAAACGAATTCAACCATTTGAGCTGGTTTAGATATATACACTTCTGGACTCATTGGAAGCTCAGCTTTAATATGATATTTCGCATGATGGCGGATATCAGATTTTTTGCGGAGGGCTGTCCTCCGCATAAATATTTTTTTTACAATTTTTCCTAATTGGGAAGTACACATACTATTTCAGCAAATGTGGAGAGGGAAGCAGACGTCGTTGGGCTGAAAATTAACTCGGCAAAAACAAAAATGATCAGCCTAGGACCAAACTCATCAACTCATATATGCATTGCTGGACAAACGGTTGAGAGAGTAGAGAGTTTCCAATACCTTGGGAGTTTTGTCTCAACCGATGGCGGAACCGAACTGGATATAGCCAGCCGAATAGGTAAAGCAAAATCTGCATTTGGGATGCTATCCATAGTTTGGCGATGTAATGCAATTAGCTTAAACACCAAGCTACGACTGTTCCGTTCCAACGTTGAATCCGTGTTGCTATATGGATGTGGTACCTGGAGAGTGACCGTCACTATCACGAGGAAGCTGCAAACGTTTGTCAATAGGTGTCTACATTACATCTTAATTATATTCTGGCCAAACCGTATCTCTAACGAACAGCTTTATCAGAGAACGGGCCATGAACCTATAGGCACAACCATACGACGACGAAAGTGGCAGTGGATCGGTCACACTCTCCGAAAGGGTGACAGGTCCATAGCTAACCAAGCGATGCAATGGAACCCGCTTACCCAGGATGGCAGGATTCGCGGCGGTCCTAGGAGTACGTGGCGCAGAACAGTTGAGAAGGAAGCACGGCAACTGGGAAAGAGTTGGGGAGAGCTGAGGCACATTTCCAGAAATCGCACACGATGGCGCGTAGGCGTTGTAGATGCCCTAGGACCCACAAGGGGATACAGGACATAAGTAAGTAAGTATACTATTTCCGTACAAAATTTCACCGCTCTAGCTCAAATGGTTCCATTTGGAATCCATTAGTGTACTATGGATATAACATTCTGGTACGGAACACTAAAAAGCACTCAAATTTGGTGAAAGTATTTTAAAGTGTGAACAATTGTGGACAATTTTATAATTCCACAATCGCTTTAAGCGAAGCAGATAAAGAACGAATTCTCGCTCTTTATGACGAACGTTTTTCAAATAGGCAAGTTGTGCAATATCAGGAAAATATTTTGAGTCGACTTTTTAACAAATTTAGCTCAACGGGCAGCACGGAGAAGCAACGACAAATAACAGCACGGCAAGATCGAGATCTGGAGCGGGTATTCCTTCAAAACCGTTTTTTCAATAGCAAAAGAAATAAGGCTTAACGAAATAAGGCTTTACGAAATAAGGCTTCAGATTCGCCGACCTATAAAAAACCCACTTTTCTCTTCGTTAATGAAGAATACAAGATTGGCGTATTCTAAGGACCACCGAGAATAAGCCGGCAAAGATTGGAGGAGAGTTATATTTTCCGATAAATCAAAATTAAATTTAATTGTACCTGATGGAAAGCATACAGTTCGAAGGAGAGCTAAGGAACGATATTCTGACGAATGCTTGCTTCCGACCGTTAAATGACAAATTATGGTCTTGGACGGATTCTTCTTTTGGTTGGATTTGTAAATGCAAAGAGGTACAAAGAAATAATTTGCAGTGGTGTTGTACCTACAATTAATGAGCTATGCTGCTAAGTCCCAAATCCCAAATCATGTCAAAGAATGGTGCTACAAAATATTGCAGAAAAAAAGTTAGAACTGGATTAATTGTAAACACCAACAATTAGTGTTATTCAATGCTCTCTTAATTATTTTAAATAAAAGAAGTGGTTAAAACAGCCTTACTATATTTTTTTTTATGCCATAAAAATTCTTATTTTGTGAGTGGTGCGGAACACTTATGTATTCAACATGGTGTCTGCTTGTACGTCTGTCTGTTTGTCAATATGTCACATGATTATAACTTTGAACCGTTAAATCTGGTGAACTAAAGTTTTGCACAAAAATAGTATGTGAATTGTGAAAAAAAAAAAAATTGTTTGGCTTTCCTTTGGGTTCATAATATATGAATATCATGTATCCAAAGAAACAATAATATACCCCTGTTAAAAATCTGAACAAAATTGATTTCTAGGATCGTGATAAGGTCACGCGAAAAATATCATATAAACGGTATCCTGGCGCAAAGCTGTTTTTAAAAAAAAGTTTGAAAGCGTGAGGTTAAAAATCACCCCACCATTTCTTATCCCTCCGTCATCCAATTTTAATGCTTTTAGAAAACATCTTCATATTCGGCTTAGCTGGAAGTCCAAATTTCATCAAAGTCTATCTAATAGTTCTTGACAACATTGTGTGAGAAATCCATATATATATCTTACCTATATAATTTTCAGACGAGACAACTATCGTGCCAATCTTAACTTACGAGCCCAATCTCATTAAAATTTAATATAAACTTTTTACTATCATGTACCTACTCGCACTTTAGAAATTCTGTCAAATATGTGGGAAATTTCGTCTCATGGAAGTAGACGATATTAGGAGGAATAATGCCTTATTAAAATCGTACAAATATATTTAAGTAGCTGATCCATGCTAGCCTTGCTTCGCCCGCCTGCCACTTTTAAGAAAAAAAAAAGGATTTTCTTCTTCCTAAGCCATTTCCGTAGTCCATAGCCATATTGTACATTTATACGTAGCGACTGGATTATGCTATCGTAGTATTTCGCTACATTTTCTTGGTTCTCCATCTATTCACCACGCCGATACGAACATTTTTTTTAATCACTACAATTTTTCAGGAAAGACAAATCGATGCCAAAATCAAAAGAATTGTGTAGAGTTGCACGTGTTTTGACTGTATTGTCTCATAGAGTAGATGTTTTACTGCTACACTTTAGGGTACCACTTAATGCCAAATTTCTTTAAATGATCGCATGAGAATTGTAAAATGAAAACCATTTCATATAAAATAAGAATTTCATTCCCCTCCAATATACTACGATTTTCAAATATATGAAGTGAGAACGCTAATCATCACTTCTATCAATCAACTCAAAAACTTTCCGTGCGCCATTTGCTCTGGAACATATCTACTAAAGCAGGTAGAATAGAAAAAGAAACTAGTACAGTACAATCTGTTCTCAAAGATAGCAAATAGAAAGTGAAATGAGAAAAAAAAAAAAAAACTGACATCACCACTAAGTGTATATTCGGGAAAAATTCATTTAATTCAGAATTTTGCAAAGTCTATATTTTTAATACCTTGCATATGCCAGATAACTTAAAAATATGATTTTAGGCTTGATATCTGGGTATTTAAAAGCTCTAAAAGTCAAAACTAATTTTATTAATATCAACAAAGCCAAAGTTGAAGTTATTTGCGTTTCCAGGTTTTATTATCTCATTTCATTGTCTCTCCAACTCAAGCTTCATATAAACCTGCTTCGGGAAATTTTCAAATCAATCAAAAAACTTCATTAAAATCCGTTCAGTCGTTTTCAGTGTAACCGGCAACAATGAAAATATCAACTTAGTTCTATAATAACAGGAATTTCCAATGAAATACTATACGTTCTAGAAAAGATGCATTTGTACGGCGTTTCATTTTTCCTTTGGAGAGGTACACTAACAAAATCTACCCCGGAGTTTAATATCTGTGTACCTACTCATAAAGTTTTCAAAATGAATTTCTAACTGCACAGCGCTTCGCAAACTTTAAAATTTTTATTTTTCATCGCGAATAACATATCTGCCGCGTTAAAATTGGTGAATTTCACATAAAGAGACTTACATTTGAAAAGTTTTCACAATTTGAATGCATGTTCACAAGCACCATGAATTTTCCATGCATAACCGATTGTCTTGGCAGCACAGATAGGTAGCGATGCAGTACTACGAAATGTGCATTTTCTCAAAATGGGTCTATAATTCGCCGACACTTTCAGAAGATTTCCGTTTGGCAAATGGAAACGACTTTGAAATGCTAATTTCAACATTTGCTCCATGAAGAATCCACTTTACCTACCTATATGTACGAGTACTTATGAATGACTCGGTATCTTGACTTGGCATCTCCGCACACAAAATTCGAACGAATTTTCCTCTTCAATATGGTTGGGAATAGTGCATTTAATGTAGATGAGGGTAGCGGAAGGTGAAGAAATCGAATGAAACATGAGTTATTGGAAATTTTGGGGAACATTTTCACGGCATTACACTTATCTGCATAAGAATTACGAGGAAAGTGCTTTCTATTACAGTTATGATGTGGATCGTCTTGATGCGGATTATTGTTTTTTTTTTTTTTTTTTTTTTTATCTAGAGCAAAATGGCAATAATTCAAGGTAAAAAGAAAATCCGATTATCGCAGAGGGTATCTACAGTTTTATTCATTTTGTGCTTTAGGATTTTAATTTAAATGAAATAAAAAGTATTACAAATCTCAATGGAATTTTGTTACTGTTTTGAATTCTTGAATATGCTAATATGTGTGGGATATAACATAGGTTAAATGGCCGCCATAGGTGTTTTTACAAACTTTGATTCTTGTATGGTAATTTTCGATATCTTTTCGACACATTGCTGCTTGTATTGCAGCCATAAGTTTGGGGATTGTGTGCAAAGACACGATCTTTAGCATAGCCCAACAAAAATAAATCCAACGGTCAATGTATGTCGCCAAATCTGCCGGTTATGCGTGGTACGTAACCCCGTCCTGTTGGAACATACGAGTATCAATATCTTCATATGTCGCTCACATCAATGTCTTCAATCCCAGGTCAAAAGAAGTTGGTTATCATTTGACCATGGCATACAGAATTTACCGTAACAGACGCCTCCGTCGTTTTCAGAAAAATACGGTACGATCACGATTGTGTTTCAAATTGTTTGCTCAGTTCTTCGATTATGACGACCATAATATGTTCTTAAATCGAGATACACAAATATTATAGAACTGTTATTTTTGTAGTTAGATGCGACAATTTTAATGCGTTGAGCGGTGGTTAAGCAATCCATATTGTAAAATACCTATCACTATGGATGACAGACGAATTTGGCAGATGTCATATGGCAGGGATGTTAAATCCCAACCTCGAAATGAATAACCCTTTATTTTGCAATCGTTTTTCTGGAGACCAACAAATGATGGTATGTACGGATATTTACGTGTCCGTAATTAACGAAGTTATAACAAATTTCCATTGGATGGCGAGAGATGAGAATTAAGTACAGTACCTACTCGTAAATAAGGAATCACTTCATAATTATATACCTATTTTGCTCCCATATACTAATAGCCCAGTCTTGACTTAGACATTTCAAATCTGACTTTTGAATGAATAAAATAGAACTTTTAGAAATGCTTTAGAACTTGTTTCAGATTTTACCCTGTCTAACCCTAAACGCGACATGTAAGTCTGCCAGTCTCACTGCAGATACTTGTTGATCTTGCTCTCTGATAAAGCTGTTCGTTTGAGATATGTTTCGATCAAACGAAACTTTGTGTGCAATCATGCTGCATGACAGGTAGCACCATCTTGTTGAAACCATATGTTTTCCACATCAATATCTTTGAATTGATGCCAAAAATACGTTGTCATCATATCCCGATAAGATTCACCATTGATTGTTACAGCAGCACCACACGAATTTGCGAAGAACTACGGCCCAATCACTCCTATGGCCCAAAATCCGCACCAAACAGTGACTTTTTGTAGATGCATTGGTTGTTTGTAAATGGTCAGTGAATTTGCTGTTTTGTTTGTTTACGTACCAATTCAGTTTAAAGTGAGCCTCACTGCTGAAGATGGTTATACCTATTCGAATATTTGCCATCTGTTCATAGTCTTTTGGCTGCAATGCCTGTAGGTCTTTTGCATTTCGTAGATTGTTCTCTCATACAATCTCGCTCCATGATTACAAATGTCAATGCTTAGTATTTCAAGATGTCATACATAAATCAGCTATTCAGAACTACAGTAGTGCCATTTTTAAATTGTAACCTCCAATTGAATCACCCTTTAGTAATTCGCTACCCGCACACCATTCGGACTAAGTGGCTTTATTATTATTTGTTTATTGCTCATTTGTAAGAAGGAACGAGGTTAGATTTATAGGTCTGTAATCTTTGGCCGATATATGGCTTACCTTGCCTGTCTTCGGTAATAAGATAACTTTTACTTTACGCCATGCTTGAGTAAGATCGAAAAATCGAAAAACATCGAAAAATATCCACTACTCCTGGTATTTTGAACACGACTGGTCCCGTAACGGAAGAAATTTTTATAAATGGATTGGCCATATTTCAAGGTATGAAGTATATGATATGATAAAAGTTGAATAAATTAAAATTTGATGTGATTTAAACAGTACTTGTGTGGCTAAAAAAAAGAACTATGAACATCTCTTCGACTCATACACTGGACGGACGTCCACGCAGCTACGTGGCGTATAGTGCACGGTTTTTTGCCAAGAGGTTGTGGACTTTTTACAGCCATATGGTCTTATGTCTCCAAATTATATGGCCTTATAACGCTTTCGTAAAGCATCATAAGGCCGTACTTCGAAATATGGAATGTCGCTTTGCGAAAGCGTGTAAGGCAATACTTTTAAATATGGCCTTATGTCACATGGTCAAATGTCACTACACCAAATGTCCGGTCGGTTGCAGGTTGACAGAAAAGTGATGAACATGGTGACTTACCTAGTAGAACAGTTAAATTTCGAAGAGTAATGAAAATTATCTTGGCAATTGAATATATGGATTGATTTTCATAAGCCTTCAAATTTTTTTTTATTAATTAACTGTTTTTCTTTTGTTCACTACCTGCTAAAAAAAAAATTATTTGCACTGATTCGGGTTTGAGAATGTGGCAAGTCTACTCACAAATCACATTGATCGTAGTACAGTGATAGCTACTTATTGCTTTGCAAGTCTTTGGAAAAGAAACCAATACAAGTATTCGGATGCCACAAATTTAAGCAATATTCCTTCCTCAGTCCCTTTCCTTTACATGCCCATGGACGTAGGACTTAACTCCAAGCTATCAGGGACCTATTCCACCATACAATTTTTATGCTGCACTTGCGATATATGTATGTATTTGCAAATAATACCTACCTTTCACCAACATTTTAAACCAGTACGCTAACTCTAAAATGTTAAAGATTTGTGAATGAAAAGTAAAAGGGATTTGCAAAAGTATTGCAAAGTGCTGTATAAAAGTTGAAGAGTTATTTGCTCATTCCAGCGGCTGGCCTTAATACAATACATCGCCTAGCCTTAGTTTCGGGTACATGTATACTCAGAAACTACAAAATAGATAACTATGGCACAGAACCCATTCTGTTTATCGTATAGAATTTTGGTTTGAAATTGGTTTTATGTATTATATGTTTACTTGACCGAATACTTCAAATGTGTTTTAGTAATTGATTTTTGTATTTTGTCTGAGCCTACAAATATTGTTCTGTCGGCCACAGTGCCAATTTACCTTAATTCAGTCCTGACTATTAGTCTAACGCACATTGCGACAAGCCTACGTAATCACATTCATTCATTTCCCACTAAGTTTACTTTTAAGTACTTTCCACCAACAACAAATTGTGAGCACATGAATCTACTTATGAACTTGTGCCATTAAAAGTTTACCTCAAAAGAACAAAAATAATTTCCCAACCAATCGAAGCGAAATCTTAATTCCATGAATCTTTATCAACGCGTATATTAGCCAATGGTCCTTCGATTTGAAGAATGCTTTCCCATAAAAGCAGGGAGGTGTGAATACTTAATCTTCTGTTGGGCAGAAAAAGAGGCATTATCAGCCATTGACACATCCACCATACTCCAACGCTAAGCAATCGATAAGTCATATAAATTAAATGGCAAACGACAGTGTCGAGGAGCCAACAATAAATTTCCTGATGGTGAAGGAATCTTTAATTAGGATATTTATTTATTCTTTTCGTCTCATTTTTCATTATGAGGATACGGTATGTGGGGCTTTGACACTCAAAAAGTGTGTAGAGAATATCTAATGATTGGTTTTTAATTCGGCATCAATTTCGATTTTATTTTTTAATTGCAGATTGTTTGTCCAATCGAATGATTATCCTATAATAAAGGGTGTCCCAAAATAAAAGCAAAGCAAGTGTTGTAAAGTGTTGCCAAAAAAAAAAAAAAACAGCGTGACAGCTCACAGCTTAAGGTTATTGAAAATGGAGTGCTACAAAAAAGAACACCGCGTTTTCATTGTTGAGCAATATTTGTAAAAAAAAATTAAGGTATGGCAGCTATTCGCTATTTTTCAAACAAAATCATCATCTGGGATGAGGCGCATTTTCATCTTGATGCCTTTGGTAATCATCAAAATTATCGAATATGGGGTTGAGAAAATCCACAAGTAATTATTGAGAAACAAATGCATCCACAACGTGTCACTGTTTGGTACGGATTTTGGGCTGGAGGCATCATCGGACCATTCTTGTTTAAAAATGCAGCTGATCAGGCAATATCAATTAATGGTGCTCGCTATCGCGACATGATAATCCAGTTTTTGGTGCCTGATTTGCAAGATATGGATGTATTCGACATGTGGTTTCAACAAGACGGTACTACATGCCATACAGCTAGAGAAGCAATTCAATTACTGCACGGGTCATTTCCTGGTCATGTAGTTTCCTGTTTTGGTGATCATAATTGGCCGCCCAGGTCATGCGATTTAACGCCGTTGGACTATTTTCTTTGGGGTTTTTTTGATGACTAAGGTTTATACCAACAAGCCCATGACCACCCATGCCTTGAAGGACCAAATTGAGCGCTGTATCAATGAAATTCAACCACATTTATGCAAAATGGTCATGGAAAATTTCTACAAAAGAGTGCGTATGTGCCAACAAAGCAGTGGAAGCCATTTATCCGATATGCTATTCTATACATGACCCTATACTGTACTCGTATACTTAATGAATCAATAAAACATTTACAATTTTTAATGAAAAACAAACCTGTGTTTTCTGTCGAAATTACTTCTTCCATGAATTTTGTGACACCTTTTAAATGGCACCTTTGTCACGCATGTTAATTTGATAGAAATTTAAGTTAGTTGAAATTTGATTGGCTACTGTAATACGATAGAAGTATGTGTCGTGAAGAAATAAAAGTACCTTTGAGACGATGATGCCAGGAGAATCATTAGAACATTAATGATATGTTTGACTGTTCTAATGACTTTAATGATAAAAGTCGAGTCTTAAAGTTAAAACATAATGAACAGAGCAGAATCTTAATCGAATCATTTTAAAGAATCTTTTTAAAGAAGATTTAACATTATGCCAAGTTTTAATTAAGTCAATCTTAAATCATCTGAAAGAAAGTTATTGTTTTCGTGAAAATTTTAGAGCTCGAGATTTTGATTAAACTTTGTTGATAGTCTAGCAATTCTGTCCGTACCTCGGGCTGTAGCCTAAGTGGCTTAACGGATTTTCTTTAAACTTCATATTTAAGATCTGTGGGTTAACAACTCGAATTGAAATTGAAATTCTTGTTCTAGCACTAAAAGCAACAATACTTTATAAATGGGTTTTGATAAAATGGTATATCTGGGTTAATACGAACATTTCCAATAAAACGCGGGTATACTCAATTTTTGGCTAATACTATACAACTATTCTTCGGATACTCCTGAAAGTTCTTTGATTAAAACTGATGTCATTTTTGAACAAATTCTTTACGTGAAGATAGTTTAGGTAGTTCTTCAATAAACGCGAATTTAAACGAATTTTAGCAAGGAATTATATATCTACCGCAGATAAAATTATCATGTTCCTTAAAAATACTTTTTTTACGAAGTTAAGTGAAAATCTTGCATGAGACACTATGAGCAGTGGAAGATTCTTACTCACTAAAAACACCTCGCTTTAAGTAATTAGTACTACAACTAAGTAAAACTTACCTAGAAGTTTACATTAATATTTCCACGTTTTGCAGGTAATTTGCCGAGGTAATTGCCTGCTGTACGAGTGTCATCAGCTACGAACGGTTGCTCTTTACTAAACTAAATCGGTCGGTGTTATCGTCATCGATGGAGGCTATTCTTAAATCTCTGTGGTTATCGTCATACCAACATATTCGTACCACGGTGAGTTCACGATTCCCCTTAGCACTTTATTTTCAAAGGTTTGAAGGAGGTTTACATTACTTTTCTTGGTGCAACTGCATACTTATACATTCGCCCTCATGGGTTTCAGCACTTACTTGTATAGAATCAGCTTGCTCTAGATATCGAGCAACCAATACATTTATCTGTACTTGTTCTCTAGCTCAAATTTTTCCTTTTTTTAAATCTGCCTTCCATTTCAATTTAACGTCGAGTGTCATTTCCAGGTATTTCGCTTCGTTTGCGTACGGGATTTTCATCGAGTTAATTAGAATGAACACCTAATTCACTTTTTTGTAAGCAAAATTTACATGAGTATGTATATTTGGTCTCGTTGAGTGCGATACGCCTAATTTTTGTCCTTCTTGCTCGTTGCCAATATGGCTGTGTCGTTCGCAGATGTGGCTATGATGGTGTCTTCTAAATGTGGTATGTCTCGCGTGCATAACAAGTACAATATTGGGCCAACTAGACTTCATTCAGGTATCCTGCGTGGAAAGATGTGGCATATTTTGTGTTACAATCTTTTGTGTCACACCTTATCGAAGGCTTGAGAAACATCAAGAAAAACACTCGAGCAGACATTTTTTTTTTTCCAGAGCCTTCTCAATTACGCCTGTAAATCTAAAACCGAAATGGTGACCTTTGAAATGATCGGTAATAGCAAAATTGGTTTTTATCGTTAGGCGCTTTCATGGGTCTTAATACCGTAATAACTTCTACGTCTTTCCATTGTCTTAGTATGTCTTGCAATCTAAAAGTCCATAAGGTAGGGAAGATTAACTAATCCTTCCACGGGTCATTTTTTACGAATCTGTTCTGTTATTATTGTAAGTCTAAGCCAGGAACTTTGTTGGTTTTGAGATTGTCAACTTATTATTTAAGTTCCGTCAGCATTGCGAATTTAATTCTACTAGTGTCACTTGCAATTTCTGTGGCAAAGGTAATATTCGAGTTAGGATGACCGTCAAATGGTTTGAAAATTTCAAATATCGAATGTAGCCCAATCCCCGGTGGATTTCTTTATTAGCGGTGCTTGACTTTGGGGTTTCTAAAAACCTTCATGGCTTTCCAGAGCGAATAATGTGTATCTTTTTCCGCAGTTAGCCCTTCAAGATAGTTAGTTATCTTTTGATTTTTAAAATCTCTTATCATTTTGAGTACATTGTAACAACACTGACAAGATCTTTAAGAGTTTTACATAGTTTCATGCAAATCTCTCTTAAAAAATGCTTATTGCTGGAAATCTGTTAAAACCTATGTACTTAAATAATTTTGTGTGAAAAATGTGTATCATCATTAGAAGAGAGACTCCCATTTTTTTTTTTTTTTTTTTAAAGGAAATTTTCATGTTCTGGAGCGCTCAGACTCGAGTAGTGGTTGGAGAACTTCGACTTTATTCATTTCTCTTTTATGCTCGGGTGGCTCCCGTTTCAGGCTCGAACCTGCATAGCCCAGGTAACAAACACACACTCACTACACAGTGTCCACCCACAACCTTAGATAATAGTTGTACTTATTATCAGTAGTAGGTGTCAAGTACTGTACTGGTCCGGCATCTGGTTCTACTACCATATTTAAGATCTCTAAATAGCTAACATTAAGCACTTTTATGTTTTCAATGTTTAATTTCGTACCGTATAATTGGAAAATGGCTAAACCGATTCTAGTGTAGTATCCTTTCACCTGTTGGCTATTTCTCTGGGAAAGATTGAAGCTACATTTCATTGTCATTATGGCCCGTCATCAGTGAGCTGAGCACTCAAAAATAGAGGGAACATTATTTGCTGGCCCCATTAAATTTGATATGCCAACTAAATTATTGTATATACATATGTCAAATTGTGGTATGAGAAACGTTTAGGAATCAAGAAGTTCGTAGAAAATCCGCAAGAGCATATATATATCTCAGATTAACAAGTCTGATTGCATTATTGCTATCATTCTTAGGTAGAAATATTGTATGCATGGTTTTAGGAAATTATCCAGCAAATAAAACTGCATCATTAAAAAAAAAGAAATATAGGCAAAATTTTGTAAAAATCCCAATTTGAAAACAAAACTTTATTTTATCTTTCTTTTTTTTACCCTAAGAAGCTGTAACTTTTGTCCTGGGCACCAAAATTCAATGCAGTTTCCAGAATTATTTTAAGAATTTTAAGTAAATTTTGAATCAATTGCCATCCTCTATCCACTTTGTTAGCCAATCATACAGAATCGTAGCGAAGATCTTTCTAATTACGTTTAGTATGGAGTTGCCTCTGTAGTTTTCCGGGATACTTGAATCACCTTCCTTAAAATGCTGGAGGGTATTCATCAGTCGCAATACAGCTTATTGTAAAATAGCAGCAGGTAAATTCACCGGAATGACATCAAACGACGCTTGCAGCCTTATTTTCATTTTTATTTTCTTTGAGAAGATTTGTTGTTGGCTTGTTTACTAACCTTGCTCAAAAAACATTCGCTCCCCTTTCATTCAACGACTATCCTAAGCGCTCAAAATCAATCAACCATTATGAGTGCATGCACAATATCCTTCAGTCATTGGATTCATGGAAAGGAATCAAATTCCTTCCAAACGAACTAAATTAAAATAAACTTTTAATAATTAGTAAAACTTTTAACGAACTACTTCCCCCAAGGACAGTTACGCATTTATTTCAAAGCAAAAGATTTAGTTCAGCAAGTTCTTAGTATAGAATTGCTGCATTGGTTTTATTCTATATACTTACATCCAATCTCCTTTGGAATCCAGCTGAGCTTGTGCTATTCTTTTAATGAACTCGCGGTATACTACAAAACCTCCAAACGTACTCAGTTCATAAACTACTGAGCGCAGAATCTAAAAGATTTATGCATTCGCTTCGTGTCTTGAGTGCAACCATAAAACGTGGCAATCGCTTCACTAAGGCTCGCAGAAAATTCATGGGAATACCCAACCAGCTTTGAATACTTTTCAGTCCTTTTTGCCCACTAGCTCCCGGTCCCGGTGGGAGGTAACTGTTAGTAGTTAATTTCACTACTGCTAGCAGAAAATTTTCTCTGGTACACTCAGCTCAGTTTTGTGGGCAATTAAAATGCAATTATTCTGCCACTAAGCCATTAAAGAATTCATGCTGAACCACACTACCGCCTCGCTATCAGTAGCTATGTAGCTGCTTGGCTTATGTATATTCTCTACTATGTGGAAGAGGTAATTAAATTTTGACGTTGATAAAGTGTAGCTATCTCTAATGTATACTCGTATAGTGTGTGCATGGAATGAGGGAAGGGTTGCCTTGCATACCATGTGTACACCACTTGTCGGGGAATTTAAAGTATCTGGCTAATAAAGGGGTGTAAAAAGTTTGAATTAACAAATGTTACTGGAAAAGTCCTAGAAAATTATTTCGTAGTAGTACATAAATGACACAAGAAGATTGATGAGGGTTACTTAGATGACGGTGCCTGAGGAACTTGTGCGAGTACTTTAAAACTGAGATCTTTTAATTGTGTGGGTCTGTCTGGTTTTCTTTAAAACTATAAGAAGAGAGCTAACGTCTGCAATGTCATTTACATTAGAAAACTAATATTTCAGAAAAAGTATTGTAACTGCAATTACGTTAAATGTTAGAGAGCCATTAAGTTACAACCGCAAGAGATTCCCTGTAATTACATACAACTAATATCTTAAGTCCTAAATCAAATCCACCGAGCTTTGTCGATATATAGCAACAGAATAACAAACCATTCCTTAACTCATCCATTCTAATTTGTTGAAGTTAAAAAGTCTAATAAATTAATAAATACAAAATCTCTTTATTAGACTAAAAAAAACCTCATCCTTGAACTTCGATACTATTTGCCTAGACCTATGTTTTGTGTAGAGCGGGAGATCTTAAAAGTGTAGGAACGCACTGAGGCAGGCAGAGGGTTTATGAATGTGTTGAGCTCGAGTGGCTGCCTAAACGGAAAGCGCAGACATACTTAGACCAGCAATATGTCCATTACAAGGATCCACAATACACTGAAAAATTCGGTGAAAATGTGGAACAAAACCCAATGGTTAACTTGACAGTTATAGTTGTCAGGTCATTATTGCAGATACGAGTAATTGGGTTCTCTATGTTGTTACACTATCATGCTTCCTTTTTCAAGATGTTTAAAAAAAGAAAAAGTAAAGTTATTGTCTGTAAAGTTGTTAATATTTGGTCCCCAATATTATTAGCAGTCAGTTAAATAATTAAACGATCAGTAACATATGCCGTTGAAGAAAATAATTAACTGGCAGAAAATAGATCATCCATACGAAAATCGATCAGCAAAGTTAATTTTTTTGATTTTTGCGGATTTTGGTAGATTTTTTTTTACAATCTTCTCTTAGGAGAGACGAACCTATAACGCTTAGCTAGCGCCAAGAGATGCTTGTAGATGCCTGTTGGTTCTGCTCTTGAATTGTTGGAGAATGCTTAAATGTCACATTTCTATATGAATTATTCCATTGAGATCATCAGTCTGGTACCCATCTTCGATAAGCTAACGGTTGAATATTGGAAGATCTTCGGGATCTTCCATTAAGCGAACTAATCGTCTCTGTATGCAGATGGAGAGAACGTTTTGAGACCGAACTCCAAACGTGAAAACAATAGTCAAGTATTGGTCTAACTTGTGCTTTGTACAGGAATTTTATACAATTTTGTTTTGAATAACTATTTCTTTCTTTTCGAAAGTTACAATCCGTTCTTCATCTCCCCATCTCACCCCTAATAAAGTGAGGGTGGCGTTTCAAAATTTTTAAAATGGATTTTCCGCAATTTTATCCAAAAACTGTTATCACAACTTTTTCTTTGTATAAAGTGGGCGTGGCTTCCAAAATTTGCAACCGAAGTTCACGAATTCTAATGAGATATTCGCAATAAGACTTAAAGATCACAGTAAATAGCAAAAGACCCCCAAAAAATGGGTGTGGTTTTCTAAAACGCTTATACAAGGTGAGGCAAAAGTAATGTCGTAATGAGAATTGGATGCCATTTTGTTAGAAATGAACAAAATTAGGCTCTGTTTTCACGAAAACTTTATTTGAAGGTGTAAAATTGATGACATTAAGTTTAAAAAATAATATCGGTCAAATGACCACCTGGAAGTGGGATTTGTCACTCATTATGATTTTGGATACGAAATCATTCTCTTCTTGCACCAGGTTTAACAGAGCATGGGAGTAAGTTAACCTCACTTGACGGTCAGCAGGCAACAATTGGTGAACGGTTTGCACTTTATAAGGGAACGTCTTCAGGTCTTTCGCCAAAATTCGACGCAACGAACGTCTGCTGATGCCAAATTGTGTGCATCGTTGTCTCGTCGATGTTTGTGGACTCTCTCGGACGTCCTCGGCCACAGCAGTGGTATTCTAGGCCGAACGAGCAATACGAGGCCGGCCACTTCTTGCGACATCTCTAGTGGACCCAGTTTGTACGAAACGCTTAATTGTTCGCGCACATAGTGCAGGACGACGAGGAAAACGACCACGAAATTCACGCTGCGTTAAAACAACAGACAGGAAACAATAATTCCATTGCTTGTTGGCAACTAATTCTTTATCTCTCTACAACGTAAATGTCAAAGCACAATGACATTTGACGCTATTACAAAAACTCGATAAAAGAAACTGAAATTTTCGAAAAAGTTTTCGAAAGGTTTTCGAAGATTTTTGTCTAAAATTGACATAGATATAAATTTTCAAGAAAATCTGCAAATACAAATACATAGGCATGTATGTATGTACATTATCATCGAGATATCCAATTTTCGCAAGTTTGTGAAGTCTTAGTACCCACATTTTCAGTAAAATCTAAGTACGCAGACTTAACTCAAATATCGCTGAAGCCATTTTCACTACCTCGAGGTTAAGAATAATTGGTACAGCATCTTAGCTACCTCGGGTACAGCGGTGCTGGTCTGTCTATGATAAAAGCGATACTTGTCCACTCTAAAGACATGTATGATAATAACAAAGTCCGATTCACATTACCCTGCAATATTATTGACCGTCTACAGTATGCATAATATTGAGTTGCTTGTTATTTAGTTCTATGAGAATAGTTTTTATTCTGCATTTTTGAACAAAGTTATAGAGAATTATGTATTTTATTTTATTTTTCTGCTCTCTTGGCTTTTTTTATAATTTGCACGTGTTAAAGGGGATATGAATACCCTTATATTAATTTTTAGAACACGTGCGTTTTGGAAAGGGGAAAAGACAGAGAGAAAGACGTAGTGGTGTAGTTTGAAACTCAGGTGTTTCTGTAAACTCCAAGGGTGGCTGTCCAGATAACTGGAGAGTATTTTGTTTGTTTTTTCGCTATTGTTGTCGTTGCTTATGATCCACAGTATTTTTGTCCATCCTTCTGATGTCATCATCACGATCAAGTTGCATTTTAGCCATATGACCACCCTACTGCCAGTTTTATGCCTTCGCAGTAGAGTTGACTTAGCTTTCGCAAGTGATCGACTTTTTTATTTATTTCATGCCAAATAAATAGATGCTCTCTTGGTGTTTGGAAAATAAAGAAATAAGAGTCGTCTTCAGTTTTGAAGAGCCGAGAATTGTGACTGACAAATAATCCCTAAATATTCTTTATTGCACTCCTAACTCAGTGACCATGCATTGTGGACTTTTAATGGAATTTAATTCCTAAGATTTTCTTGTTTGAGTATAGGTATGCTTTTAAAAATTGGAAGTCAGTTATTCAAAATAAATTTTGAAAGATAAAACGTTGTGTTTTTTTTTTCATTATTATTATTCGGAGAATAATAGGAAACTATTTTCTCTTTTAATTCAAATGAATTTTATTGAAATAAAGATGCTGTTTTAATGTTTATTTTTAAGTTATTTTAGTAAAATTTTCTTTGGGTTGTGCTGGCTTTTATTTTTTGTCATTTATTGTCGTCTAAAGAAGATTCTAGTGTGAAGAAATGAATCGTATAAAATATCTTTTGCATTGCAGTTCACCTCAAAAATTAAATCGAATAAATTATTTCACTCAGCTGAAGGACGTCTATGTATCAAATGAATACAATCCACTTACTCGTACGCACTTGTTCATTTGCAAATCACTTAGATTAAAATGTTTGTATGTATTGAAAATCATTCAAAAAGAAAAATTGCTTTTATTGAAAAAATCCGTTAAAAGTACGATTAGTACATTTCCTTAACTTAGCTAGTTTTTCGTCTATGGTCATCTGGAACATAACGTTATGGAAAGTGCTTGAGGGCAACATTTGAACGATATCATCTTTAGTACACAATGGAACAAAATTCAAGGTCCAAATAAAGATAAAATCATGGTTATTTAATTCTGAGAAAAATTGGGTCATTACTTTTGCGCCACCTTGAAGAAAAGGATATGTATTTAGAATTAAAATTTGAGTTTTAAGTGCAATCTTATAAAAAACTAAATCTAATCCTCACTTTCCTTTAATCTATCACCGATGACAAAAATAATGTTGACATGGCTGATGGTAAGAACCGTTTTCGAGAAAATTGCAACTTCTTCAAAATTGGTCCTTAGTAAACTACTGCTAGCTTTAAGGTAAGAAAGAAATTTCCATTTTAGCCTCGAGGTATGAGACACCAGGTATGGCGTGCACCAGCCGTTTACGATGCAGTCTAAAATACAGACAGACGGAGAGATTTCCTAAACCCACTTTTCGAATTCCTTTATAATAGGAATTCCATGATTGATTAAAATTTCGGACCCGAACATTTTTATGAAAACAATGTATTTGAGTATCATACTTGCATGCTTATTAAAAAAAGATATAAAAATTGTTAATTTCTTAGTTGTTGAAAGGCTCCCCTACATTAAGTTCCCTTTAATTGAAAGTAAATATGAACACGAACTACATTGAAACCATAATAATAATTTTAAAAGAACCTACGGTTGTATTAAATATAAAACGATAATGAAACAAAAACAATTTGACTATTCATTGCGTTTACTTTCAAAACAAAAAAATACGACGCTACGTTGAAAATGTTTTGACATTTATATTTCATGAATATAAATTTTTAATTTGTTCAGAAGAGAAAACTCGACGTAAAAATAAAACAATGAGCGGCTGTTTGTAGGTAAATGGTTTTGCACAAGTTCTGTATCACTTTTTTTTCGTAGTTCAGTGCGCAATATTGCTACAGTTTTAATGCATATTTGCGTTCATTCGTTCGTTCTTTGTATAAGCGCACATGCTCGTATTTGCTGTGAATGCGAATAATGGATTCAATGAATTATAGTTTAATTGTTTTGTTCGCTCTATGCTCGGTAGGGAGAAATGAGTGCTTTTATTTTGAGAGGTGATAAAATGTTGGCTAGATTTTTGGATGCATATATGTACGGTTTGTGTCTATGTGTCGATTCGGCTTTTCTGTTCTCATACATGTTGGGTAAATTAGGTGTTGTGGTCTCTATAATAGGTACTGCCACATTAAGGAAAACCTTTATATCTTGTTACACTTACAATATAAAGCTTTCCTTCTCAATACTTCTTTTCCAAGCAAAACAATACCAGAAATCAATGATTTCTGACAATACCAAGTTCTAACTTCCAAAAATTCTATGATTTTCGTTTCCATTGTAATTAAAAATAGTCATGAAAACTTATTTTACAATACTACAGCATGTTCCAGCGAAACGTGGTTTTAACTACTTCCTTTGCTTTACTCACACACACATCTTTATAGTCAAATCATTAATCATTCGCACGTTGTACATACTCGTATACATGTATTATATGTCTACAGTTCCTCCAGGGAAAAATTTTCTTTTTTCTTTAGATGGTGCTACAGTCCGAAGTGGACCTGGGTCGCAACCACCAAGCTTCTCCAGTCAGCTCGATCTTGTGTTAGCCGCCTCCAGTTTTGCACACGAAATTAATTGAGGTCCCTTTGCTCTTGTGTGGGATATCTTAGGTGAGGTCTGCTTTTACCGCGTCGTCCCTCGGGGATGTAATCGAAGGCTTTCCGGAACGGAGCGTTCATGTCCATTTTCACTACAAGTCCAAGCCATCTCAGGCAATGAATTCGAACCCTTCTGACTATGTAGATGTCGCTGTACAACCAGTATTGTTCATTGTTATATTCCAATTCTCATCGTGGATACAAACGGGACCAAAATACACTTGCTTCTGCGTCATTAAGCAGAACTGAGATGATGAGGGTCTTATATAAAGTCACCTTAGTTATTTTGTGGGAAGATATCATTACAAAGTGGGTGCCATTTTGAATCGCTTTGACAGTGATTTCTTGGTAACTCAACCAGAACGACAAAAAATGAGTGTCAAATCGGCAGCAAAATATATGAAATAAGTCAATTTGTGAGTCAAACCATATCAGAAGGGTTTGCTAAAGTCTGCCGAATTTCTTGCAAAAAAAAAAAATATCGATCAACCTAGATTTTCCAATATTTCCCAAGATCTGTTTATGTCTAAAGATTTGTTACAATTTTCGCCTTACCTCCTCATAAATTTTCATATCCTTACTTTTCTGCAAATTTGTGTCTAGCTCAAACGGTTCAAAAGTTACAACCGTGCGACAGACACACGGACAGATGGACAAACAGACACCGTGTTGATTCCATTATTATTCCGTTTATACCACTCTGGTATGGAATGCTTAAAAAATAGAATATTTGACAATGGACAGGATTATAATTATTGTAATTATTTTTACATTACACACCTTTTTCAGACATACGCACATGAGAGTGTATACAATGGACATCTAAGTTTGGTTTTCTAATTGCTTAAGCGTCAATAATTAATGTTAACATATAATTATCTTCTATGGTGCTTATGATGACCACAATAAGGACTTTTCTGTTAAGGTGTCAATTAAGCCGCAATTATATGCACTCGTGGGTATGTACTTCAAATAGTCTTTAATTAACGAAAAGGTAAATGGTGTTGGAAATCTAATTGATAATAATTCTGCCTATTGTATAACAAAAGTAATTCACTACAAAATATACACTCTTTAGTATTCATTAATATCTAGATTGCGATACCTGGAGTTGGATCAGGGGATTTTTCTTTATTCATGCTCTTTATTTTTATTTGGCAATTAAATTGAGTAAGCTTAATGTTCTTTTTTTTTGCAGCAACGAAGCAATAAATAGGAAAAAATATTGAATTAATGTTGAATTTTTGACATTTTTTTTTAATTTACCGCACAACACGCAACAACTTATTAATGAAAAAATTATTGTCTTTAATGAGACTCAGTGAGATTATGTTCCATTTAATATATTTTTATTTTTATTTTAAAGTCAATTTACACAAGGAATTAATTTTACTTCAGTTGAATTACTGCCCGGTGGTGGTCAATTAGTGAAATTGTTGCAACTGCAGCACATGCTGTTAACTCTTTTCATTTCGAAAGCAATTATATATCCGAAGGGAAAAGTAATGAATGTTGCAACTTTGCTCTCAGGAAAAATATTCATTGGAAAAAAAATCGTCATATACAATACATATTTTTCTTATTATTCCTACATTGATAACAGGAATGTATTTAATGTGATGGAATAATGTTAATCAGTATGGAATGGGCCATCAACAAGATGCAGTATCCATTGAAATGAGAATAGTACTCCACGTACTAGACGCGATAATAAAAAAAATAACTACAAGCATGTTAGCATTGTAGAAACCACTCGCTGGCCTACTGACACTAGAAAAATACCGGACCTCATATACCTTTTGGCAATTTAAAATAAAGGGTGGTTAAATTTTAAGGGCCGATGTTGAATGTGAACCACACCTAAACGTCAAGTTTTTTTCTGCATTTCATTTGACATTTCTCAATTTCAGACTAACTCAATTTGAACCATGGAAAGATACACAATCGAGAAACGCGTTAAAGTTATTCAGGTTTATTATGAAAATGGACGTTCAAATCAAAATGCATATCGTGCATTTCGTGATTCTTTCGGGCAATTTAATCGTCCAAATTTGCGTTCAATCGGAAAAATCGTGCAAAAATTTGTGCAAACCGGGTCTGTGGAGATGTGAAAACACCAGTGCATGCTCGTACAGCTCGTACTGCAGAAAATATTGCTGCTGTTCGCGATAGTGTGGCTGAAGAGCCGTCCACCTCAACTCGTCGTCGTGCCCAACAATTGCACCTCTCACGCTCGTCGTTGATGAACATTATGTATAAAGACTTGCATTTACACGCTTACAAGGTGCAATTGACTCAAGAACTAAAGCCTCTTGACCATTTCAAGCGTCGTCAATGGTCACAATGGTGGCAAGAAATGGCAACAGTGGATGATCAATTTTCGAAGAAAATCGGCATCATCGGGCCGTATTTTTTCCAAAATGAGGCCGGTCAGGCAGTTACTGTGAATGGTGTTCGCTATCGTGAGATGATAACAAACTTTTTATGGCCCGAATTGGAAGATATGGATGTGGACGATATGTGGTTTCAACAGAATGGTGCCACTTGCCACACAGCTAACGAAACAATGGCTCTTTTGCGCGACAAATTCAATGGCCGTGTTATCTCACGTGGTGGCGATGTCAATTGGCCGCCAAGATCATGTGATTTGACACCGTTGGACTTCTTTCTTTGGGGTTATTTGAAAGAAAATGTGTACGTCGATAAGCCAGCAACAATTCAAGAGCTAAAGGATGAGATAATTCGGCACATTTACGGCATAGAACCTCAATTATGCCTCAGCGTCATCGAAAATTTGGACCATCGGATGGAGGTGTGCCGCCGAGGTCGCGGCGGCCATTTGGCCGATATTTTGTTCCATACATAATTGAACTTTGGTATGGTTTTTATAATAATAAAAAGAAATGACAGTAATTTCCTAAATAATTTGTGTTTTATTCAAAATCAACATCGGCCCTTAAAACTTAACCACCCTTTATTAACTCAAACTATTTGCCTCGAATTATCTTCTGATCACTCACCTATTATAACCGAATTCCAAACAACTCCAAGACTCCAAACTCCCTAAATCCAACTATGCAACTACAAGACAGACTAGGTTACATAGCGCGAAATAATTAACGTTAGAATAGAATATCAAGTTCCACTTAAAACACCAGACGAGATTGAAAGTGCTATTGTCCACCTAAATGACAAAATCGAATTAGCAGCAATAAAGTCTACGTCAGAGATAAAAATAAAAGAATTTAATGACCACATACCAAATACAATCGGACTAAAAGTCAAAGAAGAATAAAAACTGCGAATTACCAGGTCCCCATTCAACAAGACAAAACTAAAAATAACTCTTAAAAACATATAATGATGACAACATTAATAAAGTCATACTAAACATAACAGCTACAAAAGCAAGAAACTATTCCTTGTGGAAAGTTAATAAAAGACTTGAAAAGGGTACGAGTACTATTTACCAACCGCCTTTACTCAATACATTTGGACAAGACATCGTCAAGGACAAATACAGACAAAGCGCAATCACTAGCAGATCAGTTTAAGACAATATTTAGCAACCCAATTAATTACTTAAACACCCCAATACCTCACGTCAACTTACCTGCGTTCAAGGCAATAAAGTTGATAGGCGCCAGTGAAATAAAACACTTCTTAAATAATAGACTAAATATCAAGAAGACTCCTGGACATTATACAGGGTCTTCCAACAGGGTCTTCCAATAGGGACTTCCGAACTTTGACAGTTGATAGCGGCCATATTGTTGAAGCTACATCTGTCAGATTGACTGTCATTTATTCAGTCTATTTTGGCAAATCACCATGGACGGATATAGCATTCAACAACACGTGCAAATAATAAAATTGTTTTATCAAAATGGGTGTTCTGTTCGGGCACCGTTCCGCGCGCTTCGCCCATTTTACGGTCGCCATAATCGTCCTCCCGAGATGACTATTCGCAGTATGGTGGACAAATTTGAGTCCACTGGTTCAGTGCACGATCAACCAACACCCGTACGTCGACGAAACGCAAGATCGTGAGAGTGTGCAGGAGAATTCAGCAGTCGATTTCGCGTCGCTCACAAGAACTCGGCCTTTCGCAGACCACAACTTGGCGAATTTTGCATCGTGACTTGGGCCTGTACCCGTACAAAATTCAACTGAACTAGGAGCTGAAGGTAAATGACCATAGACAACGCCGTGTGTTCGCTGAATGGGCTCTGGAGCAGTAAGAAACGGAGCCTAATTTTCATCGAAAAATCATCTTCAGCGATGAGGCCCATTTATGGATGAATGGGTACGTCAACAAACAAAATTGTCGAATTTGGGACGATACCAATCCATATGAGATCCAAGAGAGCCCAATGCATCCCGAAAAAGTCACTGTTTGGTGTGGATTTTGGGCTGGCGGCGTCATCGGTTCATATTTCTTTGACAACGACGTTGGCCAGGCCATCACCGTCAACGGCGAGCTCTATAGGTCGATGATTACTAACTTCGTTTGGCCTGAATTGGATCATATGGACACCAACGACATGTGTTTTCAACAGGACTGCGCTACGTGCCACACAGCTCACGCCACATTGAAAATTATGCATGTGCGATTCGAGGGCATCGTCATCTCACGTGGAGGTGATGTGAACTGGCCACCGAGATCGTGCGATTTGACCTCGTTAGACTTTTTCTTGTGGGGTTTTCTGAAGTCGCTGGTCTATGCGAATAAGCCACAAACCACAGCGGCCCTCAAAACCAACATAACCCATGCCATCGGTCAAATTCAGCCTGATTTATGCGCCAGAGTCATGGAAAATTGGACATTTCGGATGCGCGACACCCAGAGAAGCAGCGGTGGACATTTGAATGATGTTATATTAGATACATAATGGCATCGATAGGCCTTTCAAACGAATAAAAAATTTCGATAATATCTCACACACTTTGTTTTATTTAAATTTAAAGATAGGAAGAGCTTAATGGAAGACCCTTTATGATAACAGGGAAAATGTTAAAGGAATTACCCGATAAGGCAATCAAATATATAAGGAATGTTTTTAACGCAATACTTAGATTAAACTGCTTCCCAAAAGTTTGAAAGGTGTCGAAAATAACCGCTAACGCTAAGCAAGAGCGCTACAAAACCGACGTCGTACAAACCAATAAGTTTACTACCGCTTTTATCCAAAATATTCGAAAAATTGCATCTTGATAGTATGCAGATTTCGTAAACAAAATTCAACCATTCAACAAGTACTATACATTGCATTGCTAAAGCATTCGATAGTGTATGGCCATAAACACTAGTATATAAAAAGAACTAATACTTCCAGACTACTACTTCCTAATTGAAAGTTATTTAAACAAAATATACTTTTATGTACAGCAAGACAATAGATACCCAAATATAAGCCAAATAGATGCAGGTGTTCCGCAAGGTAGTGTTCTGGGACTGATGTTATACATATCATTTATATACAGCTGACATACCAAAACTAAGACAAAGAGTTAACTCAGTAATAGCAACATTTGCGGACGATACAGTAATTCTATAACCACAATACAATCAGCTACAAACCAACTACAGGAACTACTAGACAAATCAGTCGACTGGTTAACAGATGGGGAATACAAATCAATGAAGATGAATGTAAAATTTCATGTTGATTTACTACTAAGTTCGCCTGCAGTAGTCAAAAGATTAAGTTAAAGAAAAAATATACTAAGTGAAACGCAAACAGTTGACGGAACTTCATGCCATGGCTCACAAGTGGTCGGGCTTATTTAAACAAAGTAGAGAGTCATCAGAAGATGATGAATGCCCTGGAAGATCAAATGAAAGTTCTGAAAGTCGAATACGCCCTCATAGAAGATAGACTTCAAAAAAGTTAAGAATATCCGATATAACGAGTTTCAAAATTCTACACGATCGTCTTGGGATGTAAGAATCAGCTCTAGGTGGGTGCCCAGAATGCTTATGCCACATCAAACAAAAATACCTTGTTTAGTATTATAAGCAGTTTTCGGAGTTGTGTGGCTACAACTCAGCAGAAGTTATCAACAAAATTGTTACTGGAAAAGAAATTTGGGTTCATTATTATGGCACAGGTCCACGCAGTGCCGTGAAAGGGGTGACCTTTTTAACTTTGTTTGTAAATAAAAAGGATTGATTATGTTTGCTGCTTATTTTTATTTAGATGTTTAAATTTGTTTCCATTAAGTCGCGAAGATATTATCGGTCAAATGGCGGCCGCCAGAATTGGCACACATTCAGGCTCGTTCCACAGTATTTTCCATAACTTTTCTGAAAACTTCTGGTGATAAATTCTTCACTTCTTAACGAATGTTCTCCTTTGGCACAGACAAGTGGCTTCAGGAAAATTCCAAATAAAGAAGTCTCGGAAGGTCAAATCAAGCGATCTTGTGGGCCAGTGTAATCACCAAAACGAGATATTAAGCGGCCGAGAAAGGCTTGCTGCAGAATGTCCACTGTCGCTCGTACTGTGTGTGCGATTGCACCGTCATTCTAGAACCACATATTCCCCAAACCCAATTCGTCAATTTGCGGCAACATTGATCATGGTTCTGTAGCGCTCAGCAGTCACAATAACAGCGATGGCGATGCCGTCCTCGATCAATCACCTTTCCTCCGTAAACGCCGCACCAAACAGTGACTTTGAGAGGATGTAATAGCTCTTCTTGCATTACACGCTTCAGTACCCCAGAAGCGATAATTTTGTTTATTCATGTATCCGGTGGAAATGCGTCTCATCACTTTTGATGATTTTCAATGGAAAATCATTCTAACCGCGGTCGAGGTTTAGGAGGGCTTGATTGTAATTTACACGCGATTGGAGGGTTTCGTTTTCAAAAAACGGTACGCGGTTTTTATCGCATATAACTCTATTCTTCTATCCGACGTAGATACACAAGTTTGTGTGTATCTATCTGCAATCATTGGGCAGGAGTATGAAACCAAGCAATCCATTGCAATTCTATGCTCTGTTTTTCTTTATTTACTCTATTGTCTGCACTCCCTCAAGTACAACGTTTTTTGGGACAGTGGAAAGACTTTACATATTTCTCTCAGCATCTACGCATTGTTGGGATATTCTCATAAAAAATGTAGGTGTGTCAGTCAAGAGACTTGTAGACACTAGATGGAGCGCTTCTCACGAGGTTGTTAAGCCATTGAAGGAAAATTTCGTGAAGATAGTTTCAACTCTTGTACTCCTTTGTGATCCTCAAAAGGAAAATTTGGATACAAGAATTGCTGCAACCGTACTCTTATCTGCTGTATGCGACTTTACGTTTTTGTGTTATCTTTCATTCTGGTGCGATATTTTGGAAGAAGTTGATGCAGCACAGAAATACTTGTAAAAATTCAGGCTCGCTCTAGAAAAAAGTGTAATAAAACTTAAGGCACTCGCGAGTTTTCTTCATGAACATCGTGATAAAACTGTGAAAAAGGCCATAATATACACAAAAGAACAATGTACTGAGCTATGAATTTCAGTTGAAAGGCGGGGAAGAACTAAAAAGAAGAAAATTATGCCAGGCGAAAAGGCTCAAGATGCTGGTTTGACGTTGGTAGAGGAAACACGAAGATCCGTGTTAGAATGTCAGGATACATTTTACACTGAACTTATTCATCGGTCTAAGGCCATGGAAGACATTGCGTCAGCTTTCTCAGCTCTTCAACTGAAAATATTGCTGTATGGAACGGAAGAAGAACTGCGTGCTGTTGTTCCAATGCTTATCTCCACATTTACAGAACTAACAGACAACAGTATCATATTGGAAATCGGGCGAATACGGCGTCGCATGGTAGCTGCAAAAATAAATTTAAAAGATGCAGAAATTTGGACAGCATTTGAATTTTTAAGCTTAATTGTTAAGTGGGACTTTTCAGACTCGTCTGCCATTGGCGATGAGAATTTATTTAACAATTTGCGTCTCAGTGGCATCGAACGAAGCTTTTCAAAATCAAAATTAATTAAGACCTGTCTAAGATCAACAATGAGCCAAAATAGGTTGACCAATCTGGCTATACTTTCAATCGAAAAGGAGCACACAAAAAATATAGATTTTAATGATTTAATCGAAACATTCAGTGCAATAAAAGCTCGAAAGCACCTTTAAATAAAATCTTTGATCGTGTTTTTTTTTCTTAAATTGTTTAAGGGGTGTAAGCTTGCTTTACCGCCCGAGTGCCACTGCCTCTTAGTCCGCCCCTGAGTATAGCAATCGATAATTTGTCTACATGTATTATGCTTTTGTTTACTTCACAAATGTCAAGTCGGCATTTGCATAAATGAGAGCATCTTCCTATAGAGTGATGACTCTTGAGCGCTTGTTTGCCAAATTCATAAATTATTCACTATTAGGTATAAAGCTGGATAACCTGTAAACTGTAAATAATGTTTTGATGTGTGGCTTAATTACACTTCTAATTACAGTTCGGTGATGGATTATTTTCCTGAAATAACCGCCTATAAATGATTTCAAAAAAATAAACCACTAATAACAAACTCATAACAACTGTACTGTGTGCCTGGGAGGACATACTCGTTTGCATACACAAACAATCGGTCAAAATGTCAATTAATAAATAATCACAAATATCCACCAAAACAAATCAATACACAAATTTCAATCAAAACATTTCCACTCAATTGCACTCCTTCCCATTTCGCTTTTTTTTATTTGAATACCATTTAGTTGTTTAAGCACACCTACTCCAACAATAAAATATCATCATAATTGTTATACAGTGAATTTAATTAAATGGAAATTTCAATAAATAATCCAAATAATTTTCAAATGTATTCTCTCAATTATAGGCACTCTCTAACACCATAAATAACAACAATAAGTACAATATAAAAGTATCTTTCTCGCTGTTAAATAGCGAAATTGGTAGCTTTACCAATTTTATACCGACGTAGTAAATTAAAATAAATTCCAATATTAATTTCATCAAAATTAATTAGTGAGATTTTTTGTTGAAAACCGCAAGCCGATAACAAATTTACCAACTATTGTCTGTTATTAGCAGCAATTGATAGATACTAACAGTACAAACAGATATAAAAACATAATAGCCTTAAGGATATTTCAAATAAAAACAAGCATTAAAAACTAAACACTGAAAAAGAATGCTATGAAACTGGGAAATTACTACAATTAATTATAAATAATTTGGGACACCCTAAATTCATGCAAGATTTGAATTTTGCGCCATTTGTGCGGTAAAGTGCTGCCAACATACAAAAAAATACAGAGTTACAGCTCACAGTTCAGGGTTATGTTATTAAAAATGGAGTGCTACACGAAAGAACAACGCGTCTTCATTGTTGAGCAATATTTTAAAAATAATAAAGGCTTGGCAGCTACAGTTCACAGTTTTCGTACAAAATACGGTCGGAATAGTGATTTAACTTCATCAACTGTAAAGAAGTTAATTCAGAAATTCAGGAAGACTGGGTCATTAGTGATCTTAGACACTTTGACCATCCTTCAACAAGTCGTTCAACACAAAACATCAAGACAGTTTGTGAGAATGTTGTTGACAGTCCAGGAACATCAATTTGGCACCGTTATTAAGAATTGGACATTTCGAGAAGCTCTCTACAGCGTATTCTCAGGAAAGATTTGCATTTTCATACATACAAAGTGCAATTGACTCAAGAACTGAAGCGACCACTCACAGAGAAGATCATGGAAAAATAACAAGTGGATGCTGATTTTTCAAACAAAATCATCTTCAGCGATGGGGCTCATTTTCATCTTGATGGCTTTGTTAATCGTCAAAATTGTCAAATTTGGGATTCAGAAAATCCACGACTGATTGTTTAAAAATAAATGCATTCACAACGTGTCACTGTTTCGTGCGGATTTTGGACTGGAGGCATCATCGGACCATTTTTCTTTGAAAATGCGGCTGGTCAGGCAATAACAGTTAATTTTGCTCGCTATTGTGACATGATAATCCAGTTTTTTGTGCCTAAGTTGCAAGATATAGATGTGGTTTCAACAAAACGGTGCCACATACTATACAGCCCATGAAACAATTCAATTACTGCATTAGTCTTTTCCTGGTCATGTAATTTCCGGTTTTGCTGATCAGAATTGGCCGCCCAGATCATGCGATTTAACGCCTTGAAAGATCAAATTGAACGCTGTATCAATGAAAATTTCGACAAAAGAGTGCGTATGTGCCAGCAAACCCGTGGAGGCCATTTAACCTATATGCAATTCCATACATAACCATATAATACTGTATACTTTATAAATCCATAAAACATTTACAATTTTTAATTTTAAACCTGTGTTTTCTTTAAAATTATTTCTTGCGTCAATTTTGGGACACCCTTTAAAACCTCTGGTGTACTAATACAACTCCGCCATTGCCGGTTCAAAGCCCGGATGGAAAGGAGGAGGGGAGGGGGAATAATTCCTGTAGAATTGCTGCAGCGGATTAAAAATTATAGACTGGATGTAGTGAAAATAAGTGAAGTAAAGAATAAGGGAAATGGTACCCTAGCGTTACAGAGTGAATACATTTTGGGTTCTCGGGAGTGGGAAGAGACCAAATGGGAAAAGAGGCCGTGGACATAATCAAAAGACCACAACACAAGATCAGATACACAGAATAACGGACAAAATAGAAAGCGCCTTAGAAGAAAATAAAATATTTGTTCCACTACTCTCCTTTGACATAACACAAGCTTTTGACAAAATATGGCACAGTAGATTAATTCATAAACTGCAAAGTCAGGTGCCAAAGAAGTATTTTGAGATTCTAGAGTCCTACATATATAATGTTCAGATTATATAGAATAAAACATTATGATCAGTACTTAGTGTTGAAAGGAATAAAGGCTGATGTGCCACAGGGTAGTGCATTAGGACCCTTCATATTTGCCCCTTCATTCTGCACATGAATGACTTACCACAAAGTGAAGAAACAACTATTGCTACATTTTAAGATGATACTGCTTTACTTGATGTGGCAAAAACTGAATGAAATGCTGCAGGGGGCAGTAAATTATATATCTTCATGTCAGTTCATATTAATTTTACAAATAAAATAGTGCAACGTACCCGAGTATACATAAATAACAACGCAGTTTTATACTCGAACTCAACTAAATATGTGAGGATGACTATGGACGCAAAATTACGATTTAAAGTTCGGGCAAAGAAAAAAACGAGAGGAACTAAATATACGTTACAGTAAAATGTATTGGTTTATTGGAAGATACACCTGTCTCTCAATAAATAATAATTTTCTGCTGTATAAGTAAATTTTAAATCCTGTATGGACTTACAAGCAGGTCAAATCTATAAAATAAACAATACTTTCAAAATAATGTACTACGTAGTCTGCCTAGAATTTGACTTTTCAATAGCATCCAGCTTTAATTTAAGTTTGCATGTAGCTTTAGGCATACTTAGTGAACTTTTGCCTGGAATGATGGGTATTTTTGTGCCATGTCTGGCAAGTTTGTCAGCCTTACAATTCCCTGGAATATCCCTGTGCCCCGGCACCCAAATTAGGTGAACATTAAACTTCTCCGCCATTTTAGGAATTCTTTGTACGAGTCCCAGTCAGATGTATCTCTTGTGCTTTTGCCTTTGTTGAAGATTTCAATACAAGTATTTCTAAGTGGTCCCAGATCAGAGATCCACCAGTGTGGTTTTTTCTTGCCCCTAACCCCAACCAAAGGACAAGAGGAAGACAGCGCTTTATTGAGGGGCAAAGTAAGGTCCTTAACCATAAATCAAACTCTTGAGGATTGTTCGGGGACTTTAGAGTGTCGGAATTAACCAATTTCTTTAAAGTTTCCCCGTATTTGAGCCAGTTAGTTTTACGGATATTTCTGTAAGCTAATGGGCCTGAAGGATCGTCGTCAAGACTAAATTGAAGGTATCGGTAGTCAAAAAAAGAGTTATCTCCAGATACCTTCCAGTTCTTAATCATTTGATTAATGTTGTCGAAGACAAGGGTTATATCTAGAACCTCCTGTCGGTTTCAAGTTACAAATGTAGGTTCGCTACCGATGTTACACAAAATGAAGTTTTTAGAATATAGTCAAAAAGTAACTCATCCCTTTCGTTGAAGTCAGAGCTACCCCAAGCTGAGGTCGCAAAGGAACTACATATGCGACGGAGAAAAGCTACAACGCCGACTGTGCGGGGAACGAATTTAGTCGATCGTGCTCCTAAGTCGGTAGAACGTGTTGCTAAGCAGACTGAGCGGGCTCCTAAGCCAGTTGTACAGACTCCTGAGCCGACTGAAAGGACGCTCGAATCAGTTGTGCAGACTCTTGAACCAGTCAATCAGCCTTCTAAGCCGATTAAACGTATGTCCAAGTTGTCCACTAAAATGACTGATCGAAAAATAACCTCAGCTAATCCAACGAATCCCAGTTTTCTGACGTATTCTCAGGCTGCCGTCAAAGCAACCAAATTAAATGTCAGGCCACCCTCTGATCCATTGAAAGAAATTCTGAACTGAATTTACGCTAAGTTCAAGGAACCATCTGAAATGAACAAACGAATTCTCGAACGACTCAGTAACGTCGAAAGCTTTTGTATGGCTAACCTTATATCTATAAATCTAAGTAGATAAAAACTCTTTGGTTAAAATTATAACATGAAATGCAAACGGACTCTTACAAAAAGTTACGGAATTAGAAATTTTTCTAATGAGAAAAAATATCGACATTTGCTTGATCTCCGAAACCCATCTAACAAAGGAATCACAAATAAAGATAAGAGGATACGCTGGTTATCACGCCTATCATCCTTTTTAGCGCGGAGCGATTCTTATTCTTCCTTATTCATCAAAACTAACATCGAACACTCGCTCGATATAATAAGCTGAAAAATCTTCAGTTGTGCGCGGTAAGAGTTAAAAATAAGCACTTGAGCTACAATATAGCATCTGTTTACTGTCCGCCGTGATGCTCGCTCGTAAAAGATGACTACTTTCGTGTCTTCAATGCCCTTGGTTCAAATTTCCTCATTGGTGAAGATTTTAATGCGAAGCACACCTTCTGGGGTTCAAGATGTACATCATCTAAAGAAAAAATTCTCTACGAAGTGGCAAATGAATTCGGCTGTTGATTTTATTCGACAGGAAAACCGACCTATTGGCCAAATGACTCAGAAAAAAATCCCGATCTTATCGATTTTTTCGTTTCAAAAGGCATTTAAGAGAAGTTTATTACAGTTGAAGAAAGTTTTGATCTCTCTTCTGACCACTCTCCGGTAATTTTATTACTTGGTGAAGCGTTGATCAAGAAAGAAGGACCTCCAAAACATACTAGCAATAGAACAAACTGGGAGGACTTTAGAAATAATTGCGAAACAAATATCGCCCTAAATGTATCACTTAAAACACGTTGTGAACTCGTGGACGAAGTTGATCGTTTCGTGGAAGCAATCCATAGAGCGGCATGGAGAAACACTTCTTCTACAAGCTATAAGATTAACCGCAATGAAAAATGTCCCAGAGAAATCATTGAAGGAGAAAAGAAAAGCACGAAAGAAATGGCAAATGACTCGTGCACCGCAGCATAAAAAGGTCCTTAGCCGCCTATGCAATCGCCTTAGATATAGTATTCGGGAATTTAAAAGCAATAAAATAGAAGACCTACGAGTACCTTGAAACTCTCCGCTGAAAGAGAATCAAATCATTCACTTTGGAAAATGCTAAAAGGCATCCGGAAACCTCAAATGCAAGCACCACCGATTCGAAAAAATGATAGAACTTGGGCCAAGAGCGACAAAGAAAAGGCAGAACTTTTTGCTTTGCACTTAGATGAAATGTTTAAGCCATTGACGACCCTTTGATAACGCCCGACTCCCCAATCACGACATCTGATCATTTTAAAGTAAAAAAGTGATTAAAAATCTAAAGACAAAAAAAGCGCCAGGTTACGACTTGATAACGGCGCAGGTGCTCAAGGAATTACCAAATAAAACTCCTATCAATCTTCTATATTTGATTAACGCTTCGTTCAGATTGCTCTACGTTCCGAGACAATGGTAAGTCGCCGAGATGATAATTGTCCCGAAAAAAATCATATCGGACTATTTTTCTATTGCCGGTTATCTCTAAAATATTCGAAAAATTACTTTCTAAATAACTACAACCCGTAATCAACAAAAGACGTCTCATTCCTGACCATCAGTTTGCATTTAGAGTCAAACAGTCTACAATCGACTAAGTCCACAAAATAACTGACGTGATTGAGAAAACTCTCGAAGAAATAAAGATTTGTTGTGGTGTATTTCTTGACATCGCACAAGCTTTCGATATGGTTTGGCTCGAAGGCTTGGAGTATAAATTGCAACTACTACTGCCACGGCAACTCCCTTACGATCGTACCTCACCGAAAGACTTTTTCGTGTTAAGCACGGAAATGATTACTCTGACTTCAAGGAGATTGCAGCCGGAGTCCCACAAGGAAGTGTCCTTGGCCCGCTTTTATATGTTCTCAACACGCGTGATATCCCGCAGGAAAGAAACTGCGTCGTAGCCACGTTTGCGGACGATACGGTGATATTGACAACGGGCGATACAATTGAAGCAGCAAATGTAAAGCTGCAACATGCTATTAATAAAGTCTATGCTTTTACGAATTCTTGGCGTATTGTGCTGTACGAAAGGAAATCCACTCATGTCAACTTTACCTACAAAAAGTGGATAGATTACCTGTATATTTAAACTCGGCTCAAATACCGTAAGTGAACGAAGCAATACATCTAGAAATGACTCTAGGTGTTAAGCTTAAATGGAAATCGCACTTAAAAAAGAAACGCGAAGAGCTCGAAAACAAATACCAATAAATGTACTGGCTACTAGGAAAATATTCGAAGTTGAGCTTACATAACAAACTGTTTATCTATAAGCAAGTCCTAAAACCGGTGTGGACGTATGGTCTACAACTATGGGGTTGTACCAGGAAAAGCAATAGAAACATCTTGCAATATTTTAAAAATAAAGTTCTTAGAACGATCATTAGCGCACCGTGGTACGTACGTAACGAAGATATTCATCGGGATCTGGGAAATCCCAGCGTCGTCGAAGAGATAACAAAATTTGCTTGTAAACACAAAGATCGTGTTCATGGCCATTGCAACCGTACCGTCACTCAATACTCGATGTGAACAATTCAATTCGTCGCCTGCAAAGGACAAAACCTTTTGGCATCGCTTCATAGTATATGCCGGTCGTGGAAACCGCAGGAACTTTCATTAGAATTTAGCCTGCCTAAAGTGCTACATTCATTTTAATTACATACGAACATCTTTTCCAAAAATCACGGGTCTCGTAAGCGAAAATAAAACTGCTGGATAAGCGTCGGCTTAGTTGTAGTATTAATCTTGGAAAGAGGTATTTTTTAGGGAGTAAGAATCTAACACTACCCACAAGTACGCCGGGCCTTATGGTGTCTTTAGAAGATTTTCACCCTCTCGGCAAAAAAAAAAAAAAAATATCCAAGGAAGGGAAGGAGATTGATGTCTCACTATTTTTGTTACCTATAGTAGGGTCTGAAGTATGGGGAGGAAGTTTGTCAACATCCACCGCATCCTTTTTGTATACTTTCAGGGTAATAGCATCGAAACCATAGCTTATCACGCCTTCAGTCTTCGCCAAAGGAGCAAGAGATTCCTTATTAATCACAATGAGCGCGCATCTATAGAGGCCTCCCTGCACCTCCAGCTTAGCGACTTTCCAGTTGTGAGTAGGAAGCGACGGGTTGCTTATTTGGAGGATTCGTATAGTATCCTCCGTATTGGAGAGTTCGGCTGGAATCCAGGAGCGAGTTATTGGTTTGCATGGGATATCCTCCCTAGCTACAACCTCAAGCTCAGTACCAGGTCAAACCTCCCCTAGTTTACCAATCGCTAGCTTATAGAGATCACGAGATATCTTATCAGGACAAGCGATCAGCTTGACATGGCCTTGATGCCAACCGCCATCATGACAGTTGGGAGGTGTGCCGGGATTCTCTTTCATGGTATATAAAAAGCAAGCCGCCAGTTTGGCTGGGATTATCCTCCATTTATCTGGAGTGATTGTACCATCGATGTCGTTTTTATCGATGACTACCAGTACCTTGAGGACTTTGAGTACTTTGAGGACTTCACTTTAAGATTTGGATGTGACGTTGGAGAGCCTTGAGGAGGTGCTAGTGTTGTGCACCTTAGGTCTTTTGAATCCGACCGGGATTCTTCCAACGATCTCTGTCTTTTCGACGTGAAGTCTCTGTTGATCTTACTAGGTTCAGTACTGACGATCTTTTTGGCCCAATCGAATAGGGTTTTCATCCTATTTAGAAGTAAACCTATTTCTGTGGTAGACCGCGATTTCAATCCACCCTCGTAGTTCACTATAGCGGTAGACTTCATTTATTTGAAGTAGATGACGTCGATGTAAACTTTTCACACTGGCCTGTAGCTAGTTTGGATATGGGTAAGATATCGAGGGGCATGGTTTGGAAAATATTTCAATCATCTGTTAGTCGCATAACTTAAAAAAAGTTTGAAAGAATTTTTATCAAATTTAGCTAAAGTAATAAGTTAAAGCGGTCATACTAGTAATCCTGCTTGAGGTATGGGGAGGGATTTAAGAAATCGTTGAATCATCCTTCTTGCAAGCCTGAGTCAAGTACAACTTAACGGATTTTAATGAAATTATCGGTAAATATAGATGCCGTCCGCCTGAAAACTATAAAATTTGGATAGAGATGGAACTAAAAGTTATCACTTTTGTCATGGTATTTGACCTATTTTGTAAACGTTATTTGAAAGAAATATTTATTGCATGACCCTTTAGCTTTAATTTTATGTATCGGTACCTTGTGCTCCAAAAATACCCCCGCTGGTAGTATAACCAATCAAGTACGAAACACTGAAAATAGTCCGTTCGCACATAGAAGATTCCATTAGAACAAGTTTTATTATTTCATACGAAAAGCAGACAGGACTTTCTGTTGGTCGTTTTCAAAATAGGAAACCGTTTCCCCAAATCCATGTGATATCACAATGCACCTATTATTGGTCTAAGTGTGTCAGCTGGCAGCCACGTCAACCTAACCTAATTTAAGTACATGACATTAAAATTGTTGATCTATGCTCATTTTACGAAAAATCCAATTTGATCGTGTCTTATCAATTTTGCCTAATTTTTAAATCTGAACAATTAACAACAGCAAATATGTAGTAAGTACGTGCGACCCAGTCGTGTCCTTTGTTTTTCGTTGGAATGTCTTCAGCTTAATTGTGAATTGGTTTGCATCGATATACACTACACTAAATAAAGATAAGACTAAATCCTAAATTTAAATTAATGCGTTTTAAGAAAGAGAGTTCCGAGAATGTTTGTACATTTGCATTTTAACCAAAATAGTTGTAAAAGTATCATGTCTCCTTATAACTAAATAACGGTAACTTCTTTTTATTACGCTTATATTTCATGTTCACACAAGAAAAAAAAATAGCGTTGCTGTGCGAAATATTAATAAGACCACACGTGTTTTTCAACAAAATATTTAAGAAATTAATACGATCGTCAATTTTTTTTTAACAGGTAAGTGGGTAAAGAAACAGCATATTTTCGTTTAACTTAAACAGTTTAAGTTGTTAGATTTGTAAGGATTATCTGAAAATGGGTCGCAGTAAGCAGTTGACAGAAAAAGAGAAAGTACAGATTGTCAAGTACTCGTATCGTCAATCTGAAATGACAACAAGAGATATTGGTGCTCGAGTCAAGAGAAGTAAGACAGTTGTAATACATTGTTTAAGATTAGGCGAAAATTACAGACAGAAAAAAAGTACTGGAAGGAAATCAGTTCTGTCTAAAACGGCAATCCGAGAAATTAAGAGATTAGCTACAAAACAAATCAAACAGCCCTTCTGAAATTCGACGTTCTCTTAATTTAAATGTATTAGTAAGACGTATTCAGCAAATTTTAAAAGCAGATACTAACTTGGACTATGCTAACGTATCCCAAAACTCAAGCAGATAATGCGTCACAAATGTGCAAGATTGGACTTTGCAGAAAAATACCAGTTATTTAATGAAGAATGGAAGAAAGTCATCTTTTCCAATGAAAAGAAGTTCAATCTAGACGGCCCTGATGGATGTCAAAGATATTGGAATGATAAACGAAAAGAGAAAGAAACGCGGATGTCTCGAAACTTTGGAGAACGCACTGTCATGGAGAATGCACTATCAGCCGCATGTGCTTCATTTTAACAAAGATGAATGCTTCCAAGTATGTAGAGCTTTTGGGTGAAGTACTTGTTGACTTTGGTGAAGAAATTGGTGAAAATGACTGGATATTCCAGCACGATAATGCTGCAATTCACTCTGCCAAAACTACAAAAGAATTTTTAAAGTCTCGAGGTATTCCATTCACTCGTCATAAATTTGATTAATGCAGTTCCAAGAGGCTTGTAACAAGTCATCGTAAACAGAGGTTCATCAACGGATTATTGATGCCCAGAAACTAATTATTTTTTTTTTTTGTATTTGTCATTTGCTCTTATTATTATTTCGTTTTACTGAAAACTATTTTTTTATTTTTTATTATTTCAAAAAAATTAAAATGATTTAGTTTATACACACAAATACTACTGACGTATAATATTAAGTATAATATTATTCTTACTTATATAATTTCAGATAACAACGCAGTGCTTTTAATTTGGTCTTGTCATTATTTCCTGTAAAGTATATGTAGTACTCAGTGGAATTAGAGTAAAAAAAATCTATTTCGATACTTAAAATATGCGTTTTAAAAATGGTTTTCAAGAAAACTTTACTTGGTAAAACAAAATGGAGTCGACTTTCTAATACAAAATGGAAAGTTCAATCAGGTAATTAACTTTTTTACTTATACCTATAAGGGCAGACTTCTTGATGATAAGCTGAAAAACATGCCAACGAAAACTGATTTGGAAGGCATTACAGCACAAGTGTGCACTATGTTGTCCCAGCTTAAGGACTTATCTCTGCAAAATCAGCATTTAAAAGAACAACATAAGCACTTATCGGCTGAAAAAGAAAATGATAGGCACACAATCAATTGGTTAGAGGACCAAATAAAAAACAAAAATATAAAATTTAAAGGCATTGAAACACAGAGTTCTGTATCGGAAGCAGTTATGAGAATATGTTAAGAAGTAATGAAACTTCCTCCGACAGTTAAGGTTCGGTCGACCACTAAAGTCTTTGAAAAGGATGTGAAGATGACAGTGGTAGCAGAATTTGAATCGACGGAAACTGTGGAAGAGGTGTAAGTACACAAGATACTTAGCTGACTATTAGCTTAGAGAGAGACTTGAATTCAAAACAGAAGATACACAAAAAAGCAGTGTTACAGTTGAGAAGAAATATACTAGCGAGAAATAAAAAGCACAGAGTCAGTGTGGTAAATGAGATGATGAGAATAGAAGTTAAATGGTTTGAATGGAATAAAAAAGATGAGCTGATGTGTGGCATATTGAATTTGAACACGTTCTGCAAAGTCTTTATAACGGCGAAATAGATGGAATCAGCTGTAATTTTCTGGAGTTAATTGAAAAGGCTGCACAAAAAAACTAAAAAGTTATCGGCGTAGCCAATCAGTATCAAATATAAGCTTAAGTCAATATGAAATCATTCAAAATTTAGAAAGAACTAATATTAAAATAGTGCCATATAATGTACGCGGCCTGGAAAATAAAAGCCTCTTTCCTCATTTCTTTAAATATGTGTTATCACATGAAGTATTTATATTTATTGAAACTCATTTAATGGGAATAAAAATAGAGCAATTCAGAAAATATTTTGCGGATTTTGATACTAACTGGAGAACTGCAACGCGAAACAGTAGATTTGAAAGAGCAATTGGTGGATGTGTATTTCGGGTCAACAAAAATATAGGCAAGCCAGGTATAAAGCATGAATTTATCAACTCTGATGGAGTTAATATCATGGAATTAACATCAATTAGCAGTGTGCTGATGATCATCCTCACATATTTAACAGGTGCAAACTGGCTTAATGATCTTGATGTCATCAAGGGCTTCCTAGTAGAAAATAACATCACCAATCCAATTATAATCGGAGACATGAACGCCAGAATAGGCAATTGTCAACAGGAAATAGATGAAGTATATAATTCAACGTTCACAGCGGGAATGGAAATCGATCTCAAACTTAAAAGGTAAAAGACAGCAAAGATTGGTGGAGTTTAGCTAGAGAGATCCGTAATACAAATCCACACTTTTGCCTTCAAACTTCCGCTTCTGAATTTAAAACATACTATTACAATCTTCTTAATTCAAGACAAGATATAAGACTCATACAGTATGCACCGTATCTATTTGAAGACCGTGAATTGTATAAAGAATTATCCATCGGTGAAATAATGCTATCAAAAGTAAAATTAAATAAAGCTCCTGGGGAAGACAGAACACCTTACGAGTTCTTAATAAACGCCACAGATGATTTCTTAGAACAGCTAGCAAAAATCTTCAGTCAGATGCTTGGCGAATTTAGGATAGAAGAATCGTTCAATAAATCCATACTATTTCTTATCTTCAAAAAGGGAGGCTCTAACCACCCCTGCAACTACCACGGTATCTCATTCATGTACCGCATCGTGAAAATAATGATGGGAATCCTAAACAACGTTTTCACGGAGTACCAATTGGGATTTAAGAAAAAGTACTCGACGAAGATACTAACGTTTATAATTTGGCATCAATCGTTAAGATAAGTTTTGACGAAAAAGAGAAAGTCTATGCCTTTTTCGTTGATCTGAAGGCTGCATTCGATCAAATCTCATGTGGATTGCTTATTTACAAACTTGACTCAATGGGAATTTCAACTAAATTTGTTCGCCTACTTGAAGCTGTATATTCTAACACTCTTTCTGCGGTATGGACTGGAAAATAATTTTCGGAGTATTTTGAGATGCTCTTTGGGGTTAAACAAGTCTACTGTCTCCACTTCTTTTTGCAGTCTATATAAATGACTTGCATGCATTTTTGGGAGAAGGTCTTCAAATTGAACACTTGACTGTAAGGTTGTATGCTGACGACATGGTTATCTTGGCACAGGACGTCCAGGTTATGCAACTGATGATAGATCGATTAGAAGAGTACTGCAGAAAATTGGGCTTAGAGGTGAATCTGTCAAAATCTGAAATGATGGTGTTTCGAAACGGGGGTAGACTATCTAACTAGGAAAAGTGGATATTAAAAGGAGAAGAAATTCGAGTTACTTCAAGAAGATGAAATTTACAAAGCATTTTGAGCCATGGTGTAGTGGTAACATCATCGCTTGTCACTCTGCAGGTCCACGGATCGAATTCTGATATCAAGAATCATCTATTTATTTCACATGAAATAAATAAAAAAGTCGATCAATTGCGAAAGCTTATGTCAACTCTACTGCGAAGGCATAACACTGGCAGTAGAGTAGTCATATGGCTAAAATGCAAGTTGATCGTGATGATGACATCAGGAGGACGGAAAAAAATACTGTGAATCATAAGCAAAACGACAATAACAGCAAAACAAAAATACTTCCCAGTTATCTGGACACCACCCTTGGAGTTCACTGAAACTTTATAACACCTGAGTTTTAAACCAACTGGAGGAAGTGATATGGTCAGATCACATGCCAATAAAACTGTCCATTAATTTGAACTCTTTTGGCAATCAACCAAGTGTTAACGGACTACCTCCTAAGCTTAAGTGGAAGGAAACGCAATATCAAATCAATTTAAGTTCAAACTTAGCAAACTTAATGGCACAAAAAGATTCGATTGTGCTAAATGATCTTATCTTTATCATAAAGCAATCAAGATCAGAGCAAGCGAATGGCTCAAAACCTTTTCGGCAAAAAATAAATGGTACAATTTTGATTGGGAAGTAGCGAAGAAAACTTTGTTCAAACTTTTAAGCATATTTCGAACGACACAAAGTCAAGAGGTGAAGCTGAAGAGCGCAAGTAATATTCAAGAAGGTGTAAAAATAGCAAAATTCTCTATTACCAGCAAATCGATCTCAAACTTAACAGGTAAAAGACAGCAAAGATTGGTGGAGTTTAGCTAAAGAGATCTATAATACAAACCGCTAACTACCGCGGTATCTCATTCACGAACTGCATCGCTAAAATAATGATGGGAATCCTAAACGTTTTGACGGAGTACCAATTGGGATTTAGGAAAAAATATTCGACGAAGATACTAACGTTTATAATTTAGCATCAATCGTTAAGATAAGTTTTGACGAAAAAGAGAAAGTCTATGCCTTTTTCGTTGATCTGAAGGCTGCATTCGAGCAAATCTCACGTGGATTGCTTATTTACAAACTTGACTCAATGGGAATTTCAACTAAATTTGTTCGCCTACTTGAAGCTGTATATTCTAACACTCTTTCTGCGGTATGAACTGGAAAATAATTTTCGGAGTATTTTGAGATGCTCTTTGGGGTTAAATAAGTCTATTGTCTCCACTTCTTTTTGCACTCTATATAAATGAATTTACTATAAGGTTGCTGCTGTATGCTGATTATATGGTTATTTTGGCAGAGGAAATGTATAAACCTGAGGTCTAAATGGAACATTTTTCAGGCAGTGTGAAGGGCTATCCAAACATGCACCTATAGGTTCCTAGATCATTCAAGAGGTCAAAACTACATTATTGATAATTTTGATGTGAGAAACCACTTGGATTTATTTGCTTAAATGAAAGTAGATTTCGAAGGAAAGAATCTTCCTTATGTGATTTCCAACACTTTTTAGGCAGATGCCCTGTACTAAGAGAATTCCGGGCTAAATATATATTTGGGAAAATCCATTCTACTTAAGGACTAAATCATCAGTATGTAATATAGTAATGGTGAACATGTCAGCGACTGGGAGAGAATGGTCAAGTACATAATTCTTGCCATATCTTACCGAAAACAGATTGTCAGCGAATTCAACTACCTATATAACTTTTTTTATTTCGTATCGCTTTCAAAAGATTTTGTATTTTCGTATCGCTTTCAAAAGATTAATTTACTTCTTACTTTTATTTATTTGTTAATTCCTAATTCATTAACTAAGGATAAAACCAATTTATATTGATAGTTAAAAAAATAAAATAATGTTGATTATCTACCCGACAGGCGACACTATTTTCATTGTGACAGTTTTAAATTTGCAGCAAAACAAAAAAACTTAGCCTGAAAGAAAATGTAATTATATGAAATTGAGTAGAAAATAAAGACAAGACTTACTTACTTAGTATAAGGGCAGATAGGCAGACAGAATTGAGAGACACACCTTTTTTTTAGTTTCCCTATTATAGTAATGTCAAGTTTGATCAAAATCTCGATTTCGACTTGCTCTTTTAGGTGGAAGGAATAATAAATAAATAAATTGAAATTCTGGTCTTACCCGCAGAAAAGCAAGTATTCGTGACTTTGACATTTGCATGTCAACCATTTGACAGCCCCAATAAATTAATACAAAGGTAATGAAATATGATAACTACGCAACGGATTATTGCTACGAGTAATTATTTCATTGACTTTTATGACTCAATTGAAGGGAAACAATTTTGTATAATTTTTTTTTGCGTTTAAGGGTTGTAAGATTGCTGTATGAATGAATAAAACATAAATTGTTAACACGATACTCCGCACCCTGTTTTATAATGTACAGAGTAAAGTTCTCTACCCAAAGCCAAAAGCGACACGCATGCGTGTCACGCGAACAGTGAATTTCGCATCCATTGATATGCATTGTCATCAAGCTTCAGTTTTTCGTGAACCTTCAAGCAAAAGAAAAATGACGTTGACTCTCGAAAAAAAAACTATTTCTGAAAGAAGTGCATAGATGTACTATATGTACGTATTACCATTGAAGTGTATGGTGACCTTAAAATTTGAGTTGTTCAATGCACAAACGAATCAATGATTATTGAAAGGGTGTAACGTATAATGGTACTTTACTTATTTACAAATTTTTAAAAATTGATAATTTTTGGGATATAACTCAAAGCAATATTTGATATACGTAAGGACATGGCATACTAAATTTTGAAAAATTGTCAAAAAAAAGTTTGTTGCTTTTTAATGCATTTTTTGAAAAATATTTATGTACATGTCAGCAATTTTACTTAAATTTTTCTGATTGATTTGCAAGTAAGCAGCACATAAGTTCAAGTATGTGCGATCCAGAAATCGAGTATTAATTTTATTGGTCTTATGGTACGCTTTGATAAAAGCCACCTGAAATTCATGAATTAAATAATTTATTATCATCTTTCAAATCTTACGTGATGGTTGATTAGTTTAGAATGGCCCTGTATGAGGTACACTTAGAGCAAAAGTAGGTCCATTGTATTACCACTGAGTAGGGACGCGTGCATCACACCGCCTACCCTGGGAACCAGTTACTTTTCAGTTAATTTAATTTAATGTAATTTTAGCCGTTGAGGTGTTGTTGAGATCATTAAGATCATTGAAAAAGTATTCGCCTTGTACAGCATTTCTAATATTGGCGAGTGCGGGGAATGAACACAAGAAGTGTGTTACTGCTTCTTCTTCCTCCTCATCTCTGCAGCTCCTGCAGTAGTCACTGTAAGGGATGCCAAACCTTTGAGCATGCCTGCATCGTACAGTGCCCTGTCATAACGTTGGTTAATTTTGAGAAAGTTCCTCTCTTGGGTTTTAGAATCGCGTTAGACCTCTCTTGATCTAGTACTGACCGCAGTATTCTGGCGGTACTACCTACAATTATACAAAGCTCTAGATGCTTCCATCTATGGTTCGCCTCATTTAATGCCTCTACGTTGATAAGGTGCTTAGCAAAAGGCATTGGCATCTCCATTATGCTGGAAGAACCTTGTTGGGCTTCGCGATTCCCTGAAGTGTCACACTGAGCTGGTACCCAGGTCCTTCAACACCGATTCCGTTCCGTTGTGGAGGACAGTACGATGCATCCACTCTGATCTGTCCGATATTGAGTCTTTGTAGCCCAAGTTAGAATTTAATTTGGTGAATAGGTAGTCGGCGACTCTGGGAAGTCGACAGTACATCAATAAGATACTGGCATGGCAGTGTGTTGTTCTCTGTCTCTGAAACCACAAAGGTTTATTCAATTGCCCAATTTGTTAAAAGGACATCGGCAAGTGTTTGCTGCTACTTGAATGATACTGAGATAGCGACATCGTCTATTTAAGCCACAACCTTGCACTCAGTGTTCTCTATTTCTAGGACAAGTTCGTTGAGAAACAGCTTCCAGAGCAGAGGTGATAGCACACCCCTTGAGGAGTCCCTAGGTGTGCTAGTCTCTTAACAGAGCTGCCTTCAATGGAAGCATTGATTACTCTGCCTCTGAGTATGTGGTCTATACTGCAGCAGATGTTTTCATAAATACTTAACCTACTTAAGGCATTGCTAATCACATTTTTTATTTTTTTTTACTTTAAGAAAAGCCACCAAGATGAAATCGTTAAATAGCAAAGTACATCATCGGTACTTGGTACCAGGGAGCCCTTCAGAATGCCGGACAGGTTCCGCTTATTAATTCCAAAGGCTTCCTAAGTTGCACTGGAAATATACCGTCAGGTCCTTAAGACTTGGATGATTAGAATTCTGACCAGGATCCGATGAGATTCATTAGAAAACTTAATTTTGTAGAAATATTTCTTAAATACCATTAGGCTCTCCCCAATTCAGAAGTAGGCTCGTTGATTTGGCTATATTACGTGATACAATAACACATTAAAAAGAACAAATTAACTTGATGACATACACTACATAAATTGTCTTATATTTAACGGATTTTTTGTTTGTTCAATCTTTCAATCAATTCTATGTGTTTATAGCATTCATGTCAGCTATCGCTGTGTCTAAAAGACCATCCCTTGATTCCAGTAGTATGGGCCGAATTCCTTCCAACTTTTTCGAACTAAAACTAATTAATGCAACAAAAAAAGTCACTTAAGGAGCGTCCTCTTACAAGTTCTACTATTTCCAAATACCATTAAATCCCACAGACTAACGAGCATTTTTTTCTAAAGCTTCCTTAATTAAATTATGTTTTATCTTCTTTTAATCCGGAAGATATAAAGTAATTAAGCAGAATGTCTCCGACTTTAACGTTCCGTGCAAAAATAAAAAATTTCCTGCTGAGCGCAAGCATTCTTAGTCACGTAATGAGTACACACCACCCTACGAGCATCCCACGATATATTGCCCTTAATGTATAAATGTATTAAATTAAGGAAACTTCAATGATTACTGTGTGGAAGAAAACTTTACTTCTTCCACTATTTCCATGGCGTGCTCCTAAAATTTTGCAAGTACGAGTGCATATATAATCTGATAGATTTCAATTCAACATGTAACAACAACAACTAGCTGTAAATTTATTTGGCATTGTCATGCAAAGGTTTTTTATGAAGGCCAAGTTGTCAAGATCCACCTAACAATGGATTTATGTACTCATCTTCTTAAGCTTTGTAAATCTACCTTGATTCGACAATTTTTATTGTTATTATTATTTAAAGCTTTAGCCTAGCACGCTGGTGGAGCAAAGCGAAATTTCCAATACAAAATATACCCTAGCAAAATTGAAAGCAACATTTTTGCCTGAGATTTTGCTTGTCTACAAATAGTTCGAGCAACTCTGAATGCAGAAGTTGAATGTCATCTAGAGTCTCCGCATTTCCACTGTCCACGTTTAGCCACCATTTGCATGTTGTTACAAAACTGATTTCAAACATCAATTGGAATCTAAACGCCAAACGACATAGTCAATAATTCGGATTTGAGACGAAACTGCATAAATTTGGAAATAGCGCGCTCTAAATAGACTTCGCATCGAGTCAGAGGCTATTATGAAGTACCATTTTGACACGTTATTGTACTACAATACCATACATACGCAGTTTAGAAAGGCGTGAGCGATGTGAAGGTCATATGTTATCTATCTTTCGTCCAATTCCGACCTAAGCAGATCCAGTGTGGTGGAACATAAGCCCTTAATATATGAAAAATATTGAGAGAAAATATCTTGAACTTACTTGGATGAACTTATTTGTATTTCACTCCAAAGTATTGTCTAAGGTTTTTAAACATTCTGTATGAATATGTAATAACCTTGAGCTTTTAAGAATTTGAGAAAATTCTTCTGAAATTGAAATACGGATAAGTTCGGCCCTTTTGTAATTTGATACATAATTCTCAAAACCTTAAGATATCTTTTTAGGTCCAATTCTGTTTTTGGTCACTCTTTGCTCTTAGTTTTAAGGGTTCACCAACAGCTTTTGCTGATGACATTGGTTTCACTTATGGCTTAAACAGTCCTTTAGACCTAGTTTCTGATGTTAATTGGGATCTAAGTTTATTGAGACACTGGTTTGCTGAACATAATTTAGTAATAAGCTCAAAAACTAAGATAATGTTCTTCGGCTTATCTTCTGCATACAACTTGGAAGCAAATGTGTACTTCCACGCACCTGAATGTCTTAAATATAAACTGTCTAATTGCTATTGTTCGTCCGGTTTTTCCTCTCCCTCTTTTTGTCATAATCTAACCTGTAGTGATAAGTGTTTCCAAGTAGAGAGTGTTGACGAATTTAAATATTTGGGGCTTACCCTCGATTCTAGGATGAGTTTTGCGAATCACGCTGATACTTTGAAAAAGTATTTCCGATGCACCCTTCGATATTTTTATTATCTGCGTAACTTATGCTCAAAGCTTTTAAGGATAATTTACTATGGAATTTTCCATTCCAAGTTGCAATATGGAATTGCTTGTTGGGGGGGTGTGTATCGAAATAAAATACAACCACTGTTAATTTTGCAGAAATATGTCCTAAGAAAAATTTGTCGAAAATCTGGTAGACATTCTAGCTTTCCTTTGTTCTGTGCCCTGAAAATTCTTCCTGTTCGTCATTTGTATTGTTTTAAGGTATTAAAAATTTTCTTTATGAAGTCTGGCAATCTTAATTTTCGTTTATTTTCTTGTTATAATCTTCGTGGAAACCTTTCAAACTTTTTATCTGTACCCTATTTCCGAACCACTGCATATCGAAATTTTTTTTCAATTTTGTCTTATCGGTTATTTAATGAACTCCCTGAGTCAATCAGGACAATAACAATACCTGGAATGTTTTTAAAAAGCGTAAAATTGTGGCTCTTCAGCTTTGATTATGTTGCGTTAGAATCTCGTATTTCTGATGTTTTGGTCTAATCTTCGTCTTCATTATTTCCATTCTCATTTTGCATTTTTTACAATTACTATAATTTTTCTTTTTTTTTTCTTTTTGTTCCAATCTTACACAACATACAAGAAGCACGAACTTATTTGTACTTCATTGTAGTTTCGTAAGGCGTCGTAAGGTTTTGAGAATTTCAGAATGTAGTAGTAAACAATTTGCGCAAATTTTTTATTATTATTTCTTTATATACATAGATCCTGTTATTTTTACATATTGTGAAGAACTTAAAGAACGAATTTATTTGTCATTGTAAGTTGTATAAAATTTAAAGACGTTTTAAGTAAATGTGAGCACCGTAGATCAGTGTTTAAGTACGCACTCACTGAGCGGGAAATTAAAGGTTCGAATTCCAGAAAAAAAAAGTCTTCTCACCGTTCCCCCACTCGTGAACGTCTGATCCGAGAGTAAAATTGTTATGAGAAACTTCTCACAATAGAAAAAAACTGCCCTTCGAAAACAGCATGAAACTATTGATCCCAACTAGGGCCCAAACTGAATGACATCCATTAGAACAAAAATTATTTGTCACTTTTCTTAATCATATTTAGGTGCGCAAATCCGGTTATGCGTACCTTGTTAGTTTAACAAAAAAAAAACGTTTAGTAACTAATGCTGGTGTTTCTCTCTGACCCTTTGATTTATAAATATCAGTACCTTCTAACTTTTACTTGCAATCCCATCCATTACATCGTCGATGACAGCATTCCTGACTTCTCTTATTTTTAAAAATACTACAGCGGGTGTACCAATTAGTGAAAGCTCTACGGCAGTGTCACTTGGGGTACGAAAATTCGAGTTGAATTCAAGTCACCAAATCAACAGTTTTATCACCTGTCTCTGAAGAATGATACTAACGCAGTCAAACCAAAATTAATGCTTGGCATGTACAAATGCCCAGAACTTCCCTGGAATCAGCCAATTGCTAATGCTGATGTTTCTAGACACTCCAGATTTCCCAAATTTTTCTTGAAACAACTTGTCAAAGAATTTGCAGTATTCAGTTTTAACTTAATAACTGCCAACAGAAATTTAATTAGTATTTGGGAATCTGAGACTCAGAACTAGCGTGTATCACCTCCTAAATCTCTTTTCTTCCCTGACCAATCTTGTAGTAATTTTTCACTTTCTTTCCATTCATCACTAAATTCTACAAACTGTATCTAGATACACAGTGTATCTACCTATAAAGTGTATCTACCCTATCTCTTTAGTTAGTCGAATGATACTTGGAGTAGTGTTGTAAGTCTGTAAATTTGGCCCGTGTTAATAGGTGGTAAAGCCTAAGTTGCTGGTGTGTAATAATTGATTATTTTAAAATTCCGATCTTCACATGAAAGAAATGCTGTTCTCGTAGCTGCTGCGAATTACCGCAAAGAAAAGAATAAAGTGCTAAAGCTGAGCGATATTGGCATTACATCCAACGACAGTTGTTACTTGAACGAGAGCTTAACCAAGCACTCGCGCTTTCTTTTACAAAGTGCAATTGGTCTAAAGAGGAAAAAACAACTCTTCTCTGTTTACACAAAATCTGGGACTGTTTTTGCTAAGAAGACGGCCAACGGAAGAAGCTTTTCCATTGAAAGCTCTGATGATCTTCACTCCATTGCCTCTGGTGCTGCTGTTCCTGGCGCTGCTGCGACTCATCATTAAAATCACCGTATTGTATTTGTATTCTCTTATTATATTATAATACGTAGTCTTAATCAGCATAAATTAGATTATTTGAAATACATGTTTACAAATTCTGGAGTTGATGTTGTTTGTGTTTGTGAAACTTGGTTTAAGCGTGATATACCTGATACACAGTATAATATACCCAATTATGTAATTTCAAGAAATGATAGAATAACTTATACATGGGGTGGCGGGATTGCAATTTACAGCAAATCGTCTCTAAAATGTAAAATTATTAGTAAATCTGTGGGTACTGAATCAGAGTTTCTAATTGTTGAAATCCATGACGGTTGCACCAAATGCTTGTTTGCGTGTGCCTATGTTCCGGACCGGAGTTGTTCACCTCAACCATTTTTCTCTGTTCTTTCACAATATTCGTCTGTTTACGAACACGTAATTGTCTGTGGTGACTTTAATTCAAACCTGCTAAACAATTATTCTCGTGCCTTCCAAATAAAAGATTTTGTTTCCTCTGTAGGACTTCATATATTTAATGTCACCTATCCAACGCGGTTTGCTAAAGACTGCATTCCTAGCCTCCTCGATCTGACAATCGTATCCGACCAATCTCGTGTTATTCTCTTCGAACAGCTTTCGCTTGACTGTATCTCTGATCATGACCTCTTATTTTGTACTTACAATATTGAATTTGATCACTCTGCTGTCCCACTGACTTTTACATTTAAGGACTTTAGGTCAATAAACATTGACGACCTCCAATATGCCGCCTATTCGGCACCCTGGAACGACTGTTGGTTAATTTCGGATCCCGATTCCAAACTAAACTATTTTCAAGAAGTAGTTACGGAGTTATACAATCAATATGTACCAGTTAAAACGGTTAGTGTTCGAAATAGTAGCTGTCCTTGGTTTACTAACGAAGTTATCAAGACCATAAAAGCTCGTAACAAACTTTATAGCAAATGGAAACACAATCCATCTAATTCAAATTGGTTTGCTTATAAAGCGATACGGAACTACTCGACTATGATAATACGAAACTCTAAAAGAAACTATTACGCTTCTAAGCTGAATACGGCCCTTCCCCCAAAAAAGCTATGGAGTAATCTGCGACAAATTGGTATTTCCTGTGCTAAAAATAATTTAAAATGTGACATTGATCCTGATATTTTAAATAATTATTTTCTTGAAAATGCTGAGGAGTTAAGTTTTAATTTTCTTGAAAGTACTAACCCAACCTTACATCCAGTTCGAGATTTTGAACTTCAATCAGTAACTGACAATGAGGTTATAAACTCCATTGCAACCATTAAATCAAACGCTGTTGGTGAAGATGGGATAACACTGCGCTTTATAAAATTGATTCTGCCCCACATCGTAAGTCACTTGACCCATATTATTAACCACTGCATTACAACATCTACTTTCCCCAAATCTTGGAAGATAGCTCGAATAATACCTGTTGCAAAAAAAACTTCTCCGATGTCTCCCCCCGATTATAGACCAATAAGCATCTTACCTTGCTTGTCAAAAGTCTTTGAAAAACTTATGGCAAAACAGATTCTTCAACACCTATCTCTCAATAGCCTTCTGTATGCAGGACAATCTAGTTTCAGATCTAACCACAGTTGCTCTACTGCTATGGTTAAGATCTTCGAAGGTATTAGACAACTATTTGATAAGGGATGGCTTACGCTTCTATGTTTGCTTGATTTTTCAAAGGCTTTTGACAAAGTAAACCACAAAATTCTTTGCTGGAAATTAAAACATTTCTTTGGTTTTGGTACTAGCGCAGTCAGGCTTTTTAAAAGCTTTCTTTCTGATAGATTCCAAAAAGTTGTAACTTACGATTCTTGTTCAGCTCTTCTACCGGTGAAGCAGGGTGTGCCACAAGGATCAATCCTTGGTCCCATAATGTTCTGTATGTTCATTAATGACTTACCATCTGTCTGTAAATATACATCGGTTCATCTCTATGCTGATGATGTTCAGCTGTACCTGGCTACGCCATTCAATAATACAGATGAACTTGTGTACAAATTAAATGTGGACTTTTGCAGTATTTATTCCTGGTCTGTACCCAATGGACTAGTATTAAATCCAAATAAGTCGCAGGTTATTAATATATCGAATAAAAAAGTAATCCTCAATACCATTCCCGATGTTGTACTTTCTGACAATAAACTAAAAGTTGTTCAAACTGTAAATAGTCTGGGTTTTGTTATCAATTCGAACTTATCAGGATACGACCATACCAACTATGTAATAGGAAGAATATATGGATGCCTTCGTAAGCTATGGGTAACCGCAAGTTTTACGCCCACTGAAACGAGACGAAAGCTTGTAATAAGCCTCATTTTACCCCTAATTACGTATGCCGAGGTCGTATACTGTAACATTGATTCCTTATCCCAACGCAAGCTGCAAGTAGCATTCAATGACGCAGTAAGATATATTCACGGATTACCAAGATACGAACATATTTCACAACATACAAAAAGCTTACTGGGCACTACTCTCAAACATTACATTGACGCCAGAAATTGTATTTTCTTACATAATATTTTAACTAATAAGATTCCTATCTATTTATATGAAAAACTTAATTTCGTTCGGTCCCGTAGAACCCTGTGTTTGATTCCACCACGTTATAACTACCTGAATTCGTCCCGTTTATTTTTTATTTATTCTATCAAATTATGGAACTCTCTACCAATAAATATCAGAACTATTACCAATGTCACTCACTTTAAAAGAGCAATTTTTATACATTTCTCACTTCTATCTTAAATTCTATGTTATCCTAATATCTATATGTCTCACCTCTCCTTCTTTCTTTTTCCTCTTCTATCTCCTAACTAAATATTTTTATAATTTTAGCTTTAAGATATATGATTTTTATTTATTTATTTATTTATCTATTATTTATTTTGTTTTTTTTTTTTCTGTTTCTTCTTATTAATCGAAATTATGTGCTGAATGTTTAACTCTAAGTACTATAAAAGATATTTATCTTAATGTACCCATGTTATTCAAATAAATTGAATTGAATTGAATTGAATTGAATTAATAAATACATAATTCATATGCTGATTCGTATTAAATACTTGTAAAATCTCGTTTTTAAGTCTTTAAACAGAAAAAAGTGTTGCCCCTCTTTTCGGAATTCTTCAACGGTAGCCCTGGTCCCAATCATTCGTGCAGTATACAGCACGTCCTGTGCGGTCCTGTATGCGATGGTGATGCCAAAATATTTACATATATTTATTGATTTTAAATAAATTTAATTATGAGTAGATGGAAACTCCATTTTAGTCAATCAAAGGCAATTTCTTATTGTAATTGCTTTCAATATAATTTGTTGAGGCCTTTTCATTTTAGGACCGAATCTAGCAATTAACTTGAAAATATTAAAGTACACGACTGCGTCCCACGTAATTCGGATATGGTTTTAACAAAATCGATCGAATCATAGCTGATAGATAGCCAACGTATTTTTTTTGGAAAAAAGAAAAAAGAAAACTGGTACGCCTCCTGATAGCATATATTAACCATAACTAAAATCGAAATCGTTAGAGCCGTTTTCGAGAAAATCTATTTCAAGGAAACCAATACTTGCTATTATTTGTAGGTGTAAGTAGTAATGTTTAGGCATTCAAAGAATAAGTTTAAGTTTACTGCAGTTTCGACCCTTTCATTCGATGAAAATCTCTATCCTCCCAAATGTTTTCTTTTTTTTTAGATTACACATTTTGTAGATGTTTTCTTCATGTATCTGCTTCGGGCGAATTTTTTTTAAACAGGTACAGGTTTCTTTAAAAAAAAAATTACTTACTTTGCCTCACTTAAGCATTTGTATGAACAGAACTAAATGCAATACAGGAATGGAACTTCATAGAGCCACTCCTAGGCTGTTGGGAATTAGAAGGGGAAGTACCAATATAGAATTAAAACTAGTTCTACAGTAGATTTGGCGAGTGTAATAATTCGGTAATAAAAGTAAAAGGGTTATTGAAAGCTCCATCGTTCTCCATCTGTGGGCTAAGAGCTCTACTATACAAAATTTGAAGTTTCTACGTAGATCTCGAAAATATTGTGTTTAGTAATTCAGTCACCTAATGGTCTAATTTCTGACACCTTTTAAAGTTGCCTAAGCTTAGATCATCATTTGTCAACTTATCATTTTACATTATAGACATCTATCGCAATGCTAGAAATTCAAAACAATATGAACACTAATTCATGTATGATAGGTCTACTGGATGTCCTTGAATCTGCTTGTTCATAATATACATACATATGGAAAATAGAAAAAAAATATTTATTTTCCAAATTTCTAACTAATTCTTCTCATGCATTATTGTTTGCCATCACAAGTGTCTAATCATGCCCTGTCATCAATCAATCGATTTCTAATCAGATTAAAGTAATGTGAGCACAATAAATACATAAACAATGACGAAAAGTCAACAGGCCTGTTTAGAATACTCGTATCTCGTCTTTGACGCGTAAATCGAAGTAAATTAAGTGATTTGAAATAGGAGCCCACTCATACTCGTATAGCTCAATGGCCTCCCCCTAGAGCAATGTGGGTCCTTGCCTCCTCGCCACATTCACCTCAAAAGCATATCACACTTCCACTACCGCCACTACCACTGTCAAGAAAAAGTCTTTTAGAAATTGTTATGTCTACTTGGCCCGAACATCGCGTGACAATTCTGCGGTTAGGGAATCGCTTAAATACGTAACGAAGAACGAAGGACGTCCCCTGTGGTTTGGTTGTTACCACAATTCCCAGACCATTTTACCTGCGGTTTATTATTCAAGCAATTGACCGAGTAGTTTACAAAGTCGTAGTATGGTGCTATCGTGAAGAAAACTGAACAAAACATAGCGTGGCAGTTTTTCTTTACTTTGAAATGAGGACTACAAAGTACACGTACTTCACCACTAATTTCACGTAATATTTAAAGGATAGACTGGTACAGTGAAAGGAAAATTGTACAGATTAGTACGAATATGAAGGTGAATCCTTATATTAAAGATTTGTAGGGTCTACGTTGGGAAATGATTTTTTTAAATAAATCAATTCTGACTCCTACAAATATCCTGAATCGTGAATTGTGAATCGTGAATCTAAGGTATTTTTCTCTGCATGAAGGTGGCAGCGAAAGATTTCTGCGTCTGTAGTGTCATTTGGGTCGAATTTTTTTATATGGACTACTTAATACTTTATATGGACTAATTCGACATAAATTTTTGTAGCTCAGGTCTGTAAGGATCTTCAAGACTATTACAGAGATGGTAGGAGGAGTTCGTAATGGGCCAACGGCAGTGCTAGTATCAGCAAAATTGATTAATAATATCAATTTACCCGGGCCCTTGTAATATGGGTATTAACTAAGGAACTAGACAATCGGTTTGGTGATTATACCACTGAAAAAGAAAAGATGGTAGTAAGCTCAATACAAGCCTCGGATAACGATGACAACCCTGGCAACTACCACAAAAAATAAAGATGCTTGACAAGACACAAGACACATGCAGTGCGACTGGATTGGCCGGACAAATTACGGATGGAATACTGTGACATTTACTACGAAGACTGCTGCAGGAAGCAGAAGCAGCAATAGTTTGGTCTCTAAACCGGATCTCAAACTTGAGGGTTAGGATTCGAAGATCCTCATAACTGGAGCATTGTTGTCCATTCATTCGATTAAACCTAGCCAATGTAGTCGACGTATTTTTGCATTTTCGATTACATCCACAGCTCATAAAGTAGAGTTCCTTCATCATTTGTTTCACCAGGCTGAAGTAGCAATAACGACTCTTCGTCGAATAGGGTGTTATTCGTGGAGTTGATGTTGATCCGAAGTAGATGAACTCCTTAACTACCAATAAGTTGTATCACTGTAGGCAGTGATATATACTTTGTTTGTTGATAGCATGTACTATGCCTTGCCTGTTCATCAATTTAGCTGGACGGATTTATTGAAGATAATACCTGCCGTGTTAACATCTAGCCTGTGCACTATCAGTTCCACCACGAGATTGAAGAAATCATATGTTAGCGTATTTACTTGGACGCAAATTTGTCATCTGAGGGAAAAGCTCTTGAGGTTTATGCAAGTGAGCGAATTCTTAAGGCTTTTAAGGTTTAAGGTTTTCATTCATATTTCATAAATTTTGCAAAATTGCTGTCCTGCGAAGTCGGGTGGCTAGTGTGCATGAGGTTATATACACGTATTTTTTTTTTATTCAATCAGAAAATGAATTTTCGTTTTCGAGCTTTAACATGACTTATGTTTCTAAGATGTTGAGGAAGACAGTTGAGTGTGTTATTCACAGTGCACATCAGATTTCTTTTGTCGAACTCATTGATGGAGAATGGAAGTTGACACGTTATCTGCACTCATTCTTCTATTTAATTTGAATACCAAATTGATGGCTAATTGGCGTCCGGAAACTTAGATCGTTCTAGGATTCCAAACTCATACTCATCTCAAAGATCTGACTAACTTTTAGAATCCTTACACTCTTAGTTATGGCGTTTCTTCTCGACAGCAACCGCGACAGTAGCCTTGGATTAACTTTTCGATGTATGTTTGCGCTGCATCTCCCCACGCTAATACAAATACACCGTACCAAAACCTGGACACTATAAAAGCGGAGTACACTTATTTTGTACACAAGTCATTGATTTATACTGTATGTAGTCAGGTGAGGTTAGGACAGGTTAGGTTAAATGGGTGCCCAAGCTGTAGCAGGCACACTTAGACCAAAAGGATATGTCCATTGTATTACCATTTATATAAAAATTCAATCCTCTGGCACTCGTAAACCTTTCACATGCAAAGATTTGTCTTCTAAAGAAAAATTGGATTGGGCAACTTGTATTCTCAGTTGCAGTTGGGCATTTCTACTATAATGTTCCTTGTGATTCGAACAATTTATACGCGGAGACAAATCTACTAATCCTCAATGCTCGACATGTCGTTAAGGTCGTTAAAGAAGTACTCGACTAAGGTGTTCCTTCTTAATTAGAATAGAGTAGGACATATGCACAGAAGGTTAGTTACAGTCTCCTGCTCTTCTCCTCCTCGTCTCTACAGTTTCTGAACAAATCTTTGGATGGTACTACCATTCTTCTTACATGTGTAGCCCTCTGAGGGCTCCAATTGTAGAGCTCATGCCTATTGAGATAAGTCTCTTTATATTTCTTGGATTTAGACCTGGCCAGATCTGTCTAGAAAAGACACAAGTATTGATATTACTCCAACTGTCATTGGCAGTTTTTACCGCTGCAATGTTTAGATAGAATTTAATCGTGTAGATAGGGGCACAGGGGACCCCACTATTATCAGTGAGGTCCCGACTAGTACCCTATATTGCTAACTCATCCGCCTTGCAGTTGTCCCGAAATATCTCTATGGCTTGGGAACCAGCACAGTAAAAGTTCGAATCTATCTGCAATCTTGTTAAGAGATCCACAGCATTGTATACGGCCTGACGATCTATGTACAACACGATAGCGAGGAAGCTTAATGCCAAAAGAGAGAGACCCATAGCTTGTTTTGCAGATCATTAATGTGATCTTCCCCAAGGAAATGACTGTCAATAATGATGCTTAAATACTCGGATATATCGACTTCCCTAAAATCTTCGCAATAGAATATATTGCCAATATTGGCACATCTAAAGATTTTCTGTAGAATTTGTGACGCACTGTGAAAAATGAATGTTTAAACATTAATTTTATTTTTGAATCATTGATTGATTGTCCATTGTCACAACACCATTTTCCTACTTCATCAAACTCTGTTCGCATTATCCTCGTTACTCCTTCTATACGAGTAAATGACATATAACAATCGCTGTGTCAACTTCTTAAGTGAACAAGAAACTCATTTTTAAGTACAAAGTGAAAAGATAATGGCCACGTTTGGAATATTACGGAACTCCATACCGCAATCTATATTCACAGATACAGCAATCCTTGATTCTCATGTGAAATGTCCTCACTTGTAGGTAGTCTTTAGACAGCATGTCATCCTTCCCCTATTTCCCACTCTTTGGATATCGTCGAGGAGTCTGTTGTGGTCGAGAGTCTCAAATGCTTTACAAAACTGAGGCGTGATGACATTTGCTTAGGCTGGTGTTAATCAAATTCGCAAAATCCCTTTTTTGGAAACCGTATTGGCTTATGCTTATTATATTGTGCTTCTCAACGCAGTTACATATTCGATTTGAATAGCTGGCAAAATCACAATTGAACGATAGCTAATCAATCTGCTAAACTCAAAAACTTCAACGGTCGTACCCGGCCTTACAAATACTGTCCATTATCTATTGGGATCTTTTGGTCGCCCGTTCCATAAACTGTTAACCAGATTGATCAAATCGATCACATTTTGATGTTCGGTCAACGTTGTTTCGGATCAAAATTTATTTGCTGCGAAGATACATATACGGATATCCGGATCAATATAGCATTAGAGTACTGTAAGAAAGTTTAACACCTAAAGGTTACAATCGTAAATAATCCACGCAAATTGGGAAAAATATAAGAAAACAATTTATTGGAAATATGTTCTGTACGAGTATGTCCCACTTGTTAAGTTGGCTCTTCATCGCTTTTTAACTCTGGTTTCTCACTTCTATCTCGCAAACGTTTTATCCTACGACGAAACTGTGAAGGACAAACATATTCTATTCAACGCAAAATACGAGTATTTCATGTAATTGAAGAGCGAATCAGAGGGTTATGAATTACTCACGAATTTCTAAACTGTTCTTGTATAGTCAATAGGCAAAGAGGCGTGTGGTATTTGTATTCTTTCCAAAAATTCAGAACTTGTGTTACAGCTGATGATTTTTTTCTAGTTTGTATGGATTAAGAAGACTGGGCAGGGTCTTTGCTGAAGACTAGCGGCGGTAAAAAGAGGATCTTACCGCACAAGAAGAAAAGAAGGGAAGAACACCACGACAGAGAAAGAAAGAGTATGAGAAGCATTTGATTCTTATATTAGAGAGATATCATAGCAGGGCTCGTTTTTAAAAGTTTCCCAGAAGAAAAATGGAATATGCCAAGGCTAAAAGTCCTGGACAAAAGCCTGATGTAATGAAGAAATCTAATACGTACATATCCGTAGCAGAGTCACAGTCGGTGCTGGAAATTTAAAGAAAAATACTTCTCAAAACTTTTAAACGGCGATAAAGACCAAGATTTCGCTGCCAAGATTGCAATATCTAAAATTAAATGGAACAAGGCCTCTGGAGCCAGCAGTGAGAACTCCCGAGCTATTTAAAGTAGCTGAGGATTATTTGCGTATACCGACTTGCTTACTTAATAGGCTGCCGGCATCACAGCCTTACATAAACATTTGTCTCGTGCTCCTTGTCTCCAATTCTCTAGACTAAACTGCCCGGCATCAATGATCACTTGGTCTTTAACACAGATACTCGGTCTCCTTTGTCTTCTTGTCACTGAGGCCTGGAATTCGAAGATTCTCTTAGCTAGAGTGTTGTTGTCATTTAGGGTGGCTGTCTGTACCTGTGTACAGACACACTTAAATCTGCATCTTCTAACTATCTTAACCAGCCCGAGCTTCTTATGAAGCAGGGGATGCTTATGAAGTTACCAAGGTCACCGAAGAGAAGAGCCCCGAGGTGGAGCTATCTTATTTTGGACATGGCAGGACAGGTAAAAAGGAAATGGAGGGTCTTTTTTTCTTCCTTTACATCATGCAAACTGCGTTCAAAAAAAGGCCTTACCTTTTTAGCATGCAGACCTATAGGACACCGATGGCGGTGTTGATCTTCAATCGTTTCAGTAAAATCAATCTATGATGCTAAAGCATTTACGATCTAGCTTAGGTATCAAGTATCTTTAGATACTTGATACATCAAGGTGTATCTTCTCTTTCACCCCCCCTCTTCGCACACAAGGTCAAATATCCAAGAACAATCAGTAGTTGATTTTCTACGAAATATTGCAATAGATTTACATATATACGGCCGTCTATGTTCTTAACAAAATCCTTTTAACCAGCTTACACTAGAGCTACCTATTATTTATATTCTAAAACGATAACCTAAAAAGAATTTAACTCTTAGCGGCCTACTCCTATGGTTTCAAACGACATCGTTAAATTAAGTTTGTTGCTTATAAAATGATTATGTACGTTTGTTGTAAAAACAAACAACTCCTATTGAGGTGAACATCAACACATAATTAAATTGGTTCTCATTTTCCAAATGAAACGTTGGACCTTGCGGGCGTATACTTGTTTTGATTGCATCGTAAAATTTAGCACCCTCATTTACGTGTGTGGAATTTATTCATGCCTGAGAGGTTATGTATGCTATGGGGGAGTCTAATAAATTGAATTGGTATGGTTGGTATGCACGTTATACGGAAAATGAGAAATGATGCATTTACATACTCGTACCTTAGGTAAACCAAAAACTAACTCTCCCTTATTAATTTGAAGTATCTTAAGTCCATTCTTGAGGTTATTACCAAACATAAATCGTTTATGTTCAAATTTCTATTTTAGAAATCGGATAACATTTCTCCGATGGAAAAAATAAAAAGACATATAGAATCTCTCATGTTCTAACCCAACTAAACAAAAAGGTGTCCCAAAATTCACTCATTTTGCGCCATTTGTGTGGTAAAGTGTTGCCAATGAAAAAAAAAAAGAAAGACTGACAGCTGACAGTTCAGGATTAATGAAAATGGAGTGCAACACGAAAGAACAATGCATTTTCATTGTTGAGCAATATTTTAAAAATAATGAAGATTTGTCAGCTAACGATGCTAATTTTTCAAACAAAATCATCTTGAGCGATGAAGCTCATTTTCATCTTGATGGCTTTATTAATCATCAAAATTGTTGAGAAACAAATGCATCCATAACGTGTCACTGTTTGGCCGATTTTGGGCTGGAGGCATCATCGGACCATTCTTTTTTGCCCGATATGCTATTCCATACATAACCCTATACTGTATACTTTATGAATCAATAAAACAGTTACAATTTTTAATTAAAATCCTATGTTTTCTATCAAAATTACTTATAATATATGGCGGGAATGAGACTGGGATATTATGAATAGATAGTGATGAACTTTTTTGATTTCGTTTAGTTGCGTACTATTTTTGTAGAAAAACATTAATAACATGTGATGATTTACAAATTCTGATGAGATTTTTGAAATAAGGCTTAATCGTCATCATAGCATATCAGATTTAACATTTAGGGTGGGGTTAATCATGGACATTTATACTACGTACCTATAAGAACTCGCGAAAATCTCGCAGTCAAAGATGACATGCTGCTCACATCTTTAAGATCAAAATGCGATGTGGATATGGTAGCCTGCCAACTAAATGACTGTCTAATCTCTTCTCCTGATATTATCAAAAAAAAAAAGGTAAATTGTTAATCAAATAATTCTTTACTGCTGATCAAAAGCACTAAAAACATTTATGTAAAATACGAGTAAACACGTAGACTCAAATTCTTGAAACTCTGTTGATTAAAGTCGTAGCTGAAGTAAACATATACTTTTTAGTTCAGCAGTTGGTGTGGTATTCTGAAATTTTTGGTTAAAGTACAATACCTTGCTGCTTAGAGGTTATTTTGACTATATTCCTGTAAAAATTCCAATTTGTGCAATAGTTAGTAGCAGTTAGCAATTAGCAGTTCAATAAGCGCAGTAGAAAGAAATAACTTCAAAAAGTGCTCAAAATTGTTACAAACACCAAAACCAAAACTTGCGATGGATAACTTTCCATTTACTCGATCTCAGCTTTTATCTGCCCGGAGGTTTATTACAAGTAGCTATTTAGTATCAGCGTATGATTTATCCTCAAACTCTAGGGTTAAGATTCAGTTAGAGTATTGTTTAATTTTGTGTCTCTAGTTGGGTGGGTAAATGTGGATCTAAGCTGTCACAAAGTCCACGAGTCGAACGATTTCTGTTTTCCAATTCACTATTGTGAACTTCCCAACTGAGATTTGAAAGAAAGCTGCAGATGGAGGAGCTGTCAGAACTCTGGATGGGACTCCTTTTGTTCCTGCAACTACTTAAAACAACTAGAAGATCATTTTTAATTCAAAATTCCGTGGAAACCAGTCGAAAAAATCGTAATTTTAAAATCTGCAATAAGTGTCCCCTTAAAACAAAATTCTGAGTTAAACTCTTCAGGCTACAGTTCTTTAACCTTTGTGTCTACACCCACATACGCGGGTGTGTTTTTCATTTTCAGATTGATATATTTTGAGTTCTAGGTGCCGTATCGACTTGAAATTTTGAAAAGCCTCCTAAAATATTGTTTTTTATCATATCCGGGTCAAAATTTAAAAGTAGTTTTTGCGATTTACCCCCTCTATCTATAGCCAACACACCCGGGTGTGCATAGAAAAATGTATGTAAATTGTTAGTTGGAAATGCAGAAAAGCACTATTGTTTCATTATAAATTCTTATTTTTTATTCATTTGACATTATTTTTTTATTTTGTTTGGAAAAAAAATTAAAATATTAAATTTTATAAATAAAAGTGTTATTTTAGGATGAACATCTATCACATTGAGTTATATCTACTGAATGTTCAGCACAAACTGGCTTTTTCCATTCTTTGCAGGCTTTCCGTGTTGGTATTCTTCTGGGACATAGGTAACAATTTCCCTTCTGCTTGATTCTGCCAGAATTGTCATGTTCTTCTTGAACCCTTACTGGAAGATTTTCAACAGTCGGTGTTACTGGGTGGCCCAACATACTTTCAATTTCACTACGTGATGGAAAATTTCGCATGATTTGTGCATTCTGTGAACGATTCTGGATTTCTGCCATGGCTAATTGTTCACTATAGATGTCTTCAAGTGTGGATTATTTTCCATGTAGATCACGAATGCTGCAAATGCAGCCACATCCACAATGTTATAAAAAAAGCCAAAGACCATCTCTTCGTTGTATATTCACCATTGTCTCTGTTGTAATCATTTTTGGCTTTCTTTTAGAACCTTCAATTTCGATACTATAATGGGAAGTGGAAAGAAGCACAACCGATTTGTTCTTTTTTGGAATATATGAACACATACATACTTATGTTGCTGCTGAATCCAAAGATTGATGATTCTACTGCTCTTCCTTTTGGATTAGAACATTCGGCTGGTACAAATGTACGTCTTTTGTTTACAGTACCCAATATTGACAAATTGTAGTCTAACATCAAAGTAGAAGCCAAATTATAGCTTGTATATATTGAGTGAATCCGGTGCCACCACGATAAGGATGAAGTTGTTCATCAACAGTGACGTTGGCTCTTACTTTATAGTTATCCTGGTTGCTGCTTTGTCAGTTTGTATACGTTGCTGGAGCGTATTTCCATTATCAAAGTTGATAAAACGACTGAAAGCCCAAAAACATTGGAGACACATTGAAGCACGATACAACAGATGTGAGTTAGTTTTCCATAGATCAGTTGTATGTACATAATTAGAATGTGTGAATGGTAGCTAACAAAATTATGCCCAGATAAGCATCAAATTCAGTTGTAGTAATAGGTTTCCATATACGAAGTGGTCTTGCTGGGTTTTCATCATATTCACGTTCGTAACACTGGGTTGCTTTTCTATTGGTTTCGCGAATTATTATATCATACATTTCAGCTGACATCAATATTTTGAATGTTTGTATAATGCTAATCTATTCTCTGCATGCTGGTCCAGTGTTCGAGCTTCTAAGAATATTATGCGACAAAAATCGACGAGGTTGTGGTGGTTGGCCTTACCAGATTGTACCATCTCTAGCTGTATAATTATTTGCAGAAGATTCAATTGGAGCTACTTCCAATTCTTCGTCCGAATCAGTCTCACTAGTAGGATCATATTCTGGTAACTGCAATCCCTCTGTGGCAGAAAATCATTTACCCCCCAACTCTAGCAGGTATGTTGTCGAAGAATTTTCCCATTCCTTTTTAATGATACCCAAGAAAAGATAATTAGTTCTGCTCTGTATCTATTTCTTATTTTTTTTTTTTTTTTTTTTTTTCTTTGAAAAGTATTGTTCCACTTAGCTCCTTTTTTCGTTACTTTTTTTGCTCTATTGTGCGATTCGTATAACTGCAGCGACCCGTTGTCTTTTGATTACCATAAGAACAACCCCAAGCTATCTAGTGGCCATTTTAACATTGCCTAGTCGGTACATTTTTTTGTAAATAATTCTTCTACCTTTTTTTCGTATCTAGCTTCCAATCATTTACCTTGCAATAACTTTCGTCAGAGCCTAATTCAATGGCGAAGCCTGGGATAGGGAACTTCTAGCTCAATTGCTAAGAAGTGTGGCAAACTCTTACAAATTCATTTATTCACTTTGATCATATTGTGTTTCGTTTGTGCAATATTCTTTTTTTTCGAATTTGTTCATTTATGGTTAATAATATTGCGACGATTCTCTGAAATAAAAAAATATATTCCTAACAACATCCCGAGTATTATATTTATATATAGGTACTGCTTATCTGAAACACTATAGACCTATTATTTGGGGTGTTCAATGGTGGAACTCGCAGTACCGTAAGCTATTATTTCTTACCTAATAACCGAAATAGGAATAGTGGAATTTTATTGTTATATGTGTTATTTTTTCTTCTGCAGAAAACTAGTGATAGCTTGAAGATTTTACAACACAAATTCTAATTTTTATACAAGGTATGATTTCTGCAAATAGCGTCTCCTGTCATCGTGATATTGGCAGTTATGTTGTAAATAGATGCTGGAAACATGACAAAGAACAATGGAACGCTATACTCATCAATAACGTGTATAAATTTGTTTGCGAAATAATTCATCAGTGATAATACATCAATCCACATGCCTCGAAGAGACAAGCTTAGCACGACATAGCGCAGGCAGAACAAGACTATTTTTGGGGCACTAAAAACCCGCATGTTATCCAAGAAACGCCTTTACATGCACAGAAAATTACCGCGTGGTGCGACGTCTGTGCTGAAAACGGTAATTAGGCCCTACTTGTTCGAAGATGCTGCTGTCAACGCGATAACTCTCACTTAGCAGCGCTACATAATCATGTTATGTGACTTTTTGATACCCGAATTGGATAAATTGGTGTTGTACACTGCACATACAGCGGTGGACACAATGGACTTAGTGAAGGACGCTTTTCGATGCTGTGTTATCTCCCATTTTGGCAATTTTCATTGGCCCGCAAGATCACCCAATCTGACTTCTTTCTTTGGAGATATTAGAAATCATTGGTTTATATGAACTATCCGCAGATTCTCGCAACCCTGAATGATAACATTAGACCACAAATAGAGAACATACCGGCGGAAGTATTGAGAAAAGTGATGAAAAATTCCATAAAAAATAACTCAAATTTACGTAATCGCTTAAACGAATCATCTTCAGTACTTAATGGAAGAAAATTTAAGATCCAAATGAAAATAATAAAATCATCATAATAATTTAGAAAAAAAAGTTATAGCTAAATCAAATAATCACCTATATAACAGCAACAAAGAAGTCTCCAACAAAATATCCAGACTAGCGATACAAATTGTGAGTAGAATATCGCCCATAATTGTCATTTTTACTTCCATGTTCTAAAGACATATGATGATCATGTGGAAGTTAGTATCCGAGATAACTCCAGATTTTAAAGGTACTATACTCAAGATGTCAACAAAATTAGTTTGCGCATGCTGACTGTGCCTGCTGTTTGTCCGTCTGTGTAACTGTCTGTGAGATTGTTTTCGCCTCTTACGTTTACGATAGGAATGATTAGTCTTACAAAGTGTTAGCCTCAAGTAGGACTCGAGGTATGCTTATCATAATTTCAATCGGATTAGCGATTTTGAAAAAATAGTTAATTTTGTTGAAGACCCAAAGCATGCAAAATTTCTTACAATTTGTTGATGAGTTTTGAAAACATATATGTACACAATTTTGTAACATTGTTCCTTCATATTTCGCACATATGTACATACATATGTTATATGTTTGTATGTATTCAAATAACTAAACCAATTATACCTCCGCAACCGGTGACCAATGGTTTTCATAGAGATATTTTTGAATGTTTTGAGCAGCTTTCCTAAATAGCTGTTTTAGCTATTTTCATATTATTTGCTATGGAAAATAGCCATTATTGCCATTCCTAAATAGCAGTTTTAGCTATTTTTGTTATATACATACGTATACACTATGCGCATAGCTGCAATTGCTATAAAAGTGGTTAAAATATTATTATAATAGTGAATATTGGAAATATGGAAATAACCGTTATTCTTTCCGTGATGGTCAATATTTTGCAATACCAGAAATGTCATACTAAAAACCAAAAACACTATAAACAACTATTTGCATAAACGTTTCTAGTTTTTAATATGACTTACTCGTACACTGGCATATAGCAAGATTAGTGCAACCATACTTTTTGTCTGTTGCATGAGCATGATAACCATTTAGCTAAACTAACCTTTTACCTATCCAGCTCACTGTTGGTGATCTTCAGTATTATAGCACCTAAATCTAGAACAGTAACAGTTTATATCTATAAAAGATATGAGAGATGCCTGATGCACCATTAATAGCAGTAAGTATAGGGTGCTTTTGATGTTCCATTCCGATTTTTACTAGCTATGAAATGAAGCACTTTTTTTTATTGACCGACTATTTGGTTAATAAAAATTATGTAAGGAATATCGTACTATATCGGCCAAATGGCAGCTTATGACCATGATGCAGATGAGTTCTATTTTAACCATATTTTGTATAACATTTTGGTACATTTCGGGTGTTATTTCACCAATTTCTTGCATAATGTTGTCCTGTAGCATCAGGATTGTGGTTCGCTTGTTGCCACAGACCTTTTCCTTCAAGTACTTCCAAAGGAAGAAATCAGGCCAATCGATACCAGCTCTGCTTGATATTATGCGGCAAATTTTCCATTGTATCGTTAGCTGTGTATTATGTTACACCGTCATGTTGGAACTACATATGTTGCAGGCCCAATAGATCTAATTCAGGCACCAAGAAGTTTTGCAAAATTTCACGATAGCGATCACCAGTAATTGTTACAGCATTTCTTCTTGAGTTTTAAAAAATGTGGTGATGCCGCCGTAACTCTACAAGGGTGTAAAAGTCGTTGGTGTATGAATTGAGGATTTTCAGTGCCCCAATAGCGGATATTTTGTTTACTAACAAAGCCAGATAACTCGAAATGAACTTCGTCACTCATGATGATTTTTTCCAACAATTTGGGTCGTCAATATACAGCTGCAAAACCTTATCACTCCACCCTCGCCAGCACATATGGTCATTTTCCATCAGTTGTTGATTCAATTAAATTTTATACCAGTACAGATTCAAATCTTTTTTGATTATTTCAAACAAACTTGCCAGAATATTCCAAGTTCTTGTGCACGTCGTCTAACGGTGGTGACGGGACTATCATCAATACTCGTATTGTCTCTTACAGCAGCAATACTAGACTTTACTTTACCGACCAATATATACTAAGTTTCAAAGTTATTTATTATACACTGAATATGCTCATTTCTTCGTGTTTTCACAATTGATTGATTATTTAGATAAAATTTTATAATAACTTCCAACACGTTGTTGGGGTGTTAGATGCTGCATATAAATTGTTATCGACTGCTCTTCACAACCGTCAAATGCGAACTGACAAATGCCTACCAAAAATGGAGGCCAAACTACATCGACCTGGAACATAAAGTACACCCTGTTCTTCAACCCTTAGCCAAAAAATAAAAGTATAAATCATCGCTCACCGATGCACTCGACACAAATAGATTGTATAATGGAGTTGGAGCTATAAATACTTACATATAATACCAGCTGAATTGAATAGGTTAGTAAAATATAAGACACCGATTGCTGGAGATTATTTCATCAAGCTCAACAAATTCAGCAATTGCCCACTGAAAACATAAGATGAATGTGCTTTTTCAGCCTAAGTCACCGCAAAGGATATGGATTACCCAAACAAAAACTGAATCCCGGCGCTGGAAATATGTAAGGCAAACAAAAAAAAAACATAATTTATTCAACTATGCAACTAAAATATGCACCAAAACATGCACCGATTGATGGACGACCAAGCGCATTCTGAAGATATTGAATGACAGGAGTGAGTTATGTGACAGTTTGTTATGACTAATCGTGATTTGCGGTCATCACGAATGGGATCCCTCCTGACATCCTCAGTTTTTCCCGGCAACAGCAACAGTATGCTACCACATGGAACATAACAGCCCAAGGGCAAACAGCCAAAAACGGAGTGGGTGGGGAATCAACAAACGCTGCATTCCCATGACAGGATGTGCTCTCTGATTTATATCCAATTTAGTTTCGGAACTCGAATAAATCTGTTGCCGTGCCGTTATTCATTTAAATTCGTATCCCAAAGACGGGAAAAAAAGGCTTTAAGCTTCTCAGACAAAGTTAAAAGGGGACATTTTTTTTTTATAAAAAAAGACTTTTTTCTTCTCAATTCAAGGACAACTGCCGGAGTCCACACATGGTTAAGTGCATACGTGGGATAAAGGACAAACACGTCACAAGGAGCAATAGTTGAGTTACCGGATGGATGGTTTCCCTTAATCCTCTTACCTGGAGACATTTTGCAAATTTAATACAATCTTGGGGATGGAGCTTGTGAGGCTTTCATCTTTTTCATGGTTGGGGGGGGGGGGGGGGGGGGGGGGGTCAGATTCTTTAGGTTTTTTTTCTGTGTATTATTGTGTTAGTGTACTCTCGGCGTTGACGTTATGTTTTTTTGCTTTTTGATTTCAGTGTTTTGCAATTGTTGTTGCCCTGTTGAATAATAAAATCTCATATCGTTCGTGACTTGTACTCTCGTCTCCATTTCATCACATTTTTAACTTCTCTTTCCAGTTGTTTCCCTTATTTACTACTGTGAATTAAATTATTTATAAATCGAGTAAATTTTGTTAAAGGTGACTGCATCACCCTAGGCTTCAAACAAAGAACCAAAGAAGTGAAGAAAAGAATAAAAGTATGTTTGCCCACCGAGTGGATACATACATATCGATTGCGTTAGGCTTGAGGTTAAATACCTGAGGTGGTGTTATGTTCGTGGGTAGGTATCTTTTGCTTTTCAGACTACATTAGGTTCAAAAATTTAAAGACAACGAATTGGACCTGTGAGATACACATTTACAGTGGAATTTTTTCTTTAGCTAAATGAAAATTTATTGCGGAACTTTCCCTTTTGCGTTGAAACTCCTATGACGTGGATTTTTCACTTTTTCGAGTAAAGTGAAATATGAGCTTTTGTTTTGTTACGTTTACTGACAGGTAACCATTTTTCATGATCTTATTAGGAAGTAAGCTGACGTTGCGTTAAACGTTATTGACCTAGAAATTGAGGCTACGTCAAGGATGCTTTAACTGTGCGTATCTCAGCCGAGAAAGAATGCCATTAATGTTTAAAGGTTTTAAAAATGGGAGGAACATTTTTGTAAATAATAATTTATATATGAGAATAGAGAGTTTTAGGAAAGTTAAATGGATCAGCAATACGGAGTTGACAAGTGAAATTGCTAGTCTTCCCATTCAGTGCCCTATTATGTCGCATGCGAGTTGGAAACTGGCCCCAAATACGAGTATCCACATCCAAACCAAACTCATCGAATTTGCAATGCATTATGAACACATCCTAACAAGAGTTCTTTTTACTCTCAGATGTTTGTCAGATGTTCGCGAGAGAGACCTTGAGAAAACTTTTTTTTTATTATTTTTGTGTTTTCTTGGATTTGAACCTTAAACCTCTCGCTCAGTGATGGCGCACTTAATCACTGAGCCATGGCACCCACCAAGCACATGGCACACCGAATTTTCAAAAATTGTCAAAATAAGTTTTATGAACTGCAGCCTAAACAGCTGATGAACTTCGAACTGCATATCTGTTGTCTGTAGAGTCAAAATTTGAAGGGAAATCGGAATATTTATTCCAATTTTTTTTTTTTATTTCCAATATTCTTAACATATGTATGTATGCATGTAGTTAAGAAGAATATTTCATGCTTACGAGGGTGGGTCCCTAAAAATGAAGCAAGAAACACTCTTTTCGGTATAAAAACATCTGATTTTTCAACATAGTCTCCTTTTAGCTCTATACACTCCATCCAACGTTTCTCCAATTTGTTGATGCCCTCCAAATAATACAATTTCTCGAGCCCCTCAAAATAAGCGTTTGTTTCAGCGATGACCTCTGCATTCGACCCAAATCTCTTACCTTCGAGCCATTTCTTCATGTTTGGAAACAAGAAATAGTTGCAGGGAATATGCTGGATGAGGGAGGAGTTCGTAGCCTAACACATGTAATTTTGCCATTGCGACTGCGGACTTGTGCGCCGGTGCGTTGTCCTGGTGATAAAGAACTTTTTTCTTCGCCAAATGCGGTCGATTTTGCTTCAAATCGGCTTGGAATCGATCCAACAGCTCTGCATAATACGAGTATGCGCCGGTGATCGTTATACCCTTTTCAAGGTAGTCGATGTGAATAACACCGCGCGCATCCCAAAAAACTGTCGCCATGACCTTGTTTGCTGGCAAACCCGCCTTGGCCTTCTTCGGCTTCGATTCACCAGGAGAAGTCCATTGTTTTGACTGTTCCTTGGTTTCTGGTGTGTTGTGGTGAATCCAGGTTTCATCCACGGTTACGAAACGGCGCAAAAACATAGCCGAATTTTTCTGGAACATCATCAAATTTGAAATTGCCAAACGAATGCGTTTGTTGTCGATTGTGAGGCGGCACCCATCTTGCGGAAAGCTTTTTCATGTCCAAATATTTATGTAAAATCGAAATCACTGAGCCATGTGATAAGCCTGTGGCCTCTTCAAGCTCGCGTACTTTCACTCGCCGATCGTCCATTATCAAACCATGGATTTTGTCGAACCTCAATTGGGCGACCAGAATGTTCGGCGTCACTTGTGCTCGAACGACAGCACCGAAATTGAGTAAACCAGTGGTGAATGGTTCCAATCGATGGAGAAGAGTCCCCATAATATTTGTCAAGCTTTTGTTTGGTCTGCGTGATAGTTTTTTCTCGCAAAAAATAGTGTTTAATGAGCACTCGAAATTCACTCTTTTCCATTTTAACGAAAATGCTAGTAAGCGTCTATATAAAATGGCTGCCACAACAAAACTGTTTGACAGATCTGTCTGAAAATTTGGATGCGTTCTTTTGAAAGATAATTCTTGACAAAAAGGAATTAAAATTAAGGTGAAGACACAATTTGTGTTAATTTTCAGGGACTTATTAACCCACCCTCGTATTTGATATTAGCAGTTCAAATAGTGTTAAATGTCATTTGAAGAACACTTTAATAACACTAAATTCATTTGGATGGGATCATCTGGGATTTACAATAGATAGAATGGGTAAATAACAATAAAAGATACAAAAAATATTATGATAGATATTATAGTAAATAAGTAATATGGAACAGCAGAACTTTAATTTCAAAATCTAGAAGCTGACAGGGACCTAACTACGCGAATCGTTCTTCTTCTTCTTCTCCTTACGGCAAAGCTATGATCCGGAGTAGAAGGATCACAACCCTCCCACTTTACTACATCCCTCCTGGTCCGCCTATGGGGTTTGCCGGTTTGACCTCAGGAAGTACTGGCAGGCTTCCCGGTTTCGGATCACTTCGTGACTGAGGCCAATAGAATGCTGGTGTTTTAGCATTTGTGTGATCCAGTTGTTTTTTGGTCTGCCTTTTTTGCGCTATTGTGTAGGAACGTTGATTGATATTGCCTTTTTGACAGGATTAGAAGGATCTCTCCTTTGGTTATGACAATACCAACTGAGCCGGTCGTGCTCTATCTTGCTTGTGATGGGTCTTCATTTCTTCAAGCCCGTAACTGCGACCACTCATACTTCCAAGGTTCCAACTCGCGACTCTTAATTTACGCCTAATCCGTTGCATTATTTTGCTATCCCCCGGAAACTGAATAGCTTTGACCCGAGCATTTCTTTTCGTCCCAGGATCAAAGCCATTGGTAGTGCCTGGCGGGGTAGTGCTTTCCTTTTTATCGTACTTTTTCATAATGCTAGGGTTTGAGCGTTTTTTGATTTTGACACGTGCATGCTTCTGATTTTTGATTTATGTTTGATCTTACTTTTACAACACCGGTGATCTCCAGTCGTGTCAACCCACGGATTCGCATGCACACTTGCGGGACAGTTTTAAGATAGTATATGTGTCGCTAGGCTCACCTGGATATTTTAAAAATTGTCTAGATGTAATTTTCCCCTTAGTTTCCTTCTACGACAAGCGCTATGTATTTTGTGGAGGGCGCTGCAGTGATATTCTTAACCCGTCCCTGCACGGGAAAACTACGCGAATCATTGCAGTAAGCTTATTAAATAATTTGCAGCAGACGACGGAGTAGAAGTCTCTCAAGTGGGGGTGGTGTGAAAGGAACATTAGTTTTGTTTTGTTGCTTACCTATAGTTTGTGTTTGGTAAACAAGATTCTCAGTAGGTGAGCATGATAATTTATATCAGTTACTAGGTTCAGAGTCATCTGCAAAGGCTGTGGTTTTTCAGCAAAAGGTTAGTTGAACATAGAGTTTATATAAGCAAGGAATAGGTCCAAGGACAGATCCTTGGGGTACCTCTGCTATAGCAGTCCCCAATTTTTACTTTTTGCGTCATATCTGAGAGATTCGACTCAAACCACCTATGCATAAAGCGCCGAAAACAAACCCGATGCAATTTGCTCAGGAGTATGCCATGGTTAACCATGTCAAAGGCCTTGGTTATGTCTACGAATAGACCGGCACACCTTTCTTTCTCATCGGGTTCTTTGTTTATTGTTAAGCAGAGCACTATGAAGTTATTCTCTAAAGCCATATTGCAGAGGGCTTAAGAAACGTTTTCTCTTAAGAAATTCTAGCATTCTACTCTAAATAGATTTTTCAGAATATGTTGAGATTGTATAACAATAGCGCATTTTAACTTGTCGGGAAATATTACTTTGGATATGCTTAAGTTAAAGAAGTAGACTACGTTTAGAGGTACTGTATGTTCTTTAAGGTCAGATTTGAAATGCCATCATCTCCAGAAGTGTTCGACTGATTAAGAGAATTCTCCATAAGATCACAATGGCAAGATGGGCAGCTAAGGACTTTGACGTAACGATCTACAGGTGTGTTGCGGGTGTGTTTTCGGAATCCTTAAACATCTCAAAGTCATATAGACTTTCAAATAATGCCAGTGTTTTCGAGACGGAAATACTTGCTATCCGCGAAGCCTGTCACCAGATCGAATTAATAATAATATTCATTGATATTTCTGCTATCAAAGCATTCGCCTCAGTCACCATATCCTCCAAATTAGTGTTGCAATGCCGAAATGAGCCTAGCTAGATTGACAATTTAAGGTAACCCTGATCTGGGTTCCAGGGGATAGGAACGTTTATTGAAATGAACTTACTGATGAACTGGCCAGTCAAGGCTCAGCCCTTCACCGCTCACTTGGAGCAGTCACGGCCAGAAATCTCCTCAATATTCCTTATAAAATCCAACTTCAGATAGACTAGACTAACAAACTGGGTCATATCCAGAAGGATGTGGCCAAACTACAACAAAATTAAAACAACCGAGTTATGGTAACAAAACGGCACCTAGTTTTTCCTAACAGAACCGCCACACATGCTTACCTACCTACTTTCAGGCACATATTTTCCTCCAAGCATTTTTTAAGCAGTTTATTCTTCAGTTTAATTTTTTTAAGTATCGTGTGGTTTTAGCTACAATCTCACTTCCGACTTCAGTTGCACAGGTCAAAGTTAATACCAGTGCATTGATTAGCAGATATTTTCCGAAAGCGACCAAAAACATGGTCCACACAGGAATTTGCAATTGGTCTCATCATTTAACGGTAATTTACCGATTTTGAAAACTAATGACCGATTTTGAAAACAATCGATTTTCTTGAAAATGGCTCCAATAATTTTGCTCAGATATTATATTTGGGTTGGGTTAGACATATGTCAGTAAATGGTGTACCAGGTTTTTGGAAGAACAAAACTGAATTTTTTTAAAATAAGTTATTTCTCGGATAAGACTAAATCGACTTTGTTAAGAATCCAAGCAAATTATGAACACAGAATACCAAATTTGAGAAAAAAAATGTATTTCTTTAACGCTAGCACTTATTAGATGTGGCCCGCGACATCAATTTAATAATATTTCAATTTTATGTGCATAACTTCAATACATGAAACCGTTAAAGTTATAAATACCTATTGGACATTCACTAGGTCCTTTCGCATATAAACTAGATATATAATGCGTGAACATTTATTCAGTAAACTTTACAAAACTCACTAACTATCGCATTTGCCCATCCAATACATTTGAATTCAAATTCAGTTGTGATAAAAAAGACTGTCTGTAAAATGAGTAAATTTTCATATTCTGGGAATAAAAGCTGTTTTTGGCCACATTTGAACACATTAACCGATTCAATTTTTTGTAAATTACGAGTACGCGTGTAGTATTGTCTTCCTATTTTTAGAGACATTATTCATGTTTTGTTGAGCTATCCCAACTCGGTATTTGCCAGTGAAGTAAGGTTTAACACACAGAGTGGCTGGAGTGCGAGTTTTGTTCTGTAAACTGTGTTTATTACAAACTTTTTACCGTTGCAATGTCAGCAAAAAGAAAAGTTGATAGTGAGTGTCGATTTTTTCAACCAAATTGGAAAGGTAAATCACTTTCTTTGATTTGCAATCGGATTATTGTCATTTGAAAAGAATTTTATGTCAAAAGAAACTATGATACGAATCATAAAGACAAATTTGACTTATTAGCCGATGAAATTATGCAATAAAAACTAACATCTTTGAAAACCAAACTTACGGGACAACAATCGTTTTTAAAATGAAGCTAAAACTGACAGTGATAATGCAATGAAGGCAAGTATTACACTAGAGATTGCAAAAAAGTCAAAAGTTTTCAGTGACGGCGAATTTTTGAAAGAATGTATGCTAAACGTGGCCGATATTTCATTTCCATCACAAAACCAAGTCATCGAAGAAAACTCCTAACTAGAAATACAATTGCAACTTAAGGATAAAATTAAAGAATTTACGAGTATTTGGTATTCCATAGCAACCGATGAAAGTACATATAGCAAAGATACATCGCAACTTTGTTCGTGGAATTAATGAATATTTTATCATCACAGAAGAGTTACTGTAGTGCATACCTTTGAAGAGTACTACCACGGCTCAAGCACTTACTCAGCAATATAACAATTAGTATTAAATTATGAGTTGGATTGGAGTAAATTTTCCAATATCTCCGAAAGCCACGTGTTATGGCTTCTCTGCAATCTACCGATAATATCTGCCGCTCCAGAAAAAAAGAAAACAGTTTTCATAGTTCCAATGTTATTGGACGGTTGACGATAATGAGCTGCCGATTGTTTCCACTCCTTGCATGTTCCCCTAATTCATGGCGTACTGAGGTACACGAACCGGTAAGTAACCAGCGGCATGGTTTTCGCATCAGCCGATCAACTGGAGATCTGCTGATCTATATAACCCACATATGGTCCTCAGCCATCGAACAGCACGGGAAAACAAGAACTCATTGCCCTGGAGATCCCAAAGGCGATCGATGGGGTCTAGCATAGTGATCTATTAGATAAGCTAACCTCCTATGGACTGCGGTTGGATGGACAATTTTCTTTATAGTATATCAATTCAAGTTGTTTCGATGGTGTGTCTTCCGATTTTGCTATAAATGATGGAGTACCTCAGGATTCTATAATTTCACCAACTCTAAGTCAATAAACGACCTTCTACAGTCAACAAACAACAAGACCTTCAGTTTTGACAAATTTTGCTCTAACAGCATGCCCGTGAACGTAAATACATCACCTTCAGAAAATATTGCAGTAAGGAAAAGCAAACTTAGTGGACTTCAATGCGAAGAAAACCCAATTTATCGCCTTTTACAATAAAAAAAAACTTTTCTTCTGTACCACAGCTTCAAATGAACTTCCAAATTGTCCAACCCAAGGAAACCATGCATCTTCTTGTCATCACAGTCAACTCTGGTTTAACATGGCGCGCCTCTACTCCAACATTGCAAACTTAGCATCCATGAAGTTGAACTATCTATTTATAGCAAAGCGATTCTTTAGAGCGCAACAGCTCCTTCTCCTACATATACAAAGTACAAGTTAGACCAGAACTTGAGTATTGTTCTCCTGTTTGGAATTAAGCGCATTTTCTTATTTATCTGCTTGACAGCATACAGAGGCGAGAGGTCCGCTTAATAGAATATCCAGCACTAACTTTCAATCTCCAACCATTAGCTCATCGAGGACTGTACTATAGATACTATAGATAATATCACAGCAGATATTCCGAAGACCTCAATGCGATAGAAATGCGAGATTTAAGCGTTCACTATGTAAATTAAAAGGGCCAATCACCTCTATGTCCACCTAGCAACGGCGCAGACATCGCTTTATCAAAACTCCCTCTGCTACAGGATAAGTAAACTTTGGAATGTACTCCCACGAAATATCTTTCCAGAAACTCTTAATCTCCAACAGTTCAAGAGTAAAAACATCTAGGTTCGCCTCCCGCGAGCAAAGATTACAAAAACAAAAAAAAATGGAATATTTTCCCTAATTCGTTGAATTTTTTTTACGTACTTTTGGTCCACCACGATCTATTTTTGTGGAAAATTTCAGCTTCCTAGGTCAAACGGTTCAAAAGTTACAAACTTGTGACACACACACGAACAGGCGGAAGGAACAGACACCATGTTGAATTGAATCCATTAGTGTTCCGTTTACATATACCATTCTGGTACGGAACACTAATAAGGACATGGGGTTAAAAATCACCACCCTATATCTTACTGAACTCTTTTTAAAACTTCTCGCCCACCTTGTCCGATTTTGAAAATTTGTGCACAAATAACTATTGTGCGAATCAAAATCAGTTAAGGCTCTCTTGCTTTGGCTAGCAAATTCAAAACCCATCCTCACATCACATCTTACCCACACTTTATACGATCAACAAACAGACTAAAGGACATGGAATAAAATGTGTTTGTCTGACCATTTTAAACCAACAAAATAACACACAACTCTCATGGAACAAGGATTTTATAAAATAGTTATTCAACCACGGAATAATGTTTTTTTTTTTTTTTCTACGAAACATCCATCCATGACCCAAGCAGACCCACTTTAGCAGCGAAACATTTTTGTTACAATAGCAACGAATCCATATTTGTTAATATTAATTGACCTAGTTGTTCGTTCCAAGTTAACATCCTGATTCATTAAATTAAATCCAAAGAGCTTGTTTATCCACCGCACTGTAGCCAACATGGAAACGATACGCTCCACTATACAGCACATCCCTAGAGCATTGGACGATGACCACTATTCTACCGAATCATCCCTTTCAAATGGAAAATCTCTACCTAAATATTTATTGCAATTTTCCTTTGTTAAACCTCTGCGGAAGGGTCCGTTACCCATTCCAAAACCATAATTAAAAATTCCTCTCATTTCCCGCAATCCACTTTATATTAATTTGGTGAAGAATAATCGTTATTCCTTCCAAGAAATCAAGATTAGAAGTACTATTAAAATTCCAAAACTTGTTGGTATCCTTTGAACCGTTGGAAAGAGACAAGAAAAGAGTGTTAATTAATTGAGCGGAAGCTACCCAATACTCCTATGAAATCAGTTGATTCGGACTTCTTACCGGAAAACTTATGAAAACTTTTCCATCAGTCAAAAGAGATGAGAGGCAGACACAAAACGCACTTCCTTTAGAAAAACCAAAAGGAACAACATTGCAAGCAATGTCTACTAGACTAGCAAAACCCAAATTAAAGGATACCTTGAGATTGTGGTTTTCGCATCTAAATCAACAATACCAAGCAGCAAGTGGTGAAAATTTCCATAGCTAATGATCTTTTGAATATGCATGACAAGCAGGCACGCAAAATGTCCCGAGAAGTTGTTCCACAGCTTGGTTCGAACAAAACTTTCCACTGTCACTCTTCGGGGAACAAAAAGCGTATATATGCCCGCCTCAGTTTACCTTCGTGTCATGTTGCGTTAGCATAACTAAGCTTAAAGACCCTAAGCTACATATTTTGGATAATTTTTGGAATATTTCATGGTGAAATAATACCAGCGTCAGAATGGAATTAATCAGAATTAGAACCGTGGAATGGGATAAGGATGGCGTGAAAAGCATCTCGCTTCTGTCAATCAGGATGTGCGGTTTGTACTTACATGGAACTGGAACGTACCATGTTGCTTAAGACAACGGGTCGCGGTACGGGTGTCTTTAGCATGAAAAGTTTATTTGGATATGCGGTGGACTACTCGTAATGAGACTGATATACTATATGTATGTGGGGAAGCGGAGGAGTGAGTTACTGGAAATTAAGGATGTTTTGCACTTTCACCGGATGTCGTCAAATTTTACTTTATAATTTATTAACACGTAAGGTAGGTGAATACAACCAGCTGTTTATGTCGAAGGGAAGATCTTGGTGGGAGGAAGATATTAATTTGATTTCTTGAGTTGAGAATCATTTCGCGCTATGTCATAATTATTGTTTTTAGTGAGAGAATATATAATTCTGTCATTTGAATCCTTTTTATTAATTTCATCTTTGTTATGGGTGCTTTGTCAGAGGGTGCTTTTGTAGAAATATTTAAGGAGGTAAGGCAAAGGGATTCGAGAAGGACAGCAAAATATGCCGTTCTTTTGCTTCTGCACATCATTAAAAATGTTACCTTCTTCTTTTGGAAATGCATTGATTTTTCCATTGGAATCCTAGTTTTCTCCCAATGTTAACTTTAATGTCAAATTCACATCCAAGTAAATCATACTTCCACTGAAAATTTATTGTAATGAAGTTGATGACTTCCTTCTTGATGATAACTTGGATCTTACCTTTTTATAAAAGGTTGATACTCTCACCTCATATATATATGTTCATGAACTTTAATAAAAAAAATGTATCAAATATTGTTTAGGTATTAATTTCGAACAAAATCTATTGACTCATAATAAGTAAATTTACTTTTTGACGAAAAACTGATCCATCTGGTACATGTCCACAGTATTTAATCGGGCAAAGTACTATTAATTATGGCCTTTCAATAAAAATTCTGATTTCTTTTCGAATTGTAACCCCACAAACACCAGATGTGAGGACTGGAGTAAATTCGTACAGCCATTTAAGCTGCAATCGACACCACATAGACGGACACCACATAGACGAACACATAGACGGACAGATAGGCAGATAAAAATTAAACCAACTTTTTTGGATTTTTCTATTATAGTAGCCAAGTTTGATAAAAATCTAGAGATTGTGAATTTTCAGAAAATCAATACTTGCCCCGTCAGTTATGTGATGTCCCTCCAATGCCAATTGCCAGTTAGAAATTTTTTTTTTTTATTGAACCGAATCGAATCGAATTTTATTTTGAAAACCAATTGCTATGACGCAGCGTGCTATTGTTTATATTTTAATATGCAAATTGCACTCACAGTGCCAACAATAAGTCGTCTGGTACCACGTTTCGACATGAAGAGTCAGTAAGGAACCTCTCTGGTGCTGAAAGACCACGTACGGCGCACATGGATGAAGATATTCAACGTGTACTGGAGAATGTGCAGGATAGTCCAGAAATATCGCGGAGATCCGTTTATAGAATTCTGGTCACATTGCACATGATCCCATATAAAGTCCAGCTTGAGCAAGAAGTGAAGCCAATACCAGCATGATGAACTGCCTCAAAATGACGCGTCCCGTAAACCTAGTGTTAACAAGCAAAACTGCAGGTGAATTCAAGAGAAGTTACACTTAAGTGTACTGTTTGATGAGGTGTATCGTCCGAAAGCATCATTGGTCCATATTTCTTTAAAAATTGAAGCCAGTCCCGCAGTTACCATCAATGCTCAATATCGGATGATGTTGGAAATTTGTTTGAGGCCAGCTATACAAAAGCATCTACAACTATAGTTCCAACAGGATGGAGCCACAGCGCATACTGCTCTGCAATGGGACATCTTCGACAAGCGCATTATTTAGCGCAGTAGCGACTTCGATTGGTAGCCGCGATCATCGGATTTAACCGCTTGCGCCTATTTGAAAGAACGAGTATACGTCAATGAGTCAGCGACCATTCCCCAACTGAACACCAAGATTCTGTAGTCATACTTTTAGATGCCTTTCAGTCGTCGATTAAGTTCGTTAGTATCAGCGAGTTTTACTGCTTGTGTGCCTATCAGCCTTTGGTCATAGACTCCTACATATTCTACAATCGTTTCTGTTGCAGTCTTTAGTTTAAGGTCGCATTGCAAGTCTTTAGTTTAAGGTCGCATTGCAAGTCTTTGTTTCTGACATACAAGTACCACGGTGCATTTAGCATGCCTCTTAGTACTATATTTTGGAAAAGTTGTATTATTTCTGTATTATTTTGAGTGGTACATTCCCATAACAGAATTCCGTATGCCCATACGGGTCTTAATATTTGTTTATATAATGAAAGTGTATAAATACAGATAATCTTCTACCAATAAGCTAATACATTTTACTCAATTTGATGTTTAGTTCTTCTCTTTTCTTGTGTGCATGTTCTTTCCATCTAAGTTTTGCATCTAAGTTAATTCCTACATATTTTGGCATATTAGAGTAAGGAATTTGCATTCCAGAGATGATAATTTTTCTATTGGTGAAACTAATGTGAATTTATTTAATACTATTGAGGTATACGCGCTACTTTTTGGTTCAGTTGATAACAGTATCTACAGCATTTTGAAGGATTCTGGTTGACTCTACTTCGCTTTTCTCGATTGCAAATACTACTGAGTCGTCGGCGAATCTGACTTCCTCTTGCTTGATATGAAAGTATGTTTTTGACAGGTAAAACTTTATTCTTTAGGAAAGGGTAATCTAAATTTATATAGCAAACCTTATCAAACGCTTGAGCAACTTCCAAAAATATTGTTGAGCGTACTATTTTATCTTACAGAGCTTTTCAATTGGTGTCATGTTTTCGTTCTCATATAAACTCTTAAAGAAGATATTTTCAAATATTATTAGAATGCTGATTAACCCATTTCTTCTCTTCCTAGCTTTGGAATCATAATTATTTCTGCTACTTTCCAAGAGCAAGGAACATATTTGAGCCTTTGTTTAGCAGCTGTGCGTGAGGATTCTTGTCTTGCTTTTGCCAGTCTTTGTGCCTTTCATCCAGTTTTCTGAACATGAGAGTTTCCACCGAAGACACCAGTTTTTATATCCTATCCCTATCCCATGCAGCATCAAAATTTATAGTATGTCTTTTTTGAGTCTGAGGCAGTACAAGTGTAAACTTTTTAAAATCTGATCACAGGCATGCTCAATTAAAAAAAAAAGGAAATTTTTTTCAATATTTTACTAAAACTGAAAAATGCCGCTTTTAGAAAATATATAGACGTAGGCATTCTCTACAATTTTTCAATACATTATATATGGCCACGCATACCTTTTGATTGCGTTTTCTTCAAAATACCGGACATTGCTTGTTTTTAAGATACTTGAGGTGATGGGTAAGCCTTATTTTCAAGATCTCATCAGAATCTATAAACTTCGGTGACAAATAGTTATGGCCAAGCCCACTTTCTATAAGAAGAAAACATAGACAGTTTTTCAGTGATGGGTTAGAGGATGAGGGATAGTGTATCGCACCATCCGTTCCATTAGAGGGTGGCCGTGGTGTAGTGGTAACATCAACGCTTGTCACGCTCTTGGTTCACGGTTCAAATCCTGATCTCAACAGTCATCTATTTATTTCGTCTGAAATAAATAAAAAAGTCTATCCATTGCGAAAGCTTAGTCAACTCTACTGCGAAGGCATAACACTGGCATTAGGGTGGTCATATGGCTTAAATGCAACTTGATCGTGATGATGACATCATGTGGAGGGAAAAAATACAAAAAACGACAAAAAGCAAAACAAACAAGCTCCCCAGTTATCTGGACGCCACCCTTGGAGTTTACTGAAACTTAATACCACCTAAGTTTCAAAAATTGGTGTAGTAATCTTTCTTTCTCTCTCTCTTAATTTCTACAAACGCCCGTGCCCTGAAATAATTTAATGGTATTCATATCTCATTTTGCGCGCGCAAATTATAAAAAAAAAAGCGGATTGAAACTTTCCATTATCTTTTTCTGAAGTTTAAGTCTCTTTGTTGCAGCCCAATCCATGGATCTGATTAGATATATAATAATATTTGAAAGCCTTCAAGTTTTCGAAACTTAACAATTCAATTCCTCCCCCTGAAGTTACAGAATCGGGAGAATTAAACTACCAAAAGAAATCGTAAAAGACTCCACCACCACCTCTAATAATAATTGATGAGGTAATTATGGAAAGATAAAATCAATTACACAGGTAGAAATTTTGAACTAACAATCATCAACAAGAACAATATACGACTAAATCTCGAAGACGGATAAACTTACAGAAGTCTCACGGCTTTACTAAATAAAGAAAACTATGCTTGGCACTCCTACGAAAATAAGCAAACCCGGCCCATCTGAGTAATGGCTAAAAATATGCACCACTCATGCAAGCTTGAAAATATAACTAGAAATCTTAAATCTAATGGTTTCAAGATTATTGATGCTACAATTAAGTTCAAGCGGGAAAACAAGGAACCTCTAAACATGTTTATGTTAACATTCAGTGCAGAAGAAGAAATAGAAAAGGTTTATCAAATCAAAAACATCCTGGGATGAAGAGTTGAAATTGAACCTCTTAAAAAATCAAAATTAGTACCCCAATGCAAGCAATGACAGGCATATGGGCATACGCAAAAATATTCCAATAGACAGGCAAGACGTGTAAAATGCGCTGGAAAGCACCACACAACAGAATGTACAAAGCCCCAAAATGTGCAGCCTAAGTGCGTGCACTGCGGGGAACCCCACCCCGCAAGCTATCGGGGGTGCCTTATTGCCATGGAACTGCAGGATATCTTAAATAAAACACTAAATACCAAAAACAATATTCTTGGTAAAAAAAACAAGAATCACTAGAAAATATTAAAGTAGATGTGGAACTATCAAAACAAGAGACTAAAAAACGCTAAAAAAAAACCAGCGCGGGTATAATGTCATATGCTTACACATAAAAAATAGCATCCTATGCAGAAAAAAGACCAACCTGAGTATAACCAACAAAAGACTGAACCAAGCAATGACATGAATCAAACACTACAACTGATCCTAACCAAACTTAATGCACTAAATATGCGACTTGAAAAGTTAGAAAATACCAACGATAAAGTATCTAAGCATAATCATAAGCTAAGGGTGGAAGCGCAGTAATAGTAAAAAATAATATCCAACAATATGAGGAGTTGAAGTATATTGCAGAGAAAATACAATCTACAGCAATGTGTATAAAATCTAAGCATAAACAAATTAGTATCGTTGCTATTTACTATCCTCCAAAATATTCAATTAAAAGTGAAGAATATTCAGATTTTTTTGAAAAACTAGGAAACAGATACATAATAGGTGGAGATTTTAATGCCAAAAACCTTAACTGGGGATCCAGATTGACAACAACGAGAGGAAAAGAACTTTACGCTGCTATTCAAAAACATCAATGCGAAATTCTCTCGACAGGAAGGCCCACGTTTTGGCCTACAGACAAAAATAAGATACCAGATCTAATTGATTTTTTCATAATCAAAAATTTGTCAAGCAGTTATATACACTTAGATGAGTTCGAGTATCTAAGCTCTGACCATTCACCTATAATTCTCCAAATGAGTGAACATATAATTAAAAATAGAAATATTAGAACCTTAACAAATAACACAACAGATTGGCAAGCCTTCAAGCTGAACTTAACAAGGAAAATAAATTTAATGATACCTCTTATAACTAAAAATGATAGAGAAAAAGAACTGCATAAGTTAGTCAGCGATATTCAGCAATCGGAATGGGAAAGCACCCCCGCACTAAATAGAAAGAACACAAAAAGAAACTACATGAAAGAAATAAAAGGTTTAGTAGTAGATAAAAGACGAGCAAGAAGAACGTAGCAAAAAACAAGAGCTCCACAACATAAAGCCAAGCTAAACAACCTCTGTCAACAACTTAGAAGAGAAATTAAACAATTTAAAGAAGATTCAATGAAAATGTACCTCAGAGGGTTAACAGCTGAATACGTAACAAATTACTCTCTATGGAAAGCAACAAAAGGAATAAAACAGCCTACTTTGCAAATACCTCCAATTAAGCAACTGATGGAAACTGGGTAAGAAGCGATGAGGACAATGCCATTCTCTTCGCAGAGTACCTGGAAAACATATTTAAACCACCAGTTGAAAATGGAAATATACAACCTACGTTAATAGGACCTTCAGAAGAAGAAATTCTACTCACAACTTCTAATGAAATATGCAACTTAATTATGCATGAAATTAATGCAAAAAATAGTCCTGGGTATGACCTTATATCTGGTGTCGTACTAAAGAACTTACAAAGGAAGGCAAATTTAATAAATGCCACATTTAAGCTTAAATATATGCCTAGTTTGTGGAAAGTTGTTGACATCCTAATGATTCCCAAACCTGGTAAACCGCCAAATGAAGTGTCATCTTGCAGACCTATCTCATTATTGCCAATGATATCAAAAGTGTTTGAGAAAGTACTCGCAAAACGTTAAAATAAAATAATTGAAAGGAAAAAACTGATTCCGCATCATCAATTTGGTTTTCGAAGGCAGCACTCTACAATACAACAGGTACACAGAATTACGAATAAAATCGAAGAAGCACTAGAAAAAAGGAAAGTTTGCTCGGCTGTATTCTTGGATGTGGCGCAGGCCACAGTCTATAAACTGAAATGTATGTTGCCAAATCAGTATGCTTCCATTCTTAAATAGTATCTTGATGGAAGACATTTCAGAATAATGCAACAGAATACTTATTCAAATCTAAGACAAATAAAGGTCGACGTACCGCAAGGTAGTGTACTGGGCCCAATATTATACTTATTATATACTAGTGATATTCCTAAACAATCATAGAAAGCCATACTATGGCAACATTTGCAGATGGTACTGCAATACTAGCAGTACGAAGAACCAATGAAGAATCCACAGAAAAACTCCAAATTGGCATAAACAAAATCTGTGAATGGACTAAAAAGTAGAGAATCAAATTAAATGAGTCCAAATCAATCAATGTTGACTTTACTAATGAAAAAATTGATTATATACCAAAAAATAGTTCCATGCGATAATACAGTAAAATATTTAGGTATGACTCTAGGTGCAAAGCTGAGATGGAAAGAGCACGTAAAAAAGAAAAAAGAAGAGTTAGAAATCAAATATAGAAAACTGCACTGGCTGATAGGAAGAAACTCATCCGTATCAATAGGAAATAAAGTGCTTTTATATAATCACATTCTAAAACCAACATGGACATATGGAATTCAACTATGGGGTTGTGCCAAAAAGACAAACATAGACAAAATATGATATAACAATTCCAAAATAAGGTGCTTAGAAATATAGTAAATGCACCTTGGTACATAAGAAATACTGACCTTCATTAAGACCTGAAGGTAGAAAATGTAAATTTGGAAATTTTAAAACATGTAGAAAAACACAAAGAAAAGCTGGAAGAGCATATGCAAGAAAACTACTGCATAATGAAAATCAATTACGAAGGCTGAAAAGAATAAAACCTTTCCATTTAACTTAGTATAAGAAAAATAAAAATGTATATACTTACGAGTACATATAAATACATACGTATAGCACAGCGTAACAAAGAGTCACCAGGGGGTGAAACTCATTCAAAGACTAAGATGTCAGAAAAAAAATTGCTTATTAGTCCAAGTGACTATATCGCAATTACGAGTATGTGGGAGATGGTTTTAGTCGGTAAAAATCCGGCATGATGATTGCTCGGATCATCAGTATCTTTTGAAGATCTCCCCTTCCTCTAAAGAAAAAAAAAAGGAGAAGACATGCTGTGACTGCGAAGGCCGAGTAGGTTGCGGTATCGCCTGCTAAATATCCGCAGGAGATGCTTGATACTGAGGACTTCAAAGCACTCGAGAACGCCTTTCAAGAAAGGGATGCTATTGGTCGAGTGCGAAACTCCGCAAACGGTGGAATGGCTCAAGACCGTAGCGCCCAGGTTAAAGAGTTGGAAAGGAGTGGGCCTTACTGCTTTCAGCGGGAAGGAAATACCACGTGCCTGTTTCATCACAATCTTCCTGCCAAAAAGTGCGGACCATGAGCATCAAATCTCTTTGGCACTCCTGGAGGCGCAAAATGATGGAGTGAACACCAAGGCATGGAAAGTCTTGTATGGTCGTAATGAGGGTACCGGGCAAGTACTGGCTCTCGGAATTAACCAAGAGTCTTTCGATGCTATTAAGGCTCAAAACGGTTCTTTGAGCTACCGGCTTGGCAGAGTGGCGGTGAGTGGACTCAAGAGACTGGAGGAGAGTGCAGGGCAAAGTACCATCTCAAACCCAGTCTCAAGGGGAACGAAACCAGAAGTGGAATAACAAGCTCTGCCAGAGGTCGAAACACCAGCTTCTACTGTCGAACAGGATGCCCAAAGTACTGATGAGAGTATGTCCATCTCAGAGTGCTCGCTCTCTGATGAGGACCTTAATAAGACGGTGGTCTCTCTCCCTCTGGGCCTTGATCTTGAGGAAGAAGAGATTTTATTAACGGAGGGTGGGGCATCTACCCTCAACGAGCATTAACTCGATGACCTCCGACTACAAAATTAAGGTTGCTCAAGTAAACATTCACCACTCTACAGCGGCATCAGCCGCGATAGCCAGAATGTTTACTAAACAAAATATGGGAATAGCACTGATTCAAGAGCCATGGATCTTGAAAGGACTAGTCACTAGGACTATGCAAAGGTAATTTGGGATGTGAGATGTCAGATTATAGGACGCGAGACTTGGTGCCATTACAGGTTACTCTAAACATAGATGGAGTACTCTAAACATTGGGGGAGCACCGACACCAATATCAGGGGTGAGTCTCTCTTAGAATTTATTTTAAGTTCATCTCTTGATATATGTAACATAGGGAATACCCCAACATTTGTCACTAGAGTTAGAAAAGAATTCTCGATCTCACGCTGGACACTGCTATCATAAGTAGGTTAATTAAGAACTGGAGAGTATCCAATGAGACGTCGTTGTCTGATCACAGAATAATTGTGTTCGACATAGACAATGCATGCATCATGAGAAATCCAACAAGAAATCCAAGGAAAATAAACTGGGGGACTTTTGAAGAAATCCTAGGTAATAATCTGGTGCATATCGACATTAGTAGAGCTCCAATCCATTACCTATATAGAGAGCATTAGTAGCGCTATCACAAACGCGTTTGAAACAAGTTGTCCCATAAGTAACAACAAGGGTGGGAAAGATGCCCCATGGTGGAGCAACAATTTCTCCAAGTTAAGATCTGTAACACGTAAATTGTTCAGCAGGGCTAAGCGTAACGGAGACTGGCAAAGCTACAGAGAGGCACTTACACAGTACAATAAAGAACTGAGAAAAGCCAAAAAGGAAAGTTTTAGAAGATTTTGCGAGACAATCACGAGCACTCCTGCTGCAACTAGACTGCATAAAGCTCAAAATCTGGTGCAATGCAAACGTCTCTGAAAAACCCAGACGGTAGTTTCACTAAGGATGAGAAAGAGAGAGCACTACTGCTCTTAGAAACTCACTTCCCTGGAAGTATGCAGAACATAAATGAAGAGAGCAGGACCAACATAACAAGACCTCGGAAAGAAGATTGGAAAATTGCAAACACAATCTGTTCCAGAGGGAGAGATATCGAGGGGCATTTGATAATATTTCACACGAAGCCATCAAGCGAGCCCTAGACAGAAAAGGAGTCAGTAGGACAGTATCTAAGTGGATGTACGAGTTACTGAGAACAAGATCTGCAGAAACTCAGCCGTCGCGTAGAATCATTAATGTCAACACAACAAGAAGATGCCCACAAGGAGGAGTACTATCTCTTCTAATGTGGAGTCTAGTTGTAGATGAACTTCTTGAAAAGTTAACCAACCTCGGAATCAACTGTCAAGCTTTTTTTTAACAGGAGCGTGGCCACGCCCAAACTGCGTGTAGGCACTGCGACCAGAGAGATCTATTGTGCCAGAGACCACTATTTAGGGCAGCAGTACTTCAACTTTCCTTATGAAAGCTATAATTACGGCTGCGGAAGAGTTGCTTAGGTCTACTGGAGATATTATCTCCTTTAGAAAAAAAGCTTCTCCTACTTCTACACAGAGCTACACACTCACAGTATGTGTTCTACAGTTTCGTCCTCTTCTAGGCAGAGGCGACAGGTAACATCCTCTGAAATTCTTATTTTATTTAAGTGATAAAGTAATTGGCAGTGACAAGTAAGGACGCTCACAAGCCTTCTTATGTCATTTCTGCTATATTTTAGGATATCGGCTGCCTTTTTTTGGAAAGGTTGGAAGCTCTTTTAGCTTGCCTGAGTCCTTGGGAGTTATTCTAATGGAAAATGCACATGTTGCGTTCCCAATTGTTAAGTGTTAGTTTGAATGCAGAATCAGATATTCCCCAAAAGGGTTCAGGTCCAATGAACAACTCGGAGAAACCTTTTCTGGCTAGCAGATCTGCAGTTTCATTGCCTTCAACACCTACCTGACCAGGTACCCACCATAATTTCAAATTTTGTAAACTGTCGAAGCAGCTTAGAACTGATTTTGAACTGATTAGGTGGGAGATCAGTGCTTTAAGCGCCGCTTGGCTATAGGTGAGTATGTGTATAGCAGCACCTTCGATTCCTGATTGCAAGTTGATATTTGCATAGGTCTCAATAGCGTAAAGTAAAGTTCGGCCTGGAAAACACTAGGACTCTTTCCAAGTGATTTCGTAATCTTGTGATTGGGTCCATATACACCGGCGCCAACTCCTGAATCCAATTTCGGTTTCGGAAATGAATCCTCTTCCACTAGCATCATCTACTCTGCAATGGAGGGGCCAGAACACGTTGACTAGGAGCCAACCTGATTTGTGAAACAAACCATGAAAAATTGTGGTCTAGCGACCTCGTCAACCAGCTCAATGATAGTGTTCATGATGGCATTTTGGGCATCGGACATTTGCTCAGCACTAAAGGGACTGCGCGCCAGATCAACGGGAACCACACCCAATTTGACAATCCCTACTGTGTCCCTGTAAGAGCTCTTGTCGAGTGCGGCAGTCCCGGTTCTTTCTTCTGTGGGGCAGAAGGGGTGGATTCCGCGGATCGCAGACACTTCACCTGGGTACCCTTGTAGGACTGAGAAGTTTTGGCTACCTCTAGAGCACTTTCTCTAGAGACGCCATTTTTTAAGGCAAGATTGAATCACATCTTTTAAGCCGAAGTTAGTTTTATAAATCCGCTGGTGGCTAGGGACAATTTCTCGACACCAACTTCAATGGCAGTGCAACCGAATTGTCCGAGAGCATGCTGAATGATTCTCCGCAGAGAGTGTCTGAGTCAGAGTCGTCTCTTATCAGCGACACTGATGAGAGGGTCGGGCCTATTGTCAACGAACTCCAAGTTTTACGGGTAGCACAGTTGCTGTCCCATAAGTTGATGCAGTAGAGGGTGCATCACCCTGTGAAATTTTTGTTAAATGTTCTGAAATTTTGAACCCGCGAGTAGTCGGGAAAGGAAACATCACCCATAGCAGAGCCCGGTATACTTTGAGAAGGCATAGGATGAAGCAGGAGGTCGCCTGGGATCCTGAGTTAGCATACTAAAGACTAAGCACCCTATTAGCCACGCATCCCTCGGCGTATGCTGTTCCACCTTGGATTAGAGATTATTTTCAAAGGTTGTCTCCTCATCTTGCTCACTTTAGCCGATTGCCACAGTAATGAATTCAAGCCGCATAGTCCAGCAAGGCTCAAGAGAAGACAAAGTCCGGTTAAGCGACTGGACTAGTAGGCAGTTTATCATGCTGTAGCATTCGTTGTCCGGCGGCCGCCCCGAGGAGGCAGTGAGTCTTCTTGTAACGGTTACTAATTAGGGATCGTACAAAGACTTTACCCTAAGAGTCCGTACCTGGCCCCAACTGTCAATGCTGATGACATAGTACTGATTGCCAGAGGAAAGTTTGAAGGAACCCTTTGTGACTACATCCAAAGAGGTCTAAAAAGAACTAAAGAATGGTGGTGATGCAAGGCTGGGCTCAATATAAACCCAGGAAAACTACAATAGTACCATCACAAGGAAAAGGAATCTTAAACTGAAGCCAATTCGGCTGTCGGGCACGGAACTGACACCAGTAAAAGAAGTGAAATATCCAGGATTACACCTAGATAGTAAACTGATGTTGAAAAAGCACACAGAAGAAATATCCAAAGAGGCCACCCGTGCTCTCATGATATATAGGAGCCTAGCGGGTAAGTCTTGGGGACTTAACCCGAGCATTCTAAGATGGATGTACATCGCCATTGTGAGACCAATGATCACATATGGAGCGATAGTATGGGCCACACGAACTAGTCTAGTCACAAGGAGGATTACACTCACTAAGGTGCAAAGACTGGCTTGCCTCTGCATTACTGGGGCCATGAGAACATGTCCAACTGCTGCCATGGTAGTGTATTCCTGGAACTAACTTCGCTTCATATTGTAGTTGAGCAATATGCAAAGCGGACGATCCTAAAGATGGCATCGGGAATGAGAAATGCATCGGGAAGGAGAATTGCATCAATTCAAAAGAATATGATGTACTTCTCAAGAAACTCCCCCTTCTAGCAATTCCTAGAGGCGATAGTATCAGGAAATTTAACTTTGATAAAAAATTTCGTACAAAGTTAAGTAACAAAAAAGACTTGGAGCAATGAATCCATAATATACGGATTGAGTAACCACACAATGAAGTGGTATATGGACGGCTCGAAAACTGAAGAAGGAATAGGGGCAGGTGTATTTGGGCCAAAAACAAAGTACTCCGAACCTATGGGCAAAAGTACCAGCATCTTTCAAGCTGAAATATACTCTATAGATGTTCAATTCAACCTCGACAGAAGATACAAAAGTTGCGATATAGCAATATTGTCAGACAGACAAGCAGCTATCAAGGCACTTGACTACCATGTCGTTAGATCAAAACTTGTGTGGGAATGCCTATACAAACTTAATGAATTGGGTAGCAATAACAGGGTAACCCTCTACTGGATCCCTGGCCACACTGGAATAAAGGGCAACGAATTGGACCTAAACCATTCTGTGGAATAGAAACCCACACTAAACGCGAAGAATTCATCAAGATGGAGAAAGAAAACAGGGCAAGAACCAGAGTCAATACTCCAGGTCAGAGGCAAGCTAAGAAACTTCTGGGATACTACAACTGGAAGAGATACGAAGCGTGCATCTGCCTTAACAACAATAAACTACGTATCCTAACAGGCTTCCTAACGGGCACTGTAAACTCGGAGAGCTTTTAAGGAAACTAGGTATAACAAACGAAAGCCTTTGCAGATTCTGCAATGAGACCAGTGAGACTCCAGAACATCTTCTGGTGTCATGTGGGGCATTGACCCACAAAAGACTGAAATGTTTGGCCAAACTACCAACTATCAGATCAGGATATACCAACCATAGATCCACTTTTTATTCTCCGATTCCTAAGAGAAACTGGATTAGAGAGGGTACTCTAGGTTGAAATATCCTTGCCAAGGCAAAGAAAGAGTGTTTGACCCTCGATAACAATTCTGAAGGAATTATATTTTGAGGGAAACTCTAATGAGAGAATAAACCTCTCCTAGGTATTATCAGGGGGCACAATGGACCATTAGGTCGCAGTGCAAGTTAACCCTACACAAATAATAATAATCCTGCAACTAAGTGTTGACTTAGCAAGCAATTTTCATATAATGAAATTAAAACGTTTGGCAGGTATCTTTCCATCGAAAGTTCCTGCTTGTTCCGCAATTTTAACGCAGTTGTAATTTATCGAGTTAGGTCGAGTTGCTTTATTCTTTGTAGACGGCTCAGTATATTTTGCTCATTATGCAGTCATTCAACTACAACAAAATTCACAAACATCCATTATTCACCAAGGACTTCTACCACAATCTGCTAACAACTACATTACTGAACTAGTAGCAATCTATAAAGGTATCTCTATTGCTCAGAACCACACTGGTCGATCTTTAATTATTACGGATATCTGGGTATTCTCATGGATCTTAAAAATGAGACGAATAAATGTCCTTCTTTGGAGCCCATACTAATATTGATACCTAGACACTGTGGAATCACTGGAAATGATGCTGCAGACCTAGCCGCGAAAACTGCTATCCACTAATTGTTGAGACCTCCAATTTTTACCAAATTGCATGAAAATATTTATCCAGCAGCAAAGAATAGAGCTCACTGAATTTTGGGAAAACTCGAAACTGCGAAAACAGCACCCTACGTACTCCCGGGCCCCGTACAATCAAGCACTTAACAGAAAAGACTGCATAAAGCTCCTGCGAATCAGAGTTGGAAAAGCCTTCTTTAATTCTCAACATTATTATAATGGTGAACCTTCGGTGGAGTGTGCGAATTGTCGAACGGTTCTCTCCGTCTGGCATATTTTTGTTAAATGTCCTCTCTCTCATCAAATTGACGAATCTTTAGATAATATCGCCAAGGACCTAGCCGAAATCCTAAGCCCGTCAGATAAAGAGTCACTAAATCGTTTAAAGTATGCCACCATAAATTTAATGAAATATAATATTATGTTTGCCTATTTTTTTTTTCTTTTAATATTCATAACATCTATATAAAAAGAAATGTTTTCTTATTTTCCACTTATAACAATGTACATAAATGTAAATAATATTATATTCTTTGCAACAATTACTTTTCAATTAAAAGACAACATCATATGCTACCCAGACGCCCTTTGTAAATTAATTTATAAATTGACTTTGTAAATTACTTCAATAAATAAATAAATTTCGCTCATCTAGAATTTGCAGAACTTCATTGTTCACGTATCCTTCTAATCGGTTTTTGTATTTTCGTGCAAAGTTTTTCATTTCAACTTCCACAGTGGCAATTCCGAGATCTCTATGGATATCGTTGTTTCTTATGTACTACGCTGTGCTGAAAATTCCTCTTAGCGCTTTATTTTCAAAAGTTTGTAAGATATTGTAATTGGTTTTTTGGTGCGACCCCAAAGTTGTATACTATACGAGTATGTCCACACCGGTTTAAGCACTTGCTGGTATAAAAGCAGTTTGTTACCCGCGTTAAGCTTGGAAGATTTTCCAAGTAACCAGAATATTTTTCTGTGTTTATTTTCGAGTTCTTTGTATTTCTTTTTCACGTGCGTCTTTCACTTCAATTTTGGGTCGTGTCATTACGTGGTATTTAGCCTCTTTTGGAAAAAGAATTCGAACGCAATTGGCAAAAATTGGTAAATTATTTACTTTTTTGTAAAATGTACATGAATAGATTTGGTTTCATTGAGCGAGATTCGCCAAGTCTGTGTCCATTCATTTACCATATTTAATGCTTCTTGCAACTTGCTAGTGGTTTTTCTATAGCTCTATAGATAAAGATCTAAATAAATTCCAAGAATTGCAGGAAGAATTAAAAGGAACCGAATAAGAAACAAAAGAATTCGGGCACAAGTAGGTTAGAAAAAATCCATCTTAATAGAAATTGAGGAGAGACAGCTAAAATATTTCGGGCACTTACGCAATAAGGAAAGCTATGCATGTATTCCAAATGAAAGTTGAATGCAGGGCACCGAGAAGGAAGGTCACGCCACACAAGTAAAGATCGTACCCGGATTGTGGGATGAAGATGGGGAATAAGTAACCAGAAAATCTGTCCCCATTGCAGTCCTGAAAGCGTGAGAAGACACACACATACACTTTTATAAAGTTTCTTGTAACAATATTATAAAAAGAAGACCAATTCCATTTTCGCATGATTATACCTCATAGTCTTTATAGTAAATGTGCAAAGTTGTGCCTTTCTAGTTAATCCGTACTTCTATGAGGTGTGGAAATATGCAATTTCACGCTGATAAAGCGTCAGAAAGATTCCTTAAAAAAACCTTTATGTTGACAATTATATAACCGCAAAGTTCCAGCTTCCTGAATCATTCATTGGGCAATGAATTATGCTCCATGATTTTTCTTCCACGATCGTTGGCTTCGTCATTCTATAAAAGAAATGCTGGAACTCTATAAAAGGAATGCTGGAACTATAAAAGAAATGCTGGAACTTATCCTAAAAAGGATTGACAAACAAGATTTAAACATAAAACAGCTAAGCGAAGAAGTCGCTCTTAAAAAACAATGACGGGCAGAACACTTAAAATCGCAACATGGAATGCAAACGGTCTTTTACAACATGTATCAGAACTAAACATCTTTTTAGACATAGAGCATATAGACATTTGTTTGGTGTCCGAAACTCACCTAGCTATAGAACATAGTCTTGATAACAAACTACCAAACTACACATGTTATCACGCTCCGCACCCTGCTGACAAAGCTAGGGGAGGATCAGCAATTTATAAAAAAGTGCTTAAAATACTATGAAGAACCAATGTTTACTAATAAAAACATGCAAGTAACAACAATTAATATTAGTATAAAAAAGAAGGAGTTTAAAATAGCAGCTATATACTGCCCTTCGAGGCGCTCTCCAACTTTGCAGAACTCCTAAATTTGTTAGGACATAACTTCCTTGTTGGTGGCGACTTCAATGCTAAACACACCCACTGGGGATCTAGGCCGCAAATTCAACTGCGAATTTTATTCTTCTGGTTCGCCAACATATTGGCCATCTGATACTAACAAAATACCAGACCTGTTGTTCGTAGTTAAAGGTATTAAATGAAATCATATAAGTGTCGAAGGTAATTATGATTTATCGTCAGATCATACTCCAGTAATTTTATCACTAAGCGAAGCAGAAATAATAGAAAAAAGTAATCCTAAGCTTGTGAATAAGAGAACAAACTGGAACGAATTCAGAGACAAACTTGACAGTTTTATTAACCTAAGATCCCCTATGCAAACAATTGAACAAATTGATCATAAAGTAGAACAATTTATTGCTGATGTGCAACAGGCTGCAGAAGAAAGTACTCCAACTATTTCGAACTCGAGAGAAACAGAAATGAAATATCCTGTTGAAATAAATGAGCTGATATTGGAAAAAATAATAGCTCGAAGAAAATGGCAAACTACGAGACTCCCATATGATAAGGCAGTTTTTAACCATCTTAACAACGAATTAAAAAAAAGAAACAAAAGGCTGATCTCTTCGCTGAACATCTCGCGAATGTTTTTAACCCATTCCCAGCAAACACAGCTACAGATCTCTTACAGTTTGTTGATAGAAACGACGAAATACCTTTTGTCACGCTCAAAGAAGTAAGAAGCATGTATCAACATAAGTTGTCTAACAAAAAATCACCAGGGTACGATCTAATAACTGCTCAGGTTTTGAAAGAAATTTCTTCAATAGCCTTCAAGAATCTCCAATTTATAATAAACGCATGCCTTAAACTAAGATATGTGCCACATCATTGGAAAATTGCAGAAATCAACAAGTAACACCTTACAGACCAATATCGCGTATACCAACCATGGCAAAAGTTTTCGAAAAACTGCTCCTGAAAAGGCTTAGCAAAATAATAGAAGAAAGAAGACTAATTCCGAGCCATCAGTTTGGATTTAGAAATAAACATTCCACGATAGACCACTTGCATCGAATTACGGATGTTGTGGAAAAGGCACTTGAAGAAAAACAAGTTTGCTCGGCTCTATTCTTAGATGTTGCTAAAGCCTTTGACAAGGTTTGGCACTTGGGACTTGAGTACAAACTGCATAGGGACCTCCCCAGGCAGTACTACGAAATACTGAAATCCTACGTTACGAACCGACTCTTTAGAGTACGGCACGACCAAAATTACTCGGAACTAAAGAAAATTGAAGCCGGTGTACCACAAGGAAGTGTCCTAGGACCAACCCTGTATCTGTTATATACAAGGGATATTCCAGCGAACATCAACGCTTTCATGGCCACCTTTGCTGATGATACTGCAATATTGGTGCCAGATAAAACCGTTACGAAGGCTATTCAAAAATTGCACAATGCAATCGATAAAGTTAGTGATTGGACGCAAAAATGGAGTGTCAAATTAAACGAAACAAAATCGACGCATATAAACTTTACAAACAAAAACATAAACAATGTTCCAATTTTTATAAACAGTACAGCAGTACCCTACTCCAATACCGCCAAATACCTTGGAATGACCTTGGATGCAAAGCTTAAATGGAAAGAGCACATCAAAAAGAAAAGAGAAGAACTTAACTTGAAGTACAGAAAAATGTACTGGTTACTAGGAAAGAACTCTGACCTATCTATCCAGAACTAACTAATGTTATATAAGCAAGTACTGAAACCCGTTTGGACATATGGTACCCAACTATGGGGCTGCACAAAGAAAACAAATGCTGAACCCATCCAAAAAATCCAAAGCAAAGTCCTTCGTGGAATAATTAATGCCCTTTGGTATATAAGAAATAGCGATTTACATCGTGACCTTCAAATTGAAATCGTTACAGAAGTGGTTAAAAAACACGCTGTATCACACAATCAGCGACTGCAAAGTCATACCAAATCCGAAATGGAGAGAGTCTTAAATGTACGAAACAATGTTCGGAGATTAAGACGAACCAAGCCTCATGAGCTGATGGTCTAAAAGCTATGAGAAAGTGTTATAACTTTAAACTTTCCCCAATGCGATTTATAAATTAAGAAAGAAAAATCATTTGTCGATCTTTGTGGTTTTAGTGCGGTAAGAGTCCCACACTACTTGGTACCGATTCTTACCGAGTGTCTTTTGAAGATTTCCATCAGATAAAAAAAAAATTAAAAAATGGTTGATAGATAATTTTATTGATAAAAAATAGTTATACACCAACATCAGGCACAGTTCCTTTTGGTTTCCAAATAGCAAAGTCCACATTTATTCAATTTCATCTCTTCTCTAGCATGACACATAGAATCTGTTAACGTCATATCTTTTCCTGGAAATAAAGTGCACACAAGTCTTTTAATTGCTTCAGAAGAAGAGAAAAAAAACCTGTTGATACAAATCCAATTGAAATTCAGCAACAGGCCCTACCTTTTATCTCTTCCAATTAATACCATATGAAGAATTTGGAAAGCAGTCCTCCGAAGAGTTGTTACTTCCTTATCTCGCACCACACACTACCACATGTTTGTGTCCGGAAATAACTGGCCACAATCCAGCTCATTTCGTTCAGTATGGTAGGCCAGCATCGCACATTCATCTATAACGAAATGTATACGTACTCGTAAGTAACCATCACAGCACAGTTTTACTAGGAATATCTCAGCTAGAAATTTATGGAAAACTCCATGCTGTTGACTGGGACAAGGCGCACACAACGACAAGAACGACGAGGATAGCTGGCAAGCATTCATTTGCACTTGGATACTATTTGGGGGCTATGCAAACCTAATGCTAGGTGATCCTTCTGTGGTGTCAAATGAATACCTTTTTTTATCGCCCCTTCAATGACCAGCGTCCGAGCGTGGTCAATGTACCGTGTACGGCAGTGTGGAACTAGGTAAACACACACTAAATGGACGAAATTCTGTTCCTTGCCTTTCATTTCCACGTGAGATAAATACACTATGTGCCAAAAAAATGCCGCACCCATGCATCTTTTCTAAAACCTATTGTATTTCGGTGAAATTTGAATATATCTATAATTATTTTATGATTCATTGTCCTTCCTAATACTAACTACCTATAGTTAGTGGCCAAATTTCCCACAAACGCGACAAAGGTACAAGAGCAGGTAGACGCTAGCAGAAAAGGATATATAAGAATATAAAAGTTTATAGTACTACACAACAATAAAAAAAACAGGAGAAAAAAAATATTAGAGTAGTTTTTTCCACTTTTATATTAAAAGTGATTTTATTAAAAGTAATTAGTGGGAGCCTTGGCTCAGAGGTTAAGTGAGCGATCACTGAGCGAGAGGTTCAAGGTTCAAATCCAAGAAAGGAAAAAAATTAAAAAAAAAAATAAAAAAGTCTTCCTACGGTTCAACCTTTCTCGACCATCTGACAAACATTCGAGAGTAAATTTGTCATGAAAAGCTTATCTCAATCGAAAAAAATTGCCCTTCGAGAGCAAAAAACTGTATGGCCCAACCATTCGTGAGGCGCAAAGCACGAGTGGCTGCGAGAAGCTAGGCCAGATTGAATAACACTATTTAGTCATTTTTACGGATAATCCAGTTCTTATTTCTCCTTAGTACTTTGTACGGTATTGTTTGGCACGGTGGGAAGCAAACATTCATCTAAATATCGCTCCTTACCTCTCCTTCGCACTGTCTGCTTTTCGTCAGGTTCAATCAAATTAAATTTAGATTAGTCAGAAAATATGACCCTTTTCAAATCGTTGGCAGTCCATTCCCGGTGCTTTTTGGTCCACATCAATCTTTTTTTCTTCATTACTGCAGACAGAAGCGACTTTTTTGTATGTCTACGGGCTTGAAGACCCACTTTATTTAGCCGGCGTTGAATACTCTGAGTGCTGATGTTAATCGAACATCTCTCGTTCAAGTCATTTCTCATTTCCTTGGCAGTTGCGAACTGAGACATGCGCTCCAAAATCCGATCTTGCCATGTTGTCGTTTTTGTTGGGTCTTCCGCTCTCGTATTAACTATTCAACAAACACTTTGTCGTGGTCTAGAGCACTAATGTGTTATCGACTTGAGTGTTATTTCTTCTATACATCAAAAAGCAATAGCATATCACAGAAAAACTGCAATTGTACCTACAACATATGTGTTAAAAATATGAGTGGAACGCACCCGAAAGTCATAAAATCATAAAATTGTAGGAGTTTTTTTTTTTTGCACGGGGTGTACATACGTACCTAACACGACTTTGGACAGCCTCATCATAGTGTTCCTTTTATGGGACCACCCAATTGCAGTTAAAAGCAAACATTCTTTTCCCAACAGATTGGAGAGCACGGAAAAAGGGAAATTTTAATTCGAGAGTCCTTTGTGAATTTTCAACAGATTTTCACTTATTTTTCCCAAGTTATCCACTTTCCAGGACTATAGTGTAGCTTATTTTTTTCTATCTCCCTGGGAAAGAGAATTTGCCAAGAGAAAGATTTATTTAATCCAAAAGTTTGTGCATTAAAAATCAGATGCATCCACTAAAACTCTGGCGCTGTTCTCGGTGTTCATATCATGGAAAGGGATGAGCTGCTTTATTCGAAAAATCTTGCGGACGGCAGAGGAAAAAAAAAATTAACATGAGACCCTTAAAGGTACTTGCATCTGATTGAGTTTACGATTTAATCAGTAGAATGAACAGAAAATTCATGGATAAGGAGGCGAGATGAAGAGAATAAACACAAATTCCTCCATGAATGCTGGCGTTTGGCCAAGAAGGATATCCAGAGTCCCGGAGGCAAATTGAATCTGTCCGAAACAATGCGAAGGTGTAAAACGGTTAGGCATGTGAAATTGTGGAAGCATTTTAAGGGAAATAATCCTAATGGAGATTATTCGAATTGAACGGATTCGAACAAGTGAGGCAAAGTGTTGAAATGATGATTGTAATGAATGCGAACCGATGAATAAGTAATTGGATTCATTGATTTGAATTTTTATTAGTTTAAGACGATAATGGAGATCAAGTTTAGTATTCAAGGGATTAGTTTCTGTTATTCGAGTGAAGAAAGTGAGCACTCAATTGAGAAGTGTACTTTAACGCGAGTAAGGTATTGGATTTATGTCTTCTTCTGAGAGAAAATTTGAAGCTGATATTTTAGAACTTTTATAATCGCAATCGATGTTTCCTGCTAATAGCTGAAGTACAAACAGTATATCAGCAACTTTTGCACGTTTTTCAAGAGACTGTACTCTAATCAATTTCAAATGATCCTGAGTAAGTTATATCTAAAGAACCAAGGAAGTCCGCGTGAAGCAAAACGGATTAACCTGGACGGAATAAGTATTGTGATTGAGTGATCAGAATATTCAAGAATTGGCGTAACAAAGGTAAAGTAAATGGATTTCATGACATAAGGGTTCGAGTATTCCTTACACCAACGTTTCACGAAGGCGATCGCAGAGTTGACTCTGCTAATAATGCTGTCAATATAACAACAAAAATTTAGTTATCTGTCGCAGATAACACCTAAATTAAGCAATAAACTGACGGGGGGAACAGGCTCGTCATAGATAAAATATGATCTAGGGGCTGGTGGAAGACGTTTTCGTGAATAAGTGATAGCTTGACATTTATTGACATTGAGCTCAAGACAATTTTTCGGCGAATTAGGTCAAAGACCTAATCAAATCATCTTAAAGTGAGTGAGAGTCAGCGAGAGTTTATATACGCCTGATGGTTTTCATGTCATCAGCATGGACAGGTAGATAGGAATCTTTAATGATACAGTCATTAAAAGGTTTTGAATATATAGGGATTGTTGTAGATTCGGGTGCATCCAAGCATATCAGCTAATTTTGAAGATCTGGGTGATGAGTAATAGGGAAACTCCTGACTATTCAAAACTTGATTTGGACAAATGACGCAACAACCAAGTTAGTAGCCAACTGCCTGCTTTACCTTCGCATTGCCTGATAGATAAGATAATTAGATGCAGAAGAATTTCAGTGTGTGGCACTATCCTACTCTATTCTGACAAGAGACAGGAAGAAAATAGCACATGAAAGCCTCATATTCCGGAAACCTCAAGGTGATAAAATATTGATGGTCATATTTTTTCCATCATCTAGTGTTGCCACACATCTCGGGAGCTAAATTTACCCCGAACTGTACCACGAGCTGAGCATGCTTATCATCCCACAGACAGTGAGTTTGTTATCAATTTCGTTCTCGCCACTGGTGAGGTTCAATGATTCCATACACCGTCAGACATTTCAGCATATCATATTGGAATACGTCCTCGTCGACTGCTGTGAAAGATTTGTGAATTTCTGCAAAGTCAATCAACTTGTCATATGTGGCTCAACTTGTCAGTTGTGTTTCAACTTGTAAGGTAGGAATGTCCAAATAAAGTGATTATTTGGCGATCAGTCAAAGTCTTAGAAGTTCTTGATTAAACTTCTGAAATTGGCGAGAAGTCGACATAGGAATGGTACGTGATATACACCATATTAACTGCCATTACTCGGAAACCTGGGTATAATACTGACAGACTATGGAATCCTCCAGTGCAAGCAAACTAAATTGTTTAAAACATCCTTCATTTCAATGAGCCAGATGATTTGAGTATACATTTTTTATAACAATTTTTACATATTACATGATGTTTAATTTATATCAATAAACCGCCATAAATCTCCGATATATTTTTACTTATTTATCGTTTAAAAATGACAAAAATAGTTTGTATCTATCTACAATCATAAAGATGGAATCCAAAGTATAGCTACAGCTGCCGAAAATTACGTATTCGAAGGGATACTAAAGATATTCAAAAAAAGGCCACGTCTGGGTCGCAAAAAAACTGTTTTTTTTAATTCTCTCAATTTATGCGAATCTATAATGTTGTGACAGAACTCCAAGATACTCGTAGTACTGGCCCATTCGGTTAAGTTCCGAACCGTAATCACGACTACATCACGGAGCCTATAGCACGATGTGGTGGTATCTCACCAGACGACAAGGGTATGGGTTAATGTCTACCACCTTTGTGTATAGCAGCCGAAGCTGTGGGGGTCAGGAGCCGACCAGATGCACTTGGATTTAATCTTAATTTCGACTTTCCATTATAGGGTAGCCCCACTAGGAACAGGGGTCCCGGACAGCATCGCTCATAGCATCATTAAGAAATACCTTACTTCAGGGCTATTATTAACCCTCATGCTGAAAGGTAGACAGTGGCCTTATGTGCCATTATTTTTGATGTTAGAATAGAAATTCTGATTCCTCCTCGGGGTATAGACCTACAGACCCCAGATATGACGTTTAAAATAAGCCCGTTCAGCCGTTTAAGTTGCAGTCGGTCATACATACAGACAGACATACACATAAACAGCAGACAGACAGAAAAACAGAATTGAAAGACTCGTTTTTTTTTGAATATTATCTATATTTCAGCACCATATATCAAAATTTATCAAAATCTCGAGAGCGACAATTTTCAGGAAACCAATACTTGCCCTTACAGGTGCACCTAAAAACAGTATCATTTTGAGCTTGAACATTTTGACTTTATATTTGGATTCAGCATCTCGAAACATATGTTTGGAACCAATGTCAATTTTCACAGTACTCGTTATTTTTAGGCTACATTTTGAATCCGCCATTTTACACTTTTTAATTTTGACTTCGGATTCCGATTCAGAAACTCCGATAACATTTGTACTTATGTATATACGTTATTGGCCTTTGAATGACGTCATAAGTTTAGAAAAAAAATTAATTTGTTCATATTTTTGGGCTTTTGTGCTCCATTTTGAATCTGAAGTTCGAACTCAGATTCAGCAAAGTTGAGCGAATTGTACACGTAGTCGCTTACCGATTACACAGTTACAACATGTAATCTGTCTTTTAAGCTACCGAAATAGCAATTACGACGTAATTACAAATACTGTAAATTTTAATTGCATTCGGAATCGACTACAACAAAATTATATTTCAGTTTCAAGGGGATGTACTCGTATGCGTTGGGTAGAGTGGATATTATGTACGGAAGGTTACGTGGTCTTTTAGAGGACATAGTGGTTTTTGTTTAGGAAAGTTTAAGGGTCGACATTGAGTTTAAAGTTTGTGATTGAATCTTGCATAGGTGAAAATGGAGTGTTTAGTGGGTCGTTGATATTTCCTCCATTTTCTAAAAGTCCAACGAATCACGTCTTCATAATTAAACTTGCAACCGCATGAAAGTCCACTAAATAAATACTAGTTAAACTAAATTACAGGATCCCTACTGTAGTAAATGAATCGCGAAAGCAATAGTAATTAACTACCGATTACCTGTAATTTAAATTAATGTAATTGTTTGTGTAAAAGATCACTTTTGTTATTGATTATGCCGAACCCCTAGGATCAGCAACCCAAAAATGCTTTTCTTTTATCAACGTACCTTCACTTACCTCAAAAGTTTACGAAAAACTTGAATTTGTTTAGAATTTTGTATTTATTTAATTGCAACAATTAATTTCTGGACGTGTGAGGAAATTTTGAGCGATATTTTCCGAATCAGGAGCCAAAAATACAATATAGGTAGAGTTACTTATTCACGTTCATTTGGTACGATTTTTTGTTTGTCTACTGTAATTAATTGTTTTTCTCTCACTCCACCATAGTGGTGGAAAACATTAAAATGGAAAAAAAATAAATACTGGTTTTCTGCCGGTTTACACAGTCTAATACATACATATACTCGTATATGTATGTATTAGACGCATCTACATAATTCAATCAGTGCATGTGGGAAAGTTTCTGACTAGTGAATGTTTTCTGGCCAACAAATTGTTTCGATTATCACACCAATTATTAAATTTGTTTAAAATCTCATACCTTTTGGCTATTGTGCTCTATTTACCCATCAATGCAAGGAAATCAGTAACTCTTGCAGAAGACATGGATGAATGAATGAATGAATAAATGAATTGTGTCGGGGTTAGATGCACTGTGACCTAAAATATCTTTGTACCCCCTTAAGTTGCATATAAGCTCAGCGGTTCTATGGGAGCATGTCTATCTAACATAATTGCAATGTCTCCCTTATGATAGTTTCTGTCGAGTTTAAATTTGGCATCGCGTGTATTTCAATCTAGAAGATGCTGGTACATTTATCCGTTGATTCCGAGTACTTGGTTTTTGGCCCGAACACTTCTGCACCAGTTTCCTCAGCTGTTCTCGTCAATGTACCATTTATGCTTCATTTTATGCTTCAGATTCGCAGGTTTACTTTGTGCTCAGTTTGTTGGTGGAAGTTTTTGACGGAGTTTCTATGTGGACCTGCAGCAGGGGTGACAATTTGGAGAGTTAATCACGGTCTCCAAGCCCGATGCATTACCCATTCCATATTTCGTCTTTAGCGATTCTTGTCCCATTTGCTGCTTTTTCGATTACTAGGGTTAAAGGTGAGAGTTCGAGGATAAACCCTATCGTCGCTGTTCGGCATGATCTTATTGCTCCCGACATGCATATGTAATCCAGTCTCTGAACTTTCTCGAGATTTTTCTTCATCGTGCTTAGCCTAGTTCTTTTTGCCCAAACTAGAGAGCCATATGTAATGATTGGTCATACCATCATGGTATACATTCCCTGCATGTCTCTTGCAAACCATGAGTGCTTGTGGCTTTTCTCACTACTGCTTCTTCAAGGTTTATTCCATAGTAATTTGTTTTCCGGGATAGTTCCTATGTATTTGAGGTCCTGTTTCCGCTCAATGTCAATTACCGCTACAGGTCTCAAATGAAGTAGAAGTCTTTTTCTAGAAAAGGGTATCACCGTGGTCTTGGCTGGATTGATGTTTAGATCCACCAAAAGACAACATTCTCTTGTTATCTTTAGATCTCTGTACTATGTCGCAGAGCGTCTCTTTGAATTTGCCTCTAGAGGTAAAACTGCCGATTGTTAATTTATCGACGTGTTCGTCTACTACAGTACTCCTACTTGGGGAAAGCTTTGTGATATACATTATGTACTAACTGCAGTGGTGTTTTGTTTCACCAGAAATTCGGCAGTTCTTATGCCTAGCATCTCGCACCTTAATTTTATTTAATACAGTTTACCTCAGTCTTTGTTTGTTATCAAATGCTCCTTCCATATCCAGAAAAGCACAGATGGCAAACTCTTTGATTTCTTGAGTTCCCTCTATGTGACTTGACAGGTCGTATAAGGGCATTCAGAATAAAGATTCTAAGCTGATCGGTCTGAAGTATTCTGAATTCAAGGCGAATTCACTGTTTGCTTACTTGCAGACTATGTGGGAAGTGCGTCTCTAATAGCAGCAGATCCCTTTGCTAATCGTCTTCTGTATAGCTGCAATGGTTGAGTGCTTCGCCAACTACTTACCATGTTGCACATGTTTTGCAATCTTTAACAACATTTATTCAATTTACACGTGTGTTAAATGAAAATCCTCGAATGTTCCAGAACGTGGTATTTTTGTGCACAGAAGAAGTTTTGAAAACCGAGGACAATGAAATGTGAAACTTTTTAAAGATGCCTAGGAGCAACGGTTCCTTTTCATTTCACAAAATGCTCCACAGAAAATCAAACGCTTTTTGTTAAGTGCTTATATGCATGTATTTCATCTACTCTATTTGGCAGATTAATTTTCCATATTTCTCATCAAAATTTGTATTAAAGACGTGACCACTTCTTTCGAGAACTTTAGGATCAGTCCCAAAAATCCAACTACTTCGCACTGCAGTGGCGTATCACTTTTAATTAACTGCTCAAGGATTAACTTGTAGACCGCACTCTTAATAGTGAGCCATTTTGAAAACCACACCATTCGCTTGTCTCAGCTGAATTAAGTCTCAGATTGCTCAAAGTCCTTGATAATTATTCACGTATTCCTCTCTAGCGTGATCATCTCACCCACCATTCTCTTCCTTTTAATCGAATCAACCCTCTCAGCTAATTTTAGTTGTCCTTGGTGATGAGCTCCTCATTTGTTTTTTTTTTTTTTTTGCGCAATGTATTATAACACCATGCATGCGAGAAATCTCGCATTACAACATCGCCTCATTTGTTATGGATGCCGTTGGGTGCGCCAAACCACAATGTTCACCGCAGCAGCTAGTGTGCACACATACATTGAAATATGTATATACATGCCGCTTAAGGTGACGGTTTAAGACCAGTGCTGTCAATGACATCGGCCAACCCATGTTATTTTCTGTTGCTGGCAGTAGGACTCCCTACTACCATCATTGGTACAAACTTGTTACTGTATCCTTTGGGTGGCAGTAGGACTCCCTACTACCATCACTGGTACAGAAAACTTGTTACAGTATCCTTTGGCCCATCGATTTTCTGCCACTGGAGCTGGTGTTGCTCCTTTTGGTTGCGTTTTTCGCAAGAGTTTTGTTGCGTTGTGCCTTTTTATTTTCTTCGTTTATTCTTTTTGTCCCTTTCTCGGTATCGCTCGAACATTAAGACCAACTCATGCATATATTCCTTTGGTCGATGAATGCATGGGCAAGTTATCCCCCATTAGAGTTAATTCTAGTCTTATCTGGTCCTTTAGGGGCGTCGAAGGATGTGGGATGGTGTACAATGTACAGTGGTGAGGGCCCTGTGTAAAAGGTCATTATCTGAAAACTACAACATTCTCCCTTTTGGTTGGTCTTTGGGGGGGTTAACTTTTATTATATCTCCTGAGCTGGATGGACATGCCCTACATTTTCACCTACCCTTAAAGCTAAGAGTAGAATACCCATCCCAATGAGTGAATGGCTAAACAAAAGATATTTATAAGAGAGTCTAAAATATTTATGTTACCCATTTGTATGCAATGGAATATATACATAGCTTCTACTATGTACTCTGATAAAGTCTGAATGGCAGTATGATGGGGGTGAAATGACACACAGTTAAGTTGCACCAGTCAGATTGCAAAAGTAAGTCGTTAAAGTAGATCCTTTTTCTTATGAATGTGCTTTTTTGTAAATTTATTCATTGGAATTGAATAATTATAGTAGGGATTTGCTTGGCGGCAAGTTATGTTTTGAATTTTAATTGAAGTCGTCCTGAAGGATAGTAGTGAATAGTAACTAAGACTCCCCTTCCAGAAGGAAAATGAGAGTTATAAGACTATAGAGCAGAGATTTTAGATATTTTGTAAAAATTATAAAAAAAAAAAATTCTACAAGCAAGGGGATTTTAATACGCATTTCCCCAACTTTCTAATAAATTTTATGATTTATCTGTCCCTTTAATAAAAATGACACAATGTGAGTGAGCGTCCTTACACAATTTCTAGGACCATCCAAATAACATCATTGTCGTTGTGATTTGGCTCTGGCAGTAGCTGCTATATAGCTTACAAGTATTGACAGATTCATAGAAATATTCGGAACAACATTGCATCCAGTCCGTTCGATGTTTGATTGTATAGTTGATGGAAGATTTTAGGTATGCTGCAGTGATTGTTGCTTTTGGTGAACCTCTGGCATGTTTTCGACTTTCAATTTAAATTACGCAATTGTTGACGAAATGCTATTCGTATTTGGCCATTGATATCGGGAAAATACCTGTTTGGAGTGCGGATCGCCCACGGCTCCCCCCAAAACATTTTTACTGACACCGCTCGATGAAGTAAGATGTACCCGAGCATCAATTAATTTTTGTAATAACTTCAGTAATCAAATTTAATAAAGTAGCTTTTCATTTTTGTTTTGGTTGCTGTTCCACCACACATTTGGAGTACGGATCGCCCACGGCTCCCCGCAAAACATTTGGTTGGGGGGAGCCGTGGGCGATCCGCACTCCAATGGTGGTGGAACTGCAACCTCTTCTTTTTACAAGCAAGTTACTTTTCAAACTGTTCTTATTAACTTTATTGCATAAATAAAAAATGGTTGATGCTCGGGCACATCCTACTTCTTCGGCGGTATCAGTAAAAGAGAACGAACAAAGAAAGAAAATGGCTGACATGACTCCCGGAAAAGGAGTATATAAGCAAATGAGTGTAGTGAGTGGGGATCGATCAACTTTGGGTGTAATCGACACGTGGTGCCATCTGTGTATTCGACGCAAGATGCGCAGTGGATTGAGCTAAGGGTGCGCTGCCATTAGTTTGGCTTAAACATTGCCGCCTGCCTTGCAGCTATCCACTCTGCAAAATATTGAATACTAATACTACTTGAACATTGTAACTTACGAAGATCCCCTCTCACTCCTTACAAAGGGTATGTTAGTATACGATTTATTAAGTTTGCCTGTCTAACTTGCTTATTTTGTCTTTTATAACTAAGTTTAGTACCAACTTATTATAAGTAGGTTTAATTATAGATGTGATATAAAATTATAATCAAGTAATTTCAGATACTATACTAGATATATGTCCGATAGACATATGTTAATGCATTTATTTATTTTTTTAATACTATAGAAATGGAGAAAAATTCAATATGGGCTGACCTCGACGGAATTAGATAGATCTGTGATCCCTATGCTATTCAGAAGGAAGAACACAAAGTTTAACAATGGGTCTGATGACATCACCCTGTTGGGTTCGAACACTCGCGACGCGAATTCTTTCATCGTTTCCCGGAAAAACGTTTATAATGCGGCCTAATCGCCACTCCGTGGGCGGTAAATTCTCTTTTCTTACGACGACAATATCCCCAATCTGGATGTTCCTCTGCGGAAATTTCCATATGAACCGTTTATGCATCTCCTTTAAATACTCTTCTTTCCATCTTTTACATAACTGAAGATGAAGAAGCGTCAATTTTTCCCACCGGTTCACGAGAGAAATTGAAGCCTCTTGTGGAATCGGTTCCGGCAACGAAATAAGAGGTCTTCCGATCAGGAAATGTCCTGGGGTTAACGGAACAGGTGCATTTTGATTTTCAGATATCGCTGAGATTGGCCGAGAGTTCAGACAAGCTTCTATCCTGCAAAGGAGAGTTGAGAACTCCTCGAAAGTATATTTTGATCCAGCTGCGACTTTCGTGAAATGCGATTTGAAACTTTTTACGCCAGCCTCCCAGAGCCCGCCCATGTGAGGGGCACCCGGAGGAATGAAGTGCCAAGACAATCCCTGACTTTATGACTTAGACACTTCGGAGGCAGTTTCCTGTAGATACTTTTGGAATTGTTCTTTGAGGACCCGGTCAGATCGTACAAAGTTTGTCCCATTGTCAGAGTACACATCTTGAGGCAAACCTCTTCTAGCAACAAATCGGTAAAAGGCGGCAAGAAAAGCAGCCGTAGATAAATCCGATGTTGCTTCCAGATGTATGGCTTTGGTGCTAAAGCATACGAATACACACACGTAACCCTTAGTTATGCGGCTGTTTCTTCCTACACACGTTTTTATATCGAACGGGCCAGCGAAGTCTATTCCGGTCCTAGAAAAGGGTTTGGAAAAGTTAGATCGTTCAGGGGGAAGTGCAGCCATGAGCTGTGAGCGAAGTTGTTTCTTGTGGATCACACAAAGTTTGCATTGGTTAATACTGGTTTTGATTAAATTTTTAAGTTTTGGAATCCAATATTCTTGACGAATAAGAACAAACATAAGTTGGTTTCCTCCATGCAGCGATGTCTTATGAACAAACCCAGAAAGTAGTTTGGCAAACGCGGATTCGTAAGGTATAATAATTGGATATCATTCAGACCACGATAGATTTGAATTAGCCAGTCTACCACTATTATTCCCTTTGCGTCCAGTTTTGGATTCAGCGTAAGAAGCTTACTGGATCGTTTGATCCGCTTATTTCTGCTTAAATACTCATACTCGGATGGGAAATAGATATTCTGAGAGAGTATTATAAGTGTAGTTTTAGGCGCAAGAATCTCTTCTCTGCTGATATCGTCTTCGACTTGGGTAAAAATTCTTGGATTTCAAACGAGGATTTTTAAACGAAAAAATCGAAGAAGGTAAGAGGTAACTCGCAAAGCTCGTGATAACGAGGAAAATCTTGTGAGAATATCTTCGCCGTGAGTGAGTAGAGTGTGACAGGATTTGACGGGTTTTGCCTCCAAGTCAGCTCCGTCGAAAGACGGTACTCTTGAAGTAGGCCAAAGATTGTCCGCCCAGTTTAAGAATTTAGGACCATGCCACCACAGTTCATTATGTGGTAGCGAGATCAGCAGGGTTGTCCTCGGAGGATACATGTCTCCATTCAACCTCTCAACAATAGACGGATGGATTCTCAGACATTGGAAGAATTTTTGCCATGAGCTTAGCCAATAGAACCGCACCACAGAGTTCCAGCCGCGGCAGCGTAACTGATTCTACGGGAGCAACTTTCGTTTTGGAACATAAGAGTGTGGATATGATTCCTAAGACTGTCCTTTATCCTAACGTAAATAGCAGCAGCATATGCTTGCTCCGACGAGTCGCAAAATTAATAAAAAACTTATTACGAACAGAAATTTGCCAAAATATGCTACGGGCTCATCGTTTAGTGCTGGTGTTGGCAAATAAATACAAACATTTAGCGTGTTACACTAGAACGTTACTTTTTTTAAAAAAAAAAACTATCTTTATTATTATTGAACTGCAATAGACTAGAGTTTATATTATAAGCTGTTCATGCATGCTCACTCATTCTATAATACAGGATATGCAATAACTCTAAACTACGTAGGTTGCAAGATCCCCCACGAAAGTTAAATCCAATTGAAGTTAACAAATCGGGCACAGCAATTAGGCCAGAAATGAGCTGTAATAAAAAAAAATTCGAAGTTGGGATTTCACATCGCTGCCATATGGCATCTGTCAAATCTATATGTCATCCATAACCACTCAACGCATTAAAGTTGTTGTGTCCTACACAAAAATAACAATCCTGTAATATCTGTGTATCGCGATTTAAGGATAGATTATGGTCGTCATAATCGCCCAATTTTCCGAACAAAAATATACTAAAGATCGTGTCTATGCAGACAATCCCCAAACTTTGGAGCACTTAAAAACCAACATCCATTAAGTTATGGCCGCAATACAGCCAGAAATGTATCGAAAAGTCATCGAAAATTAGCTCACAAGAATCGAAGTTTGCAAAACTCCCACGGCGGCCATTTAACAGATGTTGTAGTATATACATAGTGGCATAGTACAAATATAAATTTTAAAAGTTTGCTAGAAGGTTAAATAGATTGTTTCTCTCAATGCGAATCGGATAAAGTTTCACTGAATCCGATGTTGATATACTGCATAAAAGGGAGTCCAAACTTGTAAAGCGTATTCAAGATGGGGACGGACGAAGCAGTTATACAGAGAAAGAGTGACGTGTGGGTTTTGAAACGCGTTTGACAATCTTTTTTTATAAATCCTAACATAGAATTTAGTCTTATTAAAATTAAAGTTAACATGAAGTCAATATTAACGTTAAAATTAACACCTAGGTCCTTAAAGCAACTCACACGACAAAGACTATGTTGCGATAATGAATAATTAATTTAAAAAAGTGCTTTCTATAAAATGTCATAAATTTGCATCGGCATTATACCATTTTTAACACACCGAGCGGCGAAACTGTTAATATCGTATTGAAGAAGATTTCTATCGTTTTGGTTATATTTTTCATTTTATTTTTTTAAATATAGCTTACAGCTAGGGAGCAATCCCTTGAATGCAATTAATTGCGCTATAAAGTACACGACGTAAGCTGCAAAGACAGAAAGATTGGTGTAGTGGTTTGAAACTCAGTTGATTTTTAGTGAACTAAGAGGGTGGTATTAAGATAACTTGGGAGCATTTTTGTCATTGCTTTGTGATTCACGGTATTTTTTTTTTCCGTCCTCCTTATGTCATTATCGCAATTAAATTGCATTTCTAGCCATATGACCATAATACTGCTAGTGTTATGCCTTCACAGTAGAGCTAACATAAAGCTTTCGCAATTGATCAACTTTTTGATTTATTTTATGCGAAATAAATAATTGATTCTTGTTCTTCAGAATTTAAAGAGTGAACCTTCAGCGTGGCAAGCAATGACGTTACCAGTAGACCACGGCTGCTTATTTTCATATCGCCAGCATAAATAAGAATACTATGAACAATACCTGATGTAACATCATTAATAGCATAACATGGTCTGAGGACCACCAGATTGGGCTTTAAAATTTTTGAAAAGTAGGCCTCGAAATTTGACCCGGTAGGACCTCACATAGAGTAAATACATGCAATAAATGCCCTTATATACCTGAAGTTTATAGACAACTATGGTGTGGGAAAGTTGAACAAAGGCCTTTAAAAAGTCTGTGTTGATAGATACTGGCTTCACCACTTTCCAAAGCTTTAGAACTTTTTTTTTGTGTAAATTATGTGTGGTAATTTAATCCACTAAAAACACACGGAGAAGGCACGACTTTATGTCATCCAATTATCGCACCTAGTCGTCAAACTAATTAGCAATTTGTTTTTAATACTTTTTTTAAGCTTTACAACATTTATCAAGAAACTTTGTAAGTTAGTAACAGTTAATCATGTCTGATGAAACCGTGATGCACTTTGCATATGATATTGGGACAGACGAATGTTAACCTATCGCAAACCATTTCTTCAAAGAGTTTTGGGATACAAGACAGTTTTAAAGTCGGTCTATAAATGATAATATTACTTATGTAGATCTAGAAAATTTTTTTAAGACTTTTTGAAGCAATACCATCAGGACTTGATACCTCATCTTTCAGATGAGATATAAATTTAGAGATGGTTTCTAATTTCTGAGGCATGTAATTAAAACAAGTTTGGGAACGATTTCGAAGATGCTTGAAGTATTCTAAATCTGTACGAAAAGGAACATCGCTAAACAATTTACAAAAATGATCATCGAATTACCTATATCAATTTATTTGTTGATTGTGCAGTCATTATACTTGAAATAAGCAGGATAGACATCCAATTTTTTTCTTTCAGTCATTAATAGCAGAATAGAAGACATCTACTTCTTCGTGAATATTAGTAAAATACGGTTAATAAAGGATCTACTTAATTCTTCCGAAAGTCTCTAAATGTTAACTTTTCGAAGTTCAAAGCTAGTACAGCTAACTTGCTATAGAAGATAGAACATTGTCAAGTAACGTAAGCTCCTGTTGAGCTGAAGCAAGAGTTAGTGTGTGGCTACAATCCAGCAGAAGCTATCAAAAAATTGTTAACGGAGATGAAATTTGGGTTCATTATTCTGACCCTTAGTCAATGCAGTAGCGTAAAAGGGGTGATCCAGCCCCCAAGAAGTTTAAGTTCGAACCATCGGCTGGAAGATCATGGAAACAGTGTTTTGAGATTTAGAAGAAATCCTGTTAACGGATTATAAACCAAGAGGCACCAGCATTACAAGAGAATACCACGCTAATGTTCTAAAACTCTTAATAGAATCTATTGTAATATGCAAGCTACGGCTCGAGTAGATAAAACGATATTCTGTGAAATTTATTTCTTTATTTTCTAGTCCATAGAACAATTCAAGTTCACACTATACTATTCTTCGCAAATTCTTTTCTTACAAGGTCTCTTTCCTCTCTAATCACTTTATCTCATTTCAATTACTTAATTCACAAATCCAAACTTATTACTTCTTCTTGTTAACTCTCAACTTTCATTTTATCACAAAATTACAACTTCGCCCATTATCACTTTTCCAATCTCTTCGCCACGGTTCTAAACCAACTGTGTCTTTTTGATCGCCATCTGTCCTTATATAGCAGAAGTTTCTGATAGCCAGAAACTTCTAGCAAATTCTTCGACCACTGGAACAAGAGAAATAATTCTTGCAGTTATAATTCCCTTTTATCCCTGATATTATTCGTCTCTTTCGTTGACATGAGCTGTGGAGACTTCGTCCCAGACACGAACCACGAATGAAAGGACAGTTCGAACCAAAATTCTGCCAGAATGAAAAGTCACTTCGGAACAAAAGAAAGCAATAGAAGATCAAAGGAATTCTCTAGAACTTAAGCTGGACGAACAAAAGAAAGCGATGGACGAACAAAAGAAAGCAATGGGCGACCAAAGGAATTCTCTAGAACTTAAGTTGGATGAACAAAAGAAAGCAATGGATGAACAAAAGAAAGCAATGGACGAACAAAAGAATTCTCTACATGCTCTGGAAAGTAAACTTGATGAGCAAAACAAGAACTTGGAATCCAAATTCGAAGTGATCGAAGAGAAAATCGAGAAAGTCGAGACGCAACTCGAAAAAGTCGAAACCAGATTCGATGAAAATTTTGAGAAACATGAAACTCAGTTCGGGAAGATAGAGACTCAGTTTGAAAAAGTGGATACGCAATTCGAGATAGTAGGAAAGCAAGTCGAAAATCTTGCTAAGGAGCTCAGCAACGTGAAGAGACAGAAAGCACGGGAATATTCCACTGACGGTCTGAGAAGAAAGGAGATGCAGCCTCCTATCTTCGATGGTCAAACATCATGGCCAATTTATAAAAGGCAATTCGAAGCGGCCGCAATGACCAATAGCTGGGACGATGAAGAGAAGTCCATTGCACTCACACTTGCACTGAGGGGTCCAGCTGCGAAGCTCTTGCAGACCATCCCGGAAGATAAACAGCAGAACTACGATTCTCTGGTTCAGGCTATCGAGATGCGGTTTGGGGATGAACACATGCAGCAGGTGTACAGGGTTCAGCTGCGTAGTCGAGTCCAGAAAAGGGGGGAAACGCTCCAACAGTTGCAAGCGGATATAGAGCGACTAGCCCATCTTTCATACCCTAAAGCCGGTGAGGAGCTTATCAACGAAATGGTGGTGGAAGCTTTTATTATACCGTGTCAGGGAAATGTCCGTCGTGGAATGCTCATGCCAGAGAACAGCCGTCATGGATGAAAACAGAGCTCGCGGAAGTCAAATCCGTTGCTGGAATTGCAACCAAACCGGACACCCTCAACGGCAGTGCAGAAGTGCACCTAGACGAGGAAATTGTCCACATTGCGCAAGTAGGAGAAGCAGAGAGGAAGCATCTGGCGGTGATAACATCCATCCTGTCAGCCAGACTTTCCAAAACCAGCAGTCGGGAAATGCGTAAGGACCAACTTCGTGGGGCAGAAGTTGGTTACTGGAATCGAGGCCCCCAGGACCACCATTCAAGTTTCGCAAACCAAACGGGGTAACAAGAGCCTGACAGTGGAGGCACTAATCAACAAGAAAAAGTGCGTAGCCACCATCGACACAGGTGCCACCGCCTCCATTGTAAGAAGAGATATCGTCAAAGGCTCCTGGCTGCACAACACCAACAGCTATGGGAAATGGCGAAGGTATTTGGAGAAGTTCGTCTTACGATTACTCTGGCAGGACTGACGTTCTCCCATTCGTTTCTGGTGGCAGATATATGCGACGAGTGCATCATCGGAATAGACTTCATGAAAGCAAATGAAGTAATCTTGGACATCGGGATGCAAGTACTGAGGTATCGAAATGTGGAGATTCCGATGGTGTACGGAAACGAGAATCCCGTAACTCTCAGGACAGTCATCAGCAAAGACGAAGTTTTGCCGCCTTCTTCAGAGACAATCATTTGGACGAAGCTGGAAGGTGATCTTGGGAGCCACCGATTCTACATAGTAGAACCAGACCCAGAGAAGAATTCTCAAGACTACGTCGTAGGAAAGACGTTAGTCGAACCAAAGAACACCATGGTTCCAGTGAGAGTTTTGAACACAAGACCACACACTGTCAAACTAAGGCGAGGGGAGGTGACTGGAAAATGCACGCCGATTACCGCCGTCGCAACAATATCTGAACATGATGCTCCAAAACATCTCCCATCACCTTGGACAGCGGAAACGAGAGAGACGATTCTCCAGTCCAGTGACCTGAATCAGGAGCAGCGAACTATGGCAGAGAATCTTATCAATGAGTACGCTGATGTATTTGCTTCACAGGACGGAGAATACGGCCGAACACACCTGGTACAACATCGAATAGACACTGGTGATACTAGACCAATTCGTCAGCCTGCTAGGCGCCTTCCTTTGGCAAAGCAGACAGAAGTTGCAGAGATGGTGTCGGCAATGGAGAAAGAAGGTCTGATTGAAAGTTCCAAAAGTCCGTGGGCATCACCGGTTGTACTGGTTAAGAAGAAAGATGGCAGCACGCGGTTCTGCGTGGACTATCGGCAGCTCCATTACGTCACCAAGAAAGATAGCTGCCACGGATTGCCGACACGCTAGACACACTATCAGGAGCCCAATGGTTTTCCACTCTCGACTTGAAGAGTGGCTACTGGTAGGTACAGATCCATCCAGAAGACCGGGAGAAAACCGCCTTCACCGCAGGAAATGGGCTATGGCAATTCACGGTAATGCCATTCGGGCTGTGCAATGCTCCGGCGACTTTCGAGCTATTGATGGAATGTGTCCTGCAAGGGTTAACATGGAAAACCTGTTTGGTATACTTGGATGATGTCATCGTTGTAGGAAAAACGTTTGCGCAACACCGAGACAATCTAAGGGATGTGTTTCAAAGGCTTCGAAGTGCCCACCTGAAGCTCAACCCCAAGAAGTGCGCCCTGTTTAGAGCAGAAGTCAAGTACTTGGGGCACACAATTTCAGCGAAAGGAGTGAGAACCGATCCAGAGAAGGTCGAAGCGGTGAAAAACTGGCCAGTCCCCAAGGATAAACACCAACTAAGGAGCTTCCTGGGCCTAGCCACCTACTACAGACGGTTCGTGAAGGATTTTGCCGGGATCGCAAAGCGCCTGCACCAGTTGACGGAAAAGGGAAAACAATTCAAATGGTCAATTGAGTGTGAGAAGAGCTTCAAGGCACTTAAACAACGGCTATGCGATGCCCCGATACTGACTTACCCCACTCCCGGGGAATGACGGCCAAGCGAAGGTGGTTGCGTACTTTAGCAAGGTGCTCTCTAAGCCAGAAAGGAACTACTGCGTGACAAGGAGAGAACTTCTAGCTTTGATATTGGCTACGAAGCATTTTCACAAATACCTCTACGGGAGGAAGTTCGTTCTTCGCACAGACCATGCAGCCTTAAAATGGCTATTACAGTTCAAGAGTCCTGAGGGTCAGGTCGCAAGATGGATCGAAAGGCTGCAAATCTACGACTACGAAATACAGCATCGTAAAGGAAAGCTCCACTCTAATGCGGATGCACTGTCCCGGAGACCATGCAGAACGGGTTGTAAACATTGTGCGCGTCAGGAAGAACGGGGGCTGGTTTCCATCCAAAGAATGAGAGCCGAACCTATCGCCGGCTGGAGCGTAGATGAGATTCTGACCTGGAAGGAGAACATGGAGAAACCGGATCATCAGGACATCTCTCACAGAAGCCCGACCTTAAAGGCATATTTTGCGCAGTGGGACTCCCTCCATGTCCAAGAAAGTGTTCTGAGAAGAAAATGGGAATCCTCCGACGGAAAGTCGTTTGTAATGCAGCTTGTCGTACCGCAAACAAGGGTCAAGGAGGTGTTACAGGAAATGCATGGCGGGGCGTCCGGAGGCCACTTGGGAGTGAATAAGACGCTAGAAAAGGTACGAGAACGTTTTTATTGGTTAAAAGCGAAGGAAGATATCGAAGACTGGTGCAGAAAATGCGACGTGTGTGCAGCTAGCAAGGGTCCGAGAATCAAAACTCGAGGTAAGATGCACCAATACAACGTGGGAGCACCTTTCGAACGAATCGCCATCGACATCGCAGGGCCCTTTCCGGAAACCGACAATGGTAATCGGTATATACTCGTAGTGATGGACTACTTCAGTAAGTGGCCGGAAGCGTTTCCGATCCCTAACCAGGAAGCCAGAACCGTGGCGGAGCAGATCGTCTACAATTGGGTTAGCAGATTCGGTGTGCCCTTGGAATTGCATTCTGACCAAGGGCGGAACTTCGAGTCTCAAGAATCTTCCAAGAGATGTGTCAACTACTCGGAATCAAAAAGACAAGGACAACCCCGCTTCATCCACAGTCGGACGGTATGGTGGAGCGTTTCAATAGGACTTTGGACGAACATCTCTCGAAGGTCGTAGGTGACTACCAACGGGATTGGGACCGGCAGATTCCCTTGTTTTTGATGGCCTATAGAAGTGCCGTGCATAGCACTACTCGACATACGCCGTTCAAAATCTTATTTGGTGGAATAGCTCGTTTACCCAGTGAGGTGAAATTTGGATCTCCTACCAATGAGCCCAGAAATGAAGAAGAGTACGTGGCGGACCTTAGGGAAAGGCTTAGGGACATACACCAATGGACCAGAAGCCAGATTAAGATGACGAGCGACCGCATGAAGACCAGGTATGATGCCAAGGCAACAACGTCAGGATTCCAGGAAGGAGATCTGGTGTGTCTGTATAATCCCCATCGCCAAAAGGGGAAATCACCTAAATTACAGCGGAACTGGGAAGGCCCCTACAGAATAGTAACCCGCATCAACGATGTTGTCTACCGCATCCAGCGAGGACCGAGGGCCAAAATGAAAGTGGTTCATGTGGACCGACTGAGTCGATACAATGGCCGAAATGAGGATGCACTTGTTCGGGACGAACACGTCTAAGAGGGGGGCAGTGTAGCATAATAATAACTACGCCCCCTAAAAATATGACGCAACAAATTCCGAAGTGACTTTTCATTCTGGCAGAATTTTGGTTCGAACTGTCCTTTCATTCGAGGTTCGTGTCTGGGACGAAGTCTCCACAGCTCATGTCAACGAAAGAAGCGAATAATATCAGGGATAAAAGGGAATTATAACTGCAAGAATTATTTCTCTTGTTCCAGTGGTCGAAGAATTTGCTAGAAGTTTCTGGCTATCAGAAACTTCTGCTATATAAGGACAGATGGCGATTGAGAAAGCAGCAGTAGTTGTTAAACTGTGGCGAAGAGATTAGAAAAGTGATAATGGGCGAAGTTGTAATCTTGTGATAAATTGAAAGTTGAGATTTAACAAGAAGAAGTAATTAGTTTGGATTTGTGAATTAAGTAGAAGAAAGGAGATAAGTGATTAGAGAGGAAAGAGACATTGTAAGAAAAGAATTTGCGAAGAATAGTATAGTGTGAACCTGAATTGTTCTATAGACTAGAAAATAAAGAAATAATTTCACAGAATATTGTTTTATCTACTCGAGCCGTAGCCCGCATATTACAATATTATATATTGTATATATTATGGCTACTTATAATGACAAGTAGCCTTAAAAGAGCATTTTGAAGCCAAACCAGAGAATTATTTTGATGAAGGCTTAGAAAAATTAACCTACATATGGATCTAAGAAGTGTATACATATTCAAGGAGATTATTTTGACAAATATACATCAATTTGCAAATAAAAATTGTCTACGACGGATGATGTTAAGGACATCGCGGCAAACGACAAAAAAAAACATTGTCCAATCCTACTTATTGTTTAAACATAGACAAATTACTCAAAATAGTACATACAGCGTTTAGGATTTTTAATTTAAATAAAATAAAAAGTATTAATGATTTTAATGAAATTTGTTTACTGTTTTAAATTGTGTACTATGCCATTATTTATGGAATACAACATCGATAAAATGACCCCACGGGAGTTATTGCAAACTTCGATTCTTGTGAGTTAATTTTCGATCACTTTTCTGGGTGCACCCAATCGCGATACACAGATATTACAGAACCGTTATTTTAACATGTAACAATTTGAATGCTTTGAGCGGTAGTTAACGATCCGTATTGTAAATGCAATAACTAATTACATACATATGTACCGGTCACTATGGACGACAGATGACATATGGCAAGGATTTGAAATCCAAACCTCGAAATGAAGAACTTTACATACGAGTAGTTCTATCATAATTGCAGTGAAAAACATGTGCAAATAAAAGTGATTAATTTAAAAATTGCTTGCAGAAGCATCAAGCTGCACTCGTGTCAACCGGTCATATCAATTTTCTTCGTCGCATGCGGAAAAGCAAACAAAAAAAAACCTCTTAACGACACTCTATTCTATAATTATCTCTTTTCACTTTGTTCTTCCTTTATTTCTTTCATCATAGGGCATTTCCATGCCGTGCTAAAATTAATTCCTCCACATTAACACGGATGTGGTCGGTAAAACGTCAGCTTGGCTACACTCATACACACTATGGGACTAACAGCAAGGTCGAAGTAAAAGGATACTTTCGGTAAAATAACTACACACCATCATCACCACAACTGCGAACAATGTGACCAAACGAACGAAGGATCGTGTTAATTGAGTGTTGGGTGCACACCCAGACATGCCCTCTCCTACCAATTATAACCGTACTCCTATTTAGTAGGCTCTAATTTGAGTTCCCTGCGCTGACACTGTGCTGAATAGAAAAGTTGAGGTTTGGTTCTGGATACCACATCCTTTCCGTTCCCAGACACCTCGATGGAATGAATGAATTCATCTGGCTAAGGTAGGTCAGATATCGTAATTAAATTTTTGGTGAAACACAAAGTTGACCACGCTGAAGAAAACGTGGTCTCGAACTATAGACTTCAAGAACTATCAGAATAAATGAGATATGAATGGAGCGTAATTATATTATACATGTGTTATTGAAAGGCGTTTGGAAAATCGCATGAAGGACTGGATATTACGATGAAAAAATATAAAGGTGATTTAGTCGATAACTTAATTTTGAAATATTGGTTCTTTGATATACTCGTATCTCATGAGTTTAGTGAATATAGAAACTTTGTCTTTACTTTTAGAGCCGTGCGTGCGAACAGTGTACGAGTAACAAAAGCTCGAGAGTTAAATCAACGCTTACAAAATATAAATTATAGAAAATACAAATTATAGAGTACTAATGCATGCTTAAACGCACTCATCGTGATATTAGTATTGAAAGCATCCATTCTGTATTGACAAGTATTCAATGAGTGACATTTATACTAAGTTATCGCTCAAAAAGATTTACACAAAAGTCATTTGTAAATATGGAGTGGAACTATATTGGAAACCGTGTTGTGGTAATTGGCCTTCACAAGTGTAATATTGAAAGAGGCGATATTTTCCGGACTTTGCAACCGCTTGGAATCACCCGGAGTTTTGTTTGTCAAACTGTTAAATTATTTGAGGACACTAGTGGAGTAACCGACCGTCAAAGATCGAGACGCCCTCGCACTATCATAACTCCACATGCGATCAAAGCTGTTAAAACCAGCATTAATCAAAAAACCGCTGGGAAAGCATAAAACATTGTCATTAAATTAAATAATAAACACTGGCCAATTACTCACAGCCCATGTAAAGCAAAAACGGAATGAAAAATCGAAAGATCTATGTCAACGGTAAACGCAAAATGGTTACAGGACGATTTCGTTCACGGATGACAAACAATTTTACCATTGAGGAATCGTTCAATAATCAAAATGACAGAATCTGTGCTCGATAATCCATAGAAACATCAGAACTCATTCCTCGAAGGCGCTAGCTCAAAGGTGAAAACAACACAATGTGCCGGACTTCATAACAACAGGCGATTGGCCGTCAGGTTGAACTGCCTACAGTCCTTTGGATTTTAAGCTGTAGTCTATTTTAAAGGCGATAGCTTGTTCTACTCGACACTCAAATATTGAGTTCTTGAAGCGCGCACTTGTCCGTGCAGTGTACAATTTTGCATTGGATGAGGTGCGTGCTTCTCTTGATGAGTAGCTAGAAGGACTCAAGACCTGCATAAATGCAAATAGTGTTCATTTCGAATAAACTGTTTAAATATTGTTTCCGAAATAATCAATTACAATTTTACAGACAAAATTATTTAAAAAATACCTGTTGGTTTTATTTTATCTTTATTTTATCACCAGAAATTCATGAGGCAGTATTTACAACGAATTTTAAAGAATATTGCTTTACCGTTACTGAAAAGTTTCATTCCAAATTCACGACGTTTTGGAACAACGTGACGGCAAACATATTTTATGTTTTTGGCGATACCAAGATTTTAATCAAACTTGATATTATTATAATAGAGAAACTAAATAAAGTGGGTTTCTCAATAATGTCTGCCTGTCAGCCTACACGGGTGGACGGATTTTCTTTAAACTTCATATCTTGAGTCTGTGGAGTCACAATTCGTGGCGAAATCAGAATTTACATTCAAACTCCAAAATTAATGACACTTTACTAATGGCAGATTTAAAAAAACAGTTTTGTATTTATGTTAAAACGTACATATGCTATCAGGTCGTATTTTACTTTACTTATTAACTGGTTCTTAAAATTTTGTTATTTCTCTATTATGGCTCTATCGATTTTGTTCTAAATTAATATCTAAGCAATATTTGATATATGATAGGTTATTATCGGTGGCTGTGGTGTAGTGGTAACATCATCGCTTGTCACGCTGTAGGTTCACGGTTCGAATCCTGATGTCAAGAACCATCTATTTATTTCGTATGAAATAAATAAAAAAGTAGATCAATTGCGAAAGCTTATGCCAACTCTACTGCGAAGGCATTACACTGGCAGTTTATGGCTAAATGCAACTTGATCGTGATGATGACATCAGAAGGACGGAGAAAAGTACTGTGAATCATAAGCAATGACAATAGGAGCAAAACAAAAATACTCCCCAGTTGTCTGGACGCCACCCTTGGAGTTCACTGAAACTTAATATCACCTGTCTCTTCCCCTTTCCACAAAACGCCCGTTTTCTTAAAAATTAGTCTAAGGGCCTTTAACACGTGCAAATTATAAAAAAAAAAAAAAAAATTGTATATCAAGTTTAGAAAAAATGCTAAAATGCATTTTTACAAATTTTAACGGATTTAAAAAAAAAATTTAATTCAAATCTGAGCTTTTGCAGACAAACAGCATTTAAGTGCAATTACGTACAACCCAGTCGTGCACTTTATGGTTTTTCGTTTTCACTTTAACGAAGAAGCGCAACAGCGAGTGAGTGGGGGTGAAAGGATGGGATACACCGGCACTGAATTGTAATTATTTATTTATATTTTTTTTTTTTTTTTTAACTGCACTTCATTGATTTGAATTGGCACGCGCGATCGATTTTTGATGGAATTTTTTTTTTTTTGTCCCAACGTTTAATATCGCGTGTGCGCACGATGGCAGGCAAAAGGCAACTCCTGGTAGAGCTAACTTACAGAGCACGGGAAGGAATTCAACTGGTGTTGGTTTTAAAGTGTCCAATATTAGCCACACGATAGTTTTGAGTTGGGGATCGATCTTTTTGGTGTGGTGACTGTTTAGCTAAACTGGGGTTACCCTGCCACTCCATGTCGCAACAAAATTGAGTAACATTTTTATAGGCTCATAATCACTCAGATGAAGTTATATGTATATGTTTACCATTTTCTACGAAGACTCAGAATATTGACTGGCAGATCTGTTTGATAGTGTATGGATATTTCGAGCAGCCTTTCAGCAGTTATATTGAAAATTTTGTTAGTCAATTCAAATCCAGAATATTTCTAATTTTATTCACCCTGAGCCGTCCCTAACCGATTACAGTTAGCTGCGGCGACATTTTAATCTTTTCGAATTCATTTCAATGGAATTTAATTTATTTTTGTTTGCATTCACAAAACGCATGAAATAGTTATTACGGACTCGGTTGATTGGCAAAATCCTGTTTAATGGAATGAAAACGAACCAAATAAATAACGAATCCACGTCCGGAGATTTAGCACCGTAACTCACTCAGCAAGCTGGGTACACAACGAAAATGAACAAATCAACAAAACAGCGACAACACTCCACTCCGAGCAGAATTCTAAATAAATAAACTTTCGAAACAAAACAATTAGCCCGGGGAATAAAGGACCGAAAAGCAAACAAATGAATCGGCCTCCAATTCGAAAATGTCTGACCACACCCCACCCACCTACACTTCGTAGGTACTCGTAGAACTCGTACTCCTATCTAAACGTATGCTCAGTGCAACGCTGAATTTTTTCGATGTTTTGCTGGGAGGAATTGCAAATTAATTTTCAAATCCAGGGATGGCTTTTTAGTTGCAATCCGCTTCGGGACTTGATAGGGAAAGGATTTCTTTTTTTCCAAACGGTTCTGCATGTGTTCCCAGGATAGATGCTGATGCCAATCGAAATAGGAATGTTTCGAAAATGTATATCGCAAAGGTAGAAATTGCAGGATTTGTATTTCGACAGTGAGAAGCAGAGAAAACAGATATCGGTCGAAAAATAAATGAATGAATGTGTATCTATATTTAGGTTTAAATATTATCTCTGTTCAAAGAACAGCTACACAGGGGATTGGCATAAAAAAAAAAAAACCTCTGTTGCAACCTCACGTGCCACATTACTAATTGGATTAATCGAATGTAATGTAATCCGAATGTAAACGTGAACTTGTATCTCAAATATAGCGCTGAAAACAATATGAGGACAATGAATGGAAGCGGATTGTTTGTTGCACAACACCGTGAATGGTAATGGGGTGTGCGGTGCACAAAGGCGACAGTGGTGTAATCATGGGGTGTGTGGTAATCGGACACTTGGCCGAGAATAATTAAAATGACCAACACGTTTGTAATCGGAGTGGTGCTGATGTTCGCACACAGGATATTTGTAATCGATTGACTCTTCCTGATATGTAATACAAAAACTTAAAAAACAACCAACAGGTTCTCTTTTGCATGCAATTTTTTTGCAGCAGCCTTTTCGGAGGCTAATTTTGGATATATGGCGATCAATGTGTCTCCTTTTTGTTGAACCCAAGTAAAGCTTTATAATACTAAGGCTACGTAGTTGTTTTTAATGGACTAGAACTCTGAGCTTACGTTACTCTCAAATAGGAAATTTTAACAGGCAAATATTTAAAGCCTACACTAGCTTAAGTAGAAGCAAACTTTGTATACTTTGAAAATGTACACGCTTGCAACTTGGGATATTCAGATTCAGGGATGAAGCGGGAAAGATTTTTCGGACAATATTCTAAAGAACTGCTGCAATCGGCTCGCAACAGAGTAAGCTGCCTCGAAGCCTACCAGATTGACAATAGAGACCTACTATACTTAGCTCCAATCCAGGTGATGCTTAATAGATCTTCTTAGTCACAGTTAAAGTCACTAAATATTGATTCATTTTGTCCCGTTTTGGTTTTTGAATGATTTTTTTTATCAAATATGTGAGTTCGCTCGCCCCTGTCTAGAGGCGGGCAAAGGTAGTAGACAAGAAATATTTTATATGCGATTCACGAACGAATTGCAAGAAGAGGAAGGTGCCCCAAATGTTTCGAGCACTAACCAATTCATCGGTGCAATAAATTAGACGAAAAACAATGCAAGAGAATTCAAATTGATATTGTAGAGAAAGAAAAATGTTCAGCTGCATATAAATGAAGTCGTTTTCCGTGGCGTTAAAGAGCTGCCAGATGAAGTGAAGTCACTGAAAACACCATTCGGTTGCTTCCATTATTTCGTGACCGTTAAATTCACGCAATATCTGGTTGATCGAATGAATTTGTATACCGTAGAATGTATAGCTTAGGAACAGTGCGCGCTAATCGTGTGCCAAATACCAGATTATAGAGAGATGCTAAGCTGACGAAACAAAATGTTGAGCGCGGGAACTCCGAAGAATACGTCTCTAACTCTTACGGAATGGATAAAAGCAGCATTTTTTGGCTAGACAACAAAACGGTTCGGTTGCTTTCGACCTATGTTAGTGTGAAACCATTTCTTTCTGGCAAACTTGAACCGCCACCATGCGATGGGACCGAAAAAATCAACAACAAATTGAAGTCGACTGTCCATTTATCATCAAAGAATAAAATGGACACATGGGCGGTGTCGATCTCATGGATGGTCTTGATTGCTATCATATGAAAACCCGAAAATGGATAAATCATATCTTTTCATGTACAAGATGTAAACTTCACCAAATTAAAAAAACGGACCTCAGATTTGTTCTTCACATATGAGTATTAGCCTACACTTATTTATTGACTCAAATTGAAAAATAAGGCATAAAGTGGAGGGTTGAATCATAATCTTCGACAAGTGAACTACTTTAAAAATTAAAATAAACTCGAGGAAATATCGATGATGTTTAAACTACGGGGGGACTGCTCATAAAGAAGATCTTTTACATACATACTCGTATATGTGGAATATGTATTATAACTTGGTAGAACATGAAGACTTCATACACTTTGTTGGAAAATACCCAACTTTAAGGGAAACAAGGCGAAGTATTCTTGGCAGTGACTTTCTGATGGAAGATCAAGTCATCAAATTGCTCAATGAGCTGGACGTACCCAAATTGTTTAATTACTGTAAAATTTCTCCGACCTATCATGAAAGAATTATCAAAGAAAACTTTCAATAAACCAAATTGGTAATAATTACTTTTTGAAATATATAATATATTGTATTATTGCACCCATTGCGCGGCCAAAATTTAGGCGTAACATTTATAGCAGTTAATCTCACAATTGTTTCTTTATAAAAATACTTCAAATTTGCTTAAGCTTTCGCTATGGAATGGATTGAGAAAGTGAATCGCACCTCTGTCGTAGCCCTTCGTAAGTGTGGTGTAAACAAGTTTCACATTTTCATGACACTGCAGCAGCTAGGTATTAGCCTATCGGTGTATAAAATTCTTCGAGGATCGATCTGGTCGTTCTTGTACGGTAAGAACGCCACAAGTCATCAAAATGTTTAAGGCACTAAACCGTCTCTAAAAGCAGAAAACGCTTATTTGTGAGATGAATATAATGCCAATGAGTTGCCTTCAAATGCCGTACTACAAAATTGTTGGCTGTGGCCTTTACAAAAATTGGGTCCAAAAATCAAAGCCACTCTTTTTGGAATACGCTGCTGTTCTGCACAGAAAAATTCTGTTTACAGATTAGAAAATCTTCACGGTGCAGGCAAAATTAAACAAACAACGTGATACGGTCATGAAGAGAAGTGATGGGGTGTCTCTTATGACGGGGTCACTAACCTGCATTTTTGCAAAACATTAGCGTCGAAACAACAGCCAAAATATTTCGTGACCAGCAGACCGTTTAAGGACCCTTTTCAAAACCTCTAAACCGTACTCTATTCAAAGAAAAATGGAAAGAAAATTCCAGCAAGATCGTGCACTAGCTCATAAGGCTAAAACTACCCATAAATGGCTCCAGAGAAATGTACCCCGTTTTACCAGTAGCAAAGACTAGCCTTCCGGATCACAAATTGTCGACAGTCTTAAATAGTATTGTATACCACAAAAGATACCCTAAAATTGAATACTTAAAGCGAGCTCTGACCGAAGTTGTGATCAATTTTCCAATTAATGAGGTGCGAATTGTGATTGATGTGTGGCCGAAGTGACTGCATTAAGGCTTAAAGAAGTCATTTTAAATGAAGTTTTCATTTTTATGAATTATCTTTTGAGGGCTCCGCTTTACAGCGATACATATGTGCAGCAGTATTACCGTCCATACTAGGTATAATATATAACAAATCCACTAAGATTTATTATTGTCAATTGGTAGACGACAAAGTTATGATATTTTTACTTGCACCCATAGGGGCAAATATTAGTTTCCTGAAAATTGTCGGTCTCAAGTTTTTCAAACTTGACATTACTACGATAGAGAAACTCAATAAAGTGGGTCTCTCAATTCTATCTGTTCGAGGCGAATGGGAATTTTCATTTTAACCCCAATATTACGATACTTTACTAATGGCCGATTTTTAAAGAAAAAAAAAAAACGACTTTCTTAAACCGGCTCTTAACGATTTTAATCAAATCTGATATTTGAGTGAATGGTGGATATATGCTATAAAATTGCGTACAAGGCTTTTCCAAAAAATACTTTTAACAGTTCTTTGCCTATTAACCGGTTTCTGAAAAACGGCGATATTTGATTCTATCGATTTTGTTCGAAATCAATATTTGAATCATATTTAACATATAGAAGATTATGTCATACCAAGTTTTGGAAAATCTTAAAAAAACACCTTATTTAAGATTTTTATTTAAATGTTATATAATTATAATCAAATACTTTTCAAATGAAAATAAAATCTAATCTAAATCTAAATCTATTAGAGTTTATTTTTTATTTTTTTTTTTGTTTTCAATTCCCGATGAAAAAGGTACAGAAAAGTGCATTTTATAACAAAAATTGTGGTAAGTAGTCATCCATTATTTTTCTTTCTATTCGGCAAATTTTTCTTTTCATCTCGAAAAGGTTTGCGTACCCAAGTAATTAACTTTAATTAATAAGCCGCCGCATGCTGGTGGATCTAATAATATAATGAATTTGCACTTACAATGTTAAGCGAGCGAGAATTAGAAAGTGATAGCGAAGCATCATATTTGTATGATCTATTATCTTTATTTTTGGTGTGAGCTAGACTGTCAATGGGTTGGACAGAGCGGAGAGCAGCAAGAATTAAGGTCTATACTGAGCTATTGTCAAGCCCCTTCAAGCACCACACAGCTGATTCTCCAGATCATACGCCTCCAAAATTGTTAAATTGTCAAGCCTGTAAAAAGTTTCATGAGGCTGACATATGTGACATGCTCTTGCCAAATAGATGGAATTTTCGATTTCATGACGTCGAACTATTCGCCTCTACTACTTTAGTCAGCTTGGAATGCATTTGCCTAGCATCAACTTATTAGGTTCTCTCTTAAGTCAAAACACGTTGGGGTTCCACGGACGACTGAGGACGACCACTAATATAGAGTAACAGATCTCGATAGAATAGCGGGTTATGCCATACCTCACATTGATAAGAATAAAAAAATACAAATCTCACTGCCTACCTAATTAATAACTTTCCAAAACAAGCTAACGCATTCTGGATTATCAACTTCTTCAAACAAAATTTCTGCATCATTGGTGTTAAATGCCGAGTGGTTAGATCAATGTCCACAAACTGTCGATCCTTTAGGGTTTTGTTACCTCAAAATTACGACTGGATCTTCCACTCTCTAAGAAATGAACTCTCCCTGTGAAAGATGGCAATTATCCATATAGATAAGTTAATTAATAGGCCTAATAATAAGAATACTAGCTCTAAGCCTATAATTACGTCTAGATCTAAGCATTATACTTCTAATCCCCCGCCCTCCAATTCATCCAAGAATTCTAAACCCTCCAATAATAACTGGTCTTTCAAAATGGGTTTATTTCCTAATTTTAATTCTGCTACCAAATTTTTCAACATCAAGCTAGTTTTTCATTCGACATTTCTCCTCTTTCTCACCAAACACTAAGGACACTCACCCAGCCAACTACCCTGATTTCATTCATTCTCACTCTTAACCTTGTTTCCTCCTCATCGTCAGCCTCACCTAGATCTTCTAACCTACCATCTTCAAATGCCGGCGCCACTAACTCCACCATCACATTACCTCCCTTTTTAGACCTGCTGCTTCCACCCACTTTTAAACTTACGAAACAATTTGCAGATTTCTGTGATGATAGCCGCTACGTAATCTCACGTTTGAAAGATCGAAAAATTTACGAAAATGTCCGTATTTATCTTGCCTACCTTCACGATAAATATGTCTCCATCTGTATTGATGGAAGAACTAATACCAACATTAATGTCTCCATCTCTCAAGAGAGTCTCCCTACTGACAAGAATACTTTGATGAATATATTTGATCAGTTCCATGAGAGTCTCAATATACCACCTCTCAATGTAACATGCGGATGATATGAAAATCTTCAGAACCATATCATCTCGTGCCGACTCTCTCTTACTGTAAGATTATTTGAACGATTTTCAGTCTGGTGCCATAGTAATTTGTTAGGGCTCAACGTCAGCAAGTGCCAAGCTATTACATATTCTCGTAAGCGTATCCGACCATTCCATTAGCAGTGAGCCTGTACCATCTGTCTCTTCACTACGCGATTTGGGTGTTATCTGTGATAGGGAACTCAACTTCCGTTCTCATATTGATAACATTATCAACAGAGCTACGAGTAACTGTGCGCTCGGTTTCATTAAACGATGGTCTAAGGAATTCTCAAACCCTTATGTTACAAAATCCTTATACATCACATTCGTCAGACCCCTCCTTGAGTATGCTTGCCAGGTATGGTCACCGTACTACAAAATCCATATCTTGCAAATCGAAGCTGTCCAGCGTAGGTTCATCCGCTTTGCCTTACGTGGTCATGCTTAGGATGATAGTTACAATTTACCACCATACGCCGACCGTTTGAAACTAATCAATTTACAGCCTCTCGATAAACGTCGCGAAGTTGCTCGATCTAGTTTATTCATCAATTATTAGCTGGTAACATTGATTCCCCCGCGCTGCTGTATTTGATTTCTTTCAATACCAACCCACGTAACCTCAGGTCCTCACCACTCTTCCATCTTATTCCTCACCGCACCAATTATGGATACCATGAACCAATCTCCAGAATGCTCCGCAGAGCTAATCACTTGCAAACCGTTTTTGACTTTCACAATAGCAGAGCCTCCCTGAGAAACGCCCTTCATTCCGTTAATTCTTCCTACTGACCGAAAAACTGTTACTTTTAAGTCCATTTGTGATGGATTTTTGTGCTTATCGACTTTAAGGCGTTCCGAAATTTCATAGTAACTACTCGCATGATACCTTCCCACGCCTCAATAAAGTGATGCACCACATAAAACAATGAGAGCAGATCACGAGATCTACAAGCAAAGGAGAAGGGAAGGTCACCAACTTCTTTGAACGAAAAAGAAAGTACATAAGAAACTCGAAATGGAGTCAATAGAGTGTTTTAGAGAAAATTATTTTCCTACATACAGAAAGGTCGTACAGAAATGTAAAGAAAACATACCAAGACTAGAAACAGAATGCTCCATGCAAACTGGACGAGCTGAAGGTGGCATTAACTGCTGAATTATTTGAGGTAGCAAGGGATGACTTGACACAACACGTATACACATACACCAACTTATATGCAAAATATGGTCGAAACTATGCTCGTTGAACGGAATCTCAGTATCGTTTGACCGATCCATAAACAAGAAGACTCTTTGAACTGCAGCTAATACAGGGGTATCAAGAGTGTCACTCTTCCAACTTTCCAGTGAGTTACTCCTCAGACTGTCAGTCCTCTGTTTGTGATGCAAGGATACCTCAGTTTCTGAGATTTGCACAAAGTATACTACTAGCTACCATTCATCTAACCAAATGAAAAGCAGTTAAAAATTTTTACGAAAGCAGTACCATTATAGGTGGTCTGCCTTCTAGCCATTCTATTATATTTTTAATTCTACCAACAAAATATTAAAGTCAATATCACATCCTCTTAATAACTTAAGAGAGAACCAAGCAAGATTGACCGCGAAAACCTCATTGACCAACCACGGTCTGCCCAATCATTTTAACTTCGGGTCAACGTCATCTGTTGTCACGTAAATGCAATCAAAAATTTGTCCAAACAACATGAAGATAAGTGTCTCCAGCGTCTACACCATCTCAGAGCTCCGAATTGCAATTCATATCACATCCACTTACCATTGCTTTGGCTATAGTCTTCTTGACCACCACCGCTTGATGCCAATGTTAAATGGAATCAAAATGTTCCCATTCCAAGCACTTGATGATCTACTTAATGATTCAGCTGACGGAACACTTGATTGGCGCACAAATTTAGAACCCACAAAACGAAAAATCTCGTTAACAATGTCTGGTAGCTTCCATCCGCAAAATCACCTTTCCCTTACAGGAACAGCTCCTCAGGTAATGCTTTGTATTTGTCACTGTCACTATGGCTGAAATGGTACTTATCCTCGCAGCAATAAGATTACATTCTTCTCTGCCAAGGCCATCAGCAGCAGCACTCAAGCAATTTTCCACCACAAACCGACTAAAGGACACTCGTGCGATAGCCCACTAGTACCTACTCCTGTGACTTTGAGTTTCGTCAAAAAGGAGGAAATTATAGCAATCTATCGTTGGAGTGATGACGACTGTCATGACGAATCTTAATGCGTACCAAGCAGTTGATATAATAACCATCTGAACGTGTGCTATAGTCTTGTGACAGATTGAGCTAATAATTAATGAAATAAGATAATGGTGTTGGGTCTCTTTTCTACGCCCATTCAAATTCTTAAGCAGACGAGCCTAAGCAGAATATAGTCTACCTCTACAGTAACAATCCGATGAACTACTTTTGTTATCTCTGAGATATCTCTGTCGTTAATTTATCATGAAATTTTGTGCACGGATTTGTTGGATGGATGCTCATGGAGTGTTTGTCGTACGCTTCCTTTTGGTTAAATGATATGCATGCAATTGTGCCCAGAATATACAAGAGTGAAGTAATTAATTTGAATGTTATTGTTCTGTGATCAAATCGGATGGTAGGACATGGCAAGGATACTGATAAATAGTGCACATAAGATCAAATATCTACCGGACGACTGCATACAAATGGAGCCAGAACCACAATAGATCAAATCAGGGGATTCATACAAAAACTATGTACATTCTCGTATGTACGCATTTGATTTACCTGTTGAAAGGTTATAAGGCAAAATAGATGCTCTTACGTCAATGCAAGGTGTTCTGCATGCATAAACTTGTTGAACTAGGAAATTGGCCTAATTGAGTTTTGTTGAAAGGAGAGCAGAGTGTTCGATTCACCACTGAATTAAGGCATCGTGTACATGGATTTATTTAAATTTAGGACTTATTTCCAACTTTCCTAATAAGAAAACTTAAATATCGCCGAAGGTAAGACAAATAGACCAAAGATGTTTTATTAAGAAAACGCAGCCTGAATATGGGCGTGGTTCTGTGCAAAGTATGGACGAATTGTAATTAAAGCCCACGTCTTTATATTTTGTTAATGCAATGTTTTTCAGTTACTAGCGGAAATATTGAAAAATCAATATTTTTTTAAAAGTCAGCGTATGTTTTAAAAAAAATGTTTACACTTGTACTGTTTCGCATTTGAAAAAAGCTTATATATGGAATTTAAGTCCAAAAAGTGGTTATATGCGGATGAAAAGACGGACGCATGGCTAAATCGACATAACTTCGAATGTTAACTTTGATTCTAAAATTCAACAATTTTCTTGTTTTATTTTTTTTTGCAAATTTTGCTTTTTACGTCAGAAGTTATGAGGTTGTACCCTAGTGGATGGACAGACAATTGACTCTTACTGTAAGGCTTAATTTCTTACCTGAAACCTTGCAAATAGTTACATACTTCGGTAGATACTGTTCAAATAAATGAAAAAAAAATAAAAACAAAACTTTCATGTTAAGGAAGGTTAAAAACTTCGTTTTCGTTAGAACCGTTCACAAAAAAATTCAATTTTTAAAAATTGGTCTTAAGAAAAATACAGTTAATTTTGGAGTCACCTCTGGGCATTAGCCTTACATACCCCAGACATGAAGTTTGAAGAAAATCCATCCATTCGAATAAGCTGCTGCCCGAGGTACAGAACGTGTAGTGAGTGCTTTTATATGGCTGCAACCCCTGGAAATTGGGTATCATTGTCACAACAGAATTGCAAACTTTATTTGAACATTTGTCTCCTGAAAAATGTACTACAAATGTTCTGTTATAATCATCATTTAACAGCAGAAAGAATATGCCAGGAAAATACAGGATGCTTAGGCTATCTTTATGCAGCTGTAGTGTTGATTGCATTGATAGCAACCGTTGAAGTTGCTAGATAAATAGCTAACACAAGAAATGAAAAGACACGCCGTGATTTTTGCCTTACGTGCAACTGCAGCGATCTCGAAAAATCTCGCTTTTTGAAAGTCGCCTGATCGTTCGTTCACAAGGTTCGCGTCGAGTTGGAGGTTTTTTTTTGCCTGTTTCGAAACGTAAGAAGCATTCAACACGTTCGGACAGCAAGGCTTTTCTTGTAACTTATTAAACTGAAAAGGACCTTCAAGTTTCTGAGCGACTAATTCGCGATGTGGTTCATGAAAACCTTCAATAGAATGACCAGTTTATGTCGAAGGAAACAAAAAACCTGTGTGCACCCAGAAGGCGGCTCCTCAAACAAATTGAAGCATTTTTTCCGGTAAAAAAAATGTCGACCAGAACCAGAAGGTCAATAGAAGGAACGACAGATAGCTGTGTGAGTGAGGGAAGGCCATACGTGCTCCAGAAGGATTCTGCGCCACCGCAAAAAGCCCCAACAACACAGGAATGTATGGCGAACAATTTCCATGATCACAGACCATAAGGCCACCTATATAATCAATTAATTCCGGATAGTCTCATTCATGACACACATGGAGGAGTCTATCTGAAGTGTGATAAGTTAGCACTTAGTATTGACTAGGTAGATCCTAATGGGAACTCTAGTCCTTTGTGCAAAACCTTATAAAAGGCCTGAACAACATCTAAAAATAGTGCCGAACAAACATGTTTTTATTCAAGTGCTTGCTCCACTATGTTCGTAATAGGGTGATCTATTATGGAATGTTTATTTCTAAATTCGAACTGATGATTCGGGATAAGTTTTGCGTCTTCAGTGATTTTTTTTCAGGACAATTTTTCGAAACCTTGTACCACATTTAATATAAGTGATATTGGCCTATAAGATCTTACTTCAATTGTTGGCTTAGCTTGCTTCGGTATAGCAATTACCTCAGCTATCTTCCAATGACTTGGGACATATCGTAGTTTAAAGCATGCTTTAATTGTAAACTGGATTTTTTTCTGTGAGTGGCATTTCAGTGATTAGATCATACACTGGTAGTTTTTTTATTAGATAGTTCGAGTCGACACATGATTCTTATTTTTCTAAGCAAATAAAATGGAATTTCCTCTTCTTCCTTATCAAAGAAACTCTAAGTTTTCTCCCGCTGCACTCGGTGATACATATACAGCAAATATAACTAATTAAAGAAACGTGTCTTAAATTAAGTCCTCCATTCACTTGAAACAAATCTGGTAACCCTTATTATACCTGTACACAAAAAAAGCAAATGTCAAAAATTCGATTTAATATTCTCTAGCAAACGAAAAACATATAATCTTTACTTTAAGAAAAATCAATGTGTCTACGAACGTGTATACTAATTGTTCGTAAAAACTATTTTATGTTTACGTTTCGAGGATGATAATCGATCGCTTAATCCATAAAAGCAAACTATGTTCTTGAATAATTGTGTTCTTCTTAATAGTGATTGCTACTAATTCCATTGTTACTAAACAAAAATGAAACTAAGGGCTATAATGTTTTATAAATGGTGCCTCCGCTCCAAAAGTTTTAGAGTGATGAACAATAAACTAAACTCATCTAGCCTTTAATCTACTAAATAGCCCGTAAAACCAAAGACCAGATCTTTCCCATTTCTTGATGAACAAAACCCTTTCCCAAAATTAACTTTTATTTATGTTCTTGACCTAGATTTGGATGCATCCACATGTTTGCCACATAAAACATGTGTAGCTTCCTTTGCTTCGTATAAAATCCTTTTTGATTCAAAAGTTGGTCATAGTCGTAGCTGGACCAGTGCGAAGTTTTTTCATCCACACAATAAAATGTACAATTAAATCATCCTCATGAGAGATACGAAATATTCTTTACGAAACAAAATATCCATGAATTTCAGAATAGATAAGAAATTACTCTGTTCGTACAGTGGTCCTGCGCCACTTTAACGAGCAATCCAAGTCCTTGAGCGTATTATGTTTGCTGTAACAGCAGCAAACAAACACTCGTCTTAAGTCCCTTTTCGAAAATAAATTTCAACTCACTGTTCCATCGAATGTGTGTATTTTTGTGGGATTGGTGTATGTACAGAGAGCAAAAAACAAACACATACTTTCGGTAAGAATAACAATAAAAGCTCAGAATAACTACTGAAGGATGACGGCGAAAAAAACAAAACAATAAAATTACTTTCCTCTTGATACGATGCGTACAGCTAAGCTGTGAAAGGATATAAAAGTGTTTCCTTGTGAGGTAGCATAGAAAAGGAAACATTTCGCCACCAAACGGAAAACAATTTTCAATCACTATAAGTTCTGAATTTCAACCTTCACCCACCAACCACAATGATTGCAACCACAGCTCTCGAACTACCTCTACCTCATCAGCGAGATATGTAAGCACTGTTGCTAGAATGTGGGACTTTTTATCACTTTGAGGGATTTGTTTGCACCCTGTAATGATAAGGGATATTTTCATAATTTTTCATCAATGTTAGGATTTTTTTCATAAAGTAGTATTTTCTTAATAAATAGAAAGGTAAACTGCAATGTGCTCTACGAATCACGTTCAACTATTTTTAGAAACGTACATTTGTACAATTGTTCATTACTTTTCATGAACACATGTTTTTTTCCCTATACTATGTGCTCACATATGAAATTTAAGCAAAAAATTAATTTATAAAAAATCTTTAAACATTAAATATTACTTGTGTTTTTTTTTGTATCTTATATAAGCTTACCGAAAAATGTGTGTTAAATAAATCAACAACAATTACCTTGTTAGCGCCATTTACGTACAAAGAGGCGAATCGAACTTGTATCACCATCACAAGAGCGTGAATAAAGCCAGCCGGGATTCTAGACCACACACTAGGTATAACCTACATAAATCTTGCCTTTTTCCTTTTTCACTTTTGCGCCGACGTGGTTGGTATACCTTAACATACAATACTTTAACTTTTTAAGATACTTATGTATATATAATATTTGGCTTTATATAATTATATAATTCACCTTTTTTTTTCACTAAGGTAAATAATTATTGTAAAAATATTAACCCTGTACAACTACATTATAGTAATTTAATAAAAACCAAAAAATACTTGGCTTTAAACGCTTAGTCTGAACAATGTTAAAAAATTCTTAATCATCTACATCGATACCGAAGAAAAATAAAAACCCAGAATACCACTGTAAGCTGTGCCAGCAAGCTGACACGCTGGAGATGGTTTCTTGCTACAGGTGTGACGGCTGGTTTTACTACGACTGTGTCCAAATCGACGCAACAGTGGCAGTTGTAAATTGGCGCTGTGATATATGTATGTGTCGAAAAGGAGGCGCGAACCTCGGCGGAAGTAGCAGTTCCGGGAGAGAAGCGATCAAATATACCTTCAAAAGAAATGCCAAATTTTAGCAGACGCAACTGAGTCCGAGGATGAGAAAAATATCTCAGGTAAGTCGGTATTGATAGATCGCAGCCAGTTTATAAATAAATGGTTAGAGAAGAAAACTCCGTCACTGCAAGTGATGCTGTGGTAACTACACAGCCGAATCAAACGCAAATTGTACCCCACAACAAAGCTCAATTTGTACCCCCGTAACCCCAGGTACCAGCAATACGAGCGACATCCTCCCCACAAGCCCAAGCGGTATACCATCACCCGCAAATGTGCACCATGATACTCAGTTAACGACCAGACAGGCAATTCCCAAAGTGTTGCCTTGTTCAACGGTTCTCCAGAAAAGTGGCTTGTTTTTATTTCGTGCTTTGAGCAAAACACTCTGCTTGCAGATTTCTCGGACACGGAAAATTTGATACGGCTACAGAAATGTCTTCGTGGCCGAACCTTGGATGCTGTGAAGAACCGCCTTTTACTCCGTATGCTGTTTGAGCGACAAGAACATATTCTTCACGCGATGATTGTCAAGGCTAAAAACCAGCCACCTCCAAAGGCCGAAAGAAGCAGCCTGCGCTGTTACAACAAGACGAAGCGGTCAGCTGTGCACACACACCGAAACTACTGCAGTTATGCAAAACAACTCCGCACAAATAAAATTTCCAAAAAGTGTTTTGTATGTCAGGGGAACCATTTAGTGAATGTGTGTGGTATTTTTGAGAAAGCATCTCGTCCAGAAAGGTGGAACTTAATTCGGCAAAACAATCTGTCACGTTTGCTTGTTAAAGCACCCACACTCTGCTTGTAATAGGTCCACGCTGTGTGATGTAGACATGTAGACGTGTGCCCACTAAAACACAATCCACTTTTGCACAAATACCGCAATCCAAGAACTGATTCAGAGAGTCTACCTAGCACAAGTGCCGCTCAGACTTTTGTCAATGGGTCAATTAATAATAGATTTGAGGCAACAACAAATCCATTGGCACTTTCGCACTCCTTGATAGTCGGTCATCACTAACATTACTCGATGATGATCTTGCGTGCGAACTTGACTTATCCTGTAGAGTTCAGGAGCTTTGCTTGTTATGGACCTCGGATACGACCAGAGTTGAGAGTAACTCGAGAGTGGTCTCGTTGAATATTGCGAACGTTGAAATGTACGAACAGTAAGTAGCTTAGAATTACCAACGCAATCCGTATGCAGCAAAATGTTAAAGGATCCATGTCCGTACCTAGTAGACTCGCCCATCCTGTCGTATCGAGACGCGCAACCAAAAATCCTGATTCGCATGGATAATTGGAAGCTAGGATAGCCGCTGAAAGTTTTCGAAGGTAGTTGGTTTGACCCCATGGCTGCTAAAACGCGTTTAGGCTGGCTGATATATGGAGAGAGTGAGTAGTAGCAATTCCAGCATCCAGAATCTCAGTCTTTATATTTGTAAAACCAGCAATGATGAAAATCTTCACTAGCAAATGAAAAAAGAGCGATCAACATTCCGGAAAGAACTTGCATGCGTGTAGAAGGACGTTTTGATGTTGGACTTCTTTGAAAGTTTGATGAGTTTGTCTTACCCAACAGTTATCCAATGGCACTTCGGCGATTTCATTAACTGGAAAGAAGAATAGAAAACGACGAGCAGCTCCGAAACAGCTTGGATGAGCAGATACGAAATTTAGTGAAAAAGGGGTATGCAAAAAACTCTCCCCTAACGAGATGAATACTCAAGAAAATCGTATGTGGTATCTCCCAATTTTTATTGTGAGAAACCCAAATAAGCCCTCAGACTGGTCTGGGATGCAGCTGCTAAATCTAATGGCGCATCGCTGAACGACTTTATTTTAAAAGGGTCAGTCCAGATCAGTTAATACCACTTACAACAGTGTTGTACGTCGTGGAAAGGTGGCTATTTGTGGTGACATCGCCGAAATATTCCACCAAGTGCGAGTCAGTGAAAATAACAGACAGGCTCAGCGATTTATGGCGAGTTAGGCATGTTTCAACTACCCCCGGAGTTTTTGAGGTGCAGATTTTAACATTTGGAGGGACGTGCTCTCCCTCGATTGCTCACTTTGTCAAAACTCAAAATGCTATAAGTTTTATTAGTAGCAAGCCACCAACTGTTGAGGCAATACTCAACCACCATTATGTCGATGACTAGATACCGTGCTGGAGGCCATCCAATTTGCAAAAGACGTGAAGCATATTCATCGAAGTGCAGGTTTTCATATTAGAAATTGGATGCCAAATTCAACAGCAGTCTTATCGGACCTGGAAGAAAATGCTGATCGACCCCTTGATGCCACTAAAGCTTTCGGAGCGAACGATATGGATCTAGTACCAACGGAAAAGGTGTTAGGTATGCATTGGTGTACATCCACAGATGTATTTACTTACGTTGTAAAGTTCAATCGCCTAAATCGATGTTCTTGCTGATCGAAGAATTCCCACTCAGAGAGAGGTCCTCAAAATATGAATGGCAATATTTGATCCGTTGAGATTTCTTCCACATTTTCTGGTATTTATTAAAATTCTTTTGCAAGACATTTGGCGACCCGAGATAGGCTTCAGTGGCAGACACTTCTACCTAGAGTAACCGAGGTGATGATACCAGCAGCTTGCGTATAGGTACATACTTTTGTTGACGCAAGTAAAAACGCCTACGCAGCGGTTTTCTATTTTCGCATCGAATGTCGTAATAAAATTGATACTATTACAGTAAGTGCAAAAACCGGGTAGCGCCCGGTGTCCACTCTCTATCCCCTGACTTGAGCTTGAAGCTGCCGTGCTTGGCGTACGGCTAATGAACTCCATTTGCAGCGCCCACAATTTTGCCATAAGTCAGCGATTTCTGTGAACTGACTCGAAAACGGTACTCTCATGGCTTCGAACCGAGCCTCGTAAATTACAGCAATATGTCATTCATAGAGTAGGAGAGAAACTAGAAACATCTAATACTTCAGAGTGGAGGTGGGTACCTTCAAACAAATTGTTACTGACAAACCAACTAAATGTACAGCGTAACCATGCTGGGATGGAACGGAAGAATGGTTAAGAGTGCCTCCATTTCTTCTTAAGGCCTCAACAGAGTAGCCAGAGATGCCTGCATCTAAAATTACCGACTTTGGCGAGTTTCGACCGCATCTTTTGCACTTCGCTGAAATCAATATGAACTGTAAGCTTATCGATGAAAGCCGCTATCAGACATGGAAAACATGGTTCAGAACCTTAGCGTACGTCTTCGTGTTTGTGGAAGAGTTACGGAATAGGGTGAGAACACGGACAAAGGCAAGGATATATTATTAACAGTAGAAGCAATTAAGTCACAGATGTAACTCTATCGGGAAGCTCAGTTTGCAGAATAAGCGGATGAGACAGTTTGTTCAGCTGTCTCCATTGTGTTCGCAAAGCTGTCTCCATTCCTGGATGAGCATGGAGTATTAAGGATGCAGGGCCGAATTGCTTTCGCTGACTATCTGTGTGAAGAATGCAAAACACCAATTATTCTTCCTAAGTCGTAGCGCATAACCTTTTTAATTGTGGACTTCTACCATCGCAAATCATCATTGCAATCATGAAACTGTATTAAATGAAGTTTGACAAGGATTTTACATTTTCAACTTGAGAATTCTGTTGAAATTGGTGAGAAAATGTTGTCAAGTGTGCAAAAATCAAAGCGCCCGTCCTAGAGTCCCGGAGATGGCTATTTTGCCTCGTCCAAGACTAAGTGCATTTGTTAAACCCTTTTTTCTTTGTAGGAGTATTTTTTTTGGTACAATTTTGGTCACTGTTGGGCTGCGGAACGGAAAAAGATGGGGTGCCATTTTTACATTCCTCACTATCCGTGCGGTCCATATCGAAATATCACATAGCTTAACCACTGACTTTTTCATTATATGCCTAAGGAATTTCATGGCCCGTAGTGGGACCCCTCTGGAAATCTATAGTGACAACGACGGACGAATCTTTTTGGTGCAGAACGAGAGTTGCGAGAAGAGCTGAAAAAGGTTGACTTGGGGCAGGTTGCAAAAGAGTTTTTAACGGCAGATCTAAAGTGGAAATTTAATCCTCCATCCATGCCCCTCCCATGGGTGGTACGTGGAAGAGACTGGTGCGATCTATTAAGACCGTCTTAAATCAGATTCTTACTTCAAATAGCGTTAGTGATTGCGTAGCGTGCTTATCGAAGTCGAAAATGTACTAAATTCAAGAACGTTGACCAACGTGTCGTTAGAAACAGCAGACGATGAATCACTCACACCAAATCATTTTCTCCTTGGGAGCTCTAATGGATCTAAAGCGCCCTGCTGTTTAGAGAGAACATGAATTGGAAAGAGATGGAAGCAATCGCAGTTACTGGCTGACATGTTCTGGAAAAGGTGGATCAATGCTTATTTACCAACCTTAAATAAAAGAGGAAAATGGTTCCAAAAGATGAAGCCTAATAAAAATAGCGATTTGCTCGTAATCATGGTCGGTGCCTTGCCAAGGAACTGCTGGCCACTGTCCAAACATCTAGCCGCTTGTTACAGCGGCCTTCTGTTAAATTGACAGTACTGGACGTAGGAGGATATGGCGAATCTGGGAGTAACACAGAAGAGGATTTCGGTCAGATTATTGGGGCGGAATATTAGCGCCATCTTTGTACAAACGAATCAAACTTGTATCGCCACCATAGGGGCGTGAATATAGCCAGACGAGATTATAGACCACACACTAGGTATAACCTACATAAATCTTGCCTTTTTCCTTTTTCACTTTGGCGCCGACGTGGTTGGTCATACCTTAACATACTATAACTTTTTAAGATACTTATATATAATATTTGGCTTTATATTTTCATCATTTATGTTCACTAAGGTAAATAGTTATTGTAAAAACATTAAGCCTGTAAAACTACATTAATTTAATAAAAATCGCAGAATTTTGTAAGCCAACAAACCAAAAAATTCTTGGCTTTAAAGCGCTTAGTGCGAACATACCTACATATATCGGCTAAAGATATCCGGTATAATATCGCAGCTATGAGCTAGCTGCGGTAGAAAAACTGCGACCATACTGTTTTGTTCCATTTGTTATTAATAACTTACAAAGAAATGTCACAAATAGCTTCAACTTTCAAATACCTATTTGTTAATTAGTTTTCTTCAAACGCTTATCTGACTCATAGTATCTGCAACTATAACTTTGAAACATTATTGGACCATCTGATCATATATGGTTGAATATTTCAGAAAACCATTTGTGTATATATTTCAGAAAACCATTTGTGTATACTACAGATCCTGACACATTCCATACTCAATTCTCTCTCCAACAAGTATGGATTTAATTTCAATCACCTCTCATCCCAGCCTTTTTTTCTATGTACTGACTCTAACTAGCAACATGTTATGGAGCAAGATGATCAGATTACTCCATTGTGCCCTTAAGTATGCCACACATATTTTTATACCCTATTCCATAGGGTATATTAATTTTGATGCATATTTAAGTCACTCTAGCCACGTCCGCCCGTCCGTCTGTATATCACCACTTGTTTGATGGGCCTTCAGTTTTGAGCTAGGAAAATAAAATTTGGTATATGATCTTCTTAGGACCTGAATCAGTACAAATGTAAAACTTTTTAAAATCCGCCCACAGACACACCCACTTTTTTAATAAAATGCCCTTTTATAAATATTTTTATGTAAAACTTAAAATTATTACCTGAACGTACCATATACACATTCACACACTCTCTACAATTTGTTCATATAATATATAATACCACGCCCACTTTTGGGGCGTTTTCTTAAAAAATATATATTTTCCTTTCTGAAAGCTATTTACGATGATGATTAAGTCTTTTTCCCTAGAATTCTTGGTCTTCGGTTACAAATGGCGACCACCGCCCCCATTTTCTTCTTAGAAAAAGTCTTAACCACAAGTTCTGTGGTAAATTCTTTTAAAAATCGAGACAAAATCCTCTACGTAAAAAGATTTTATTGTATTTGAAAAACTAGTCTATACCCACCCTAGAGCCAGTGAGATTAACCGGTAGAACAACTAACTGGGAAGGCTTTAGGAACGAAATTGAAGATAATGTTGAACTGAGCGTTCCACTTACGACACCATGTGAACTTGAGGTTGAAGTTGATCGCTTCTTTGAGATCGTATAGCTCGCCTCTTGGAATAATACTCCCAATCCAAGGAAAACTCTGGACAAATACGGTCTACGATATCCTACGGAAATAAAAGAATTGGTCAAGGAAAAAAGAAAAGCGCGTAAGAAACGGCAACAGATTTGTGCTCCGCAACATCAAGCACACTTGAATCACCTGTGCAATTCGTTGAAGAAGATTATAAAGGATTTTAAGAATCGTGCGATAGGCTCTTATCTTGAAAGTTTAACAGCGAAAAAAGTTTCCAATTATTCAATTTGGAAAGCTGTAAAAGGCACCAAAAGGTCCAAGGTCCCCGCGCCGAAAATTAAATTAAATCACAATGAATGAGCAAGGGAAGATAAAAAAAAAGCGGACGTTTTTGCGGCCCACCTGGAAGACACATTTAAACCGTACGATGGTCAAGTGTCTTACGACAATATCAATAGGCCGGATTTACCATCTGACGATTTAGCACTTACAAGTGCAACGCTAAGGGAACCCAAACATGAGATCGGGAATCTAAAACCTAAGAAAGATCCTGGTTATGACTTGATCACCGGTGAAATTCTCAAAGCTTTACCTAGAAAAGCATTGATTAAGCTTCTTCATATTGTAAATGCTGCGCTCAGATTAAAACACGTGCCTAACCAATGGAAAGCTGTGAGGTAAAATCATATAGGCCAATTTCGCTACTTCCAGTTATATCCAAAATTTTCGAGAGGATATTACTATGGCGTCTCCAACCGGTTATAGAAAGAAATAATCTTAACCCTGACCACCAGTTTGGGTTCAGAAGTAAGTATTCGACGATTGACCAGGTGCATAGAATTACTGACGTAATCGAGAAAGCACTTGAAGAGAAAAAGATATGCTCAACGGTATTTCTTGACGTCTCGCAAGCCTTTGATAAGGTGTGGCATGATGGTTTGAATTGCAAATTACGACAAGTTCTCCCCGTATGCCTATACGACATTCTAGAATAATATCTCAGGAATAGACTCTTCCGTGTTAGACATGGAAATGAATACTCGGAGCTCAAAGAAATTTCGGGCGGTGTACCGCAAGGAAGCGTTCTGGGGCCTCTTCTCTATCTGTTATATACTCGAGATATACCGAAAGAAGATGGCACTATCCTGACTATGTTTGCCGATGACACCGTTATCCTAGCCGTAGGTAAAACTATCGAAGAAACGACTGCAAAACTTCAAAACGCACTGAATAAAGTAAATGAATGGACGAGGGACTGGCGGATCGCCCTCAACGAATCTAAATCTGTTCACGTGAATTTCACTTATAAGAAAACTAATGTCTTGCCAATTTTCCTAAACTTGGCCCGAATACCTTTTGCAAACGAGGCCAAATACCTTGGAATGACACTCGACGCAAAACTGAAATGGAATTCTCACGTGAAAATGAAACGTAAAGAACTCGAAATCAAATATAGAGAAATGAACTGGTTGCTCGGAAAACACTCCCAGCTCAGTACTGAGAACAAACTGCTTTTATACAAGTAAGTGCTAAAGCCGGTGAGGACTTACGGTATACAACTTTGGGGCTGTAAAATAAAGTGCTAAGAGAAATTGTCCACGCACCGTGGTATACTAGAAACGATGATATCCACAGGGATTTCGGAATTCCGACAATCGAAGCTGAAATTAGAAGCTTCGCGAGAAAGTATAGAAACCGACTAATCGGACATGTCAACAATACAATCCTACAAATTCTGGATGAAAGCATTTATTGCGCCGACTACAAAGGACGAAACCTTTCGACTTGGCGAGATAAGAATCAACCGCGCCTAGATTCCGGAACATGCAGGATCTTTCAGTGGAAAGTAACCTGCCAAACGAGTTTTTTTTTCATGATAGAAAAATTGCTTGATAAGGTCCTTCTTAGTTGCAATATATAACAAATTAAATCGCAGGGTGGTTTTTTTTAGTCAGTAAGAATCTGACACTACTATGAGCACGCGCTTGCTATTCTCATAGTGTCTATGGAAGATTTTTCACCAACCCTCGGAAAAAAAAAAAAAATTGTATTTGAACCAAGAGATACACAACGCCACGACCAATTTATTAGAATTGGGATAGAAAATGAGGGATAGAGATCAAGTGACTTCTGTGTAAGCACACGCACATCCCCTAACCTAACATGCTATCTCAAATATTTTTACTGGGCTTACGAAAATATTCAACAAACATCAGTGACACCCTATAAACTTTCTCAATCATTGGGTCCATTATTTTTGTTTTGAACGCAGGTAGTTATTTCACTGTTGCGTTTCACACTTTTATGGTAAAGTAGGAGTACATAAATACTTATAACTTTCTTCGAGTTTGTACTTTGTGAGTATGTATGAATGCGAAAATATTTTACCACAAGAACGGCAAGGCAAGTACATAGTAAAAGCTTCGTTCTAGTGTCCTTTAGAATATTCCTTTTTTTTCTTAATTGAAATGCTTTTTCTTTTCATTTTTTTTTTTAAAGGGACGACGCTCTACTTAAGAAGAAAAATGCTCCTCCAACTGCACAACTGGTTGCACTATTATCGATGAGACGTAGACGACGACGTCAAGGATGATGACGGCGATGATTTCTGGCGCTATTGATCATCAAAGATAACAATGTTTATGATGAAAGGGTGCATAAAAGTTTCCCTTTTATAGGTGAGCATCGACAAAAAGTCTTCGTATTTTTCTTTTCGATGTCACGATGTTGTCCTTGTTGAAAATTGAAACGGGAGAAAGGTTAAGAACTTTTCCTTCAGTGTCATTTGCAAAGAAACTACGCGTTCGAGTTGAACTTCTTTGTGTTATTCAGGTGAAGAAAATTCGAAGGTAATTTTCAAGTTGAACCATTTTTCTCTTACTAACAAAAGTTCGTTTAATTACAGCGTGTTTCTGTTTCTGTGAGTGCGGTAGTGCAAGAAAATAAAAACATGGATGTTTGAGTTGTAGAATTTATAATTGGTTGGTGTTTCGGGGCTAATATTGTTTTCTGTTTCGAAGGGAGGGAGATTGTTTTTGTTTTAAAGTATGGTAGAAACTTCATTGAATTTTAGATTTAGTTCAATTTCAAGTCGTTGTTATGAATTGTAGAAACGTTGTGCGACTTTTGCACAATAGATAGTACTCTCCCCAAAATATCATACATTTATTTATTTGCCTGTCACCAAAGTGCAATGACTTTCGTAGATGTGCATAAATGCATGAAATAATATAATATTATATAATAAAATAGAGCAAACAAATAATATGGAACTATGTACATTCAGCACCATTCTTTTTATAGGTAGACAATGGATATATTGAAAGTAGGTATTAAACCATTGATTGAAAACAAGTTGCCGCAATTTGTACGTGATGGAGCTATGCAAAGGAAAATCCGGAGTGAGTACTCTGGGATTTTTGCCACCTCTCTCCTAACTTAAAGCGATTGGGTGCTAATCAAATTTAACCTTGATTGATAGGAGGGTAAGTTATTACGGTCCAACCAAATGAGACCTCCAGTGTTTTTTTTTTTAAATACGATTTAGAGTCAAAAATAACACCCAAATCATTAATTGAAGATACACGGTAACAACTTTACCATCCATGAAATAGAAAATTTACTAATATTCAAGGAGAGGTAGTTTTTCAAGCATCATAAATAAAAATTTTTGAGGTACATGTTGTTTAAACGTTAGAATGAACACGTCTTGAAACCGTCAGCAGACATTAAAATGTAACATTCATTTAAAAACTTGAAAGCGTCTATATGGCTTCCTTGGAGACATCATTTTTTTTTTTTTTTTTTAAAAAACTTACAAATTGATTTCTATTACAAAGATAGGACGTGAGCCCCTGTAAAAAGAAGTCGCAAATTTTAATTTTTCAATTTTTCAAGTTCATGTATAGGATGAGATTAGTAACTGTCGATCGTTTCTTGACAAAGCCATGTTGGTTATTACATTTTAGAGATTTACAGAAGAAATTCAATTTTTCTGTAACCGCCAAATCAAACAGTTTAGGAATAGATGACTGTTTACAAATATCTCTTTAATTTCCAATTTTCCTTCTCCTACCTGATATGAAAATAGAAACAATAAAGTAACTTTTCCAAACAGATGAAAAGATGCCTGGAAAATAAATAGAACAATTGATATAACATTTTGTACAGTGGAAACATTTGTTTAGGAAAAATTTAGGTAGTCCGTCAGGACCAAGCTCAAAGCTAGTTTTAATTCTAATTGAATATAAAGTACTTTCTTCCGAGATTTAAATTTTCTGAAAGACACAAGTCATCCTGTTCGGGCGATTGGAAAAAAACTGAAGAAACTACGAATCTTCATCTGAATAGACAAATTTAAAAACCTGATGCAAAATTAGGATTAACCTGTTGGTTGCTCTTTAAAATATATCCGGCCTAGTTTTAATATTTTGTTGCACATCATTTATACAAATCAAATATGCATGGTAACGAGATGTTTTAAATTCAGAGTTAAGCCTTATACACTGTATGAAAACCTGAACATTTAAAACCTATTAAAACCTGGTCTCTCGTTTAATTTTGCAGGGGATTATTTTTTCGTCGGATTATGGACCCGTTGTTATTTTGTCGCCGTCTTTAGGTTATTATAACATGGAATCGATGATTTCAGACGCAACTATCTGCATGCAAGTTAAATTTAATAAGCCAAATAAATAAACCATAGCAGCCTAATTCGACGTAGGATGGATTTGAATACTAGATACCAAATATTCGAAGCATATTTTGTTTATTTATTTATTTTATTATCTACAGTGGTTGAAAAGTTCTGGGCAGCTAAACAATAGCAAATTTTGAATATTTCATACGTTTTGGGAAAAAAATAGAATTCAAATGTGCATCAGGGTGATGGCTACCGTTTGGATTATATCAAATCATCAGACAGTATTTGTGCCGGGGGTACGACCAGAATTTAATAGAAAATCACAAGTTTTTAAGGGAAGTTTGTCGGTTTTTTAAGTAAATGAAATATTTTTTTTTCTTTGTTTAGGACTGTTTGCTAGCGGTCTATCAGCTTGTCGAATCCTTTGGATATAAAGGACTCGCTTTAGGCGGCGAAAACTTGTTCTACTGCCATTTGGACACCCTTATAATTTAAGTACTCATTTCCGTCAAGAAAGTTTTGTAGCGATCGGAATAGGTGATCGTCCGATGATGCAATATTGAGACAATATGGTGGCTGGGGTATATTGTCCCAACCCAATCCATGAGTTGGATCGTAATGGAAATTCCGTTTACAGTGGCCTAAAAATCGAGTCTAAGTGCTGTGGGATTTGAAAATTTAATTTAAAAAATAAATATAAGATGCATGCACCCGATGCTAAGCGGTTCGATACAGTCTTGTCGAATTTAAATTTACAATATTATCCGTCAATACTTACAATACGTCTTTTGCACAGACTAGGTTGGAAAACGTTGGTACAATATGGTCTAAACTTTTAAATTGTTCATATGCAACATCTACAGGGTGGCTGACATGAACTGTTACTAATTCAAATAGCTGTAGTTTTTTTAATTGTGAATATTTTTTATTAAATCCAAAGAAAAAAATGTTGGAAATTTATTCAAATTCAAGGATTTAGTTAATATTTTCGATATGGCCACCTTTGGCATGAACAATTTTCTTGAGATGGTCAATAAATTTATCGCACGCTGCACGCAAATGTATCTGTGGAACGCATTTAGTGCCAACCTTGGCCTTCAAGCCATTCTTGATTTGCTCGGGCTTTATGGGAAGTGCAAAGTCCTGTTAGAATGTCCAGGGTCTTTGGCCGAAATGTTTGCATGCCCATGGCTTCAACACAGCTTCTAAGACAGTTTCATGATAAACCATCGCGTTTATCTTAACGCCACGGTCCAAAAATACGAGCGGAGACCGACCATCGGCAGTCACCATCAAAAACTGTGGCGTTTGCTTCCTGGTGACCATTCTTTGGTGGAAATTATCGTATGACCTCCCTGGCAGGTAAACTCGATCATTTTGCTTGTTGACAAGTTGCTCAATTGGAAATGGTGCTTCATCAGAGAAGATGATGTCTGCCAATTGGCCACATGCGTGCAATCGGATCAACTCTTTTGCTCCTTCCACTCTAACTTTTTGTTGGTCAGGTGTGAGATCGTGCACTTCTTGGAACTTTAAGGCCTTGAGTCCGAGCTCATTGTTCGAAATGTGTCGCATCCGTTCTCTGGATATGTTTACCTCAGAAGCCATTTTTTTTCCGCTACGCCCAGGAAACCGTTCGATTCTGCCCTTCACACTCCGAATCACTGTTGATGATGTTGCTGTCTTTTTCGGACCACCTCCATAACGTTTTGCAATGCTGCCGGTTCCGTTGTAACGCGATATGGTGCGATACACAAATATTTTGTTCACTTTCAAATGTTTCAGCTCACGAACAATAGCCGGTTGGGACAGCCAAAAAAAGGGCAATAACACTAGTACGTTTAAATGCCATTGTCGGTAGAACAAAATTAACAAGTTTCAAATTTTCAGTGCGCTGTCATTCGTAGTTTGGCAGACACAATGACCTGAATTTGATAACAGTTCATGTCAGCCACCCTATAGAGGATATAGAAATTAAAAATCTCTTATAAATAAATTTTCAAATAGTAATCCAGATCTTAACTGCGTACTGTGCAGCGTTCCCATTTTCTCTACGATCATAGTACAGGGTGGTGCACCAATTGTGCTACAATAAGAAATTCAAATAACTTTTTTTTTATCAATGTATTTCATTGATTTTTTGTTTTTATTGTATAGAAAATTCAATTTTATTTTATATAACTAATTGTTTTTGAAGATGATAGACCGTAAATGACCTCCACGCTCGTCCACGCGTATGCGACACCTGGTCAGAAAATTATTCATTGCGGTCTGTTGAAGTCGGGATCGCCTCAATTATTGTTTTAATAGACTGCTTCAATTCAGTCAAATTTCTTGGTTTCGTTTTGTACGCCTCTTGCTTGACATAACTCCATAAAAAAAGTCTGGTGCAGTCAGGTCAAATGACCTTGGGGGCCAGCGGAAAGTGGAGTTTCTGGATATTAATTTGTTTGGGAATTTTCTTTGGAGCTCCATCATAACCGGTCTGGCTATGTGTGCAGTTGCTTCATCTTGCTGGAACCAAATGCTGTTGAAACGGAAACAAGTTTAAGTCATCATGAATTATCCGTTGTAATAACCGTCTGCTAACTCCAATTTGCGCCGATAAGTTTCGACTCGAAACGCTTGGATTTGCCTGAATTGACGATGCTACAGCCGCGATTGTGTCTTGAACCCGAACATAGGGATCTCGATGGTATGGTCTTCGTGCGATGCTTCCAGATTCGGCAAACATGTTTACCAGCCTCATAATGGTCCATCTACTCGGAAGAGTGCCGCCAAACTCCCGCCTAAATTCCCTTTGGACGGAAATGAAGGACTGCAAAGCATGGTACCGCTGTACTATCCAAATCCTCTTTTCGGTATCCCAAGCATTTATTTTAATAAATCTAAATAGTTACCTGCAAAATAAAAAAAAATAAGCCGATTACTCTGACAGAAAAAAAGTTATTACGTTTTGTTTTTGTAGCACGATTCGTGCGCCATCCGGTATTTCATATACTTTCTTGGTGTTTCATTTCTTCGAATCACTACGATTTTTCAGGAAAAACATATCTATTCCAAAATCTGGAAAATTGTATAGGGTTGCACGAATTTGTACTGTGCATACGTAGAACTAAATAAATAATTTTATTTCATCATGATTGGGGTACTAATTGATGCTAAATTTCTTTGAATAAGTTCATACACTAAAGACAAAAGAGAGTTAAAATGAATAACCATTTCATATGAAATATGAATTTTATTAAACCAGAATTTATAAGCAAATAAATAAATATATATTTGGCGCTGCATACACGGGACCTGGCCTAGTTTCTCGCAGCCATTAGTGCTGTGCGGTACATAAATTGTATGGAGTTTTATGCTGTTTCTCAAGGGCAAATTTTCGATTGAAAGAAGCTTTAGGATGTTTGTCAGATGTTCGCGGGAGGTGGGACCGTGTTTTTTTTTGTGTTTTTGGAATTCGAATCTTCAGCCGCTCGCTGAGTAATCGCGCACTTATTCACTAAGCCACGGTATCCATAAGTACACTACTTCTGTCATCCGCTTTACTATGCTTTCAAAATATGACATCAGATCGCTGACTGAGCTCTGCTAAAAATCGCTCAAAACGTTGAAAAAGAGTACGAATATCAGATTTAGGAGTGCTTTATATATAGACTTGCAGTATGTTTATACGTTTGCTTGTATTTATAAAGAAGATTTTAATGAGTTTTATGTTTGTTATTAAATCTAATCTGCTGAAATTAAAATTTACTGCGCTTTTGCTAGGAATCTATTACGCTCTAGCTTTTCCATAGTAGCAACGCTGATTGCCATACCCAAAAGGTATAAAATGTTAAAAGGTATTCTGAATTGATATTTGGAAACTGGTAAAAAAATGCTAAAATTATATAAAATTTCATAAAATGAGATGAACTCATAAAATGAGATGAACTTCCCCTACATTAAACCCCACAGACCAATTTTTGTATATATTTCTTATTTAAAACATATTGTTTACTAGTAAAGACAAAATTTTCAAATACGTTTGGATAGTAAGTAGCATGATCCTTGCAAAAGTAGAAAAATACTACTATCGTAGCAACTTTGGCAGCGCCGGTCTTAATCTGTGGACGAGTTTACGATGAAACTGACCATAAACACGAGGGAAGAAAGAAATTGTAAAGTACCAATGCGACAGTGAATTCAAAGCAATCTAACATAACTCTTTCTACTCAGGTTACAGCTCATTATTTCACATTATGGCACAGACAATGGACTAATATCAATCTACCCCATGAGAATAGGTCATAAATTGTAAAACATTACCTCCTTGTAACATATCAAATCCCATCGTGGCACTCTATTTCTTCACCGGAATCCTTACCATAAAAAAAAAAAACGGATTTTACATGAACTTATTCATCACTTTCCCCCCTTACATGCATAAAAAAAGTCTTTGTTACCACAGTACCACGCCCGTCATGTTATCGAACAAAAACGGCAAATTACAGTCATTCACCCCCATCCGCTGACGAAGACAAAACCAATAAAATTTTATGGAGTAATCACAGTGAAAAATTGTGTAGGGCGGCTCTAACCGTGTCATTAAATTACCTAGATAGGCTTCAGGAATGCGCTATCTGCCAATTGGGGCGTATAAACAATTCCATTTGTTACATCAATAAAAACTGGTTCAACCCCAGACTCATCCTCTGGTCGCCCCAATGGAAAATAATAAAAAAAACGCAATGATATGCCAATAATGCGACCAATTTAACAAAACCACAAATAGAATTTACAAAAGACCCATCTTGACAGAAAGTATGTATGTATATATTTATTGATATCTATAGTTGATGAGTCCGCCAGAGTATCAATAGCATCTATCAAACTTGTATCGTCCGTTAGCAATGGATGTCCGCGTTTGTGCATGGAAATGCCTGTAATATACGATTATAGCCTCACCAAAGGACGAGACGAACTTGACGAAATAATTCACAGAAATTTTGCGTCTAATTACACTGCTGCAGTTGGCTGAGTGCAAAATTCCAATAACTCATCTGCCACACTAGATGGGATTTATTTCGTAATTCCCCAAAATTGGGTTATTCCGCCCTTCTGGTGTCAGTCGAAGCACAATAGGCTGAGCTGCTTACAATAAGATTAATGAAATATTGACCACCCCAATCGTGTTGCGTTGCAGCGTGCGGTGAGTTCTCTAGGGCAGACATCGATTGGAAATCCCTTTGAAGGACTTTGTTTTGGGCAACTAATTAGGTACATACTCGTACGTCCTTTATGTATGTTTTTTTGGGGATTTCAGCTTTTTATATACAATTAGTTGCTGTTTTTGCAAAAATTTTATTAAATCGGTACAGTATGTGCGCCAGGAGGTTTTTTCTTTAGACAAAGTCAAAGCTGTAGCCGTGGCCTTATTCATGGAATGAGAAAAATTAAAAATTGAAATCGAATAACAAGCAAATGTAGTTTGTTCTCGAAAATTGCAAGTCAAACCCCTTCGATTCCTGGAGGTCTGAATGAGGAAATGATATTTTTCCCAAACCTTGGACGTTAACGCAGTAATCTACAAAGAGAAGTGCGTACTGGGAGATATTTTACTGATACTACGATGAAAACATTATTGCCGTTGAAGACATCTCCTGTCGGCATTTTTAGAATCACACCAACAACAAGCAGCATAGGTATAAATGGTAAGAGAATGCCATCCTATTCACATCTCCTACGGTCGAATTGACTCACAATTTCCCAAAAATCCTGAAAATGTAAATTATTTGGCAACAATTTCTAGATTTTTCAAGTTGAATGGGTCAATAGTTAAGTGCGGTATCACTGAGCAGAAAACTTTGATTGAGTCCCAGAAAATAGAAAAAAAAAGTTCGTCACGTTCCCACCTCTTTAGAACGTCAGACAAACATCCAAGTGTAGTATTGTCGAAAGAAGCTTCTCTCAAAAAATTGCCTTCGGAAACAGCGTAACAGCAGGTTATCTAAGCCAGGCCCTGTATGAGATGTTGGCGCCAAATATTTATTAGGGTGATTCAATTAGAGGTTACAATTTAAATTTGGCACTACTGTTGTTCTGTAAAAGATAAACTGCTGATATTAAACATCTGTGAATACTAAGCATTGACATTTGTAATTATGGAGCAACATATGAGAGAACAACGTATTCTAATTATTAAAACCCATCTCCGAAATGGGGAACATTTAGGCAACACCATTCGCGTATTGCGAAATAATGTCGGTATACATAACCGTCCATCTCGTGCCCCGGTTAAGAAATTAATGGAAAAATTCGATGGACCCGGGTTAGTGCAAAAACCAGTGCGTCCTCATAGTCTTTACTTTAGATGGCGCTAAAGTTCGCAGTCCGGGGTGGACCTCAATCAACAAACTCACCAGCCAGTTCGATCTTGTGCCAGTTTTGCACACAAAGTTGGTTGAGGTCCTTTTCCACTTATGTGCACCATCTTAGGTGGTGTCTTCCTTCATTGTGTCGTCCCTCCGGGATGGATTTAAAGACTTTCCGGGCCGGGGCGTTGGTGTCCATTCGCTTTACACGTCCTAGCCATCTCTGGTTATAGATTTGGACCCTTCCAACTAGGTCGATGCCGATGTACAACCAGTATAGTTCGCTGTTGCATCTTCGTCTCCGTTCCCCGTCGATATAAACGGACCAAAAAACACTCAAAAAACTTGTCTTTCAAAACAACCAAGGGTATTTTCATCCGTCTTTGATAACGTCCATGCTTCTGCGCCATACTCGTATAGCAGGACTGGGTGATAAAGGTCTTACATAAAGTCACCTTATTTGTTCATGAGAGGGCTTTGATACTCAATTGCCTTCTCAGCCCGTTATAAACAGCGGTTAGCAAGAGTGATTCTTCGCTTGATCTCTGCACTGGTGTTATTTTTTTTAATTTACAGCGGAGCCAAGGTAGACAAAGTCCTCCATTACCTCAAAATTATAGCTGTCTATTGCGATATTCTGCCCTAGTCGCTTATGCTGGCTGTCCATTTTGATGACAGCATATATTTTATTTTGCCGTTGTTAATCGCTAAACCCATTTTCTGTTCCAATACTCACGAAAGCACTACTGACAGCCAGCTGCGTTCTTCGAATTACGTCAATGTCGTCGGCATACGCAAGTAGTTGTACAGACTTCTGAAAGATCGTACTCCTGATGTTAGCTTGAGGATTTTGTACAATACGTTCAAGTATGTTATATTCTTTGGGCATACTTTTATCCGACCATATCTTGATGTATGCTCCGTACCAAATCATCCCCAGCTGCTTTAAATAGCTCAGCTGTTATACCGTACACTCTAGCAGCCCTTTGGGACTTAAGCTAGCTTCATCTTCGAAGTTTAATGGAACATTCTGACTTACAGCGAAGTTTTGGTCCTCACCGCCGTTTAACAGTCTGCAGAAGTGATCATTTCAAATTCTCAGCACCGACTGTAACTCTACTACTAGATTTCCTTCTTCATTCCTACAGGCTCCTTAGAGCTTTTGGTAAAATTCTCAAGTATCATTTCTGCTATATCACCTCTCCATTAACTCGATCTCGCGTTTTTCAAATTCTTTCTTAGAAGCTGGTGTTCTTTCCTTCTGTTCTGCTTGTAGAAGTCGTAAGCTTCTCTCGTCACCGTATGTAGTGTCACGCACCAGCTGCTGCCCGCTGACCACCAAGCCCATCTAGAGTACAGCCAGGGCATCCTAAGCCTCAACCATGAAAAGAACGATTTTCCTTCAAAATTAAGCATGAGTGACGAAGCACATTTTCATTTCTCTGAAAGACGGTGCTGGCAATCGATAACTGTCACTGGTGAGTGGTACAGAACCATGTTACGTGACTTTTTCATACCCAAATTGGATAAATAGGGTTTGGCGCACAAGTGATTTCAACAGATCGGTGCCACACATTTACAAATATTTGAACTTTTCGCACTTGGTAAGCACTTTTCCATTCAAGTAAATGTCTGGAATAGGCCAGTGTGGATCAGACTACGGGCAGCACAGATACTCTGTCTTTTTAGAATTAATACGGTACCAATTTCCCTCCAAAACATCCACCCATACATCAAGTGCTCGTGCACTTATGATGGCTCCATCGTCAGCAAAGAATAACTGATACACTTTTGGGTCCGTCATTTTTCCTTGAAGCAGATAATCAAGAACTGAAATAAATAGCAAAGGAATGAGGACGCTTCCCTGGTGTATACCGACTTTGATTAAGGACTCTTCGGTGACTCCTGCGGGACTCTTGTCCTTGCTACCTCGTTGTTTTAGCGCCATCCATAAGAGATCTCTTAGTTGTCTATCAAAGGCTTTTTGGAAATCAACCAACACCATATGCAAGTCCTTTAAGGAATCACGATTTCTTCCATTATGATCGTTATACTTTGGATTACATCTGTTGTTGATTTACCCCAGACAAACCCGCACTGGTCATCAGATAGCTGTATTATTTTCCGCAGTCGGCCATCTAATACCCGCTCAACGGTCTTCATGGTGTGTGACATCAGCTTGACAGAACTGTAGTTATCGCACCTTCGCGTATCGCCCTTTCCTTTGTGCAAAGGAAGAAGATAACTTTCCCTCCACTGATTAGGCATTGGGTCAACGCTCATAAGTTCGGAGATAAGAATCATGAGCCATCTGGACCCGATATCTCCCATCTTTTTCCAGAACTCAGAGGGCATCTCGTCTGACCCAACCGCTTTTCTTTTTTTTTGGAGTATTTGACCGCATTCATAACTTCTTCGACAGTAATGTCGGATACTTCGTTATGGTTTGGAGCGGCTCTTGGAAAGTATACCCGGGGAAACTGTTCGTTTAGAACTCTTTTACAATACTGTAGCCATCTGTGGAGAATTTTGTCGTCTTCCACAAGAAGCTGGCCTTGAGCATTGTTAATGAACTTTGGGGAACAAATCTGCTGAGCATTTCTTCTTCTCTGGCCGGCTATTTTGAAGATAGTTGTTCCCTTATTCAAGTTGTTTTGTCGAAGCTCCTGAATAGCCTAGTTCCTATCAGACGCCGAAGACGATACCAACTCCGGATAGAGGCCTTCCATACTTTTTGTTTGAAATTGGGCGCATTTCTTCTTCGCGAGACCTTTGCGACATCTATATATCACTTCAAGTCGAGCTTTTTCATCTCTATTAGTAGAAGAGCAATATGACCAAGCCTTGAAAGTCGTTTTCTTTTCCCGTATTAATATTATATAATTATATAAATATAAATAATATACTATAAAACTCGAAAACCATGTCAGAAAAAAAAAGACATCAGATGAGCTTTCAGCTAACAGCCGGTACCCCTAACATCTTAAGGGCTTTACTCCACCGGTGTATTCATCCCCTTACCCTAGTTATTTCACGACTCTGGTCAAGTCGATAGCAATTTCGTAAGTAAATATTCACTTATCATCATCGAACCCATTAGGATCAAACTAACTCGTCATTCCGACTCAAAAAAAAAAAAACTAAATAAAGTATAATTATTTATTCAAGGCAATCACATAAGAGGCTATTTGATTAATCTTATTAAAAGGTGAAAGTCGCCTCGGGAGGATCTCGAAAATCGTTTGTTGTTTCCTTTGCGCTAAGGTTTTCTAGGCAACTTAAATTAATTACATTCAACTTGTCGAACGCAGATACTATGATACCAAATATACACAGAGATAATGAAATAGGTAGCCGAAAAGAAGCCAAACCAAACAGAGTGCGATTTTCTTTGAGTGGCATTTAATATTACCGAGGCGACAGAATTAATTAAATTTGGTGGATAGCACAATATCCTCTGCGCGGGGGTCTTCACAACTAAGTATATTCTATGTAACTTTATTAAACACAAAATTCGGTTACGTGTAGATTGGTCAAGCGAAAAAAAAAGTTTAACAATTAAATCACATCCTTCTTATCTGTGAGGCGAAAATTACTTCCTGTCGGTGTTAATTTTTTTCGTCCAGCACCACGCACCTGACCCTATCAACGAAGCGATAATAATTACGCCTGACGTAACCATGGTTTTGCTTCGCTTAATTAAATTTCGGTCTCATTCGACTCCTCAGGGTTGAGACAAATCATAGGGGGTTTGGGAAATAAATCCGGCTTATCGCTGAAATTTAGTATGCACGGATAATTCGTTTTTTTTTTATATGCTTCGGTGACACAGTTCATTTTAAGTGTTATGCAATATTTTTGTGTGTCCTGTTTTCATAACATTTTGACATGGATAATGAAGGACTCCATACAGGCGAACCATGCGGTGTATGTCATATGAAAAACTAATTTCGGCCTCTTTTTCTTCTTTCCCGCGTTGAGTTAATCTTCTTATTAACAGGCTGTGTACACTCTGCGCCAAGGGAATATGTCAATGATTTTACTTTAGAAATCTTAGTCCGGTATTCTTTGCGCCTCAGCAAATTTCCACAATCTGTCTGATTTTTTACGATTAAAAAATAAAATCTTTCGGCTTTGGGCTTACACCGTTTACAATAATTATTAAAACCAATTTATTAGCACTTTATTTCGGAGCAGGGCTGCCACACTTCCAAATTAAAAATCATTAAATGGTGATATACAACTACCATACCATAAAAAGCAAAAATACGCGTAAACATCATAATTTCGCTTGGTTTTGTCACTATACCTAGAAGATATCTAATCCAGATATTTTAAATATTACCAAAGTACCTACAGACTAGTCATTTAAGATGTGTTAGAAAAAAAAATGGCAATTGTACACATGCTCTCCAAAGGCTTCTATTTGAAATTTTATTCTTTCCCCAAAACAAAATTTGTAGTACGGCGAGACGAAAACCACTTTTCGTTTTTTTTTTTTTTTGCTTCATGTAACTTCATGCAACGCATCAAAGCTTGCGATTTGCATCTTAGACGCAATGAATCCGACCCTTTTTTTGAAACGTATCATTACTGGCGACGAAAAATGGGTGATGGCTTGATGAGCCAGCACAATCCACCTTGAAAGCTGATATCCACCAAAAGAAGATTTTTGCTCTCAATTTGGTGGGATTGGAAAGGTGTGGTGCATTTTGAGCTGCTTCAACAACTGAACAGATTAAATATAGCGATCAACGAAAAACGATAGCAATTGGTCCATCGAAAAGGTGTCATTTTTCACCAGGACAACGCTAGGCCACATACATCTTTGTTCACTCGCCAAAAATTATTGGAGCTTGGTTGGGAATTGATGTTACATCCACCATATAGCCCTGACCTTGGTCAATCAGATTACCATTTATTTCCATCTTTGCAAAACTCTTTGGATGGTAAAACTTTCAATGATAATGGCGCTATGAAATCACAATTGATTCAATTTTTTGCCGATAAAGAACGTGGAATTATGAAGTTGCCAGAAAGATGGCAAAAGGTCATCGAACAAAATGGAAAATATATCATTGATTAAAGTTTATTCGTTGTATTTAAAAAAAAAAAAAAACCTGTTTTATTTATCTGAAAAAATGGGCAATTACTCGTACTTTGTTGTCAACCTGATACAACTACCATACCATAAAAAGCAAAAAAAAAACAACAATAATATTCTGAAATATCGGATAATTTTCGCCTGGTTTTGTCACTATACCTAGAAAATATCTAATCCGGATAATTTAAATATTACCAAAGTACTTACAGACTAGTCATTTAAGATGTGTTAGAAAAAAATGGCAATTGTACACATGTTCTCCCTAGGCTTCTAATTGAAATTTTATTCTTTCCCCAAAACGAAATTTGTAGTACGGCGAAACGAAAACCACTTTTCGTTATTTTTTTTTTTTTTGCTTCATGTAACTTTTTTCGCATTCCATACTTGTTCGCAAACATTTAAAATCAATCGTATATGTACCTTTAGGAACTTAAAAATATTATTGCTGTCTTTTTGACAACTTCCAAAATATTGTTTTTATTATCGATGTTGAGCATTTAGGGGCCATTAATTAAACCTAGCTGCAATAGAAAAAAGTGCCCCCATACTGTTTTTTCCACGTTATCAATGAGCAAGGAGATGTCACATGTCAATGACTTCATATGCCGTTTTTAAGGACACCATTACTCGTACAAATCAAGAATGGGATCAATTAATCGATGAACAAAGAAAACAACTAAATACCTCCAGCAATACATGTTTTCTTTCTTTGAAATTATACGATTAGTGTTTGCTTTTTCTATTTCTGTTTCATAAACAGCTGATTGCTAAAGTGTTATCGAAATGCATGTGCTACCAAGTTTTTATGATGATATTCCTTAGAATATGAATTGTGTATTCATTACACAACAACAACATAGGTTTCACCAACTATTAATACGAAAGAACATAGGACCAAGTTTACAGACGTGTAACTAAACTTCAAGTCAAGTTAAATATCTCCTTCGACTAACTAAAGACATAGGGTAGACCCACTTTCAACTTAAAGTTTGTAGAACTTAGTGATGAAATGAAAGAAAAGGAAAAATTACAATAAGATTAGTCAAGGAGGAAAAGAGATTGAGGAGGTGATACATGTTAGTTCGGAGAATATTCATATAACATTCAATTTTCAGACGAATATAAGCTTACCCCTTAAGGACGGGGTACAATTCTAAATAAATATATAATACTTGTATATATAATTATATAATGTGTAAATACATGTATATATAATAATTTAAAACTGTGTAAAGTTTCAGCTCTGTAGGTCATCCGAGCAACTCTGTTGCTCTTGGAAATATGTATGTATTTTGGATATTGCGAAAATGTCTCGTTAATAGGTATACCAACTCAGATTGATAACAATTTCGTGTGCAAGCAAACAGTCATTTGAGAAAATTTAAAAGCTGAAATGTCATTGCAATGAATTTAGTCTTATAAAAATGGTTGAAATCAGTCCTGCGAACTCACTTCAGAAATCGAAAAAATTTGATATAGGTTTGTTTGATGAGCACACTAGGGCTCCCTGGTGAACATTGGTTGCGCACTAATATATTCTATGTTCGCAGGTGCTGCACTCAATTCGCACTGACTTTTACAGCACTACATAGGATGTGTGCACTAAGTGCATACTGGACTCACCCCAGGTATTTTTACGGGCAAACAAAAACTGTGAGATACATAACATTTAAGAAATATAATCTCCAAAAATATAACTTGAAATCGATTCATTCACGGTCACGGTCGATGTTAAATCGAAGTCCTATGTTTATGATGGTTTTTTTGACAACCATGCAAAAGCACTACTCAGGGCGTACTGCTGTCGAGGACATCGAACAAACTTTATGTCATTTATGTTCGTCATAGGAAATTCTTGTAGCATTTTATTTTGTGGAATTGTAATGACAGTTAATTTCCCCCCCTTTAAAATATATTTTTCCCCTTTCCCCCATTGATTCGAAAAATTGGTAAAGTGGGAGAAAATCCTCACATATCACAACGCTGCTTGTGATCACTGATCTATTAATGAATTAAAATATATTTTAAAATTAAACGAAGTTGTCCCTCTAAAAATATACTCGTAATATACACAAAAAATCGCATTTAGTTCTCTCGTTAATCTTAGAATAAAAAGGGCATATATAAATATTTACGATCATAGAATTTATATTATGGTGACCCTTTCTATTGAAAAACATCTGCTCATTCGTATTGGGACGAATCAGTCTGACAAGGGTGCCATCAGCACAGCCCAATGACTAGAGTGAATTTTTTTTTTACGACTTAGATATATTTGTGGTTTCAAATCTTCTTACTTGGCTCCGGGTATTTTATATTTTCGGTTCGTTGGTCATTTTATCCACAGGGGACGGAAATTGTCCTCCAAAGCTTACACATGCGAGTATTCATAAAGTATATTCGACATCGTGCTCTGAGCGAGGGGTGACAAAAAGTCATTGACTACTAGCTAAATCTAGAATCTTGAGTGTAGAACAAAGTTTGAGCATTAGAGGATTATACGTTTTCGTGTTCCCGTACATAAGTTGACGTTGATCAGAACATAGTCAAAAGCACTTTCATTTGAGCATGCTATTTTGAGCGGGCATATTAATAAAGCAACCCATTTGTAGTTGCAATATATGAGCAAACCTTTCCTCTGGAAGCGTTAGAGGATTGAAATAATCACGGAAATGTCTTCTAATTTGTCTTAAATTAAAGATTAAACATAGAATTATCAAACACATTTTTTTTTATTCTGAACTTCCTAGAAGCACAAAATTGAATAGAACTTTTATCTCCTACGGATAGCTTGACACACTTGTCGTTTTACATGTGTTTTCCTTACCGAATTCTCCGGAAGCCACTGGATGACTTAGAGAACTAAAATTTTGCGCACTTACAGAGTGTACCGTTGTCTACATACCATATTCTTGCCGAATTTTCTATTCAGAAATACAGGGTGTGCAAAAGAATATTGCTCGAAATATTTAAGAAGCATCGGATTACCTAGAAAGACACAACTTTGTACACTTATCGTACAAACTACGTTCTATATCGTAACGTAGATGCATTTTATATTTTCCAAATAGAGAGTGTTATAAAAAATAACACTTAGAAATTACTTTAACATGACTTTGATGATATGTGCATGTACCTACACTGTCAGGACCGCTCGGATTGCCTAGAGAGACGAAGGTTTGCACACGTATATCATAGACCACAGGCATTAACTAGATTAGAAAAATTTTACAATTCACACAATTTCAACGACCTTCTGGATTACATAGGAAAATGAAGCTTTCTACACGTACAACACAGAGATGAAACCTATCGGAGACGAATACTTTTGTATCTCTTCAATACAATTTCCCAATGTGTGTATGTGCTTGTCCAATTCTTCCAGCACCCTTCAAAGTGCCTGTGGGTTTTCAAAGTGTGAGCCACGACCGCACGGCAGATTGCGAAGCTATTTCAGAGGTGTAGCGAACTATAATAAAAAAAAAAAAAATGACTTAAATCATTTGTGCTTAAATAATGAATTAATATAAAAACAAACTATTTTTCATGAATGAGAGCAGCACAGCTGTTGTCACTTGCAAGCTTCTTTATCCGCAAGGTCTGGCAGATAAATCTATATACAACCATTCCATAACCAGGAATTCTATAAGTTTTCATTTTGTCTTTGAGCTAGGATCAGCCACTTTTTCCAGGATTTGCAGAAAGATATGTACTTCTGAATACCCTAGACTTGCGTCTTACTTCTCATAGTGATAAACACACTATCGGTCTATTTATGCCTTTCGGTTTGTCGTATCAATCCAAAAGAAAAACCTGTAGTGCTTCCTGAACGGAAGAAATGCTATTATTTAGGTTGAGAGTGTTAAATTTCCACCCTTCTGAGAAAAACCAAAGGAAGTTCAAACGAGCAAAGCAATGACTGCACTGGTATTTACATCGTCAAAACTGAAAGACTTTCAATTCTGGCTCAATAATGCTGCGAAATGTCTAAGTTTTCCCAAACACTCTCAAGAACACCTTAGGTCTTCTGATCTCTGTAAGGCATGTATACACTCGTTCTAAGTTTGAATATAATACCCATATCTATACTTCTGCTTTCCAAGACCACACTGAACTTGAGTAGGATCCAAACTGTACGTTTAAAGTAAAAAGGGATGGAAATATACTTATTCAAAAGTTAATTGTAATGTAATGTTAGGTGTACTCCTATTGAAAATAGATCTGCAAGTTTCGCCGAAGAGCTCACAAGCAGAGCTCCAACTTCTGCTACTACTTTTGACTATAAAGAGACATTCGACCCCTTTTATCTCCAAGAAAACATCCTAGCACCAGCTTAGGGGGCATCCTTCGGAGACATTCATCGGTGAGCCTTTCTCTTGATTCTCTTTTTAGGATGGTTTTTTCATTTCCGACATGCAATTTGAACTTGGATTCATCGGAAAAGATGACGTTATTCCACATTTTTTAAGTCCAAGAAACGATCTCCCGTGTATAAAATTTTGCCTGACTCGTAGTAGACCATCTGGCTTCTGTACTGGTTTAAGTGAACGCAGTTCAGTTTTTACCAGTCTCCCACTCACTAAGTATGCCGGAATTATTTTTCCTGTTGCTCACATAAGATCGTTTCTAATGCATAGCAGGCATAACCGGCTTCGCCTCTTCCAAAAAGCTATCAAGCATTCTCTCATGGCATTTGTAGTCTATTTCAGATATTTATGGATCACAATATTGTTCAAAACGAGCAAAAAAAGAAAATAATTCCATAAAACTAACGTCCACATGCACACACTCATCCACTGGTGAGCTATTGATTGCAATGACATGCGATTGCCTGTGATTTTTTTTTTTTTTTTTAAACTTGAACTTGCGCTTTGTTCTAGGAACCATAGATTAGTAATTAATAACCCAAGCTTTTCACCAATTGTCGCATTAAACAGAAAATTGTATCGTCAACCTACTTAGTGATGAAGAAGTTCGAAACAACAATCTTCACCGACGGCTCAAAAACTGCGGTGCAGAAATTTTCTCTGAATTACTGCAAACATCCTTCCGGACCCGTCCTTGTATTTTTTATCAAAGGCCAACTATGGATGGAGTAGATTTGCGTAACTGTGTCATATCCAGGAAGATGTGATCCAATTATAACTGGGCCAGGACACAAGAACTCCAAAGTAGAACTCGTATAAACATTGCCGGAGTTGTTTTGACGAGCACAAGTCGCTGACCAGTAGAGATGTATGCAGCCAGACTGGAAAACCCAGTGTGTGTTACACTGCTTCCACGTCTCACAATCGACGGATAAATATTTTTGTGTTATATCTCGATTTCGCCCTAACCGGGGTGGCGGCGTCATTGATCGCTTTCTATGCCTGCCTTTTACGCAAGTAGGTAGGTCTCTGCCGTTTAGGTCACAGTATTCCACTCATTCAATAGGACGAATTAGAAATTGAAACTCATGGATTTTCTCTTTCACAGATTTTTCGCGGTCGCTGACTGTATGCCAAATATATGAAAGCTGTTATGCACTAATGACAATGAACGGATGGCGAAAAGAAAAAACCTTGACAAGCACTAAGCCATATACGGACATATCGTACATATCATTGGTCCTTTCTCAACTTAAGTATACCACTCAGACATGACGTAATTACTTGCGGTGACATGCTACGAATACAAGTATATGCATGTTTCCATGTACCTAGATGTGGCTTTGTGTACGCTTCCATCATTTTATGACAGCAAAACATACATAAGCCAACAACGATTAAGGAATATCTGCCAGTGGATTTGTGTAAAGGCTTTTCAGGGCCAACGAGGATATAGTTGTTCAACTTTGCATATGGTGCTTGCATCAATTAGGCTTCGAGTTGTACATGACTTTGATTAGTTTATCCTGTCGTCAGTTGGCAATAAGGTAGGGGTACTACCTACCTGTGCTTGTAATTAATCCTTTAACTGGACGAATTATACCTATACTCGTATATGTATATGTACATTGATGGAAAAGGAGTAACTTTTCCTATGAAGGCAGTCCATTTGGGCTTACGTTATCCACTTGGTTTGTTAATACCTCTAATACTTAACTAGAAATTGAAAGGGATACTTTTTTCTGGGTAGAAGGAAAATAAACCTATTAAGGTAGGACCGTAAAATAAGTTATAATGAAAAGACGAACTTGTTTTGCTAAAACTATGTTAAAGCTCGTGTTTAAAGTGTCTGCAATAAAAAAGGAACCAATTCAACTTATTTTTCTTACTATTTGCGTTCCACTTCGGCGTGCTATTAGAAACAAATTAATTTGCGAAATAAATTCACCATACACCATGACTCCCTAGCACTAATGGTGGTGGTGATGGTGGTAGGTACTAGAGCTTTAAGCAATAAATTTATCCATTGTCAGCACTTTGTCTGCGCGTGTCCCCCTCCCTGCTATCTGTTCTTTCTCATTGGTCCTTGTTTTCCTCCATTTAACTATTTAAAAGCATTAATTAGCATTTGGATCAAATCCAAATGACAGTTCTGAGTTTACAAAACGGCAGCTAAATTGTTCCTCGTTTTGCACGAGTTGACATTCATTTGCGTTGTTCACATCCGGCCAGAGCGTCCTTAGTCCTTATAGCCCTCCACAAAGACCGATGGTTGCTTCAAAACATACACCTGCGCCATAAATATCAGTAGTGGATGGGTGGAAAAGAATTCATGACAAAAAAAAATATAAGCGATTGATAACCGATGCCCTGTTACCATGGCATATAATTGCCAACTGTGATTAAATCGTAGCTGCCATTCGAGTTTGGTTTCGTCCTTCAGGCACACATTTATGTATACCTCCTGTGCAGCGTATTGAAGTTCTAGTTTTATGGAAATGATGATTGAATTGGAAAACGAGTAAGGACATTGGTGATAGCGGAAGGGAGTGAGAGACCGTTTTGATGTCTAATCGGAGAAGTGATGCAATTTCACGAAGGAATAGGTAGCTACAAGTTATAGTCGAATGATTTGTCGGGGGAAATATCTTTACAGAGATATTTTTGTTGAGTTTAGTTCACTTCATTGCTGGAAGTGTTTGAAGGAAACTACTATTGAACGATTTTTTCTCTTTAGAAATTTTGTCAGATGGTTGATTGGTTTGAAGTGGCCCTGGATGAGGTAGACTCAGAGCAAAAGTTGTGTTGCCACTGAGTAAGGACGGGCTGATCACACCGCCTACCCTTGGAACCAATTACTTTCATAATAAAATTTAAATTTTAGCCGTGCAAACGTTGTTGAGATCGTTAAGATTATTGAAAATGTATTCACCTTGTGTAGCCTTTCTTATATTGGCGAGTGCGGGGAATGTACACAAGAGGTGTGTTTCTATTTTGTTCCTCCTTATCTCTGTAGCTCCTGCAGTAATCATTGTAGGGGAATTATTCTTTTGTTAGGTCAGGAAACGCTTAATGTAATTTCCTCGTCATCCGGAAAAAGTCAAGTAAACGCTTCAGTGATGAGAAGCTTATGGTATCAACACTCACCATATCAGCGCCAAAAATCTGCCACCTGATACGAGCAAAAACAAACAATCACAGAGAAAGTGTTACGCAGTGTCGTCGTTCTCTTTACAGGCGTCATAAACTGTTGTATCACTTAAGCCTAACACACTAAGGTAGTCTGCCCTCATCCTGGAGAACCGTGCCACACAATTAAGTTCATAAAACAATCGTCAATGGATGCCCTGACCGAGGACGCATGAAGACCCAACGCAGATTCGGGTCCTGAGAAAATCTCCTCTGAGCCTTGTCTTGCAATCTCATCGGGGATCTCATTCCCCATGCATTGTAGGGGTTAACCAGCCTTTGAACATGATACCCATCACACATTGCCCTGTTATAACGTTCGTTAATTTTGAGAGGGTTCCTCTCTTGTGTTTCAGAAGTCTGTTAGACCTCTTTTTTATTCTAGTACTGGCCACAATTTTTGGCGGTATTACACTGGCCTAGATACATGCATTTAAGATTCGCCTTGTCTAACGTATTGGAGTGGATAAGGTGCTTTCAAAAGATATTGGCGCCTCAATGTCGTTTATGCCTATGCTGTTCGTACCGGAAGAACCTTGTCAGGCTAGTTTATCACCTTCGCAATGTCGCAGTGGCCTGGTACCCAGCAGAGTATGTGGTTGTACTGTTCAGCTTTTCATCTTTCACTGCCTTAGATCTTGTAGTGCTGAATTTGATGGCTGCCTAACTGTCGATATAAATAATAATATCACTCTGTGATACACTATTAACCACCAACCAGTTAACGGCTTAGCGAACAGCGGTGACCACGGCTTGGAAAACATTACCATGTCTCGAAAGGATAAAAGAGAGGTGAATGTTCAGGTCCTCCGAGAAGTCACCAGCACCAACTCCGTCCTTGGTTTTGGACCCATCCATGAAAATTGACCACTTTGATCTGTCCACTGTTAAGTGTGTGTAGCCCAAGTTAAGATTTAATTTAGTGGGCAGGTAGTCGCAACTGTAGGAAGACCACGGTACATCAATAAAATACTGGCATGGCCAGTATGTTCTTCTCTCCATTGACAGTTGTTTGACGACTATGTTGATTGGGATAAGGCGCAGCATGGTTTGAAGCGCCGATATTGAAGAAGTTCTGAGGGCAACGGTAATAATGAGACATGCTACTTATTGAGTTTTTTTTTGATAAATTTAGATTAGAATTCATCTCCACACTAGTATACTATCGAATTGGTCTGACTACCGAAGTGCACAACTAGTGCATTATATTTGACTGTAACTCTCATGTAGAGTCTACCGCCGTTTTGCATGAGTATAAGGCTACCTTGGGTTTACTGGCACGTTCAGCCAGTTGAGCTTACAATCAATTTTTAGACCCAAATAATTAACGCTATTGGAGAGTCTCTGTGTTTAGGAGGTGTGAAGCAGATAATTTTATGTTTCATAGTACTCGTAAATAGTACTAGCTCGGTATTGGTCGGGTTAACACTGAGACCACAGCTATTTATCTAATTGACCAATTTCTTTAAAATAAATAGCAGAATGTCGGCAAGTATCTACGGGTACTTGCTTAATACTCAGTTAGTGACATCGTCTGCGTCAGACACAACCGTGCAACTATTACTAGGAGAAGTTGCATTGGAAAGATAGCGTCTGATCCTGGAGACCTGAATGGTTCAAATCTGTTTACCGTCCACTTTTTTCCTCACTTATGAGATCGGAAGATATCAGTGGTCGTTATCTTCCGGAATAGGCGTACAGGCGGGGAAGTGAGTGTCCATTAGCAGATTTAGCGATGCTTTTTCAGATTCTGCCCAAAATCGGTTGGGATTCATTAAAACACTTGGTATGGTAGTCTGCAGGGTTGTGATGTGCTATCAATACTCTGACGGAAGCAGCGCCAAAATTTACGTCGAGCTTTTCTGACCACTTTCTTAAATATCATTAGACTCTCCTTGTGGATCTCCCAGCCCAGAGGTAGCGTCATTGATTTGGCACTGTTAAAGTTCTTTCTGCTTTTGCAGCTAAAGTGGAATGGAACTAAAACGTAACGACACGGTTTTTTGTTAGATCCGTTAATAATATCCTGTCTCGTTCTGTAAATGAATCAAACTGCTACAGATGAGGTATGTATTAATGTAGTATGTGATCGTGACTCATTTTCAACTATTTAACTATCTAAATCTTGTCTTATCTGTCAATTTTAAACAAAATCTTTTAAATCATATCCAAAAACTAACCAGTTTTCAAAAATTCGGTATTAAGTAAAGTACGCGCGAAAATCTATTTTCTTTTAATCGGCCATTAGAGCCCTTAATTTTGGAGTTAGAAATGTAACATCACAGATTCCTGATATGAATTTTCAAGTAAGTCCATTATGCATCAGAAATAAAGAATAAAATTGAGACATACCAAAAAGGTTTTTTTTTTGCACCAAATTGTGTGTAATCTTCATAGATACCAGCAGAATATTTCTGCTGCGTGAATATATATAGATCTGGCATCTCCTGCAAGTAGAAGTCTTTTATTCTATTTTGGGCCTCCGATATTACTCGTTAGCCTTGAAAGTGCACTAATAGCTTTTGAAAATTTGTTGTATGCATACTCAAGGTGGTGTTTGAAACTTAAACGAGCGTCAATAATCACTCCGAAGTTCTTAATAAGCAGTGCCGTCCGACTCTAAACGATATCGTTCCGCAAACTTTTCTACTTGTAACAAGCACCGCCTTGGTTTTATGGTCAGCAAGCTGTAAACCATCGTTAGCTAGCCAATGGCGTACCGTTGTGATTGTCTCGTTGCAGTGGAGTTAAACTTCTTCTAGAGTTTTTGCTACAACCACCACCGCGATGTCGTCCGCAAATCCGATGATTGACGCTTCTCTTGGAATCGATAGGCGTAGGATTTCATCATACATAGCGTTCCACAGCCCAAGGACCGAACTTTGTGGGACCCCTCCAGTTACTTTGTATGTCTTAATTCTCTCGTCAGAATCGTAGAGGAGGACCCTGTTTGCAAAATAACTCATTATTATTTTGCAGGGATAATCCGGTATTTGTATCAGATAAAGACAGCTTATAATGCATTCCCAATTCGCTGAGTTAAACGCGTTTTTCATGTCCGAGGTTATAATGGCGCAGTATTTTTTGGTGCCGCCTTTCCAACGCCTGCCTTCTGTAGCGGTTCGGGCTCTCGTTATTACCGGATTGATGTTCCGAGAAACCTCCTGCTGTTGCAGCTTCTGGTAAAAGCCTATTTGTGTCGAGCAAAGAAAGAGGACGATAGGACGAAGGTTCGATTAGACTCCCCTTTCCTTTCGGCAGTAGGGCTAGTAGTTGGCGCTTCCAAGGCTCAGGGAAAACGCTTTCGTAAAGACGCGTGTTAAACATTTCAGCAAATAAATCGGGTCAAGTTTTAATAGCGAATTTTAGGGCTATATTTGGAATACCATCCAGTCCCGAAGCCTTTTCATCGCTGACCTTCTTACATGCCTCGAATAATTCTTCACGTTATATCACAGGTATGGATGCACTTCGTAAACGTTTTGACCTCCTAACTCCCTGCTTTCCTAGCGAGAAAATAGGGTGTCAACTATTTGTCTAAGCAGTACCGGACACGTTGGCGATTACAAACGGGGTCTCTTTAGCCTCATTGATACAGTTTTGTAAGGGATATGCCTTACTGGTGGGTTGCAGTTGCTGTTCATCTGCATACCGAGTCCGAGATCGCTGGTAAATTCTTCGCGCTCGGTGACACACCGCTCTGAGTTCCGCTATTTCTGGGGTCCACCAATATAGTGGAGGTCGATGTTTTCCTGTTCCCAGCCTGCACATTAATGTATTACTAATAGCCGTGATGCTTGCGATACGAATTCCTCTGCCGTTCTGGCTTCAATTTTCGCCACACTACCAACGAAGCTTAGAAGATCTTCATCTAAAGTATTTACGTTTGAACCCTTGAGTGCTGTCCGGCTTGTGCGGATTTTTTTTAAAAATTTCGCTTTTCCAAAATTCTGTATACCAAAATTCTGTAAATAATAATGATCTATATGTCACCACTTGCTGGGCCTTCAATTTTGCGATAACCCGAAGCAGAACAAGTGTAATAAATACTAATATTAATTTTGTGTTTTTTAAAGCTATTTGCGGTTATGGATAAGCCTTATTTTCAGGATCTCATCAGACTACGTCAACTTCGGTGACAAGTAGCTACAGCTACTAACAAGAGTATTACTGATAAAATCTCTTAAGAGTCGCGGAAGTATTCTTTAAATAGAAAGATATCATTGCGTTTGAATTATAAATTTTACAACTCCACGCCCACTTTTTTTAGATATAGGTTAGCAGATGAGGAATAGAGTGTCATATGATCCGCTCCAACCTGATTGTAATTTTCCTGTACGTTTCATATTACAAGAACGGTTTTGCTTTTATTATTTACACAATTTTGGACGCCGGTCCACAGCGCGCACCAAACTGTCACCCGTGGTGGATGCAATGGCCTCTTAACAACCACATTTGGATTTTTGTAGAAAGATAAAACAATTTTAATGCAAGGCAAGGCAAGAATTAACTACCCGTCACTGTGGATGGCAAATAGATTTGACAGATGCCATATGACAGGGATGTGAAATCCCAGCCCCGAGATGAATAACCGTTTATTTATACAAAAACCTCTACACCCTTTTTTTTTTGTTTTTCAACCTTTTCACTGAACTATACCTATATATTCAAAAGTTGTGAGGCTGTGACATACAGACGGACAGAAGAACAGACATCATAACCGTTACAATCACTTTTTTTTTTTTTTGTAAGTACCGGAACCCTGAAAAGGTAATTTTAGTTGTATGAAAACAATGCAGAACTACAAGCTGAATTTTTAAATGCTGAATTTTAGATTTGCAGTGTTTTAAAATATATGTATCATAGTATTTTGTTCATACAATTTTTTTTCAGAGTTTTCAGCGTTATGTTTAAACAAAATATTGGAGTGCAGGCGAAACGGCAATAAATTTAGCTGTATTTTCTAAACCGCTAATACGATTGTTAAACATAAACAAATCTTGAGTCCTAATTCATTAAAATTCCCTACAAAAATTTATCTATAACGAAAGAGGCGAGGCCACCAAAAATGTTCATTTTGATGTACAAAATACCGCAACAAGATACCACTACATCTTGTCATTCCCATATCAGGGTTCATCACATACATAAATTCATTTGACGATCAAACAACTTTATGACACACACAATGTGGTGCGCTCAGCTCAATTATCCTTGCACAGAAAACATCCCGAATGCATTTAACATGACCAGCCCCTTAGTGCCGAGACGAAACTCATAAGTCCAAGTCCATTAGATGACGCATCATCACTTCATCAAATATAAACCACAATGTGCGCCTCAATTACTTCTAATGACACCATGTCGGCCGAGCTGTCATCAGCACTATGACAGCTGAAATTGTGTCAAAATGGCGAACATCCTGCCAAAGTGCCAGCAATAAAATTTAATTGTGGTCCATCGCAGTGTATGGATCAACAACCCCCGCCATCCCATGATGACCACTACCAACAACATGACCACTCATGGTGGAACAATCGGAAAGTGCATTAAATATTATGTGAGTGTACCGGATTCATTTAAAGACCAATATGGGACTTTCAGCGTCACTATTTAAAAAGGTCTGTCGTCGTCGTTGTCGACCGCCACAGTTACTGTGTGCAGCATATTCGCCAGTCATTTCGCAGTCATTCGTGGGCCACTTAAGTGTTTTGTCGCATTGTCGTCCTTCAGAGTCCTCTCCTCAGTGCGCGTATTACTTCGCAGAAAGCTAAATGTTTGTGTTTATTGCGCGCACTAACGTTAAGCACGGTATCTTTGTGTCTTGTACCTACTGTAACGTAGGACCGTTAAGTGGGCAATACAAAATAGCTCGTTTGGTACATCCGTCCGCCGCATTTTTTTGTCGCATCATTGTTAGCATCGTCGTTGTAATCCACATTTGCAGGTCGTAAATTAAATCCCAAGGCAATAGGGTCGTAAAAAAAAACCCTCAAACTCAACGTGCCCCCATCAACCGTTGGGGTAATAAACATCACATATCCACACATACAGGAACAATGATCCCTTGTCTATGCGAAGCAATTAGACCATTTACGGGTCGTTCGTTAAGGGTGAATTATGTCATGACAAAATATTATTCCACCGTGAGATTGGTGAGCAATCGTTCCAACTCCTTAATCCATTAAACAGTGGCGTCAAACGGGTGTGGCAGGGGACATATGTAAATACTTGGTCTTATTGATGATTCTTTTAACTTCCTCATCTAGGAGGTACGAGTAGTTACATAATTGTTTTTATGTAAATGTAGATCCTTATTTTCATCCGTACATCAGCAACTGCCTTACAACCGACGTTTCTACGACGACCCATATGGAATGTTAAAACCCTTAAAGGACACGTGTAGGGGAATAATTAGTGGTCTCCGTAGGTTGGATCAAAGCAGACGATACTGCTAACCTAGAACTACTGTCGCATGGGTTGAGCGGATAAAAAACTGCAACATCTATTACGCTGACTTTAAGAGACAATTCATTAACATCAGTTCTATGTTCCCTATCTTTGAACTCCTCGATAGCACTTATGACTTCCTAGCGGCTAAAATTGACTCGAATCACTGCCTTGTTACTGCTAACTAACCGAGACATTGGAGGCCTAAAAAGCGGACGTAACCTTTATAGTAAAAGAGCGGTGGTGTTGGCCGATCAAAAGATGTGTGAAAACTGCTATGTCTACTGTGGCAACTACTACCGAGAGCAGAAGCCACGTCTATTTGGATGCGGATTTGCCATTGGAAGCAAGCTTATTTAAAAATTTTCAGCTTCAGACATCAAGACTAAATTCGCCAAGATTAGCATAATATGCACCCCAATGGAAAGGAAGGACGACTTCACCAAAAAACGCTTCTAAGAGTTCCTGGAAAGGACTATGGGCAGTATCCTAAGTAAGACGGAAAGCACCTTTAGTAGTATCATCGAAATGCAAAGCCTACACGACAGCACATTCACAAACGGATACAGGCTGATCGACTTCGTGACGGGATGAAACATCGTCGTAGCAAGTACGGCACAAGGCGATCCTCTGATCAAAATACGTAAAATATGTGCGTAAAAATTGAGCACATTACAATCCACGATGCCCGTGTCCAATATTTTAGACTTCCGCACTTTCCGAGGAGCTAACATCGACTCGGACCACTGCTTTGTTACAACCAAGGTGCTAGGATTCAGCAGGGGATAACAGGGAAAAAATAATACCGGCGAGCGCGGTATACAAGAGGTATATCTTGCGACGCTGCATGCAAGGACGAGACACCTATGCTCAGAGGAGGACAGAAGAGTTCAATCTTATCCGAAGAAAGAAGGGAGAATTTGAGTGTCGAGTCGATTCTGAGATGCAACTTCTGGAAGAGATAAACAAGGTATCATAGTAGTAGAATCGCAGTGGGTGCTGAGAGTTTAGAAGAACTTCTTTTGAAGATAACGACCAATATTTCGCTGTTAAAAGAATCAAAGAATAAGCGCCATCCAAAGTAAATAAATAAGTGATGTTGTGGAAGTAGTACCTACGAGTATACCTACAATTTTAAAAATACCTTATTAGGTACCCACATTTAACGAAACTATTACTAAATCGAATAACAAATCACCAAAATATCACACGTAATAAATTTTGAGTTTTTTTGTGTATAGCCCATAAATTTTAAGCGAAATTTAAGTCGCTACTTTAGAAATCTATATCACAAGGGTAGCAGTCAGACAACAACTTCCATGATCTAAGTTGCAGTTGCCACACTTTATATTAACTCATTTGAGAGTTGTATCTGCTTTACAACAGCAATCTAGGTCCTTCACTAATTGTTCGACTGCAAATAGGCTGTTAAGAGTGTTAATATCCCACGTGGGCTCGACTCTTAAAAAATAAAATCACCTTTATTCCACATTTGTAGTTTCACTTTCGCAAAGGGAAGCCCAAAAAAATATATTATATCGGCCTTTATTTGATCTCAGCACACCCTCTTTCTGAGGGCTTGTCTACGTCCGTAGACACATTTAGGTTAGCTGACAGTTACATTATGTAAAGACCCTTTCCAATTTGACCCAGTTATGTCCTCACGGGTCCGGTTGTTCAGCTACACATATCACATATGTAGTAAGACTGAGTAACATAACCAAGATTGCAGCTCCATTTACAGCACCTTTCCATATCCAGATCCCTTAACTTATAATTGGCACCACTGTGCACCATATGCAGAATAACTCTTAAGATCCGTCAGCCAAGGAAATTTCTAAACCCAACTCTGGCGGTAAACGTAACTGCATGCTCATTTGATATGACACTTTGCCAGGCCGTTAACTCCCTCCAAAAGAGAAAAGCTTCCTACCTAACAGCCTCATAGCACAGCTACTTAAGACAGACAGGTCGTTGGAGCATAAGTTCCTTTTCCATTTATCCTATCGAACATATCATAGAAGGGTGAGCAATTTACATGGCCTTAATCGTATGACCTTCGAAAACTTTTCCCGAAACTTGCTTCGCCATATCGACGTAGAGACACACAATAAGCATCCGAAGGAAGCCCAAAACACTTCCTCCCCACATCCGGTTTAACTTTTTGGCCAAAGGTTGATGTATATCTCTATGGCTGTATGCTGTTGAAATTAACTGCTCTCGCAACCCATAGAAATGTGTCCTTTCGGAGCGATTTCTTTTGGCCATGCTTAACAGGGCGACAGGAAAAAGTTTATCGCTCCGCAAAAGGTATGCGCCGCCATCGCATTCATACCTGCGATATCTGCCCGAATGTATCGCCGACGAAACGAAATTAATGGTCGCTCGTACAATAAATCATGTTCAGTTCAACGGATACGAATAAGGATACAACATTTTTGGGAAAACAGAGAGCGGTCCTGTTTGTGGTATTGCTGATGAATGGGGTAACCCCTTCCTGTTATTTGACTTTTTCCCCGTTTTATAATTGTGTCAAAACGTAAACAGCGAAAGTGGTATGTTCGTTTCTTTGGCGAGGATTTGCTCCGTGGGGATTGTAGGGATTGAACCGGAAGCGGTAAGAAGATCTACTTCTCCAGAGATGCTGGTTGGTGTGGTGGGACATTTTATTACTTTCGAAAAGTGAAACGGGAATTAATTGCTTTGTAATGGGAATTTATTGTTGAGGGGGAATTTGTGCAAAGATTGCAAAATAATTTATTTCTTCGCGGGGCGCTCCACGATGTAGTGGGGTAATTTTGCTAATATATTTTGACTTTGAAAGTTTTTCGACATTTTCTGTTTTTATTCAAGAAAAGAGGAGGAAAGACGTTGAGAAATAAATTATTGCAGTACGCGACAAGCAAATTACCTTGTCAGCGGGAAATTTTTTATGGATTTTCTAAGACGAATAAGAGTGTATTTTGTTTGCTTTTAAGAAGGTTAAAATCTTTTTTTTACAGGTGGTAATGTTTATACCAAGTTTAAAAAATTTAATCAACAAGCATGCACGCTTTCTTAATAAGTCCGGAGATTCGTCAAGGTAATAATGGAGTTTAAATCTATTTTATGGAGTTTTGTGTTTATGTATTTAGACCTTTCTTGCCAAGTCATAAGGTTCTCAGTCTTGTCTGATGGTAAAAAAAAAATAAAATATTTTTTTGCTATTTTATGACCGTACTTTGAGTTTAGAGCAATGTGAAGGAGAATCTGCCGAGAACAAAAAATTACATAGTCACCATAGTGCCTATAGTCCGCTACGGGAGGGAAAATGTATAAAGTAATGAAAACATATCGAATTTCTGACCGTTGAAGATAATATAAGGGCATTGAATTTTCTCATGATATCTCTGTTGCATTAGAGCCAAGTAACTAATATATGCTCTAGCCTACTATTAGGCAGACTACCGTCCAAAAAAGGCGATGGAATGGCCTATGATGACATACAATTAAGAATTTTATTAATTAATAAAACAATTATGTAAAAAGTCTCTGCGTTCGGATTATTAGACGCTAGTCAATGCACATTCTTCCAACTTTCCGAACATCAAGACCACCACCATTTTAGTGTTATCGAAAAGAAGAAGAAATCTAAGAAATGATTCTTTTCCAATAATACCAGTATTTTAGATGGAGTTATACATAATCCTGCCACTTTTCTTTTTCCTGGGTAGGTGAAAATTTTCATAGACACTATGAGGACCGACAGCACGTACTCATAGTAGTGTGAGATTTTTACTCACTAAAACCACCTTCTTCACCTTATCAAGTAGTTTAAGTTTCAAAAACTATTCGCATTAGGCATGTAGGTTTCTAGTAAAAGCACCTGCTAATACCGTCATTACATGTGGCTAATCCACATTGCGCTAAATCAAATGGTTTCGTTCTTTGTAGTCAGCGCACAAGGTTTGTCACGTCCAGAATTTGAAGTATGGCATTGTTGCAATGATCACGAAGACGAATACCAAGTTTGCGAGCAAAGTTAGCCTATGACGGTAGATATTTCTAAGTCTTTGTGGATATCATTGCTCCTAGCACTTTGTATTGGATTGGACCATTGTTAATTGGCGAAGTTAATAACGAATTGTTAAGGCTTAGCAATAGCGAACCACCAACTCTTCTAAGCTTTTCTGGTGGATTAAAAGCAACTGATAGTTCAACAGACAGACAATTACTTTACAACATTAGACAACCAATGCACATGTTCAGGCAACTGAATAACAAAAAGTCTATGGTTTAGATAACATTCCTAACATCATTCTATATACCACACAAAATCATACTACAGTATTGTGTTATATTTAATAATCTATTAAACAGCTACAACTTCCCGAGTTATTCGAAAACATCGAAGGTTTTTTTAATAATAAAAAAGAAGAAGGATCCTTCTGATACCTCGAACTATAGGTCAATCAGTTTCCTGCCCAATATCGGGAGAGTTTTTAAAGTAGTCATTATTAAGTCAATTTTGTTCGTGTCCGAAAGAAGGACATTATACCGCGGAATCAATTTTTGTTCAAAAGATTTCAGACATTAATTAATGTAAATGCCAAACGGTGTACAGTTACCTTTCTAGTGGATATCGAAAAAGTCTTCAACACTGTATGGATCGACGGGCTATTATATAAAATTCTTAGATATGAATTTTCATATCATCTAGAGTACGAGAAGAAATTCAAGACAAAACATGACGACCAAAGTTTATAATGTCATCAATGGTATTCCACAAGGCACAGTAACAGCACCGCTCCTCTCTAACATCTATGTTTCTGCAATGCTGATGGGATTGGGTAATTCTCTAGCATTTGCTGACGACACATTCTGTATGCAAGTGGCTCGAACATACAGGTGAAAATCCAATGTGAGCTTCAAAACATTCTTAACAAGCCCATAGTTCTGAAGAGGTGTTCTTCCACGCTGACAAAACTTCTGAATAAGTTCTGTCTATTCTACTCTTCAGGGATCTTTCCGAGTAGATAGAAAACAGCATTTGTCCAACCCGTCCTTAAAAAAGGTCAACCTTCCTCCCTGTCTAATTACCGACCCATTGCACTTGCATCCATTCATTTCAAGATCATGGACACGCTGATAAATTGTCAGCTTATGAAATATTTCGATTCATGAAAACTCCTCAATGATCGGCAATAAGGTTTTCGTAGCAACAGGTCCACTGGTGATTTGATGACATATTTCAACGAGAAGTGGAACTAATCTCTTCATCACTTCGGAGAAACTAAGATGGTTGCGCTTGATATTTCAAAGACATTTGACAGAGTATGGTATCAGGTTCTTTTATCAAAAATGGGTGCATATGGCATCGATGAGTCTCTTCTTCAGTGGATTATAATTCCAGCAATTCACCATATAAATGCTGGTGTTCCCCAAGGTTCTGTTTTGTCTCCGACTCTCTTTCTTATTTTTATAAATGATCTCTTGTCTACAATTTCTAATCCAATACATTCCCTAGCTGATGACAGTACCCTTTGATTTTCATATTCGTTTCCTCACGTCCTTACTCTTTAGCCGTAGAAGAGGAACGGAAACGTTTGTTAAACACATTAAATTCTGACCTCTAGAGCAAGATCAAATGGGGTTCAACCAACAGAGTGGAATTTAATGCGTTTAAAATACAATGCTGTCTTTTGTTTCTCAAGCGAAACCAAAACACTCAACCATTATCCATGAATGGTAGTAGCATCGCTGAAACCGAAATACTTGCCATTCTCGGTATGTGTATTAATAATCATCTTCAATGGAACGATCGATCACATATTCGACGCCAAAAATGCTGCAAAATGTCTAGGATTTCTTAAACGGTCTGCGTCTGATCTGGCCACATCTGGAATATAACTTCCACATCTGGTCTGACGCACCCAAGACCATTCTGCACATTATAGGCAGGGTACAGAAATGGGCGTTAAAACTTATAGGTGGCAAGGACATTGCGAACTCCATAAATTCACTCAAGCATCGTAGAAATGCCTCTCCCTATTTTATCGACTTTTTTATAAAAAAAAAATGCTCCAGCGAAATAGCCAGTTGTATTCCTCACCTTTAGAATTTCATCCGCAATACGCGTCATGCTTCGAATGCACATTGGTTTACCCTTAAGCCCAACTGCGGTCATACTGTCAAATATAGGGGCTCGTTTATAAGCCGAACGACTCGAATGTGATGGGGAAATACCGGGCTCTGTATTTCCCCATCACTACAACCTTCAAACATATAAAGCCAACGTGCACAGTCAAAGACTGTTGTGAAGTATCTAGGTGTTCATTTGGACAAGTTTTTGTACTATAATGAGCACATAAATACGCAGTTGCAAAAGGTAAGAGCAGCATTTATGTCTTTCAAAAGTCTTTTCTACTCCAACTATCTGAGATCCAATGTGAAGGTCATATGTTACCGCCAGAGGCATTCTTGCATCTGGATGCACATGGTTATCTATCAGACTCGACGAGCGTGTCTATTATATTCTATCTTGCTAGAAGGGCGACATATAAACGTATCCGCTATGAGATGGAAATACTGAAAAGAGATATAGCAAACATCGGCATGTTGAATCAGCAAAAATTCTAGTGGTTCGACTGGATGGAGACTAACGTTTAGGTTAAGCATAAGTAGAGTCGATGAAGCGGTTAAATAAATGATACCATTACCATTCACTGGGCCTTGGTAGTGACTCGGAAGGACATGTCACGGTCCAGCCCTAGCCCTAAGTTAGGTTAGGTTAAGTTAGTTTTATTTGTTTTATTACCTCTGAAGTTTAAGATAATTAACTTCACCCTCAATTTGAATACTACACTAATATGATATACGGCGTTGTTATCGTTAAAGTAGTTTCTCTCTTTCAAGCTACGATTCAAGGTCCTGTAGATGCGTCGACTTTCAGATTGAGTGACACTTTCCATAAACCTAGCATGCATCCATTCATCGAGCTTCCGCAAAATAGCTTCCAACGCTAACAATGTTTGTCTTCCCACTTTAGCGACAGTACGACATTGCATTGGTCGCTGAGCTGCTCTCATTTTTGAAATAGTCAAACATTCCTATTCAACAGAATAGAAGTTGCTTATACAAAACCAGTTTGTTATATCTATATATGTATGATTAATTTAGTCCAAGTAGACAATATATTTGTCTGAAACTATTTTGGAGCTCATCGTCTTTCTTTATAGCGTGCTAGATATTTTTTCTCGTTTGCATACAGTATTTATAATATAACGAGTTCATAAAAATGGGAATGTTGTTCATTTTTCTATAAATAAATTTAACATACGTTGATTTGATCGCTTTGAGAATAATGCTCCAAATCTTTATCCATTCGTAAATGTTATCCAAAGAACTTTCCACTGTCAGTATAGCTGTATCGTCCGCGAACGTGTCTACAACGGTGCCTTCTTTTGAGGTATGTCTCGAATATAGAGTAAGAACAAGACCGGACCAAGAACACTTCCTTGTGGTACTTCGGCAGCGATTTTCTTAAATTCTGAATATTAGTGAGGGACGTCAAGAAAGCGCTAGAACATACCTTTTTCTCTTCTGGGGCTTTTTCAATTTCTTAAATGTTCGCTTGTAGGCGCTTCAATAGGATTTTTTCAAATACGTTTGATATTATTGGCAGGAGCGATATTGGTCTGTTCGTTTTTTTATTGTTTGGAGATTTTCCCGAATTTTGGAACCATTATAACTTCGGCGACTTTCCTTTGTCTTGGAACGTGTAATAGTCTTAGAGACGCATTTATAAGATAATATAATTTAATTAGGGCTTTCTTTGGCAATTTCTTGAGGATCTGTCCTGTTTTAAATCATATCTAGGGTCCTTGTTGTTTTTCAGTTTTTTTGTTGCTTGACAAAGTTCGGCCAACGACACACTCTTATTTTAGAGTTGTCAGGTGTCGTAATCGTACCACCAAAATCAATACCTGTCCATCAAATGGCTTAAAATTTTCTTCTAGGTACTCGGCAAATAAAACGCTTTCTCTCTGTCTGCTTTTACCCATTCGCCATTGTTTTTTTTCTTATATGTTATATAATGCTGACATTAAGAACGAAGCTTTTCACATTAAAATCAAAATTTCCACAAAACAAATATTTTCTTGCAAAATAAGAGCTATCAACTTTTTTTTACCACCATCGACAGGTATAACATATCAGCCAGAATTGTGTACACTTGCTCGGAGCAGAAATGTTCACTAATTCTACACTTCAAATCTAATCCAAATGAATTTGTAAAAGAAGTTCGTCCAAATCTTTTTTATATGCTAAAAGTTTTCTCATACCACCTACTACACCCATCGACTGAAGGTATTACCAGACCCTTCAGCCATATACCTATACATATTACAGTGGATGATCAAATTATATAACTCAATTTTTCGGAACAGTTTGTAACTTTTATTTGTTTCTTATATTAGAATGACTTATTTAAATAAGTAGGCTTTATAAAAAACGTAACAGGAATAATGAAAAAAATAGTATTTTGTGACACCACCGTTTGCATTTATTATTATATACTTGGATTTTGTTTAGCATACTCTTAATGCATTTTAAGCAATTAATTAAAATTAAACTTCAATTCGGCGTTTGATTAACCGGCGCTTATTTGTTATCTTTTCGCTGCATACGAGTATCTCCTTTTTTATAAGTTTGCAGAGGTCTGGAGAGTTACCAGGCCATCCCAGAACCCCAATATTTTTGTCTTCCGAAAATGCAGGTACCATTTGCTCTGCGGCACGATGCAGAGCTATGTATAAATATATAATCTCCATTTGCATGGTTTTCATGTACTTGAGGCAAAATTCTAGTTTTTAAGACCTCAATGTATTGATCTTGGCGCATGGTTCCATTGAGGATATACAGACGCCCAGTTCCTTGTCCGCTTATGATTGACCAGACCATTATACTCGCAGGATGTTTTACTCTGATTTGTCACAAAAAATTTGGACTGTATATTCATCAGAGAAACACCTGGCATAAAAGCGTGTACCAGAAAAATTAATATCAATCAATCAAAAATTGGACACAAAAGATAAAAGGTACACTATTAGTTGTCTGAGTACTATCTTACATATTTTAAGCTAGTCTTCAGATGTCCAGTCTGTATTGCTTTAGATTTTAGACGTTTCTCCCTCAAAAGTGTTTTTTTGGCTGGCTGGTGACAAGTAAACACCAAATCCTTAAACCAAAGTCTAGCTGTCATGTCGAATATGTTGACCCCCGCACTTGAATTATATATGTAAAAGTCACGGTGGTCTGATATTTCAGTCTGCATAGTTCAGTCCACTGATGACATGCCCGCACTGCCATCAGCTGCTATCTTTCTTTGAAAGTATTGTTACGTATTACACAAGTAATCCGGGTGTAAATTCACCAATCAACAACTCACCGACTCAACAACCTACCAGTTCATCGACTTCCAACTTGACAGCTGAGAAAATGGGTTCGTTAAGAAGTGCCTGCTGTCAGGCGCGGCGATCATCGTGGTTTCAATTCCCCTAAAATTGTATTGCTTACTCTTATTCCAAAAAAAAATTTCATTAACCCCCTATATATTTGCAACATTGGTGTCAGAAATGGGATTTGGAATTAGAAAGAAACAATACAATGGACGAATTTAAGGATAAACTGGACTCCATACTTGCCACGATTACAATCTTAAACAAGACTGTGGTCAAACCGTCCAAAGAACTCGAATCACTACGTAATATATTATACAAAAACAGACTACTAAAGAACTGTGTATGGGGACTACGACATTTGCTGCGAGACTCATGCAGAGTTCAACACCTCAGAGTACACCGGGACAGGTGCATGATGAGTGCATGTTCCGCGCCTCCGAGTTCAGCAGAAGCTGACGCTGGTCATTTAAGTCCCATCCGCGTAGATTGTCAATTAATGCCAATTCAGCTAAAACCTCAACAATTTGACGGAACGACAAGGAGGCCTACAAAATCCAGTTTGACATTGTAGTCTCCACTAATGAGTGGCCTGATCACAAAAAAGTACGTGTTCTCGGTTCCATACTTAGAGGAGACGCTGTAGCTGTGCTTTCCAACCTTAGTGTGACGGATCAGGAACAATAGGCATCATTAGTCAAAATATTGGAGCTTCGATTTTTGGGTCAGGTAAAGCAGGTATCACATGCAAAAATGCGTGCGAGAGTACAGCGTCTGAAGGAGGAGTTGGTCGCTTTTGCTACGGACGTAGAACGACTAGTTCGCACAGTTTTTAAAGAGTGTCCGCGAGAAGCCCAAGATAAAATAGCCACAATGCAATTTATTGATGGCATTTCGGAAATGTATGTACAAGACATTTCTGAGCCTAAGACTCTGTCGGAAGCTTTAACAAAAGCTATAGGATTGGAGACTGCACGCCTGAGTACACTATCAAATCACATAATACGTGCAGCAGTATGACTATACTCGTATACATAGTACAGTATCGAGCAGGTCGTTTTCATTCAAATGCTGATGCCCTGTCAAGACGTTCTTGTTGGGAACAAGATTGGTGTCATTGTGACGGGAAAGAGTTTAAATTTAGGACAGAGCAGATGAATGTTATTACCTTTATTAATTTTGAGTTCAATCTTACAGATTTGATAGAGCATCGAAAAGCAGATGAAGTAACGAGTGTAGTCAGATCTTGGGAACTTGCCGGTGAGCGAATGGACTGGTCAGAGGTTCCAAGTGAACCGAGCGAACTCAAGGCGTTTTGGGCCCAGTTTGCCGCTTTCGGCCTAGTAGTCGATGGACTCTGTTAACGTTGGGTTCCACTTACTTCTCATCAGAACGAGCAATGGTTGCCGATCATTCTTGTTGCGATGAGAGAAAATGTGCTGAGGATGTTCCATGACTACATTTTTGGTGGCTATTTTGGCATTAAAGACCTACGATAAGCTTAGGAGACGCTGCTATTGGATTGGTGCTAGACGTGATGTAGCAGATTAATGCGCAGAATGTGACACGTGTGGTGCTAAAAAGGGCCCAAAGAGAAATGCAAAAGGACAGTTAAAGATCTATTTATCTGGTGAGGCATTTCAGCGTAGCAGTTGATATTTTGGGTCCTTTACCGACAACAGCAAATGGCAACAAATACATCCTAGTACTTATGGACTATTTCACCAAGTGGATTGAAGTGTTGCCGATTCCAAATCAAACCGCAGATACGGTGGCGCAGGCATTGGCGTCTCAGGTGTTTTTTTAAATCCGGAATTCGTCGTGAGCTGCACTCCGATCAGGGACGCAACTTCGAGTCCGAGGTATTTAAAAGCGTCATGGAAACATGACGTCATGGAAACATGTTCGGGAATTTGTTGTTTCGGACCATAACGCTTTGGTACATATTTCCAAGAGCTTGTAACCAAAAGCAGAACCAACAGGCATCTTGGGGCGCTGTCCTAACGTTATAGTCCCACCTTTCCTGGGAGAGGATTATATGAAATGTTACTTGGAGCTCCGACCACCTCTAAGAATTTTGATGATGCTGTAGAGAGTCCTACTGTCACACTTGGTTTTTCTTCCTTTGTAGAAAGTGTATTGATGTGATTACACTTCCCACGCCTCACATTACGATGCGCATCTTCTTTAAGCTTAGGTATCTGTACTGCTGGGCCGCTACAATCCGAACCTTGAGTGCAAAATGCTCATTGATCAGTCTCCAGATATCTGACGATAGCAATTTGCTGTAGCTTTTCTGCCTTCTGCTGACATATGTAGGTATGTGCGCCAATTATAAAATCATTTTTGACGGCTTTGTTGGCACACAGGAGTATCCCGAAGCCTATCGGTAGTATGAGCAAATTGGAGCGGTTGCTATTGACGGATGCAGTACGAAGGCGTATAAAAGCTAGCATAAGGTGGTGGATTGTGAAATGAATGGTTTTCGATAAAATAGACGAAAACTGTATTTTGGCCGACATTTTCCAAGACGGCGGCCTGAGCACAACTTTCAATTAAAAGGCTAGGTGGAACATATGTATATAAAAATTCCCTTGCTTGTGTTTTTTTTTTTTTTTTTCTGAACAAAAAACTGATCTATTAAACCATGCAGTTGAGACGTATTGACAGGAATCAATATATTGCGTGCTGCTCGCAAACTGAACAAATGTCCCCGTCAATGACCACAACTCAATTTGAGTTGAAAACAACAAAAACGCCCAAGCGTAATACTCGTACCTCACAAGGAATTCGACGAGTCAGTGATGTGATGATGATAATCGGTGACAAAGCACTAAACTCTTATTCGAATTCAACCGAGATAAGAGGAATGAACGAATAATTCCATCAACATCATCATCAAGTTCATATCAAATTAATCTATTTGCATATCCATCATGCTGGGTTCTTTGTCTCCGTTTATCTTTATCCCGCACTGCATCAGTAGCAGCAGTGTCCCAGTACGAATTATAACGAACGAACATGTAATGCCAACGCATCATTGAACAAGAATTTATGGCCTTCAATCCGTCATCATAATCCCTGAATCCACGAACACGAGGTTATAGAAATATCGATGTAGAGACATCCATTTCCACACCAATTACATTGGACATTTGCCTTTGCCCTCTGACGTTACTGCTCCAGTAACTTTTCAATTGAGGATTATGTTATCATGCAGACAACTACTGCTGAAGCTACCACCACCACCACCACCATCAGCCGCGTCAAGCACACGCAACAAAGTTCAATAGTACGCATTATGCGGATGTCCTTGGAACGGTGGATAGGAAAACGCCAGTGCACAGTGTGCTTCTAAAGTTATCAATCAAAGCCTAGGCGACAAGTAACTTTTTTTTGTATTCAACCAGGATTTGGCATATCCAACCAGGACAAAAAGGAAGAGGTTGAAAGGACACAAACAGCAAGCGACTTACTGAACTGAACTGAAGTAAATGGAATGAAGATAAGGGGCTTCATCAAAATTTATTAATTTGATGTCATGCTGCCAAAGGACAGCTCAAAAACTGGTGAGAGTACTAAAAATGATAAGTAAATAAGCAGCAACGCGCAAAAAAACAACTTAATAATAATGGATTACACTAGTCATGGGGAGGGGTGTGCTGCAGGCAGGACTTTTGCCATTGTTTTCGGCGACAACGAGGGCGAAAAACTTAACCAAATCGCCATTTACCAATGTCAAGTTTGACAGATTGAATCGGAATTTTTGGGATTTTTTTCCATTTCTGGAAGTGAAAGTGTCCTGTTTATGTGTTGAGAAAATAATTTTTTGGTATTTTGATGATAGGATGGCACATGACGGTTTGCGACCGATGATCTTTGGCGAACAAAAAGGGGAACAAACTGACGGCACTTGTAGGCAAAAAAAAAGAGGGAACTGACTGTGAAAGTAATAAGGCTGCTTAATGGACCCCGCTTAGTTGATTATGGAGAACATCTTGTTAATGTCATAATATGTGGCCGTCCATGATGATGTCGTTTTGTGCGTTTTGTTTGTGGCCTCTGGCTATGTCAGTGGTGTTGCCCATCTACTGGATTTATGAATAGACGTATCTGAGAACGTTTTTATGTTCACTACTTTTTTGGGTATTCCACAATGGTAACATTAAACAGGGCATACTTACAACACGATTAATTAAAACTGAGTCCTTCAACATTTACGAGAGCTTATGGCTGGAATTAATTAAATGTTAATCAAGAGAATTTCTTTAATGAGCACTTATTAAAGTACTTAAGAATAACGACTGGCAAACATTATTACAATAATCACAAGGCAAAGGTTCTGTATAATATTTGGTAGTCCAAGGAAGTTTCATTTAAATCGTTGTTGACCTTGAACTTAAAAGTAATAATAACAGAGGAATCAGTAACATATAGGTAATATGTCAAAAGACAAGTCATACGTTTATACTTTGTCATACACTCCACTTTTTTTGATTGAGCAAACTTAAAAATCGGATAAGTTTTGATAAAATTTTAAATTTAGTAAACAGAAAAGGGAAATAATTTTATTTTTGTATTTTTTCAAGAATTCATTTGGAAATTCATCTAGAAATACAATCATATAAACAATGTTATTCTTAATAAAAAATATATAGTCTTACAGAGCTAATTTTGCAAATCAAGGGCTCTTTGTCCTTGCAGTGTTTTTTGCGCCCATGTCCTTATCGAAGGAACATCGACCAGACGTTTTAGATTAATGGAGTCACAAATAACAAAATTTAATAGCTTCAAATTATTTTGAGCCTCGTGTAAGGTCTGCAGAGCGAATAGAAACCTGTATGGTGGTAAAATCTAAGAAAAAACACAAACACACCCAACTGTTATAACTAACGTGACCATATTTCTTTCAGCAGAATTAAGGGTTTTCCTGCGATATCGGAAAAGATACAGGTATTTTACAGGACATATTTATTTAATGCTAATATTATTAGCGATCAGCTAAATAAATAAACCAAGCAAACAAGAAATAAATCTTTTTCCAATCAGCAAAAAGTAATTCTTCGATCAGCAGAAAGAATCAATGCTTCAAGAAAAGGAGAACGAACGGAAGGAAACTGTGTTTTTTTTTTTTGGTAATCGATAAAATATGTACTGCTGATAAAATAATTTAGTTTTGATATATGCGATCTATGAACATATTTATTAATCTTCTTCTTTGTCTGCTCATAAAAAAAAGCTACATTCGGCTGATCACATTAATAATTTTTGCTGAGAAAACATCTTTGCAACACATTTCTTATTTTTCTTGCTAATCATTTATTTTTTTGGGATCATTTTGTTTTTAATTTACTGCAGATTTAACAATTATTTCTGATGATCAAAAGGCTATTAAATTGCTGATCAAATAATTTTATTTCATCGGTTTACACGCCCTTTACTGCTTATTGACTAAATGGTAGCTTTTTTATGCTAGGTTATTTAATATTAACTTGAATAATCCATTTAGAATAAGACAACAAATAGTCTCATTCGCAGTTATCACCACCAAATTTTGGTGGCTTAGCCAAATATTTATACTGGAAAGACAAAATATATTCAAGTCGTTTGTCTGGGTAATTTTTGTGAATACAGGATATTTCTGTCAAATACAGGGTATTTGGTCATATTAGTTATAAGAATAATTTGTAAATGCCGATTCCCATGTTGAAAAAAAAACAGCTCAATTGTACCATAATAAATAGTAAAAGATTTTGGTGCCTTGTTAACATAATTAAAAAAAACAATTTTGCCTACTCCTCCACTCCTGCTGCTAGGTTATGGCGCATCGGTAGTTGTGTCTCTTGATAAGGCTAATTTACTAGAAAAGACATTTGCCGATAACTCTTGTTTGCCTCTGTCGACCCTAGCACCTCCTCAAATCCATAGCCTAAGCTCATCAATTGGAGTTCTCCACCTCCGTACCAGTGTAGTTTATAAAATACTCAACGGACTAAACGTAAATAAGGACTCATGACCAGTGTAGTCTATAAAATACCGAACGGACTAAATGTAAATAAAGCCTCATGACCTAATGGTATATCTCCAGCAGTACTTAAAATTGTACCTCGTCCATAACAAAACCTCAGGGTAAATTCTTCCACCTTTCTTATTAAACCGGTATCTTTCCTTCTGAGTAGAAAATCGTTTTTGTCCAGCCTGTACCAAATAAGGGTGATGCCACTGACCCATCTAAATATAGATCTATCGTTCTGACTTTTATGCTATTCAAAGTATTCGAGCTGCACTTTAACTACTTATCTCGAACGGAACTACATAATCAACAGCCGCCATTATGGTTTCCGCTCTAACTTCCTTTGGTTTGTGGGGACAATCCTCTTCTATTTATTAGTTGTACCAACTAATAGAGGAGAGTGATACCAAACAAAATCTTATCTTTTTTTGTTTTCTCATATGCATAAACTTTAAGATATTATTCCTTTCATTTGCCCTATTAAAGGTCGACACTCTGTCTTTTAGGTCGCTTTATACTTGATTTTTACAGAAACCATAGCAGATTTTAAGGTCGTGCAATGATGGTGATAGATACACACCTGTGGACTTGGCCACAAACTATAAAGCTTATGTTCGTCCAAGACTTGAATATAGGTAGCACATTTGAGCAGAAGCTTCCGTTACTTGATTAAGATAACTTGATCGTGTTCAGCGACAAGCTGGTATTGTAAGGGAGAGAAAAAACACGAAGAAAAAAAACGATTTGATGTCTTATCAAGTGTTATCTTTATTTTGAATGACTGTTAGAGACATGGTCACTGGTATTTAAGCATAATTTATTGTACATAGTCGCCGTTAGCGAACTGAATGTGTGAAATGTACTCTGAATCAGGGTGTTACAAATAGTTGAGTTTTAATTTTTTTTTTTTGCATTCAGTCTTTCCATCTACAGTTCGGCCATCCTGACCAAGTTATCGTCCCGATTATATACTACCCCTTTACGGTATATTTAACTATTTACTACATTATCAAAGTGCATTCGTTCAATATAAATCAAAATATGGATAAAGTATAACATTAGAAATCAGATTCAGTTACTACGATTAAAGAAAATTTAAAGCAATAATAATTCAATTCAATTACCGAGTTTCAAAAAAAGAAAATAAAACAAATTCATTACTAAGTTTAAATGGCATTCATAGGAAGAATAGGTTCGGACAACAATGTATGAAAAGGGAGAAAAAAAGCACATCATGTTTCAGAACGAGAATGAAGATCCTCCATATGGCCTCCAACCACCTCCTCATCGTCCTTCGAATCCGTTTGCTCTGCCTTGTATGGTAATCGAGATATTTGCAAACCGTCAATGTCTGTGATTAAGTATCGATCCTTAGATAAGATCTTCTTGACCTCATACGGACCTCGATACTTAGCAAGAAGTTTTTGATTAACTCCTGCAGTCGCTGACATGCTCTTTATCATAACATATTCACCCGGCTTGTATACTTTGGGCTTTTGTGTCGGCTATCAAAATAGATTTTGTTACGCGCTTGGTTTCTTTCAATGTTCACATGCGCTTCAGCCCTAATATCTTTTAGTTTAGCATGTTCTCTCCCTACCCTAATATCAAGAAACTCTTTCACAAGGTCCGAAAGCTCTCCCTTTTGATTTACTCCAAACAATAGAACACTTGACGTAAAACCTGTGCTCCTGTTGACGGTATTGTTAAGCGCAAATTCCGCCTTAACCAAATGCTTATCCCAATTACTAGTGGTGTTGGAATCACATCCCTTAGACCATTTGATTGGGGGGAACGCGTAGCAATCTTAATGTGTTTAATACTGTTTTCTTGTATGAAAAAAAAAAAAAAAAAATTGTATTGTGACAGGATAGAGTTTAATGTATTTAGTGAAGTCGATGACTAAGAAAACATGTTTTCTTTATGCCTGTGGAGTGTATCGAAGGGAACTTTCCCTTTTGGTATAGAATGTAAACTCGCTTCCACCTTACCGAAGTGAGGTGAAAAATAGATGCATTTAAGACATCCCTTTATTTGAGTCTTTATCTTCTCCTTCATTTTGGGAAACCAATAGCTTCCTGACAAATGTTGGAAACACTTCTCCACGCCCAAATGGCACATTGCTTCGTGGTGCGTACGTATGACCTCATTTTCCATATTCGACGGAATATAGAAAAGAACCTTGTTCTTACATTTACGGTATATAAGACCATCTATCATTTCATAAGTAGAGCTTTCACTTGTTTCCAATTCGGAGGCAATCGACAAGATCTTGGCGACTTGTTTTTGCACAGCCGCTAGAATAAATTCAAAAGACTCGTCGTCTACGTGCAGGACGTTAAATGAGCGGCTTAAAGCATCAACATGGGCCATTCGATCCCCTTTTCTACGCTCCACGACGTAGTCGAAACTTTGCAACTCTAGAGCCCACCGTGATATGCGGGGGTTAAGAGATTTCTTTTCTAGGGTCATAGCTAATGCTTGTCAATCGGTTACGATTTTAAAAGTTATTCCTATTAGATATATTTGAAATCTCCTTAGGGCATAAATTATAGAAAATGTCTCAAGCTCGTAGCTATAGAATTTACTTTCTGGTTCGGTAGCTCGCTTCGAAAATTAAAATACAGGATGGAATTTTCCATACACCTGTTTCTGCATGAAAACTGCACCGACGCCTATCGAGCTTGCGTCACAATGGAGTTCTGTAATGCTATGGGGACTATATAAAGCTAAGACTGTAGATGCAATGAGTTTAGCTTTTAACGTTTCAAAAGCTTCCATTTCCTTAATTCCGAATACGAATGGTGTATCCCTTTTTAGCAGGTCATAGAGTGGTTTAGCAACGTTGGCAAAACTTTTTATAAATTTCCGAAAATAGGAACAAAGTCCTAGGAACTATGTACATTTTTTGAAGAAAAATGTGTAGGAAAACTTTTAATTGCATTTAAGTTACTATCATTAGGCCTTATACCGTCTTTAGTAACCATATATCTCAGATAAATGATTTCCGTTTCCAAAAGTCTACATTTGTCAAATCTGAGCTGTTAAGAGTGTTCCACAATTATGTCTATAACTTCACGCAAAATGTCTAGGTGTTCTTCGACGGATTATGTCGCGATCTGGATGTCATCCAGGTAAGTCAGTATTTTTCCTTTTGAAACTAAGTTTCTGAAGACATGCTTCATATACCTCTCGAAGACTGAGGGGTCGTTTTTTAGCCCGAACGGCATGTCGGTATATTCAAACTGCCCCAACGGAGTAATGAACAAAGTGAATTTCATAGAGTCATCTGTCAACTGAACGTGATGAAAGCCATTTTTCAAATCTAGCGTAGAAAAATATGTTTTATCCCGAAGACGGTCAAGGTGATCTTCTATGAGGGGAAGTGGATAGTTATCACCTAAAGTGATTTTGTTGAGCTCTCTGAAATCAACACAAAGTCGAAGCTCCTTGTTTTTTTTCTACACCATCACAATTGGTGAAACATAAGGTGAATTGGATTCGCGAATTATACCCTTTTTGAGCAAATCATCTAAAATGTTTTGTAGTTCGATTTTGTGTGCATAAGGGAGTCTCCTAGGTCCACACCGAAATGGAACATCTTTAGAGAGAGTTATTTTCATTTTAAAATCTGTTTGGGACAAATAATCTTTGAGGTGTAAGTAAGCCGGCCTAACTACTTCTCTAACCTTCTCTTTGACATTTTCAAATAAACTTTCGTTGATATTAAATTGAAACTCACCTCCTTCCGCAGCTACATCGATGTTCATAATCTGTTGGAGAAAATCAACTTCAGGCATATCCGGACTAGTTGGCAAACATGTAATTTGATGGTGGGAGAAGCTGGACACCATTTGGGAATCCCGATTCTCGCTGATTACGTCATTTACTCTTCGAAAAGCCAAACCTGTTTTTCCGATGAAGTCTCGACCTAAAATTACAGGATAAATCATTGAAAAATTCTTTACTACTAAAAGATTTATATTTATTATTGAACTTTCAAACCCAATACTAGTGTTAATACTTCCTACCACCTCCAGTGGACTATTGTTGACTCCGCAGTACGTCCGGCTCGTCTTCTCCAATGTTGACAGCAAGACTGTTGGTAGGTATCTTTTTTGCACGAAGCTTATAGGACTCCCAGAATACAGCAGGGTTAACGTTACCGAGATCTGCATATGTTTGCTTATCCATTCGTATCGAACACAGCACTCAAAATCATTTTTCAATTGTTGTCCAATGTCCTCTTCGTCAGGTAACGAGATGTTGTTCACATGGTCCGAATCGCTCCTTCCATCATCTGACTGCGATTGCGCTTTTTTGTTGCAACGTCATAGCTCGATTTTTGTTTTCATAATTAGAGGATATGTTTCCATGTTTTCCGCATTTGAAGCAGGTGACATTCTTCTTGTGGAATTTTCCATTAGAATCAGGGTGTTTAGTAGCAATATTACGGCGAGTTTGTGAAATAACGGGTGCAGATCTTGTTGCTCTCTCGACGTTGTGGTCTCGATGGATATTTCTCAATTTTTCATACTTCCGCAAAGCTGTTTTCAATTTCACGAGATTATTTGCGTTTTAAAGAATGCTTTTATTCGTCTCCGAATCGGAAACTCACTTCTTAAGGCATCTTTTAGTTGCACCCAACTACGAAGATTTACTGTTCTGGCAAATAATCGTGCTGTTCCTTTGAGAAATCTTTTACCAAAGATAAATTTGTTTATGTCATCCAAGTCCAAAACTTTTGAGTACTCTTCGAACTGCTCGATCCATCGATGAACGGAAAAGTTGTCATCTCCACTGAAAGCAGGTATTGAATCTTCGATGTCCTTGAAGTTGTTGCTAGAAGTCGACCTTGAGACAGATTCTACCTCACATTCTGCCTAATTCAATTGCAGTTCGCGTAATTTCCGTTTCAGCTTCAGAATCTCCTCCTTTTTCTTACACATCCTCGCAGCTTTTCTATTTCTTCATTGAGTTGCTCCTCATCCTAACTATCTTCATCAAGCACGTTGTTTTCCGGTGGTATTGAGTCATCAGCAGTTGGATCTTTGTTAGTCGAAGAAAACTCCTGCATCAAATTGTCAAAGTGTTCCTCCGAGAAATCTTGAACTGCTTCTTGAACTCGCATTCTAAGTTCCGGTTTAATACCGGTAGTCAGAAACTTTAACGATCTGAGAATGTTTTTGAGTCTGCAAACAGTCGAAGATTCCAAAAATTCCATCCACTTTTCAGACATAATTAAACTTTTAATTACACTACGCGGAATAAACTTTTGAGCGAAAAAACACAGTATCAATCTTCGGCGATCACTACACTGTACAGTTGATTCATTTACCGAATCCCTCTTTTGAGAATTGTAGGGGAGAGAAAAAACACGAAGAAAAAAACCGATTTGATGTCTTTCCATCTGCAGTATACTGATCGGTGATCAGTCTACATGCAACCAAAACCCTTTGCTCGAACACAGCTGGAATGGTGGATACTTATTACTCCTGTCCATGTATTTTCATCATAAATGTAAGTATGTAGTTGTATCCCGGCTGTCCGTCTGTTTAATAATAGTAATACACTAGTAGCTCATTCTGCACACGCATGTACTTTAGAGCCTGCTTTTGCGCGCACTAATGACCGTAGGAGATTTCTTTTTTTTAGCAACCACACGAATGTGAAATAATCTGCCTCTTTTACTACTTCCAGAATCAAAGAATTCAAATTAACACGCATCGTTACCTCTCTATCTATCCTTATCTATCCACTCTTCCCTGTAGTTGTTCCTTTCACTTCATCACTGGTTTTTACTAACTAAGTGGTGGAGAACATTTAAAAAAATATACAGAAAATTACAACCCGTTTATAACGGATCGTATGATACCCTTCCCTCATCTTCTAACCCATCCCTAATAAAGTGGACGTGGCGTTGTGAACCTTTTGTTTCAAACGCAATGAAATCTTTCTACTCAGAGGATATTCTCTCGATTTTAAAAAGATTTTATAACATAATGTGGATAAGAAAGTGGACGTGGCTGTCGCCATTTGTAACTGAAGGTCAAGGATTTTAGTGAAATTTTCACAATACCACTTATTCATCACCGTAAATACGAGTAGCCTTAAAAAAACAAACCTATGGCATAGGGTATAAAAACGTCCTCAAAAAAGTAAAGTGCAGGGTATGTACACTGAACGTTCGCAAATTCTTCAACTTTTAAATTTATGCCGAATCGATAAGAAGTGAAGAAATTGGAGTTTTCGAAAAACAGTTCAAAAGCTAAAAAACTTGTTTGACCATGTAGCCGAAATATGAATGTCGTATCCACTACTTAAGATAATAATACTTCGAAAATAACTAAGATATCGATTTTGAACAATAGCCAATTTTCGTAAGTCTGTTAGTCAGGAACGGATCATCCTATGTCTCAACGGAACACCTCCCCTAATGAAGTGGAAATGACGTTCCGTCATCTTTCTACTCAGAGGATACGAATATTTCCTTAAGTTTTAAAAACTTTTATCAAAAAAATATTGTTGCGACTTTTTCTTAAAGGTGGCTCTTACAATTTTTAACCAAAAGTTGACGCTTTCTGATAAGATATTCACAATAAAACCTAACCATCACTGTAAAAAGCTTTGAGAAAGCAAAATAAGTTCCCTTGAAGGAAACCCTCCAATAATTAAACTTTTAATTACACTACGCGGAATAAACTTTTGAGCGAAAAAACACAGTATCAATCTTCGGCGATCACTACACTGTACAGTTGATTCATTTACCGAATCCCTCTTTTGAGAATTGTAGGGGAGAGAAAAAACACGAAGAAAAAAACCGATTTGATGTCTTATCAAGTGTTATCTTTATTTTGAATGACTGTTAGAGACATGGTCACTGGTATTTATGGGGTTTTCTTCGGGTCGATCACCTGATCAGATGGTAAAAGCATAATTTATTGTACATAGTCACCGTTAGCGAACTGAATGTGTGAAATGTACTCTGAAGCAGGGTGTTACAAATAGTTGAGTTTTATTTTTTTTTTTTTTTTTGCATTCAGTCTTTCCATCTGCAGTATACTGATCGGTGATCAGTCTACATGCAACCAAAACCCTTTGCTCGAACACAGCTGGAATGGTGGATACTTATTACTCCTGTCCATGTATTTTCATCATAAATGTAAGTATGTAGTTGTATCCCGGCTGTCCGTCTGTTTAATAATAGTAATACACTAGTAGCTCATTCTGCACACGCATGTACTTTAGAGCCTGCTTTTGCGCGCACTAATGACCGTAGGAGATTTCTTTTTTTTAGCAACCACACGAATGTGAAATAATCTGCCTCTTTTACTACTTCCAGAATCAAAGAATTCAAATTAACACGCATCGTTACCTCTCTATCTATCCTTATCTATCCACTCTTCCCTGTAGTTGTTCCTTTCACTTCATCACTGGTTTTTACTAACTAAGTGGTGGAGAACATTTAAAAAAATATACAGAAAATTACAACCCGTTTATAACGGATCGTATGATACCCTTCCCTCATCTTCTAACCCATCCCTAATAAAGTGGACGTGGCGTTGTGAACCTTTTGTTTCAAACGCAATGAAATCTTTCTACTCAGAGGATATTCTCTCGATTTTAAAAAGATTTTATAACATAATGTGGATAAGAAAGTGGACGTGGCTGTCGCCATTTGTAACTGAAGGTCAAGGATTTTAGTGAAATTTTCACAATACCACTTATTCATCACCGTAAATACGAGTAGCCTTAAAAAAACAAACCTATGGCATAGGGTATAAAAACGTCCTCAAAAAAGTAAAGTGCAGGGTATGTACACTGAACGTTCGCAAATTCTTCAACTTTTAAATTTATGCCGAATCGATAAGAAGTGAAGAAATTGGAGTTTTCGAAAAACAGTTCAAAAGCTAAAAAACTTGTTTGACCATGTAGCCGAAATATGAATGTCGTATCCACTACTTAAGATAATAATACTTCGAAAATAACTAAGATATCGATTTTGAACAATAGCCAATTTTCGTAAGTCTGTTAGTCAGGAACGGATCATCCTATGTCTCAACGGAACACCTCCCCTAATGAAGTGGAAATGACGTTCCGTCATCTTTCTACTCAGAGGATACGAATATTTCCTTAAGTTTTAAAAACTTTTATCAAAAAAATATTGTTGCGACTTTTTCTTAAAGGTGGCTCTTACAATTTTTAACCAAAAGTTGACGCTTTCTGATAAGATATTCACAATAAAACCTAACCATCACTGTAAAAAGCTTTGAGAAAGCAAAATAAGTTCCCTTGAAGGAAACCCTCCAAAGAGTGGGCGCCGCCAGTAAAGTGAGATTCAATTCGGGGTTACAATTTAAATTTGAAATAAAACACACTTTTGATAAACTTATGATATTTTATTGGAATACACCTTCTGCTTGATGGCCTATATTGGTCCCCGAAACTTGAGATGACACATTCTGGAAACTGTGTGTGCAATAACTGCATTGTTTGTCGCGCTGTGTGGCAGATGGTACCGCATTGTTGAAACCACATGTCTTCCACAACAATATCGTCCAATTGGTGGCAAAAAAAATTTTGTTATCATGTCCCGATAACGTTCACCATTGACTGTTACAGACGGCTGTAAATCCGCACGATGCATTGACTTTTTGTGGATGCATTGGCTGTTCTTGTCATAATAATATAGTTATGTTTGTTTTCGTAGCCGTTCAGTTTAAAGTGAGCCTCATCGCTGAAGATGATTTTGTGCGAAAAATCGCCATCAACTTGGTGGTTCTCTAACACCCAATCAACAACTTCACAGCGCTGCTTATGGTCTGCTGGCTTCAATTCCTGAATCAATTGTATCTTGTAGGCATGCAGATGCAGATTTTTTGTTAAAATGCTCTGTGTGAAGCTATAGGAAAGGTCAAATTGCTGAGAAGGATGGCGAATGGACTGCTACTCACTGCGGCAATATTTTCGCGTGACCGGCCACTATGAGGACGCACTGGTCTTTGCACATCCTGCACTGACCAGATTTGATTGAAATTTCTTAACCACGGCACGAGAAGAACGGTTATGTATACCGACATTATTTTGCAATGCGCCAATAGTGTTGGTTAAATTTTCCACACTTCAGAGATGGGTTTTAATAATTAAAATGCTTCGTTTTCTCGTATACCGCTCCATAATTACAAATGTCAATGCTTAGTATCAGCTATTTATCTTTGACAGAACCACAGTATTTCCAGATTAATGTATTGACAAATTTTGGAGAAAGTCAGGTACTATATATTTTGCTAATCAAAATATAATACTTTTCAGTTTCGAGTTTGTGGACGGATTTCAAAAGTGTTTACACTCCTATCCCAAAAGTATATAAGTGTTGAAGATAAAAGTATTATAAGTATTGAAGTATAAAACTTAATTTCTTATCTGAGAATGTAAGCCTTAAAATATGGTGACATACGGATTGACAGACTTGTCTAGATCGAAATAATTTTCGACGCAGATCACAAATATGTACACATGTATACTTTTGGGGATCTGTCTTTCATTTTGTCGTTATTAAAGACGATAAATGAAATTATAAGGATCTATAGCTGGAGTCTTTACTCGTAGAGCCCATACGCATTCAAAATCTAAATTTGACGCCTCAGATTAGGGGAGACGAAAAATAGGTGAAGTAAAATAGCTTTCGAATTTCCAGCATTAAAGTGGGTACGCAGTTTTATTACGAACATCCAAATAATCTTAGATATCGATTCTCATTAAAATCGTTCGAACCGTTTCCTATAAATTGATTTTTTTTTAATTGACCTGTAGTAAAGTAGGTACTGTTAATTTTCCAAATTGGCAATAAAAGAGAATTGTAATAAAAATTCTCGCACGAAGTAGGGTAGTAGAGAAATGGTGGAGGCAAGAAAACAATTAAAAAAATTCACCAGAACCGTGAAAAATATGCAAATTGACGATTTCCATCCACACACCGTAGATAGTGCCCGTACCGTTGTTGTGGACCTGTCGATTTTATAACCAGATGCAAAGTATGGAACCAATCCGCTTTGGAGTTCGTAAATCGAACAAAAAGAAAAATCATTTCTGAGGCTGTTGTAAAAATGAAAATTGTGTTCCTTGTCAGGGTTTTTTTCCGTAAAAAAAAAAAAAACAGCATCGTTGTATGTACACGTATGTAGTACAGATTCAAGTTCGAGAGCATATTCGAAGCTCATTAACTACGGATAGGTACCCATCCTTCATGTTTTGTAAATGGATAATTGACAAGGAAATGTTTCATAATAAAATTTGAAGATATGTACATATGGCATCGTGTAACTCTGTTCTTTATGACACATCCCAAATAATACTTAATTTTGAATGAGTAAACCCGGAAAGAGGGTGCTGGGTATAAATATTCTACTGAGAGGATACACGAGCGCATTTTTATTTATTTCCTTCAGCAGGATAATTGACACCAATTAAACGAGTTGGCAGGATTGTTGTGGGGGTGCTTAAGGGAAGGATCCATTGTGAAAATTGGAATTTACATACTTGAATTGCCGATTTTAAGTTCCAATTGAAAGGAGTCGCCAATTTTTACGATCGTGAGTGGTAGATAAAACAAAAACAAATAACTTGGGGCGTATAGATGACGTCACAAAAGAGTTTTTTTCTTTGTTTTTTATTGGAACGTTAATCCATTGTATATTTATTTACGGGATTGGATATTTAAAAGATTTATTACCGGATCCTATTGAAGAGATTACGTTTATAGCTGCAGAGGATGTCACACGACATGCATTTTTATTGTCGTAAATTTGAATAGCTGTACAAGTTGATTGGCTATGCAATGATCAGAAGATCCATGGATTATGGTAGACACATTTTGAAGTGGGCACGAGAGCGTTCTAACATTGATTTTTTGTTTAAGAACGTCAACCAGATTTCGTCGAACTCCATTAAGTTGTTGGCTAAAAAACTATTTTGGGACATTTTTCAAACCCCACTCCCTACTATTACCCACGTTCCATTTTTGATTTCGCGAAAAAGTCTTAAGAGTCCTGAAAATTTGAGCTATCGCCTGAACGTACAACATACTCGTATATATGTATGTACATATCTCCCAATTAATGGCACAGCGCTTCCTAGTAGGAAATTTTGCAAATTCGAGTACATATGGACTCGGAGGAGGATTCTTAACAAATGCGATGACTGTCAGTTAACTGTCAAAAGGAGTAGAAAACTGTTCGAAAACAGTTTTCACTTGTTCTAAAGAAGTGGTAGATGCGAAAATGCACCAATTTGATTGATTCTTCTTGCAGAGCATTAACCTTAAGTAAGACTCTAAATTTGTTCAAGGTGACAATCGGATTAACGGTTTTGAAAATAGAGTCAATTTTATGCCGTTTTTGAGTTTGTTTATCCTTTGTGGGACTCGAACCATGATACCCTTGCTCAGTGATCACGCTCTTAACCACTGAACTACTAATGATAGAAAGTCATGGCATGGCAACCATGGCAACTAATGATAGAAAATCACTTAAACCCGCTACACACGCTCAGGCTACATAGCCTGTCTGACTTTGAATTATCCCACTTGACATGCTAATGTAATACGGGTATGTGCCAAACTGATTAGATATTTTAGTATGAACAGTAGTAGCCTATGAACCTTACTTTATTATTGCTTCATTACTTCGTATGTATATGTCGTACTTCAGTCGACCGAAGAATGACCAACCCGGGTAGGTAGGGTAGGTCTGCTCTGACGGACCTGCTAAGTTGGCCTAACCCGAGTCAGGTTTGCCTGATCCAAAGAAGATCACAGCATTTAGCCAACACAGCCTTTTTTAAACACCCTGTATGTACATGAATATGTTTTTTTTTTTTTTTTTTTCTTATATTAGACATGGACATTTATTTCTTAGTGGTTTTTCTTATGATTTTTGGGTATTCAAACTTGCCGATTTTGTTTCCTCTGCTGCTGGTTCCATAATCAAGTGACAGAGGAAGATTGCGTTCATGTTTGCCGGAAAAAAAATACATCTTTAGAGAAAATTTTTTTTCAATGACTTGAACAAAAAAGACCAAACTAAAATTGAAAAATTATTAACAAAAGACACGATAAGTGAAATTCATTTTTCTGACAGTTTTCTAAAAAAAAGCACATCCATCATACTCTACGTGCCATTCTGCTTTAGAATCAGGCGAGCATCTAATCCAGTAAATACATATGTATGTATGTAGTTCTAATCGACCGCTACCCCCACCAAAAGTATTTTCCAAACCACTCGAAGGTTAAATAACCTCTTAAAAAATCGTTTGCAATTGACATCCATGAAAGAGTGAGCAATTGTACCCAGAGTAGTAGTACACACACCCAAGGGGACCCGCCGCCGTTGAAATGAATCATCAATCAACTCAAAGGACACAGATATAAGGGGAGAATAAAATTCATTGTACGGTTCCGCTTCTATTCACAGCGTATACAACGGAAAATTGCCTTCTAATAGCATGTCTCGTTTTCTATTCAATGAAAGTGAATTCAATGTGTATGCTATCAAAAGAAATCCATACGACGTCCAGCTCTTAACCCCATTTTGTTTGCAAATGGTTTTACTATTGCCTAACTTCCAATTAATCAAATTGATAAAAAAAAAAAAAAGATTTTTTCTGGTTAGGAAAATCTAGAGACGATTTTTCAAAAATCTTAGATATGTAAAACGAACCCAAACCAATCTTATTTTGGCCTATTCGGTTATAGGCTGAGGTCAAGGTTATCATCCAATTTTCAAGGTTTTGGTACTTATAATGTAAGAAAAAGTAAGAAAGGGACCCTTATATTGAGAGTCAGTTGTCTGTCATATCCTCATGAACCGTTTGATGTTAAAATATGGACCAGAGATGAGTTTTTTTTGTAAAATTTTGGAAAATGGAAAAAGTCTTAAAAATGCTGCTTTATTTTTATAAATCAGTACTCCTTGAATCAAACGGCTCGAAATAATGTTACAATTATGGGGTTGTACAAAGAAAACATATATTGAAACTATACAGTCATTCCGAAACAAAGTCTTTCGTGAAATAATAAATGCCGTTTGGTACATAACAAATAGCGATTGCATTATGACGTTGTGACACACGATCAACGACTGCAAAACCACATCAACTCCGAGATAGAAACAGTCTTAAATGAACGAGACAATATCCGGAGATTGAGAAGAACCAAGCCTTATGAGCTAATGGTCTAAAAGCTATGGGGAAGTATCTAAAACTTCAAACTATCCTTAACGCGATTTTAAATATAAGGAAATCATTTGTCGATATTTGGTCCTGTTTAAGAACCTTTCATTTTAATTTTTTTTTTATTCTTAGCTATTGTTTGTACTTTATTTTGTATTTTTTCTCAATACATATTGGTGCACTTTCGTGACTTTTTTGTAGCAAAAGGTATTAAGCGAAATCATATAAGTGTTGAAGGTAATTATGACCTATCGTCAAATCATACTCCGGTGATCTTGTCACTAAGTGAAACGGAAATGCAAGAAAAAAGTTATCCTAAGCTTGTAAACAAAAGAACGAATTGTATTGAATTCAAAGAAAAGTTAGAAAGTTTTATAAACCTAAGATCTCCTATGGAAACAAGAGAGCGAATTGATCATGAAGTGGAACAATTCATTGCTGATGTATGTACAACAGGCGGCAGAGGAAAGCACTCCAGCTAATTTGAATAGGAGGCAACCTGAAACAAAATACCCCGCCGTGATAAGGAAGCTGATATTAGAAAAAAGAAGGGCTCGTAGAAAATGGCAAACCACGAGGTTACCAGGCGATAAGTCTGTGTTCAACCGTCTTAACAATGATCTTAAAAAATGAATCTACGAATTGAAAAATGAGGCACTTAGTAGATTTCGACAAAGCTTAACGTCGGATACGTCAACCGACTACTCCCTGTGGAAAGCAGCTAAGCGTCTAAAAAGGCCTCAGTTTCAAAACCCGCCCTTGAAAGCACCAGGCGGTAAATGGATCGGAAACCCGAAACAAAAAGCTGATCTGTTCGCAGGACATCTATCGAACGTTTTCAAACCATTCTCGTCAAGTACAGCTACTGAAAATCTAGAGTTTGTTGATAAAAGGGACGAAGCTGAAATCCCCCTTGTCACGCTCAGAGAAGTAGGAAGTATGTGTCAACACCAATTGTCAAATAAAAAAGCACCAGGTTACGATTTAATAACTGTCCAGGTCTTGAAAGAAATGCCATTAATAGCCTTAAAAAAAACTTTAATTTAAAATAAATGCATGTCTAATGACCCGATATGTCCCACATCATTGGAAAATTGCTGAAGTAATTGTAATACCAAAGCAAGGAAAACCACCAACAGAAGTAACTTCTTATAGACCGATATCCCTTATACCAATTATGGCAAAGGTTTTCGAAAAATTACTCCTGAAAAATTACTCCTTAGCAAAATCATCGAAGAAAGAAGTCTAATCCCGAATCATCAGTTTGGATTTAGAAATAAACATTCCACGATCGACCAAGTACACCGAATTACGGATATAGTGGAAAAAGCACTGGAAGAAAGACAAGTCTGTTCGGAACTATTTTTAGATGTTGCTCAAGTATAAACTGCATAGGGATTTACCTTACAGTATTACGAAATACTGAAATCCTATATTTCAGATCGACTCTTCCGAGTCCGATACGAACAAGAATATTCGTAACTAAAGAAAATTGAAGCAGTTGCTCCACAGGGAAGTGTCTTAGAAAATGTACTGGTTACTAGGTAGAAACTCAGATATGTCTATCCAGAACAAAATCTTGCTATATAAGCGAGTATTGAAGCCTATCTGGACGTACGGCATCCAATTATGGGGCTGCACAAAGAAAACAAATATTCAAACTATACAGACATTCCAAAACAAAGTCCTTCGTGGAATAATAAATGCCCCTTGGTATATAAGAAATAGCGATTTGCACCGTGACCTACAAATAGACATGGTGACGGAAGTGGTTAGAAAGCACGCTGTGTCCCACAATCAGCGACTGCAAAATCACATCAACTCCGAGGTAGAAACCGTCTTAAATGTACGAGACAATATCCGGAGATTGAGAAGAACCAAGCCTCACGAGCTAATGGTCTAAAAGCTATGGAAAGTACTTATCATTTTAAACTCACGTGATTTTAAATATAAGAAAGAAAATTCATTTGTCGATCTTACATAGATCGGTCCTGATTAAGGAGGTGTTTTTTTTTTTTTTTTTTTTTAGTGGCGTTAGAGTTCCACACTAGCTACTAGTAGGTAGGAACTGCCAAGTTTCTTTCCAGATTTTTCACCTCCGTTACACTTTCGTAAGGGCACAGAACATGAACTGTGTTCCAGCCGAGCCTTTTTACTAGGGTAGCTAACGCCGAACAACTGGCGTGTGTAATTCGATAAATATGAAAAAAAAAAAATAAAAAATATTGGTGCACTCTGTCAAAATCTGATCAGGTCGTTTTTCAGTTGGCATTACAATCTAAACTAAATTCAAACACGTGCCATTCCATATTGCTAAGGCTATTTGATTGATTATCATAGATTTGGGCTCCACCTGAATCTATTCTACTCGATACTTTGAGCAGCTATTACAGCAATCATAGCAGTGTTTTTAAGGCAATCACTCTTGATGGCTTCATTAAAATAAGCTTAAAAGCTTAATCAAGACAATAATGAGCCGCAGTATCATGGACAACCGCCGTCCAACCCCCTGTTTTCCTCTTCAATTTTTCACAAAAGTCTTAAATTCACAAAATATCCACCTGCATTTCCCATCGAATCAATCAAGACAACAAAAAACGAACAACATCACTAGGACAAGAGGAAAAATAGATAATTTTTCATCGTCCCGTAAAGCCACAAGGCAGAAATGACTTTTCCCTTCCTAAGTACTCCTCCAGTACCTATATACTTACATAGCTGCCGGGGTGCTGCTGTGGATACGAGACGGAGTAATAAGAACAGCAAAACTCAACAAAGTGTCCTGCTTTTAACTTTTCCTCTTTTCTTCTTATTGTTTTGCCTTTTTTGTCTTATTTCACTTCTCTTACTTATCATCATAAAAAGTTATAAATCTTTGTTTAATCGCCGCATTATCCTCAAAACGGAAATGGACAGGGAGGCGGGGAAACAATACAGGCAACAACAAAAAAATACAATCGGGCTAGTAATGGCAAGTCGGTAAAACTCAACGGAAAAAAAATGGAACAAAGAAGGAGAAGAAGAAGTAAACAATTTTAGCAAACAACTAAATTATAATGATTTGCATAGGAAGGATGCAAGGAAATGCGGCCGATAATGGGGGATGTCCACCAACCAACAGTAAAAAACAGCAAGAAAATAGCAATAATTACAGTTAGAGATAGAACATTCATACTCCAGTATAAGGGTGTCATGAATTGCTTTCGATTTGTTTCTTCCCCATATTTTTAATTTTGCTTTTGCATGTCAATGTCACTGAATATAATTTCTTCGATTTTAGTTGTAGTCATCACATAATTACTGAGGGTACCGATTCATAGATTGGCCATAAAAACAGATCGTTGTGTCCGTAAAATTGCTATCCCAAGCCTGGGAGCTACGACCCGAAAACCTATCTTGCTAAAGAGTTTTTATACGCGGGTGGATTGGAAAGTTCGCAGCCTACCATAGAATAGTTTTAAATCTAAATTAGTACTTTCCCCATTTTATTTCCCAATATTCTAAGAGTGACTCTATGAAGTTTCATTTCTGTGTTGCGTTTCATATACTCGTACATATGTACATGTTTAAGTGGTTCAAAGTAAAGTCATTTTTAAAATATTGAAAAAATCGAACATCGTGTTGTTATAAGGCATCTGTTTAAAAAAAAAATTACTGCTGATCCATGAAGATATTGTTGGCAACTTTAGGGGAATCTGTCCCATCTAAAACAACAGTTAACAAGTGAAGAAAACATCAACAAAATTCTCATCTGATCATGGAAGCCGCAGATTGAAGATAAGTAGAAGTATGAATCGACCCTAAACTGTTTTCAGTTGAACAAAAACTCAAACGACTGACGATATCTCGCGAGTATTTGGAGCTGTTTCAAACAGATTATGTCTGTTTGGCTGTGTGTATGTCCGACTGCAGCCTAAACGGTTATTCGAATTTTCCTCAAACTTTATATCTGGGGCCGGTGGGTTCACAATTCGAGGCGGAATCGAAATTTTCATTTTAGCCCCAAAATTAAGGTTACTTTACTAACGGGCGATTTTTATTTTTTTTTCCAAAAAATAAATTGGTCACCAAGATCGTGCGATATCATGCCGTTGAATTTTTTCCTTTGGGGATATGTGAAGTAAAAGATGTATGCCAATGGCCCCCAAATGATCCCAGTGCTAAATGAGGAGATTTGCAGAGCTATTTATGAACTCCCTCAGTATTTATGTCAAAAAGTAATGGAACATTTCATCAAAAGAAAGGAAGCCTGCATTGCCAGCTGTGACACCCCTTTAGCCGGTATTATTCTTTAATTTCAATGTCAGTATGTCGACATTATATTGGCATACAAATATCAGCAGTTTAATAAAAACCAATTTATTTTATTTCAAATCTAAATTGTAACCTCTTATTGGATCACCCTTTACAAAGAGTAACTAAAGAGAAGAGTGACAATAGCATCAAGAGAAGAGTATGGAGTCAGAGAATTTGTTTATGATTGGTTTTGCTCGTACTTAACGAATCGTAATCAAAGAACCCGGATCAAAAATAATCTGAGCTCGAAAAGCTTCTTAAGTATGGGTATTCCTCAAGGCTCCGTTTTGGGGCCTATCTTCTTTTTGATTTTCGTTAATTCCTTGTTTTCTCAACCATTTAAAGGTATTTTAACTGCATTTGCCGATGATACTGCTCTTTCTTACTCCTGTAAAAATCATTTTGAAACGATTGCTTCAATGAATTATGATTTAGAAATTCTCCGTCGTTGGTTTATGTTTCATAAGCTAGTTATAAGTAGCAAAACAAAGTTTATGCTCTTTAACTTATTGGGTGTAGTTCCTGAAGGTCTCTCCTTAACTTATCATTCTCCTTGCTGCTCTAGGTTTCAATTATGTTCGCCAACATTTAGGTCTGATTTACCTTGTGTCAATGGATGTTTTGAAATTGAATGTGTTGATAATTTTAAATACTTGGGTATAACCCTAGATAAAAGGCTTAGTTGGATTCCACATACATCAAATCTAAAATTGTATCTTAACAAAGTTGTCAGACAGATCTACCACCTTAGTCTTTACTGCCCTCAATCAATTTTAAAACTTGTTTATAGTGGCCTAGTGCAATCTAAGATTCAATATGGAATTTGTTGTTGGGGTGGTACTCACTCCTCTAAAATAAATCAGCTACTCATTCGTCAGAAACACTCGATTCGCATTATTTCCAAAGTAAACCGTTTAACACCTAGTTTTGTCTTATTTGCTAACCTCAGCATTTTTCCTATAAGGCATTTGTATTTTTTTAATGTATTAAAATTATTTTTTAAAAGTGCAGGTTATAGCTCTGCAAGAGAATATGAAGACTACAATTTAAGAGCCAATAACTGTAATTTTGTTAGTGTTCCTAGAGTTTTTAAATCCAGTTTTTTTCATTTTTATACAGTTATTTCGGCGCGCTTATTTAATTTACTTCCCGATGAATTAAGAAGCGAGAGAAATGAATCAAAATTTTTAAGTAAAGTTAAAAAGTGGCTGTTTTCTATAAATCATTCTGAGATCGATAATATAATAAGCCCAACGATTTGATTGTTACTGCAGGTATTTGAGTATTTATATAAGTATTGAAGTTCATACACAGATACTTTAGTTTATCTTTAAATTGACTTAACCCCACATATATTTTTAATGTCTTTTTAATTAATGGTACATTCGCCACTTATTCCTTCGAATAATAGAATGTTCTTACTATTTCATAAAAAATATATTGCTTAATTTGCTATTATTTAACTTTATGAAGCCATTCAATACTTATTCAATATTGTTAGCATTAAGCTTGTATATTTTTAATTGAAATAAAGATTTATTTAAAAAAAAAAAAAAAAAAAAAAAAAAAAAAAAAAAAAAAAAAAAAAAGAGGAGAAGAGAATATTGCTATAATATCCCAGTTTAATAAATTCGAAGAGTCTAGCGATCGAAACTAATTCTGGATGTTCTAGAAGAACGACAAGCAATTGACGGCTGGCTTTAAGCTCAGAACTCAAGCATTTCGCGAAAGTGAAAGAAATCACCGATACACAGGGAATAGTGGGCCAGGGTGGGCCATCTGTTGGTTTCTTTTTAAAATTGCTATAAAAAAATCCGTATAATATTTTTCAAAGTTTTTACTTTATTAAAGAGAGTCCACTTTTCGATTATTTATGGAAAATAATTCAATTAAATGGCTCCCGAAGCTAGCTTAGCTGTAGACCATCCTGTCAACCCAATTTTACAATATGTTTTCGGTGGTTCGGGGCACTATTTAACGAATAGCTGAATCAATATTATGCTTAAGTTCTTAAATCGTTTCTGGATTGTCAACATAACATCGATCTTTAACGGCAACTCATAAAAATAAAGTCCAACGGTGTCTAATAGCAGCTCCGCGGAGGCCAAGGATCATCACCAAAAAGGCTGATTACGCGATTATTGAACTTAGTACCCAAAAGATTATTTATTGAACGGCTTGTGTAGTCTTGTTGGAACTAGAGATTGTCCAAGTTGATTTGCTCAGTTTTTCGCCAAAACAAGATTATCATGCTTCTGTAGTGCTCTCCGTTGACCGTGACGTTGTTGTCATCTTCGTCTTCAAAGAAAAATGGGCCAATAATGCCGCTTTCCACAAACCACACCAAAAAGTTACACAAGGATAACTTGTGTTATCAATTAGCATGTCAATCTCATGAACTTTTTTCATAAACTTGAGTACAGCAGGCACGGGTGGCCTACCCATTAGAAGTTCAGTCATTGAAGAATTAGTGCCTGAACCCTCAACAAAAGATGTGTTCTTCTTCAAATGTTGCGTACAAGATGTTTTACCAAATTAATAAATTTACAAATCCTGGTAAAAATCAACAAATTTTAAGCCAAAACCCACAAAACTCCAACTTAAAACTAAAACTAAAGAGACTAGGGCGGAGGGGAAGTGGAATTTTGGAGGGCATTTCTGAGTGCAAATCTACTACAGTGAAAATTAAAAGAGCTGTGCGCGCCGTTGGCCAGACGTAGCGTTCTAGACATTGGCTCGTTACAGCCATAATTGGTGCCATGAAAATTGATACGGAAGAGAGGTACAGACCTCAGGAGGCGTGGGTTAGTGTTAAGGGAGAACATTTGGAGCAGATTAGGGCAGTCGACGTTTCCTGCTAACAGCTGATCTGCAAAGAGTATGTCAGCAATTTCTGCACGTATTTCATGTGGCTGTACGTTAATTAATTTCAAAAGATTCTCATAGGGGGGTAAGTTATATCTGTCAGTCCAAGGCAAAACGGATGAACACGGGTTGAACAGCCTCTATTCGAAGGGAATGGTTATCGTGATAGGGGACCATACTTGGCTAGCATATTCGAGGAGTGGCCTAACAAATGTGAAGTATATAGATTTTGTGACGTAGGGGTTAGAGAATTTTCTAGACCAGCATTTTACGAAGCCGAGTGCAGAGTTGACTCTGCTAATAATGTTATCAATATAGCAGCGGAAATTAAGTTCTCTGTCGCAAATAACACCCAAATCGCGCAATAAAGTTACAGGAGAGACGGACTCGTCAGAGACGAAATAGGATCTAGGGGCAGGAGGAAGACGCTTTCGGGAATATGTAATAGCTTGACATTTGTTGACATTGAGCTCAAGAAAAATTGTTTGACACCAGGTTGAGAAGTTGTTCAAGCCAGCTTGAAGTGGGCGAGAGTCAACGGGGTTTGATATGTGCCTGGATATTTTCATGTCATCAGCGTAGATGGATATATAACAATCATTAATGGTGACGTTAACGTCATTAATTGGCGGAATGAAAATCAGGGGACCAAGATGGGTACCTTGAGGGACCTCGGAAGGGGCTTTAATGGGGTCGGATACAGCCGATCTAAATAATATTTTGTATTGACGTTCCTCAAGGTAGGATTTAATCCACCCGATGAAACCCAGTTGAAGGTCAAGGGATTTGAGCTTAAAAAGAATGATTCTGCGCGAGATTTTATAGAAGGCCTTACTAAAATCTGTGGCAATTACATCAACTTCTTTGCCATCCTCTAATGCGCACAGAGTGCTAGATACGAATTCCGTTAAGTTAGTAGTTGTTGACCTTCCCTTAAGATATCCGTGCTGGTTAGGGGAAAAGATAGACTTACAATGGAAGAACATTGTATCGTAAACAATGCTTTCAAAGAGCTTAGGTACGCAGAAGAGTTTAGCAATGGGTCGGTAGTTGGAGATTTCATTCTTAGGACCCTTTTTGTGAAAGGGAATTATGTAACAGCTCCTCCAAAGCTTGGGGAAGACTCCATGTGGGATAAATACTTGGAAGAGAGCAGTGAGAGATGGTTCACGTAATTTTTCAGTACTATTGAAGGGAGACCTTCTTGAGTTTTTTTTGTGTTTTCTTCCACGTGTTCCAAGTTTATGTCAATGGAGACAAACGAGGTTTGGGCAAAGCTTTTCATGTAGGAGAGTATTCAAGATCAACTTCAAACCCATGGTTGCTAAATGATTGGCCAAAAAGTGAGCAAATAAATTTGCGACTATCTTAGGATCACGGGAGGAAGTATTAGACAATTTTAAAGTAGATGGATAGTTATCAGATTTTTTTTTTTTTTTTGATGCAGTGGAAAAATCGTTAGGGATCGGAGATTATGTTATGCTGGATTCGGTCTTAATATTCGAGATAAAGAGATTCACAGAGTTCGGAAAAGTGGGTATATGCGTGAAGGTAATTGGAAAAGTCAGAGTCGAACGAGATTTAAGGCACGTGTTCCAAAGTTTATTTCTTCTATTGCGAAGCGATAAGAAATAGTTGACTTCCAGATCGAAGACAAACTAATCTAGCCGTGTCGCGTAAAACTGAAAAACAAGCGAATACTGAGTTTTAATCAAAATTTGCATCGGTTACTGACAAGGAGAATGAGATGCGTTGTCATGTGATTTCTTCAAACTAGTGTTGGAGTCAAAACGGAAGTCACTATGTATCCTGAACAGTCAAACCAGTTGCTTCGGTACGTAGACAATATTGTCATCATAGGGTGTTCTCAGAGTGGTAGAGTAATAATAACTATTGAGAAGTAAGTGAAATGTGTAGGTTAATCAAGACAAAACTGAATATATGTTGTCAATAAACAAAGCACCATCTGGTCAACTTCAAGTTCAGAGTAGTTAAGCGAGATAAGATGGTTAGATGCAGGTGAGTACCAATCCCTAACACGTTACACTGTATTACTCTACTCCGGAAGGCCAACCGGAAACCCCCGAGGATATGGAGTTGGACTGCTGCTAACGCCAACAGCACGCAGAGGCCTAATTACCTGATCCGAAACAGGCGAGGTGCCGACATGGGGTTGGTACGAGATCACCATCTTATGACAGCTACTCTCCGACTACGCACTGCTGCCGTTCGTAGATCTAACGACACAGGAATACCTAGGTTCAATGAAGACCGACTGAGAGTTCCCACAGTGCGCCAAGAATTAAGGGACCATCTCTCACGTGGAGTGGAAACAATCAGCAGCTCCCTGCCCGCCACCATCCAAGACTATTGGTGAGCTGTGAAAACTGTTTTCACATCAGATGCTGAAAGGATTGTCGGTCGATCACAGGGAAACCATAGGGCGTGGCTTTCCGAGGATACCTGGAGAAGGATCAACGAACGAAAACAGCTAAGAGCTCAAATTGCAGCAACTCCAGCAGCAGGGAGGATCGAGCTTGAGTCCCTATATCGCATGAAGATGAGAGAATTACAGCGTAGAGTGAGACGTGACAAGCGCAATTACATCAATCCGCTGGCTATGGAAGCAGAAGAAGCAGCAGCGAGGTGCGACAGCAGAACCGTTTATAGAATCACTAAAGAGCTTATATGTGGTCGAAGCTCTACTCAACACCCAGTGAAAGGCTTAGACGGTTCGTTGCTAATATCGGATGAGGATCAACTGAAGAGATGGAAGGAGCATTTTGCTTCGGTTCTAAACCGAGTATTCGACAGCAATATGCACCCAAGTCAGACTGAAGTGTCCGTAGAAAGAAGTTCCCGAATTCGCACCAACACCCCCAGTAAAGAGGAGATTATTGCCGCGATCAAAGCACTGAAAACTAATAAGGCGGTAGGACTAGGACGGCATACCCGCGGAGCTTTTTCAAGCTGCACCAACAGCATCGGCAGACCTACTGTTCCCACTTGTCGGGAGAACATGGGAAGCCGAGAGTTTTCCAGATGAGTGGAAAAAGGGAATGATTGTCAAGCTCCCTAAAAAAGGCAACCTAATGCAGTGCGAAAACTGGAGAGGTATCTGCGTGCTGCCTGCTGTGGCCAAGATAATAGCTAGAATCATCCTGGAGCGAATCAAAGAACACCTTGAAGACACACTCGACGCCGAACAAGCAGGTTTCCGCTCTGGATCCTCCTGTGTCGACCACATCAACACCCTGCGGATCATCATCGAGCAATGTGTTGAATATCGATCACCACTTCACCTGTTGTTCATCGATTTTGAAAAGGCGTTTGATAGTGTCAATCGGGAATTTATTTGGCGTGCCTTGCGCAGGAGAGGCATTCCGGATAAATTAATAGCAATTATCAAAGCTACATATGATGGGTCCACATGTCACGTTTTGCACAGAGAAAGGCTGTCTGAGGAATTCGAAGTCCAAAGTGGGGTTCGGCAAGGCTGCATACTTTCACCAATATTGTTTTTATTGGTGATGAGCGATGTGCTGAATGCGGCCTTATCAACAGGAAATGGAGGAATTCAATGGACTCTCACATCTGAACTCAAACACCTCGACTACGCCGACGATGTATGCCTACTGCGTCACAGAATAATGGACCTTCACCAAATGACAGCAAATGTGGAGAGGGAAGCAGACGTCGTTGGGCTGAAATTTAACTCGGCAAAAACAAAAAATGATCAGCCTAGGACCAAACTCATCAACTCATATATGCGTTGCTGGACAAACGGTTGAGAGAGTAGAGAGTTTCCAATACCTTGGGAGTATTGTCTCAACCGATGGCGGAACCGAACTGGATATAGCCAGCCGAATAGGTAAAGCAAAATCTGCGTTTGGGATGCTATCCATAGTTTGGCGAAGTAATGCAATTAGCTTAAACACCAAACTACGACTGTTCCGTTCCAACGTTGAATCCGTGTTGCTATATGGATGTAGTACCTGGAGAGTGACCGTCACTATCACGAGGAAGCTGCAAACGTTTGTCAATAGGTGTCTACGTTACATCTTAAGGATATTCTGGTCAAACCGTATCTCTAACGAACAGCTTTATCAGAGAACGGGCCATGAACCTATAGGCACAACCATACGACGACGAAAGTGGCAGTGGATCGGTCACACTCTCCGAAAGGGTGACAAGTCCATAGCTAACCAAGCGATGCAATGGAACCCGCTTACCCAGGATGGCAGGATACGCGGCGGTCCTAGGAGTACGTGGCGCAGAACAGTTGAGAAGGAAGCACGGCAACTGGGAAAGAGTTGGGGAGAGCTGAGGCACATTTCCAGAAATCGCACACGATGGCGCGTAGGCGTTGTAGAGGCCCTAGGACCCACAAGGGGATACAGGACATAAGTAAGTAAAAAGTAAGTATAAACTTCACACCATTATCGAGAACTTCGGTTTAGCCAAACAACTGGATCGCCTAACACGGAGAACTTGTAACTAAGTTAGGCCTCGAAGGCCTGGAGGTAATATGCGAGTTAAAGTTATTCAATTAAAACACAAATAAACTTTACTATGCTGACATAACTTGCGCGGCAAGTCTACAGCAGAAACTATTTATGGACTAAACATCCTTAGGTACACTCCCGTACAACCAAGGCACTCTGAATATCAAATTATTGAACAGCTCACGTTATACTGAACCTGAGAAAAACCATACACCATCCATTCAGTTTTCTTGCTCTTTTCTTTTCTCCTAGAGAAGTCCTAGATGTATAACAACAATCCAGCTAGAAAAACTACTTCCAACCATTACCTATCCGAAAAAAGAAAAGACACTAAATCGACCAATCCTAAACATAAATAGTAAAACATTTTTTCATCTGAAAATTGTTGTTTATTATACCAGGAGGAAGCAGAGAGAACAAAAGGACTCCGTAAGAAAGCCATAAATAATTCATAACATTTCGCGGTCGGCTAGTAATAGGAACAGCAACAAGTTGTGATGCATTAGAAATGAAAAAAGAACAAAGAATGCTTGTGACCTTTTTTTGTGAAGAATGTTGATAAATGTTTGGGTAGCATTTGCAATCCAAGAAGATATTTTATAAGAAATGCATTCATATGTACTTAAGCTACTAACCTCCTTCCAGATTTTTTACATAGTACACATTGCATCCTTGAATGTTCTTCCTATGGTATGTTTATCCCTAAACTAAATACTCGTAAGGTGCTGCACCATAAATCTTAAGAGCACTTTTAATTGGTTCCCTGTTTTAAAAAGAAACACAACGCCTATTCTTACCCACTCTATCCTTTTTCGTACTGACACCTTCAAATTCTACCACTATGCACGTTTCCCGTTTTGCCACCTGTATTCTCTCAACAAATTACAAGGACCATTTCCTGTTGATGGCTTCTCAAGAAGCCCATTAGCCTCCTTCATTAAACTTCTTATTTCAATTTCTTATTCCGGACGTATTTTCACGCCCAAGCACACACGCTAATTTCTTGTTAATTTCTCAACAATTATGCAACGTCCTTGGGCTACGCCAGGTGGAACAAATTAACTAATATTCCAACTGATTTTATGCCATCTGCCATCCATTCGCATTGGAATTTATGTAAATAATTACTGTGCTGGCCAACGATCACAGGAGAGACATCGTCTCGCATTCGTCCTGTTCCTGTAACTATAGCTTTGTCTTCGTCCCTAGCTCGGCCATAAAATCAATACACATTAACATTATTAACTCACTGAACCACATATAATCAGGAAATTATTATTTTCACTTTTGCTGTCTCCTCGGTAGCATGCTACCCCATTGACGCCAAATGCGCTATTCACTGCGACAACGCCGATGACAGCTTGAATGGATCCAATCTAAACACACTGTTCGAGGATAATGGGCTTCTACTTCCCAATTACTACAATTCAAAGGACTCCTCGGAGGCAAACAACAATTTGGGAATAATTAAGGCGGTAACCATCATCATTGGCATCATTATAATCGTGGGCAGCGCTGCTGACTGCTTGCTTTGTGTTGTGTCCTTACTAATATTACACTGTCATTTTACAGAGTGTGTCAAAAGTTGGCAAACTGCTATAAGGATTTGTTGGAGTTCTCTTAACACAACTTTTTAATTCACTTTTGGGGTGAATTTGATTAAAACCACTAATTGATCTTTTAAGCAGATGTTGGATAAAGAAAAATAAATAGAATAGAGCTTACTTCAACTTACTTAATTCCGTGCCATTGTGTACTTTTCCTGGCGACGTAAGTCAGCTTCAAGCATCTCTTCTGCAATTGACGAGATTCCTATTTGACTCTGCTGCGCTAAAAATTTCGCGGGCGAGGTGGATTCCTTTGCATTTCCTGGCGTGTATGCAGTTGTCATCCTTTCACAGGATCCAATGCCACTTTCGCTTCTGTATCATAGCATAAATATATTCATGACCTGTTCTATTATAGAATTGATCATTTGCTATTTTTTGGCCAGAACACATGCAATGGCTTTTAACTGGTCTCTCTACGTTCTCAATAGAGACGTAAATGCTGCAACTGATATGAGTACTCGTATAGACCTTATATTACTCGAAATGCGCTTCTTCTTTCCAACACATAGTATTTCGAAAAAGGAACAGGCATTCACGTTATGGCGCCGAACATCTTCTGAGAAAAACCGAAATCTTTATAAATGGACTAGAAATGACTGTAACGTCATCTAAAACATACTAAATTGCTCAAAAAATGATGCAAAAAAAAAGCGGTGTCCTAAACGCAAATAAATCTTTCGTGAAAAGTATAAAAGGTTCTGCTCCATCCATCATTCCGGTGCTATCTGCAGTATTTACATCAAATTCCACATTGCCAGAATGATCTCTCTCTCCACCTATGATGAATTCAGTTCCATATTCTTTGGGACCAATATTTTTTTTTCGAGCCCGCTCAGTAGCTTGAATCCTAAAGGATATCAATAATAACGAGTCTTCAAGATGAGTTGGGATTTATCCCTTAGTCGTAGAGAGGATTTCTTCTGCCCTTGGTAAACCTCTGCGTAATCTCTTTCTCAACCACAGGCATTTTTCCAGGCAACAAAACATCTCCGTCAAACTACCGACCAATAGCTTGAACGACAGATCTGTCCATAGGCATGCAGAGCATTGTTAACCACCACCTTATGAGTTATCTTGAAAGAAACCATTTCCTTAGAGTTATCGTCCTTGATATCTGCAAGGCTTTCGAAAGAATATGGCATAGTTCCCCAGGCCTCAGCACACCAATATACTATATTATATATACAATATCCGTCACTATACATCAATGACATCCTGTCTGCTGCTTTTAATCCGATTTATTCCTTCCTGAATGACAGCACTCTAGACTTCTCCTATTCCCTAACGACACCAAGAGCCCCAAACAGTCGAGTCTCAGTGGCAGCGAATGTCTACTGAACTTAACTCTGATGTTAATGCAATCATCAATTGGGGTTCAAACAACCGAGTTATGTTCAACGGGATAAAAACCCACAGCTGCCTCCTGCCTATGAAACGGGATATGAACGTAGTCAAACCCAGAATAGATGATCTTGAGGAATCTAATGACTTATCAATGCTTGGCATGTAAGCCCAGACCTTCGATAAAAACAGCAGATTACTGATGCTGCAAAAGGTGGTGCTAGATGCACAGGATTCCTTAAAAGGTGTAAACGATTTTCATTCCTCTGGACTTGGCCACAATCTATAAGGCTTGTGTTCATCCGAAACTTGAATATAACTCTCATGTTTGGGCAGGGGCTCCCGTCACGTGCTTGAGTTTACTTGATCGTGTTCAGTCACAAACTTGTAGACTGATCGGTGACCGGTCAAATCCCTCCGCTGTGTCTGCTTTCGTCTGCACTGTTTCACATCTTTAACTCACTCTCTCTTCTTATCTATCCACTCTATCTTTTGCTCCATTACTGGGTCTTAAAAACCGAAAAGTAGTGGAGAACATTTAAAAAAAAAGTGTTTCTGAGACATAGAATGCCATTCTTAACTAACGCCATACCTGTCTCTTTCTTCCCGGCGAGCCATATCTTTTCTGCAATTCATACAGACAGGCCGAATTGTCAAGTACTCAAATGAAATTTAAATCCAACTTTTCGCCAACATTCGACACTCCCTGTTGAAACGAGAGCTCAAAAGGCGACATCTGGACTAGCCTTCAAAAGAGGAAGAAATCCTGTTTGTTGATTTTTGTGCAGTTAATTGGAAGGTAATTTCCAAAATCTAACACAGACCGCCAATGAAGGTGGGGCTAGTTGTTACAGAGGCACTCACCAAGAAATGAACAATTTCATATCTCAACGAATGAAAATTTGTTGGCCTAATTGTTGAGTTGATTTGTCATAATTAGTGCACGGGATGTCGATTGTCGACACAAGTTGGCTTCTACGTTCTGTTTGTTTGAGTGGCACTGAGTACTGAATTTAATTAAGCAAACACTGAAGTGGTTCGAATGATTGGAACTCGTAAAATTTACACAGATTTTAAGGGTACCAGTAGAGAGCTTTGATTATTTTTTGCTTGTTGGGTTGGCTATTTGGATAATTTGTATCACCTTCAATAGTTTGTTAATCAACATTAATTTAAAATCGGTTGGTTTTAATTATTTGATTTGAAATAAAATGAGTATTTACATTTGGTAATTTGAAATTAGTTTAAAAGGAAGTTAGTCTGTTAGTTACCCAACCAAGTAGTAAACAAATTTTGTTTATACCTACCTGTATATAAAAGCGTCACTGAGTTTTGAATCCATTTGTTTTTGTCCCATATTGATTTGTTAATTTCTGAAAGAATTTATGTTCTCGTACATCCCTCCAGCATCTAAAATATCTATGTATATACTCGTACATATCCGTATCGTCGGTTGGAAATTTGTGGAATACAAAATAAGTGGCACGACTGGTTGGTACTCAATGGTACCGCAGGGATCTCTATGGGCGCAATCCCCAAAAGTGAGACAGAGCCCAATATAATTAAAGAGTGGCACTTTCTAAGTGTGAGACATATCTACATGTGCGCACAAATCGATTAAGGCGTTTAAAAACTATGCTGGAACAAACATTCAGGCAGGAAAATATTCAACAGATTTATTTATATGATGCCAAGATTGATAGAAATTTCAAGAACGAACATTTTCATAAAGACAATATTTACCCTACAGGAGCAAGTACAAATCGTGCCAATACAATTTTCTAAGAATTTAAATACATCATTTTGCGGAAATAATTCACCTATTGACAAATTGTTAAACATTTTTCTTAAACAATTTTAGTAAGTTATTAAGCTTAGTATTTATAAATATTTTATTAAAACTTTTCCAAAAAATAAGTATCGAAATTCTATGGTGTTCAAATTATCAGAAGTATCAACAAAATTTTGGAATATTTACAACCGTTTTTTAAAAACAAATATATTTTTATTGAATAAAAAAACTCTCAAGTATTTCCCTTACTAAATTGTGCAAATAAGAGAATATTTTATCCCAGTAAGCCAAATCAAACTTGCAAACCAATTTTTACTAAAAATCCCATTCAGCGATTTTTGAGTTCCACATTTCACAACAGCCCTTAGTAATAATCGAATTTAAACGTGAGTTTTTCTTAAAGTGATCTTTAACTCCAAATCAGTAGTAAAAATACGAATATCACTCTTAAAAAATGAAACTATTTAGGGGTGGCTTACCCGCCTCTATGTCGGTTTTAAAGTGACATCGACATTTTGACATCATTCATTATAAAAGGAGCACGAGTAAATTATAAAAGAATGATAGAATGATACTATATTAATGTTGAAATTTGAATTGCACTTCTTTGATCTGTCAAAAGTCAGCTGTGCAATTTCAAAGTAGTAAAAGTAAATCATAAATCACAATAACTATTCTGAATATGACTTCTACTAAATCTGTTCTTATGTTACGAATATTGAAAGAAACTTACATTCGCCTAACTAAAAACGACTTTAACAATTGCTTTTTAGTATTTCCATTACTAAGGGCCAATGATTTTGGGAAAGGACAGACGAGGAACAAAGGTCAAACCCTCCTGTCAATATCTTCGAAACTAGTTATGAACTTCAAACAATAAGTGCTTCTTTTATACCCTATTGCATAGGGTACGAGTATATTAATTTTGATACATACTCGTAGTTTGTAACACAGAGAAATAACAACGGTAGACCCCCAAAAGTATATATATTTCTGATCAGAATCAAAAGTTATGTCGATTTAGCCATGTCCGTCCGTCTGTTCCATCACTTGTTGGGTCTTAAATTTTTAACTAGGAACATGAAATTTGGTATATATTTTCTTAAGGATTCGAAGCTGTACAACTGTAAACATTTTTAAAATGCGCTCACTTTTACAAAAATGTCAAATTTGTAATAATTTTACTAGAAATTGAAAAATATCGCCTTAATGAAATATATAGACATTCACATTCTCTACAATTCGTTATACGTTATATAACACCACGCCAATTTGTAGGGAGCGTTTTCTTAAAAAAAAAAAAAAAAAAATAATAATAATAAATATTTTGCTTTCTCAAAGCTATTTATGGTGATGATTAAGTCTTACTGTAAATATTTCACAAGAATCCTTCACCTTCTTTTACAAATGGCGACTGCCACGACTACTGTCTTCTAAGAAAAAGTCTTAGCCACAAATTATGCGTCAATCTCTTAAAAATTTGTATTTGAACCAAAAGGTTCACAACGCCACGCCCAATTTATTAGGAATGGGTTAGAAGATGGGGAATTTGGTATCACACGATTCGTTCCACACCGATTTTAACTTTTATGTATGTTTTTTTACCTTGAAGAGAAAAATCAATCGGATATTTTAAGACTTTTATACCTTAAATTAAATAAGGGCTTGAAAAATCAAGTTCATTACAATACAAATTTTATGGAGAATTCAACTCAGATTTTACTCAGAGATATTTATTTATTCAAAATTCAAACTAATTTGCACAGGCCTTTTCTAAACAAAAATATCGCTATAAAGAACCATACAATACAAAATAGCTATCTTTTTTTTAGATAATGCATTTATCCTGCCCCAAAAAAAACCACTGAGGCAAAATTTTATAATAATATTTACGATACAAAATTGGCGTGTTTGTGGCATTCCAGAAAGCTTGTATACAGAATTTCATGTTCATAACTCAAAATTCAATATACAAAATCTGGAGACATACGGACCGACGTATGGTGATGGTGGGTGGCCACGGTGTAGTTTGTAGTGTGTTTGCTTATGATCCGAGCTCTGCCAGTTTGTGCCCGGAAGGGGAACAGCAACTAAGATCATAATAGAGAAACGAATAAAACTAAAGTTTCTTCAACCACTACAACAAAAAGGGATTTCTGCCATATAGTACAACGTAAATCGAGTCTGAATGCTCCAGAATTTGGAAATTTCTTTTTTTTTAAATGGTGATGGTTCAATCTCATTACGAATATCTAATCAGAATCCCTGAACTTCGGTTACAAATGGTGACAGCCACGCTCACTTTCTTCCTAGGAAATTTTTTTTGATAATATCTCTTAAAAATTGAGGTAATATTCTCTGAGTAGAAATATATCACACCATTTAATCTAAAAATTCACAACGCCACACCAACTTTATTAGGGGTAATTCTAAATATGAGCTATAGGGTATCATACGATCCGTTGCAGAAGTACTCGTATCACTTGCCTGTATTTTTCGTAAGTTTTTATAAAATCTGTTCTTAGGAAAGGGTGATGGATCGCTGATTTTAAATATAAGATGGTTTTTCTTGAGTATAGATGGTAAAACTTGTTCATGGCGAGACTTATTAAGTAAGATATGGAGTGGTTTTAGGAGAAATTTGGAATGTCATCAGAGCCTGCACTCATGTATTTATAAGGATAGGATCTTCTCTCTCTTTGATTCTGGAGTCTCATCGTATAGTTGATCGTTGTATCGTTGTATTAAGCTGAATTTAGAATCTCCTTTTTACTGATAATATTTTGTTATGAAGCATTAATCAGGCTTTTTCCCGCATATAGCTTTTCGAATGGGTAATGGGACTTTTACATATTTGCTTCAAAAATACTGCAAGATATTTACATACATATTTACATATATTCGCCAATGGATTCAATTCCCTCACCGTCAAAGAACCATTTTTTTTTTTACTTAATTTACCCTGTCTATTCCGCACGATCATGATCTTAGATTTGTTGAGGTTAACTATAAAATTCCATTTTTTGCAATAGTTATTTAGTTTATCATAAGTTTGCAAAGTGTGTAAAGATTATGCTAGTAACACCATGTTATCTGCATAAAGAAGTGTTTTCATATTCATGACAGCAATCTGAATTCCAGCGCTCAAATGCACTGATATATAGTACCATCGATGAATACTACGCGCTTAAAACGCGACCTTATTTTACCCCAGACCTTGTATCAAATCATTCTGACATACTATATTCTTGCCATCCCAAACTGCTTGACGTGTGTATATTGTATTTTTAAGGATTTCTAGCGCTTTTGTTGATATTCAATTTTTGTGATAAGTTCTAGAATGCGTTACAATCTATTCCATCGAATACAGAGGCCTTATTATGTAGGTATTGTAAGTCGAGAGTCATGACAAATGACTTTCTGATAACGATACCCATGACTTGTAATTATTACGTGTAAGGAGAACGGGGGCAACAAAATGTTGCTAGCTGAAAAGCAAAAATCCATGCATTTTTAGAAGCACAACTAACTTCCCTTTTATTGACATGTGCCAAAAAAAAAATTACCGGCATTCGTCGCTTTCCAAGTACGCTGCTAAAATCTAGCAAACCGACTTTGTACCGGGATGAAGAAGATTGCCGGCATTTCAGCCTCACGGCTTAGAAATATCGGCCATTTCACCGGTGGTGCAAATACGGGACATCGAAAAATCACCGAAATGATAAGAGTAATGACACCACTCATCGATTGCCCCAGTGATTTTGTTGGGAAATCGTACACATTCTCCAACAACTTCGAAACAATTTTTCCCGCAAGAGAATATTGGACGTATGAAAGAACGACAAGAAACTCCAATGGGATATCGGTTTATACAGATGGCTCTAACATATCAGGGGAATCAGGGGCTGGCATCTTTAGTGCTAACCCACCGATTGAACTTGCTATTCACCTAGAACCATTTGTATCGGTGTTCCAAGCAGAAGTCTATGCAATTATGAAAGCAACCGAAATACTCGCAGAAGACACCAGCGAAGAAATGTAAATTGACATCTGCTCGGACAGCAAAGCAGCAATTAGCGCGATTACAAACCCCATGTCGAAATCACGACTAGTAAGGGAGTGCAAAACTTAATTGAACTTACTTGCCAGACGCAATAGAGTCCGTCTCACATGGGTACCGGGACACTAGGGTGTTCAGACTCGGGATAGCTGATACAGCAATCTGTGCCAACTGTGAAGAGGAGGAGGAAGATATAGAACACTTCCTCTGTCACTGCCCCGCTACAGCGAGGCTAAGGCTGAAAATTCTGGGATCTCCAAGGATTCCGAATATTACACACCTCAATAAGAAAGGAATCGGGGATATACTGGAGTTCGCCAGACGAACACTACGATTCCCCGATCACTATACGATATAGTTGATACTACCCATGATCCCTAGACCTAAATCCTCTCAATACATAATTCCCAAAACACATCACTATTCCTTACAGTTACGCAGATGAGTGGAACACAACGGGCCCAATGGAGGCCTAAGTGAAGAGCATAAGCTCACCCTCTCAAACCAACCAACCAACCAACAGAAGAAGAAAAAAAACACGCATACATATAAGTATTGGAAGAAAGGACGTGCTTCGCACAAATAAGCGAAATGACGAAAGTACCCGCATTACAGCAACAAATAGAGGAAATGAGAACAGAATTAAGATCGCGGGGAGGAGAAGTACAACAAAAAATACAACCTCAAATCCCACTGCCCGGACTGATCAAGGAAGAGGGAAAAAAGACAGCAAGCGATCTACTAAACGCAATCGAAAATAATCTAACATCATCAGTCAACAAAAGGTAGGTACGTCAGAGCCGTCTTCAACATGGCGAAACAAGAACAAGGCTTGTAGGTCGAAAGAAATCACCGAAAAGCAACATGCAATATTATTGAACTAAACAACCTAGCCGGTATAGATTCAAATCCAAACAAAACACACACAATGCTAAGGAACGATAGAAGGAAGACAAGCAAGACACAGCGGAAAGCACGACGTATAATAACATTAATGGATTCAAGGATGTATTCGACGGACTGTGGAAAACTACAACGAAAAATAATATTGAAAATATATAGAACCGTAACACCAAAAACCTGAACATACTGAATGGACTAGCAACATTATAATGGTAAAGAAAAACAACAAACTAAGATTATGCATCGATCCAAAACATTTAAACGAAGCTCTAAAAGACGTCATATACCAACTACCAATCGTGGAAGAAAAAATATTTACTACACTAGACGCGAAACATGGATTTTGGCAATTACAACTAAATGAAGCAAGCAGCAAATTAACAACATTTTGGACACCCTTTGGAAAATATAAGTTTAACCGTCTACCATTTGGGGGTAAAGCCAGCCATGGAAATATTCCAGATGAGACAAAATAAAGTTATATCAGGACTAAAAGGAATAGTATAGTACATAGAAATATGCAACTTTTGGTATTCGGAAAAGGAGAAAACAGAAACGAAGCACTAAAAGACCACAATAAAAACTGAGAAGAACTACTAAGACGCCTACAAAAAGAAAACCTGAAAATAAATGAAAACAAAATGAGAATCTGTCAAGAGAAAATCAAGTTTTTCGGACACATACTCACCAACGAAGGTATAAGACCAAATCCAGATAAGATCAGCGCGATAAAGAACATACCAAAACTAACAGATAAAAAAGAAACGTTGCGATTCCTAGGATTTGTAACCTATGTAAGCAAATTTGTACCAAACATGTCAGAACTTACGAAAAATAACACATATAAAAAACAATTTTACATGGAAGCAGAACAAGAAGCATTCACGAAACTAAAGAAAACCTTAACAAACACACCCGTGTTACAACACTACTACATAAACAAACCCATTACAATACAAACAGGTGCATCTTCACATGCATTAGGGTGCGCCTTAATACAGGACAGACATCCAATAATATTTGCATCAGAAACATTAACACCAACACAGAAGAATTATGCGCAGATAGAAAAGAAGATTCTAGCAGTTTTATTCGCATGCAGGAGATTCGACAAGTACATATGCGGTAAAACAGACATAACAATCGAGACCTTTAATAAGTATTTTCAGAAAACCTATGCTAAAAACACCAAAGAGGTTACAAGTGAGATGCGCATAGCCGATACCCTATCCAGAGCTTCAGAATAAAATAGCCACCAAGAAAAATCGTTTGACTTATATCAAATCGAAAAAGGATTCAAACTACTCGACCATACCAACGACACCGAAGATAAACGAATAAGTTTAAGAACGATCAACAAAATCAAATAAGCAACAGACGAAGACATAACAATGAGAACCCTGATGAAAGTAATTAAAGAAGGATGGCCCGAGAACAGAAACGAGGTAACAGAAACAATAAAACAGTACTGGTGTATAGGAGATGAATTGGTGACCAACAGCGACCTGATATTCAAAGGAAATAGGTTGGTAATTCCACAACAAATGAGTCAAGAGATGCTAGCCAGACTGCACTAACCACATCTAGGAATTGAGTCAACAATCAAGTTAGCGAGAGAAACGGTATACTGGAGAGGCATCAAACAAATAATTAAAAACTGCAATATACTCGTATGCAACATATACGAAAGAAAAAAGCAACGAGAATCACTGATAATACCCGAAATCCCAACGACACCATTTGAAATTATATCAATGGATGTTTGTGAATTAACTACAAAAGATAAAAGCAGACATTTCCTAATAACTGTCAACCACTACTCAGACTTCTTCGAAATCGACGAACTTAACAATCTATCAGCAAAGTTAAGTATAAAAACATGTAGAAAAAGATGTGGTATACCAGCAAAGGTTATTACAAATTTCAACAAGTTTGCAGCCGAATGGGAATTCGAAAACCACACATCAAGCCCGTATCACCAACAAGCAAACGGAAAAGCAGAAGCAGCTGTAAAAATAGCGAAACAACTAATAAAGAAAGCAAATGCGTCGAACCTGACTTTTACAAATCCTTACCAATTTGGAGGAACACATCAAATAAGATTGGTTCAAGCCCAACGAAAAGGCTTTTCTGCAGATGGACGAGTCAGCGACCCGAAAAAAACGCAAAATTTCTGGAGCCCAACAACGAAAAAGGGCCAAAGAAAGAAGACGACTGGAGATGGAGAAGCAAGGAAATTTGGTTTCAAACCCAAACTGCCTGGCTTCAACACCAAAAGTCGTCTCCCCGCGTGGTCAAAAAGCAAACAGTGAACAGACACTGACCGGGGAATGGATGGAACACCCTACTCTATCACCAGAGGATGCCTCGGCAAACTCTGATGGAAAGAGGAGGATACGCCCCCATGCTGAACCACCGCAGAGTAAAAGAAGTCGTGTTGCTAAAGACCATCCACAATCTAGGCTTACCTCTATTCAACCAGGGCGGGCTAACGCTCACCCAGGGAGGAGCGAGGGAAGTACTGTCGCACAATCAAAATCCAAAAACCCGAATAGGCCGTCAACTTTAAGGAGACAGGCAGCCACACCCATAAAATCTCATCACACGAGGTCGTATAGGGATGTAGCAGCCAACCTCCTGGAGATGGTGGTCTACAACAGAATCGACGAGGATGGGAAGATACCGGAGGAGCTACATGAACGGTTCCAGAAAGCCCTCAATGCTGCCCTGGACCAAACACTTTGTGAGAATCCGACGACTTCCCTGAATTTCCTGAGGAGAGGTTTCAAAGGCAGCCGCTACCACATATGCTGTCAGGATAATGCCTCGACGGAGTCGTTAACTAAACTAACATCTAGACTCGATGGTTGGGAAGTAACCAACCTAGTGGTTCTCTCGGCGGGAAAGATTCCCAAACTAACCAGGGTGTCCGTTTGGATCCCAGGAGTAATCGAGGAACCTGGAACGCTGTTTGCACGAATGAAGCTGCAAAACAAGGACCTTAAGACAGAAAAGTGGAAATTCTACCACGCAAAGGAGCAGGCAGGCAAAGGCCAACTAATCGTGGTAGGGATTGACGAGGAATTGCTGGGGTCACTAGTCCTACAAGGGGGTAAAGCATTATGCGGCTTTCACCAGATCAGCTTTGTAATCCCTTCATTCCACGAAAGAATTAATGAAGGTAATCCAAGCAAACCTTCAGCACAGTAGGGCGGCAACTGCCAACCTCTGTGCTTACCTCTTAGCAGTAAAAGCGGATATCGCCCTCATCCAGGAACCTTATTGTCTGTATAATAAGGTAACAGGATGGGGAATAAACTGAAAGTGATTGCAAACAACGGAAACAGTAAGTGTAGAGCATGTATTGTGGCACATAAGGATATTAATATTTTCTCTATTCCACAGATCAGCACAGACGACCTCACAGTCACAAGTCTCGAATATAGAGCAAGAAAAAGCGAGACCAACCAAATTATTTTGGCCTCTTACTATCTCCCCTATGACCCATCATCTTCTACGGTGTAGCTGTATGGTGGCCAGTGATGAGCAAAAAGTATGCAAGAGACTTGCTAACTAAGGTGCAGCGTATGGTCAGCCTGGGTATTACAGGAGCATAATCCTCAACACCAACTGCGGCCATAGAAGCGATACTTAACATTCTACCAGTGCACCTCGAAGCGAAGAAGATTGCCGGCATTTCAGCCTCACGGCTTAGAACTGTCGGCCATTTAACCGGTGGTGTAAATATAATAGACATCGAAAAATCACCGAAATGATAAGAGTAATGACACCACTCATCGATTGCCCCAGTGATGTTGTTGGGAAATCGTACACGTTCTCCAACAACTTCGAAACAATTTTTCCCGCAAGAGAATATTGGATATCGGTTTATACAGATGGCTCTAACATATCAGGGGAATCAGGGTCTGGCATCTTTAGTGCTAACCCACCGATTGAACTTGCTATTCACCTAGAACCATTTGTATCGGTGTTCCAAGCAGAAGTCTATGCAATTATGAAGGCAACCGAAATACTCTCAGAAGACACCAGCGAAGAAAGGCAAATTGACATCTGCTCGGACAGCAAAGCAGCAATTAGCGCGATCACAAACCCCATGTCGAAATCACGACTAGTAAGGGAGTGCAAAACTAAATTGAACTTACTTGCCAGACGCAATAGAGTCCGTCTCACATGGGTACCGGGGCACGAAGGTGTATCGGCTAACGAAAAGACAGACGAACTAGCAAGGAAAGGAGCAGGCAATACAGAACTGAACCCGGATAATACAATAGGGGTCCCTCTGACAACTATTAAAATAATAATCAATGAAAAGATACGACAGGAGTTCAATAACTACTGGACGAATCTAGACACGTGCAAAGTGGCTAGATCTGTAATAACAAAACCGAGTAACAACACAGCAAAAAGAGCTCTTAACTCAAGCAGAACACAATTGAGATTGATGGTGGGACTTTTAACAGGGCACATCAATCTCAACAAACATTCGTTCAGACTCGGGATAGGTAATACAGCAATCTGTGCCAACTGTGAAGAGGAGGAGGAAGATATAGAACACTTCCTCTGTCACTGCCCCGCTACAGCGAGGCTAAGGCTGAAAATTCTGGGATCTCCAAGGATTCCGGATATTACACACCTCAATAAGAAAGGAATCGGGGATATACTAGAGTTCGCCAGACGAACACTACGATTCCCCGATCACTATACGATATAGTTGATACTAACCATGATCCCTAGACCTAAATCCTCTCAATACATAATTCCCAAAACACATCACTATTCCTTACAGTTACGCAGATGAGGGGAACACAACGGGCCCAATGGAGGCCTAAGTGAAGAGCATAAGCTCACCCTCTTAAACCAACCAACCAACCAACCAACCAAGCTCAAATCAAAAGCAGTACAAGCGCAACACAATACATATAACGAAACCCAAACTCCCAACAATAAGCGACAATAGCGACTATACGACGCAACAAGCAGCACAACATATACCAACACAACAAACAAAAGAACGCCAAGAAAACCAAGGTGTAGAAACATCCATGCAACAAACTACTGAAACGAGCGAGCTACATGAAGATCAACCGATACAACAAAGACCGAGGAGAGAAACCAACCTACCAAGACGATTCGAGGACTACGAGCTTTACTAACATCGTAAAAGTGAGGGGATGTTATAGTAAATATCATCCCAAGAAAAAACAGATTCTGGCAACACCCCCCGGATGGTTTTTGACAGCTCGGACACGGACTAGAGGATATATGCGTTGTTCTAACCTGATCTTCGGGGCTTATTACCCCAATTCCGAGTATCATGAGAGAGTGCGCCTTAACGGCTTTGTTCCCCCAGAGGCGTTCCTCTATTTTGATAAGAAAGGTCTGATCCAGGACAGATTGGCAGTGCCGCTAATCTTCCACGTTGCTCGGACAGCTGTGGATAGGCGACTCAACTACGACAGAGACGTTGCACACGGCAGTGTGGAGCGTCTCCGGTTTAGTAGGGCGGTATCGGGTCGGGATGTTGATGACGTACAACGTCAGTACGGTCATTTCGGTGGCTGGCCGAAAGAGAGGAAACTCCTTCGTCGTTTCCTCCTAATCCAGGGTAGCCTGTTTGATGTTGAAAGTTGGCTGTTCTTGCCCATGGCCGACTTACATAGTTTAGGTTTAGGTAGGTGTTGGTAATAATTTAAAAAAAAAACAAAAAAAAAAAATCCACAGCACTTGGATGAAAAAAATACAAAAAAAGCACAAAAAACACAAAAAACATAAAAAAAAAAATTATAAAAAACAGCACTCGATAAAAAAAAAAATAAAAAAAAATTTACGTATAGAATACGTAAGGTAGAATAAGATAGGCTAATTTAGAATAAGATAGTTTTAAGATTTATTTTAAGGTAGTTTATAAGTTTTATATATAAGAACATTAAAAAAAAAAGTTCATATACTAAGTTTTTTCAACTCATTAAACATTTTTCTTAGTATCAATAGTTAGTTAATTGAATAATAAAATAAATAAATAAAGATAGTTACGTCGAAAGACATAGTTTTAAGTATTAGGTTTAGCTTAGAGCGCCCGCATAGGGCCAGTAAGTTAAAATAGAAAATAGTTAAGTTAGTTAAGCTAGTTTTAAGCGTTTTTTTGTCTAGCATGTAAGTTATAATGAATTATGAAATAAAAATGCATTAAAAATGAAAAATGATATGCGTTGTTCTCTAATTTGAGCTTTTAAAAGTAATTGTCTTTGAATACCCTGTAATTTATTATTATTATTATTATTCACAAAGAAGACTAAACGTACATACACAAAATATTACAGCTTACAATAAAACAATCGAATGCTATCGATAATTGTTGGTAGTGACGACAACGGTTGTTACCTACCTCTAGTAAATATAGCAAGTTTCTAGCTACCAACTTTTGTAAGTCCAAAAGGCAGTTCCACGGTGTTTTTAAGCGGGGAATATTTCTACGGGGTGATGATGAAGAATAAACTACCAGACTTTCAAGAAGACATAAAAGGGAAGCATCTAATCCAACAAGTCTCCCATATTAAACGTATCTTTGTGTTATTTCTTATAAAAAAGTGCTCCAGCGAAATAGCCAGTTGAATTTCTCCCCTTAAAAAATTTCACCCGCAATACGAGATTTGGCGACATAAATTGGCCAACAAAATCGTGTGACCTAACGTTGAATTTCTTTTTGTAGGGCTATGCTAAAAATCGTGTCTATGCAGACAATCCCCAAACAACTTTAAAAGCCAACTTCAGTGAAGTTACAGTCAAAAATGTACCGAAAAGTAATCGAAAATTACCTCACAAAAATCAAAGTTTGCAAAACCTCCCGTGGGGGTCATTAAACCGATGTAACCCATACATAATGGCTTAGTACAAAATTTAAAACAGTAAACAAATTTCAACAAAACCTGTAATACTTTTTGATTTATTTGAATTAAAATCCTCAAGCATAAGATTAATAATCCTGCACATACGAGTACATACGAGTATGTATATATAATCCTGTCATAAATTCAACAAAACTTTCAGCGTTTTCCGTTAACTTTTTTTAGGAACACACTACAAAACGTAATATCACCCAGTTTGGTTTCAGTTACTGATTGGTTATCTTGCAGTGAGGTATAAAAGAAAATCGTATTGCTGTCATAGCGTTGCGTAAGTACAACAGTTTCTAGGGTTCAGCGCGGTCATCATCCTGCTTCAGCAATAAGAACATCAAGAAGTCAAAACTGGGGCAAAAGTGTACCCAGAATTTGTCCTAGAAGGCGTCGTTAAAGGCATGCCGAATACCCTTTTTAATGGAGCAAGACAGATTTTCCAACAATATTCTGCTCCAGCATATAAAACCAAACAACTCAGCAGTGGCTTAGAATCAATATTCCTGCTTTTATTGAATCCGAGGATTGGTCTTCAGGAAACACAGATTTGAATCCTTTGGATTATTGTTTGTGGTCAATGTGCGGGAGTATGTCCTGTAAGAGACCCCACCGAAATTTGGAGAGCCTCAAAAGTGTTTTAACCATAGCAGCGTTGTCCATAACTCCCAGAATTTATGGCAGAAATACGTACATACATATACATATGTATATATCCCCATTGATACTAATTTTGTTTTTGTTATTTTAACTTTTAAATAACTTTTTCAACAGAATAATGATGCATTTACATAAAACATCATATACATATGTATGTTCACAATCTTTTATTTTGATTACAATCACTTTACAAACAACGACGAACGACATATGTACCGTGAGATACCATTATCGTAACGATAATCAAAGATGTAACCGAAATCGTAACACTTAATCGCAATTTCGTCGTTACGGTACATACTCGTACATTTACGTTACGTAGGTAACGACGATCGTTGAACATAAGGCCCTAGCTGTAAAATCCACAAAAAATATGTAAAGTGACTCTGCTCAAAATTGAGCAATTGTATTTAGCGTAAATATGTTCTCGAACGTTGAGTATTTTTTACGAAAGCCTGATTGGTATTCACTGAGTATGTTGTTTCTAGTAATTCATGATTTTATGCGACAAAGAAGAGTGGAAGAGAAGATTTATGCAATTAATTTCATGAAAGAGATCCCCCTATAGTTGGTTGAAAAATTGACATCCAACCAACTTTAAAGATCAGTAAGACAATAGCATCCATAAATGACTGTGGTACATCTTCAGTTTCAAAAATATTATTGAACTTAACAAGCATGAGGTCTAAAAAATTCGACGGAGCATTTTTGTAAAATTCATTTGGTGTGCCCTGAAGCATTTTTGTTAAGCACGTTATGCAAAGCCAATTGCAGTTCGCTCATTGCTATTTCACGATCTAATAATTCCGTGAAATCAATACTTTGCAACGTTTGAATCGGATTTAGTAAGTTTTTAAAATACTCTGCCAGTTTCGAAGCATTTAGATGAATTCCACAGAAAGTCTGATCCTGTTTTTTTTTTTTTTTTTTTGTATCTTCTCCCAAAAACTCTGGCTGTTTCTGGTACCCAACAGTTCCACCACTTGGAAAACGTGTTTAAAACTTATCTTTTCTTCGGCGGTTACTTCAACGGTGGTGGTTCCATAGATAAATCTGCAGCTCACACAAATCGGATTATGCTGTAGGAGCATACAAAAAAGCAAGTCTTACATTTTCTTCCCTTTCTATTACATTTAATTTATGTATTTATTTTATTTCCAAACTAAACAAAATAATATTTACAATCTTTTTTTAAGAAAAACGAAAAGCAACAACAAAAGAGAAAGAAAAATTTTATACAGTAACACTAATAATTACACTTTTGGGTGAACTATTCCTCCCAAATTTAGATATAATACTTCTCCAACGGTTTCTTAATTAACTTGATAAGAATTTTATTTTTTAATTAATGGAACAATGCACTGTGTGCGTTCTCGAATCCGAATTCTGTCTTTTTTTATTGGGGATTCGAACTGCGATCAATAAACTGATGGACTATGATGGAATAAAGCACACAAAGACACAGAAGAGGGCACTTAGTTGTCCTTCTTCATTCTGGTTGAAGTCATTCTGTAGATGATGGAGTCCCTGCCAGGATCCATTGAGCCAATGGCATAGCAGATGGCTAGTAAGGATAAACCGAAAATGACCATGAACCACAGGATGATGTTGAAGATCACTGGATAGTCATCGTTGTAGTATGTGGCAAGGTTCAAGTTGTTAGCCTAGAAGAAGTGGAATGAGAAACTCTACACATCGTTGGGGGGTACTGGCAACTTACCGTGTTCGAATTAGCGTCAACTACCTCACGCTTAGCCCGACTGAGTTCAGCCTTCTCGGCAATAACGACTAGTAAACCTTCGCCCTTACAGGCTGCCTTTACCGCCACCGATAGATTCTCCAGAGCATTTGAAACCAATTTAAGACTCTCAGCCATTGCTGCGGATTTTTCTCCATGCGCCTTAGCCAGGGGCGCCAACGGGAGGTAGATGGTGAGGAAAGCTGGACATTGCGGGGCGTTGGCGTACTTATCGGCGACCTCATTCAAGTAAGCCAATTGGGTGAGGAATTCCTTATCCTCCGAGTGCAAGTCTGGCTTCAAGCTGTTGGTGGCTTTGAGTGGAGTCACCTGCGTCGGAGCTCCGAAGAAATCGGTGATGCTAACCAGAACATCATTCAGCTGGCTGAAGTCCAAGTTGACAACAGGCAAATTAGATGACTCGAACTCAGAGCTGAGCGCATTCAGGGATTCCTGCGAAGAGCTTCCAATCAGCGGGTACGACTTGGCCTTGGTGTTCAAGTTGATATGATCCACACCAGAGACTACAACGGCGACAGCACTCTTGGCAGTACTGAAAGGGTCGTTCACGTAGAGGCCACTCCATTTGGTACCGTCATCGACCCAGTAGCCCAAGGAAGCAGACAGTACATCACCCAAACTTTCGCTCTCCAACTTTTCGTTGCCCTTGAAGTCTAGAGAATTTGGTGCATTCAACACGGAGAATTCTCCAGAGGCGTTGACTGAAACAAAAGAAAGAGAAATTTTAATCATGAAACAACAGGGCGCCACTGATAAAGAAAAAATCGATAGGGGAAGCAATTTCGAGAAATTCGCGATTTTTCCGAGAAGCTGTGTGTTGGGGAAATATATTATATAAAACAAATATTAAATATTTACTCACTTGCAACTAGGCAGAGAGAAAATATCACCAAACTTCGCACCATTTTTCTTACTTTATGAAAATTTTTCGATCATATGACAAACGACGATAGTCCACTTCCCAGCAAGTCGATGAAAATTTCCAGCACAGGTGACAGTTTCAGTTTCATGTGATTCCATTGGAAGTTCTAAAACGTCACGTGATACATGATGTTTTTTTAACGGCGACGAAGTGATACCAGACTTAGTGAAACTAGTCACGAGATAAAAAAAAAGTAAGAGTAGTCGATAGTTAAAAGTAACTTCTCACTGTACAAAAACACACAACTGTTGATTGCCATTAACACATTAAAAATCTTGTTGACATAAATTAAGCGCCTAACAAAATGCTTCTGATCCAATCCTTTCTGGTGGTTCTGAATAGTTGAAATTTTGATAGCACATATGTATATTTTATACGGTTTGACTAAGAGATGCACACAATGAATGGATCGGAAAGATCGACCTTTGCCAGATAGAAATTTTAGTAAGCAATATCAGTAACCATTCAATTTAAAACGATGAAATGCAGAAAAAAAAAGATTGAACGCCAAATTTATTAGTAGAATACTTCGTACTACCATTTAAAAACCAAAGAGTTGTGCATCCACAAGTACAAGAAGATTTAATGACATACTCTTATGCGTACATTGGTTTTTATTCATGAAACGTTCAAAGCTTGGAATTCAAGTTGTTTATTATCGTTATTTAAATAATAGTAATAGCTATTATATAAAATAAAGCAAGATGTTGAAACAAAATGATAACGAATCAATTTTCTCTCTAACTTAACCAACATCAACAGCAACAGTCACAATTCTGTTCCCACATTGGAAAATGAGTGCAACAGCCATTTCGACTATTCTGTTCGCAATGTCGAGTTAAGGCTTTTGACAAACTTTGAATAACATCGTAGTAACTTTACTATATTTTCCTTCACAAAGTGATTGGTATTTTTTGCAATACGAAATGTCGTTTATAAATTACTTTTGCTCATTTACTTATTAGACATTTTACAAACAATAGGTGCAGGAGGAAGAGACGAAGTTTACTCTGTTTTTTTTTTTTTTTTTTTTTAATAGTTCTCAGCGAACACAATTTATAAATGTCTACTATAACAGCAAAAATAAATAGTTTTGCTTTTTAGAAAAAAAAAAAAAAACACTTGTAAAACAAGCCACATTATAAAAAATAGTAAATATAGTTGTGAGTTGTCAAAAGAAAGTAGCTCCTCTCTGGCTTTGTGAATGACCTTACGGTATTACGAAGTTCTTACGATAAACAAGCCTGAGGTCGAATTTCGTTCTAGTCCAAATGCATAGTTTTTAATAAATCGGTCAGAGTAACTGACTTGCAACGAGACATTGCTATTTGACCATAACGTTATTATGATACTGTTTCTTTTGTACTTGGAACAGTACGACAAAGCAAGTCGCAAATAAAAATAGATTGTATGGCGTGGACAGCAATACTTATAGAAATTTTAGTTTTTTTTATGATTTGCGCGCCAAATGGGATATGAATCCCTTAAATTATTTCAGGGCACGGAAGCTTTTGTAGAAAGTGATAGAGAGAGATATAAAGATTGGTGGAATGGGTTTGAAACTTAGGTGGTATGAACTTTCAGTAAACCCTAAGGGTAGCGTCCAGATAACTGGGAAGTATTTTTGCTTATACATAACTACACAACTCATTCCCAACTCCTACTGAGAGCGTGTGTAGTTGTTTAGAACGAATAAAATATGCCAGGATTACAAACACTGAATTTTTTCATTATATTTTAAACTCTTTCGTCACTGAAATAACTTTAGAGATTGTTTTCACAGTTTAAATGTTAAATAGTGATGGAATGGGCTATCAACTCCTCTTCTATCACTTTCACCTTTTGACATTTACCCCAAATTTTTCGGGTGCCATATACTTAACCAGTGAAAACAGCTCCTTAACTATTTCTGTTTTGTCAATGCTGCCAGCGCAAAATTCTACGGTTTCCACTTTACCTGTAGGATGTAAACCCATTTTTTGATGTTGACATTTCGCGGTTATTGAAATGTTTCGCGTTGTCAACAAGTTCGTTATCCTCTTCAGTTTTTCTTTAATTTAATACAAAATATTCGCAATTATTACATAAACTTTAGTTGAAAATATACGAGGACATATTCTGCGTGCAATACATATAAATTTGTAAACAAATATCTTTTGGAAAGCCTCCAATTGAGGTTTTCCGAATCTCCTATCAACAATGGACTCGGATAGTGATGATGAAGGCTCTGGCAGCCCTGGGGGCTTCGATATGACCGGTATTCTGTTTGGAAATATTGACTCTGATGGTAAACTAGTAGATGATGTTGGAAATGCCTTCGATCCGGAAACCAAGAAACACCTAGCATCACTATCCAAGTGAGTATCGATCAAAGTTCCGCTTGCAACTGATGGTCTCCACGGGTACTCTTTCTAGGTTTGGACTGAATTCCTTGCTGCACGAAGTGATAGAAAATGGAGAGAAACAGGACAGTGAGAAATCAGATGACGACGAGGAAATGCAAAAGGATGAAAATGCTGTGGATTACTCGGACATCACTGAGTTGTCCGAGGATTGCCCTCATTCACCGCCCAAGGTTGTGCTCTGTTCACGTTTGTTTCCTTCTCATGAATAAAATATTTGAACTTTCAGGTCGACTTGGATGAAGCAATTCCGGCGACTAAACTCACAGCTGATGGTAAATAATAGTCCCCTTTCCAGCTCATTATATTCTCTGCCCCCATTGCAGGTCTCAAAGTTGATGACAAAGAACTTATGCCTCCGCCAAGTCTCCCTGTACGAGGTACATCTCTAACAGAAGGTTCGAAGCCAGGCGATACTACCGACGCTGATAAAAAGGACGATAAACGTAAACTACATGCGTTAGCTTCGCCTCTTTATTTAATTTGTTTTTGATTCTAGCGTCAGAGAAGAAGCTAGACACTCCATTGGCAGCAATGTTGCCTTCCAAGTATGCCAATGTCGATGTAAGAGAACTCTTTCCAGACTTCCGTCCGGACAAAGTTCTGCGCTTTTCACGGCTCTTTGGCCCGGGGAAGCCTTCAAGTTTACCACAGATCTGGAGAAGCGTGAAGAAACGGAGAAGGAAACGAAAGCAATCCAGAGATCAAAAGGTAACACGATGTATACAGTGTTGACCATATTTTTAAGGGCAGCGAATGCTTATAAATAACCTCATTTAGTTCATTCAAATTATTTACATTTTTCTTTAATTCCCAGTCTAGGTACATACATATATTCACAATACGAGTTCTATATTTTAGTGAATTTATGGTAAAATTGTACAGTAGATTCCAACATATGGTTCCATTTAGGATATTCCTCGCTTCCTCTAAATCTAATATGCATGTCTCAAAGATGTGGTCACGTAAGTCCTTTGGACACATTGCAACGAAGCGGAAAACTTTCGCTCTTTCAGGTTACAGAATATGGAGATCTGGGCGATATAATTGAGGTTTACCAATTCCTTTCTTTATCTGGACGATATTGCTTATTTGTTCGGTCGTGTTATCGGCAAAGAAGTATCTTATTTCGTTTAAAAAATTATTGATTTTGAGGTGAACAGAACAGCAATATATTTGTATTCTGGTACGATTTCTATCTATTCGTCTTAAAAATACCAACTTTCTCTTCTGAAGTATCTCTTCCTCCATATCGTCCGCATATAATAAAGCGGGGATATTTCTGCGATTGAACTCGATTATTCCCTTAAAATATTCTGGTACCTCATTTGCGTACAAAATAAATAATAATGAACTCAAAACACACCCTTGTTTTACACCCATAGTTACTTCAAACTTCTCAGACACTTTTTGTCCATCCCAGACATACGCTACGTAGATCTCACCACTTCCTAGGTTGTAGAGCTTATAAAAGAGAGCCTCTCGAGGTATAGAGTCAACTGCTTGTCGAAAATAGACGAAGAAAGCATAAAGCTTCTTGGTTCCTCTTATAAGGCTCGACAATATTGGTGAGCAAAAATATTTGATCCGCTGTCGAGTAATTTTACAAAAACCAGCTCGGAATTCGAATAATATATTTTTGCTTTCGAAATTAGTACTATAATATGTGTACAGTGCAGTAATTATTTAAAAACGTTCGCAACAAAATGTTCCTTTAAAATGCTCTGTTACTAAAATTTTTTTTTTTTAGAATCCAAACGCTGGATCAGATTCCACTAGTGACTCGGAGGAGCCGAGAAGGAAAGGCTTCGGTTTTCATTATGCGCCATCCCCCAAAAAAGAAATGTGCATGTCCGATGATGAGGATAAAATGTTGCGCGTCTCAAACAGCGAGGACATCCGTCATGAGGGTACTGATAGCGGCGACAATAATGAAAATAAACCAAAGGTAGCCGATTGGAGATATGGTCCCGCCCAGATTTGGTACGATATGCTAGAAGTTCCCGACTCGGGCGATGGCTTCAATTATGGATTTAAAGTGCGCGATAAAAATGCCAAAGTTGAGCCGAAAGAAGAGGACATCAAAGGAGAATCCATTGCAGAGGATGCTTTCCTTATGGTGTCCCAGCTGCATTGGGAAGACGATGTCGTTTGGGATGGCAATGATATCAAGGCGAAAGTGCTGCAGAAATTGAATTCAAAGACAAATGCCGCGGGATGGTTGCCATCGAGTGGTTCAAGGATTTTTCAACCTGGAAAGACAATGCCGGTGCCGGGAGGTACACCAGGGAAGATGCTACTTCCGAATACGCCTCTACAGGGGAAGCAGAAGAATTCAATGTAAGTAAAGTGTAGAGTAATTGACTGGCCGTGGCTCAGTGTTAAAATGCGCTATCGCGGGAGACACGCCTCTCGCGAACGTCTGGCAAACATCCTAGAAAAAAATTGTCATGAGAAGCTTCTCTCAACCGAAAATATTGCCCTTCGGAAACGGGTTAAACTGGAGGTCCCTACCACTCGACTGTTGCACAGCACGAATGGTTGAGAGAAGTTAGACTTATTAGACCAGCTTAGGTTTCACCGTTTAATTAGGATCAAAATCATTTCAGATTTTCTCTTCGTTATGGGCTGTAAGTAGTTTTCACAATAAACGTTTTTTTTTCATCCCCACAGCTCAATGCAAAGCAAGCAAGAAGCTATTGATGACACATGGTACAGTATCTTCCCCGTGGAGAATGAGGAACTTATCTACAGCAAATGGGAGGATGAAATAATTTGGGATGCTGAGGAGATGAACAAAATTCCTAAACCAAAAGTTCTAACTTTGGATCCAAACGATGAAAACATAATTCTGGGAATCCCCGATGACATAGATCCGTCCAAGATCAACAAAATCACCGGACCACCACCGAAAATTAAAATTCCACATCCTCACGTTAAGAAGTCAAAGATTTTACTCGGCAAAGCGGGTGTTATTAACGTACTAGCGGAAGACACTCCACCACCTCCACCAAAAAGTCCTGATCGCGATCCATTTAACATATCAAATGATTCGTAAGTATACATACAGATACACTTGAAATATTTTAATATATATATATTTTTTTTCCTATATCTACAGTTACTATATGCCGAAGACTGAACCCACATTACGACTTAAAGTCGGTGGTGGCAATCTTATACAGCATTCAACGCCGGTGGTAGAACTACGCGCACCATTCGTTCCCACTCATATGGGTCAAATGAAATTGCGAGCATTCCACCGACTGGCTTTGAAGAAATATTCTCACGGAACTTTGGCTTCGCCTGGACCACATCCTGTTGCACCTCTTCTAAAGCATATCGCAAAGAAAGCGAAGCAACGAGAGCTCGAACGTATTGCGTCCGGTGGTGGTGATGTATTCTTTATGCGAAATCCTGAGGATTTGAGTGGTAAAGATGGTGATATTATTTTGGCTGAATTCTGTGAGGAACATCCGCCGTTGATGAATCAAGTTGGAATGTGTTCGAAAATCAAAAACTATTACAAACGCAAAGCGGCGAAAGATTCTGGACCTCAGGAGTTCAAATATGGAGAAGTTGCATATGCACACACGAGTCCGTTCCTTGGGATTCTACATCCTGGTCACTGCATTCAGGCATTGGAGAATAATATGTACAGAGCGCCAATTTATCCGCATAATATAAATATAACAGATTTTCTTATCATCCGAACGCGCAACAACTATTGGATTCGTGAGATAAATGCATTGTTTACTGTGGGTCAAGAATGCCCACTGTATGAGGTGCCCGGACCGAATTCAAAAAGAGCAAACAATTTTACAAGGGATTTTCTACAGGTAAAAGCCTATTCAATTATTTTTATTTTTATATTATACTCGTACTCGGTATCACTGCTGTATTGTGAACCTCTCACCGATCATAAGAAACTGGATTACTAAATGGTAGAGTGATCAGCATCGACTTTGCAGAGATTTTGCGCTTACAACTCGAGAGTGCCTCTAACGTGGATTAATGTTGCTCCTCATATGGTCTCTTGTTATAAACAGCTTACTCCTATCTTTATAAAATCAGGGGGTTGTAGCAATTATTGTCAGCGCAAATTTCAAATCTGGTTTTCAGAAGTGTTGCATATGCATTATCTGAGTTCCAATAAAGGTCTCTCCGTAATCCCCAAAAAGACTATTATTGTTCCTCTTACTAGAAGAAAGAATCTCATTCGCCATCCCATTATTTGCTAAAAGCAAAGTATGTACCTTGAGACACTCCTTTACAGTAAATTGTCTTGGAAATCTCACATTGACCGAAGCGATAGTGCCAATCGAACACAATGTCGCCACATGTGTGGCAGTAACTTGAAAGTCCCACAATGATGGTTTAAATATACACCTTGATCGTTGAACAAAGATTAACGAAGTTACTACAGTTGGAAAGCTACTCCAACGTTTAGCCGAAATCTGCATCACGGACTATCTGTGCTCCACCACCACTGCATCTATTTCTACGCTATTCTCGACTATACTAGTTTACATAGATATGGAAGCTAGGCTAAGTCTGCACAGGCTAAAAAAAAACTCGATTCTAGATTGGATCCGTGCACAGGAAAGTCACATGGGCAAATAATCGGCCGACTCACTGGTCAAGATCGGTGCATCAACCCCTTTCACTGGCCCAAGCCATGGTGTGGAAAGGCCTTTTAAAATAATACAACGAGGGAACAGATTCTATTTAAATCTAATGATATCTGGGCTAGCACTTTTTCCCTGCACTACCTTATAAAAAATATAAGTTTCTTATAAATCTGATCAGGAACCACTTGAAAACTATAACCGGTGCCATATGTGGCCACTGCCTATTGAAGTTAAAGAGGCACCTCCACGGAGTTAACTTATCACCGGTCCCTTCCTGTACTATGCCTAGAGATTGATGAAACCTCTATTCACATTTTCACAGAATGCCCCGATCTCATACACGTAAGGCAGTGGACTCTAGCCAGAGAACTTGTCTCACTGACCTCACTCGCTGTGTTACACCCTGGAAAATTAATAAAGTTTGTAACAGCCTCTGGGACCGCAGTGCAAGAGCGGATCAGATGCACCCCAATAATAATAATGATACGAAACCTTCAACATCGAAAGTTAAGTTCTTAGCTGGAATTCGCAACCTAGCCGACGTCTTGTAGATCCAGCAAAAATTGACGATGAATCATCAAGAGTGAGCTTCTGGCTTCGCAATTGGGTCTAAGGTAGGGCGGGGGAAATTTATTAATCTGATATCACAATGGACCTATTTTGGTCTAAGTGTGTCTGTGCTTAAGGTGCATGCAGCCCCTAAAATATAATCTAACCTAATGGATTGTTTATTTCATATCGCTTCCCCACGCGTCCTGAAAAATAATCCATTTTGAAGCTTCCCAAGAAAATTCTCCAACCAATAAAAACAGTTTCACCAAAATCGGTTCAGTAACTCAGAATAAGAATTTATATGTAATAACAGTTTGCATTTTTAAATATCTTCCTAATGGAACCCTCTATGTGCAAACGAAGTCGTTCTTGACGTATTTTTTAGTTAAATATCGTAAACTGAAACCTGCTAACCCAGGATGATAAGAAGCGGGTCGATCGAGAAATACAATGCACAGAATAATGGAAGAGGAACTACGTGAGTCCGCAGAAATAGAGACAGTAGTCCTAACGATCCACCAAAATCGAATCTTCTTTTAAATTCAGTTTTTTTTTTTTTTTATTCACGATGTAGGGCACTTTGGAACTTATTACCTCGAGCATCTAAGTCATTTTCATTTTAAGTATTAAGTATTTTCTTGACCTAATGTATTCTAGTATTTCTTTAAATAGGTCTTCATTTACCGTCTCTTTTGGAAAAGCAGAGATAACCCCAGAAGAATTCGAATGGACGACATTAAAAAGGCGTTTCCAGCTCATTCGGAAAGTAGCATTCGTAAGCGCCTAAAGCAGTGTGCTGACTTTAAGCGCACAGGTATGGACTCGAATTGGTGGGTTATTAAACCCGAATTTCGTTTACCGTCTGAAGAAGAAATACGTGCAATGGTATCTCCTGAACAATGTTGTGCTTACTTTAGCATGATTGCAGCCGAACAGAGATTGAAGGTAAGTTGGTTTCACAGAAAAAAAAATCACAGATTCATCCATGCAAAGTAAATGCTTTTAGGACGCTGGTTATGGTGAGAAATTTATTTTTGCTCCACAAGAAGATGATGATGAAGAAACTCAACTCAAGATGGATGATGAGGTTAAAGTAGCTCCATGGAATACCACAAGGTGATTAAAGAAAACTTACATACAAAGCCAACATTTTTCTTAGTAACTAATTGATTTATATACATATATATCCAACAGAGCATATATTCAAGCGATGCGTGGAAAGTGTTTGCTTCAGCTGACAGGCCCTGCTGACCCTACAGGATGTGGTGAAGGTTTTTCCTATGTTCGCGTTCCAAATAAACCAACAGTAAGGATTTCCAGTCATAGGTCCACGATTTTATTTGATTAATGTTTTTTTACACTACAGCAAACAAAAGAGGAACAGGAATCCCAACCGAAACGTACTGTTACTGGTACTGATGCTGATCTCCGTCGGCTACCACTCAATAAAGCAAAAGAACTTTTGCGTAAATTCAAGGTTCCCGAAGAAGAGATCAAGAAGCTTTCCCGTTGGGAAGTCATCGATGTTGTGCGCACTCTGTCCACAGAAAAAGCTAAAGCCGGTGAACAGGGAATGGATAAGTTTTCACGTGGTAATCGTTTTTCAATAGCTGAGCACCAAGAACGCTATAAAGAAGAATGCCAACGTATATTCGATCTGCAAAATCGAGTGTTGGCCAGCTCTGAGATACTTTCGACTGATGAAGACGAGTCATCTGCATCAGAAGAATCTGATTTAGAAGAAGCGGGTAAAAATCTCGAGAACATGCTGTCGAACAAAAAAACCTCCACGCAATTGTCAATGGAGCGAGAAGAACAAGAGCGTCAAGAGTTACTTAAAAAGATCATGGAAGAGCGTGAGGGATCCAACACGAAAAACTCTAAAGACGACAAGGACAAAAACCAGTCACAAGGTATGGGCAACTCTAATGAGGGGCGCATCCTCAAAATCACTCGCACATTTAAAAATGCCGAAGGTCGGGAATATACTCGGGTTGAGATAGTACGTCGCCAACCAGTAATTGATGCGTACGTAAAAATTAGAACCACTAAGGATGAGGCGTTCATCAAACAGTTCGCAACTCTTGATGAACAGCAAAAAGAGGAGATGAAGCGAGAAAAGCGACGCATCCAGGAACAGTTACGTCGTATTAAGAGGAACCAAGAGCGAGAGCGATTAGCGCAATTGGCACAGAACCAAAAATTGCAACCAGGTGGTATGCCGACAAGCTTAGGTGACCCGAAGAGTTCTGGTGGTTCAGGTCCGTCGGGTCACTCCAGCAGTAAGGACATAAGTCCGTCACGAAAGAAGTTCAAATTGAAACCGGATTTGAAATTGAAATGTGGTGCCTGTGGGCAAGTTGGACATATGCGAACGAATAAAGCATGTCCATTGTACACTGGAACACCTGGTCCAACACCTTCGATGAATGTTGCCATCACGGAAGAACAAGAAGAAGAAATCGAGAAGGAGTTAAATTGCGACGATGAAGATCTGGTAAACGTTGATGGTACAAAAGTAACGTTAAGCGGCAAATTGTTAAAGCGACATGAAGATGTAAAGAGACGCACATTGCTGCTTAAGGTGCCCAAAGAAGCGGTGGGCAAGAAGCGTCGCAGAATGGGGAGTGATTTACACTGTGACTATCTGCAAAGACACAATAAGACAGCAAACAGGCGGCGAACTGATCCTCTTGTGGTACTCTCTTCGATATTGGAGGAGATTTTGAATGAGCTGCGGGATTTGCCTGATGTTCAGCCTTTTATGTTTCCTGTCAATGCTAAGGTAAGTTCAAGTTCTTTGATGTACGCAGTGAAAGAAATTAATCTGTTTATAGTCCAAGATTGAAGGTTGCCTCTGCAATGTTTCTAGCACTTTATTCCTGGTACACTTCTTAAGACCAGTGAATCTATTTTCTTCTAATTGCTTTCTGCTGAGTAATAACACCTTAGCGTTCTCTGTTTTTTATGTTTTTTTTTTTAATCTCGTTTCCTGCTTTCATATGGTTTCAACTCGCAGTATTTTCAATTTATCTGTTACCTTTCCTACCGCTCTAACTGCGGTTGATCTCAGTTGCAATTTCTTTCACAAATTTAGCCGTTGAGTTTGTTTGAGTTTTGTTGCAGTCAGATTGTTTCATAGAAATTTGTTTGGTCTCCGCGGATTTTGGGAAGTGTTTATTTTTCTATTCGATGGATAACAGAGAGGAACGAGAAACAATGTATGATACGAGGCTTGCCTTGGACCCTGTATACGGCGAAACCGGTAGATGCAGAGTCCGGTAATCCTCGCCGATAAACCTCTTCTGAGCGGTGGTGTAGGGGAAACGTATGAACTCTAGAAGCTGCGTTTGAGAAGGAAATTTAGTAGAACTCACGGCGAAACGGGATAATGGCGGTGAAAAGACTGATGTGAACTACAGTACGAGATGTAGCTGAGATGATTTTGTGATTCTTTGACGTTGAAAGCTTTGCGGAAAAAGGTAAGAGACTGTCAGTCTCTATGGGTTGTATGCGAAGTTGTTATTGATGGCGGCAACATTGAAGCTGTGAAGATGACGAGGATGTCCACGACAGGCTGCGAGAGCTAGTGAAATGTAGAGCAATAGATTGCAGGAAGTGCTCCGATCGGTGACGACATTCTGAAGGGTTTCAGATGGGTAGTGGGACTAACAGCCAGTGACTGCGAAGCGCTGAACTACATTTATTCGAGACAACGGATTTAGTCACGGAAATTGTACAATAGGAATTATTCGTGAAACAACTAATGGCTTGGTGTGAGGTCATAGTTTTTCCAGCATAAGGCGAAAATTCTAAGACTAGTTCAATTCAAGGTGGAGAAATCATTCAAGAATCTGTCCATCATCGAGGCGCCTCAGCAGGTGCTAATGTTTGAGAATGTTTTTGACGTTAGAAAATAGGCAACACTTCCCGGACCTAGTCAACGAGATTGTTTTGTAATGGGTACGTACTGAAGAGTGTACAATTTAGCTGTGTACATCGCCGCTGGTCTAGACAAGTTGTCAAGGAGAAGGACGAAAAATGTCTGGGGAAAAAGCTCTGTTGAAACTGGTATAGGCTGAATCGCTTAGGCCAGAGGAGATGACAAAGGAAATGTAGCACAATCACGGGGGAAGTGTTCTGCAATGTCGTCACCCCCTCTGCAGACTTGGCAGATGGTGGTGTGGCCTAAACCTAGCATATTGAGATGCTAAGCAAAAGCTTAGTGGCCCGAAAGAATGCTAGTAAGTTATCTGCAGTCTTTACTGTTGAAAGACAATAAGAATGCCGCGGATTTCTTACAGTCTGGAATCATTTGTTTTGTCTGTTTACACGCTGGAGAATTAAGCCACCCATGGTTATGTTCATAGGAAATCCAACCGTCAATGGAAGTCCTGGCCAATGACGCAGACCCAGACTTGCCTTGCCAAGCAAATTCCTCAGAGACCGCATTTGTTTACTATTCTGGGTGACACCTGCTGAGTCAAACCGATTAATATTCTTCTTCTTGTAAAGAGAACAATCTCAGTTTTCATCGATCACGTCTATGGGCATTTACGCTCTTGAGCAGACATCCCCTAATATTTTGGTTGGGGCTCTAAAATCCTTGCTCCTGTTGCGGTCAAGAGGACCATGAAAGATTTCACGTCAAAGTTAAAAAGCTGTAAATTAAATTTCCTTAACACATTTCTATTCTCTTTCTTATTTTAGCTCGTTCCGGATTATTACCGGATTGTGACAAAGCCAATGGATCTTCAGTCCATGCGAGAACATATACGTCAAAGGCGTTATCACAGTCGTGAAGAATTTCTCGCTGATGTCAATCAAATAGTTGAGAACTCCACTCTCTACAATGGTTCTAGAAGTTCATTTACTGCCGCGGCACAGCGAATGCTTAAAACATGTTTTGAACAGCTCGCCGAGAAGGAAGATAAACTTATGCGTTTGGAAAAGGCAATCAATCCGCTATTAGATGACGATGATCAAGTTGCACTTTCATTCATATTCGAAAAGCTTCTCAATGGGAAATTAAAACTAATGCCCGAAAGTTGGCCTTTCCTTAAGCCTGTTAACAAGAAACAAGTAAAAGATTACTACACCATTATTAAGAAACCAATGGATCTCGAAACTATTACAAAGAATGTGGAAGGTAAGGGAATCAACATGTTTTGTAGAAGTTATCAACATAAAATATTCATTTTATTTAGCCCATCGATACCACTCTCGAGCGGAATTTATTGCTGATGTTGAGTTAATAGCCACAAATTGTGAACAGTATAATGGCGCTGAGTCTACATTCACCAAAAACGCACAAATTATTCTTGACTATACCAAAAGTGCTCTTTCAGAGGTATATACATACATACATTCAACATTTTAATCAAGTTCATACACATTTCATTCATTGTCATTGTAGTTCGCCGAACATTGTGCTCAGTTAGAGCAGAATATCAGCAAAGTTCAAGAGCAAGCTCGCGCTGATGCAGATTTAGATGGAACATGGGATCAAGATGATCAGGACTTTGATTTCCAACGCATTAGCCGCTCAAGTACTCCTGAGAATGAAAATGAATTTGTCGATGTGGAAGGTAATGATCGCCCTCAATCGGCCGCATCAATGACATCGCAACGTGCAATAGAACTACCACCACCCTCAATGGCCGGACCAAGTGAGGTGAAACGTGGACGTGGCCGTCCACGAAAGCATCGTGATACCGTTGAAGAAGGTAAGTGTTATACGCTAAAATCATCACACAGACTCTCTATGTACATTCGAACAGCACTGGGACTACGATACTAACAGAATACATTTTGTATTTCTCGGTATGAGAGACAGCAATTTTCTACTTCAGCAATGTATTTCATTTTCATTTAAGCCTTTTCATCTCTGTGGTCATTTGGCTTCTGAATTCTTTACTTGCTTCTGTCATTAACATTAAGCTCCATTAGATGGAGCAGCTTAAATTATTATAAATAGATTGGTTGGGTATAGATTTTCACGCATTCGTTTTCCGAATTTCTCGTGTAAGTTTCTCATTTAAAATATAGAAATGAATGTGAATTGTATTGGAAGGCATAAAGTACGTTCTTGTGTATTTTAAATATTGTGTCCAATTTAGTCGTGTACTTTAAGAGTGTTTAAAATGTGACGTAGCAAATGCTCTCTTGGGAAAAAAAATCCAAAAAGGCTTGTGTAGTCAATCGTATTTGAAAGCATTGATTCAAATGCGGCGAGCATTTACTAGTGTTTAAAACGACGCATTTTAAACATTCGTGGAGTGTAGGTCTTAGTTTTTCTATATGTCGTGCAAAGTTTCATATGTTGTTGTATGGTCTTCATTTATACATTTTTAATTGTCGTGTTCGATCTCTCAAAAGTTATGTTTCTTTATTGTCTGCACCATAATACTAAAGTTTGTGTGACGGTGAATCCTTTTTTCTGGAACTTGTTAGAGGATTTCTTTAGTAGGTTTATACCATCAATTCATTGTTCCGTTATGTGAACGAAAGTACGGATATAAATATGGACCCGAGAAGCTGGTGTAAGTAAACCACTTGATAAACGCTGGATAAGCCTTAACATGTATTATAGAACAAAATGTAGTTGATGGATCATCGTCAGTAACAATACCAACACTGGTTATGCGGAAAATGACGGAAAATCTCTACTACAGCAGATAGATGTTTTATATAACGAGATTCTGATCATAGCTTTGAAAGTCTGAACACAAATGAAAAACGGAGAATAAAAGTAGTGTATGATTTGATATACAAGGGGACTAATAAAAGTTCGACTTAATATCTTTGATTTTCATCATATTTTTAATTTCTCTACATAATTTCCATTAATTTCAATAAGTCGGTAGAGTCATCTTTTGAGAAACACACCTCGAAATCGTCTCATTAGAGCTTTTCAATTTCTATATTGACTGCATTAATAATCTCCTCATTGGAACTTAAGACTTTTTCCCATAATTTTATTATATTTTTGGGAACAGCCAGAAATCACACGATGCCAGGTCCGGAGAATAAGGTGCTGAGCGAATTACATTGATACCCGAGAGCGCAAGAAAGTTGTTGTTTGTTTCAGCAGTGTGTACAAATGCATTACTTTCGTATAAAAAAGGAACGACGAAGTTGCCATTTTTCTGGTTTCCCAACAATTTTTGAAAATTTCTGGTAAGCAAGTTTTTGTAGCAGTTACGGGCTGACCAGTTTCCAGCGAAGTTTTGTTGCTTCGCTTTAATTGTGGGACTTGCACTTTCTGGGCTCCATACCATTCCGGGTCATAGTTTAGAACCAAGATTCATCCCCTCTTACGGTTTTATTAAGGGAGCCCGACTCTCCATTTGCAAAATTTTTCAAGAAATATCAGGCACAACGTACGCGTGCCGTCATTCCAAATTCGTGAAGTGATAATTTAATATTCATGACACAGTCATGTTCCTCACCTATTATTTCCTAGGATAAAATAAGTAAATTTTTGCCTTCATCAGATGCCACATGCGTATCGCCGGTCGAAAATTTAGGAGAACCTTGAAGAGATTCACCCTGTATGAGGGATGTATTCAGTTTCATATGCACTTTAGCATTCGTACAAAATTGGTACTGAGATTGACATAGCAGATTTCTTGCTGTGTTGGCTGTGGAATTTCTATCGACCTTACATCACTAATTTTACATTTACGCGTCTCCATTCTTATCAATTTACCTGAATTTTGGAACTAAACATCGCAAGGTTGTAGCAAATCGAAAAAAAAACACTTGTTTTTTCAAAAAATAGGTTTTTGCCCGGACATTTCTAATAACAATATTCAGGGCTAGAACAAATTCAAAAGTCCCAAAAGATCTCCCTAGGGAAACACGGTTTTTGTCGCTATATTGGGTATCGTTGGTTTTTCCCCATTTGCAAGGTAGGTAAAAGTGTTAGCGACCTAATTTTTTTTCCTGTTTCATTGCTATTATTTTGCTCTATCAATACTATGTACCAATCACTCGTATTTTCCTATCCAATCATCCGTATTTTCCCCACCAATCACCCGTATTTTCATATAGTATAGACCGTACAAGTTGAGGCGCTTCAACCTTCCCTCATGTTTTTTATGCCCTATACCGCTAATATTAATCATATCAAAAAATAATGTTTTAGAGCGTCTCCAGATGCACCAAAAACATGTTGAACAAATTTGTCCCCCATTACCCTTCGCTGCTATAAACATACTGGGCGCCGTGTCTCGATGGTTAAGTGCGCGATCACTAAGCTTTAAGTCCCACCAGAAAAACAAAAAAAAAATGTTTTCACGGTCTCACCTCTGGAAAACGTCTGAGAAATATACGAGAGTTAAATTGTCGCGAGAAGCTTCTCTCAGCACAAACTGTAGGTCCCTACCATTCATGTATCGTACGAATGGGTGCGAGAAGCGAGGCCAGGCCCTGTAATTTTTCTTTATTTATTTTTGAATGAAGACCCTCTTCGATTTAAAGAAAATACTATGCCGCTTAATATGTTCTATTAAATAACAACTGTACTACTTCCTCCCCCTCACCCCGTCCCCTGGCTTTTTGACTTTGTTTCAGTAGTAATAAGTAAACCGACAATGCTTATCAACTGGCGATTCTGAAGCCTCACAGACGTCGAGGACTTGATCAGCTGTCAGCAATACATCGTCAGTATTCTTCTCTTTTTGCTCCACCTCAGACATGCTGGGGTAGTTAAGTTGTAGTTTAGTCATTGGAGGCAGCAAAATTACGAAACAAATTTTTGTATACAGATCTTTACCTCAATCCACTCAATTTTGATGAATCTGCACAATATACGAGGGCAAAGTGAAAAGTTTTCGGCCTGACAATGAAAGACTGCGATTTAAAAATTGATTTTATTTTTCTACATAATCTCCCTTGACTTCAACACACTTGGTCCAGCGTTTCTCCAACATCAGTATTCCTTCTCGGAAATGAGAGTCTGGAAGGCTGTGAAAATATTCATCTACGGCCCTCTCAACTTCTGCATTGGATGCGAAGCGCTTCCCAGAAACCAATTTCTTCAAGTTTGGGAACAGATGGATGTCTGAGGGTGCCAAATAAGGTGAATAGAGGGGATGGCCGAGCAAATCGTACCCTAAATCCCGCAGTTTTCCCATAGCCAACGCACACTTGTGTACAGGTGCATTGTCCTGGTGAAAGATGATTTTTTCTTCTTCAAGCCAGGCCTCTTCTCGCGAATTTTGGCATCCAGCTGGTCAAGAAGGTTGGAGTAATATTCGCCTGTAATTGTTCTGCCTTTCTCAAGGTAATCAATTAACAGGATCCCTTTCGCATCCCAAAACACACTGGCCATGACCTTTCCAGCAGATGCGATCGACTTCGCTTTCTTTGGCGCTGAACCACCGGCTTCCACCCACTGCTTCGACTGCTGTTTCTTTTCTGGCGTGTCTCCATGCCTCATCCATGGTGACAAATCGCCGCACAAAATCGGTCGGATCCCTATTGAATCGGTCCAAAGATTGCTGCGAAAATCGTTTGCGCATTTGCTTTTGATCGGCATTCAGCAAATGAATGCGGCACCCATCTTGCGCAGAGCTTTCGCATCCCTAAGTTTTTGTGCAAGTTGTTTCGCACCCTCTCTTCCGATATACACACAGCCTCAGCTATCTCACTCACCTTCACTCGCCTATCGTCTAACACGCTATCATCCACTTTTTCGATGGTTTCGGTTGTGGTTGCGGTTTTTGGCCGTCTTTCACGTGGGTCATCTTCGAAGGACGTGCGACCACGTTTAAATTCAGTTGCCCACTTTTTAACGGTTAACATGAAAGGAGCAAAGTCCCCGTAAACTTTTGTCAACTTTGGATGAATTTTCTTAGCGGTTTAACCCATCCAAAACGAAGAATTTAATCACGGAACGATATTCAAGTTTATCCATTTTAACGAAAAACACGCAAGACGTCTACTGCAAAAACCAGTTGAAACTTGTCATATGAACTAATGAGAAGTGCACCCAGGCAGGAAACATAAATTTTTGCTGATTGGAACGCTATCTCTGCGTCAGGCCGAGAACTTTTCACCTTGCCCCCGTATGTGCTAGTCTTATAAACCAAATTTAATCGAAATTTATTCGGTGTTTCTTAAGTTAAGGCAGAACTTCTTTTCCAGCAATAAGCGAGTCTTATATCCGGCGTTAGATACGTGTGAATAACCCAAAATTCTGTATCAAACATCGTATATCCGGCTAACGGATGAATCGTATGAACGCTCTCATTGAGTTCTATAGACTTCGATGAATAGAGGTTTCTCCGGCAGGCAAATAGTTTTGTGAACGGTCTCATTGCGTGCGTTCAGCAGCATAGTGCTATATCGTAGCAACAAATCAGAATTGCCCACGTGTGCTCCTACGAAAATGTTGATTGGCTGCTACACTTCTAGCCGGATATGTGTGAAACGGGCCCAAGGCAATATAAACCTAGAATTTATATAAAAAAATTAACTTCCGACTGAATGACTTTTGTAATAGTTTTCCTAGGAAAGTCAAAAGTCTGTACTCTACAATAAAACGCAAAATATGAATTTGGAATGAAATTGAGATTCTTCTTTTCAAAATAAAGTAAACTGGCTATTGACTCATTCCACTAATGGCTTTTCTCTGTAAAAGAAACTCATTCCAGCTCATGAAAAACGGAACGCATCCTCTATCCGTCAAAAGAGGTGAAAGTAAATTCGCCTGCGCTTCTTCAACTTTGCATCGAAATTTCCATCCATGATCATGTGTATTTTCTTTCACAAATCAAAGCTCTCCCTCTAGTAAATTGCGAGCTCTGAAAAGATTTGTGATTTCTTTAGTTTAAGCTTCCTTTGATTACAAAGGTTTAGAGTATGCGCCTTAGTTTCTGTTTACTGAAAGAGCCTATCAAGTTTTCTACTGCTGTACTTCTTTTTAACGTACTCTTGTACATTATGCATAGTTTGATTGTAAATTTATTTTTGTATGTAATTGTATTTATTGAGAGCATGGGTAAAATCAACTTTATTTTCTAGTCAAAGTAATCAATGCCGTCAAACGTGGGCGTGGTCGTCCCCGAAAGGACAGCCTAACCTCAAATCAAAGTAATACACAAAATTCTTTACTGGAAGAAGGTAAGACTTTGATGATGGTGTCTTCGATTTTGTTTTATTTAAATATTATTTTAATTTTTTTTTTTTTTTTTTATTTATATAAAACCACTTACCTATTTTAATCAAAATTATATGTATTGTTTTAGTTTGACACATATACATACTCGTACATCCATACATAATACCACTTAACGCAAAAGCATTCTTTAAAAATTGCATCCACATTTGGCTTGTTTAATATTTTGTTTCATTTAATTATTTTAGTTAAAGTGTGTGTTTATTATTTTTTTTTGAATCTGAAGTTTGCAGAGATTTTCATTTCGTTTTTCACTTACGCAAATTAAATATTTCCTATAGATTGCTATAACTTTATTAAATTTTTAGATCTTCAATGCTCAACGGATGACGAAGAATTCGAAGAGGTGATGACAGAAGATGAAGCAGTTGCAGCTACGCTTTTAGATCAAGGTGAAACGGGTCAACCAATAGACATTATTAAGGTTGAAGAAACAGAAGTTGGATTGGGGCAACCAGAAGAAGGTATGTTGTACACAGTCGTATCACTTCATATATTTATGTTATGTCTTTAAAAAAAAAAAAACATGCAGTGAGCGAAATTTTAAATATTTTCTTAAAAATAAATAAATAAATATTTTGGCACTAACTGCCCAAAAGTGCCTGGCCTATCACCTCTCCGCCACCCGTTCTGTGTGTTTTATATTTTTTCACATGAATGAAAGGGATGCCGTTGGTGTTCTCTTTGAATTGAACCTGAGTTTCCCGCTCAGTAATCCACGCACTTTACCGCGCTTACACATTTTATAAAAAAAAAAAAAAAAAATCACGCCATTTTGATTCTTTCTCTCTGTCTCTTCCCCTTTCCACAAAAAACGCACGTGTTCTAAAAAATTAGTATAAGGGTATTCATATCCCCTTTAACACGTGCAAATTGTAAAAAAAAAAATCATTACTTTACTTTACTTTAGATGGCTTTACAGTCCGGGGTGAAGCTGGGCCTCAACGAACAACTGCGTCCAGTTAGCTCGATCTCGTACTAGCCGCTTCCAGTTTTGTACACAAGTTGGTGGAGGCTCCTTTCCACTTTCCACCCTCTGGGATTGATTCGAAGAATTTTCGGACCAGAGCGTTGATGTCCATTCGATCTGCATGTCCTAGCCATCTCAGTTGAATTCGAATACTTCTGATTAGGTCGATGTCGCTGTACAACCGGTATAGTTCGTTGTTGTATCTTCTTCTCCATTGTCCCGTCGATACAAACTGTAACAAAAATCACTCGAAGAATTTTTCTTTCAACACAACCAGGAGTGTTTCATTCGCGTATGATAACGTCCATGCTGTTGCGTCATACAGCAGGACTGTGATGATGAGGGTTATATTGTGACTTATATAAAGTCTCCTTATTTGTGCGTGAGAGAGCTTTGCCACTCAATTGCCTTCTTAGCCCAAAGAAACAGCGGTTAGCAACAGTGATTTATCGCCTGATCTTTGCGCTGGTGTCATGGTCTGAAGTTAAAGCGTAGCCTAGATAGACAAAATCTTGATGTTGACTGTTCCTTTTTGATGACAGCATATATTTTGTTTAGCCCTCGTTAACCGCTAAACCACTGACAAGCCCGTTGCGTTCTTGCAATTATGTCAATATCGTTGGCCTATGCGAGTAGTTGTATAGAATTGTGAAAGATCATACCCCTGATATTAGCTTGAGAATTTTTTTTATTCGTGACCAACATAGAAATAGGGAATTTTCGCGTACATTTCATCAGCTTTCATTGCTGAAATAGTACTTTACGTGCTTAATAATAATAGGTAGGTTCAGTTGGCAACTGGACGTATGTAGCAATAATTTCATTTTTCGAAGTCGTCTTCGATAAATATTACGAGTAATTATTTGTTTACAAACAAATATCGGATATGAACTTCAGATATGTAAATAATTGTTCACAATTAATGTAATTTTACACGGAGAATATGTTTTTTATATGAATGTTTTAACCAAAGTGAGGTGACGGTGAAAAGTTAAAAATATATGAGGTGACATAGTGTCATTTCAAATATTGGAATAAAAATGACTGTATAGTAGGTAGTGAGTTTGCTTGTAACTCGAACTCGTAAGTGCGAGGCTCGGTGAGGAATACCAACCAACAGCCACCCGACCATAAATAAAAACGAATAAAATCTAAGTTTTTCAAACTACTACAACAAAGTGGGGTTTCCGCCTGATCTGTAAATTTCCTTTTTTATTAAAAAAATAAAATGAAATTGTTATCGTTACATATAGTGACAATGAGAATTATAATATCAATTTGACGAGACGGATAGTTGGCAATATTTACTTTCACATGCTACTAGCACTTGCGAAGATCGGAAGAGAACACCTCCCAAAGTTAATTATCTCTGCCTTCACTCAAACTACAGTTGAATAAGAGGGATTCACCCCACAAAGTTTCTAGGGTATAGGACCAAAACAATTCTAATATTTCTGTACCCAGCTGAATGTTTTAGGTATCTGATTTTGGTTAAAGGTTTTTTTATAGATGCGCGCTGTATCAATGAGGGTTTTATTTATTTAAAATAAGCACTTAAGAAATAAAATCGCTCACTGCATTATGCATATCTCATTAACATCAAATCTAAAAAAAATCTATGTTATATTTTACATTACCTACTGTATGTGTAACTAACGAAGGACAACATGGCGAGGACGATAGCCAGCAGGCAGCTGAAGCTATGGTACAGTTGAGTGGAGTCGGCTTCTACACTCAACAGCCACAAGGTTCCTTTTGCAATTTATTTTGTCTTTACACCTCCCCATCCATTCAAACATCTATTTTATTTGTTGCCTTACAATGCAATATTACCTAACCTTCCCTCTTGTCCAAATATTGAGCTCCACCATAGAGTTTGGATCCAATCTGAGATTTCTGATTCTGGAAAAAAAAATCAAATCAAAATTCGACTACGGATCGGATCCAATCCACGATTTTATGTTGCTTTTTTTATGTTTGGCTTTTAAATTGTGTTTTATTTATTGTTAGAATATTTAATACGTTATTTTCTTAAAATTTCTTTCACATTTAGATGATTCCATCGACTTGGATCCCAACTATGACCCATCGGACTTCCTTAGCATGGGCAATCGATTGCCTACTTCACAGTCACAAACAGAACAGCCTCTATCTCAGTTCCTACCGAACAATGAACAGCAGTTCCCCGCAGAGGCAGAGAGTGAGCAACTGCAACCCCAAGCACCACCGCTGCAACAGATTTCGCAGGTACCAATGTTAATGCCATCAGATTTGCCAGATCATGATAATGTTGGCATCGATGAGGATCTTGCGATCTCTGAGAGTGATGAGGAGGAGGATAATAAATTTGTTTTGGATGGAATTGTTAATACCCCTGCTCCTCCTCTTCCTCTTCCTGTTCTTCCTGCTCTTTCTCTTCCACCTGTACAAGATGGAGGTGATGTTAACAACTCTGTTCCCGTAGAAGCTAAGCCTCCAGAGTCGCAAGAAGAAAATGAAGATGATGGTCTATGGTTTTAATTTTTTTTTTTTTTTTTCTCAAGTGTTAAAATATTTTTGATGTGCAAAATGTAAAATACAGTTAACTTATATTTTAAATAAAAAATATATTTCGTTATGAAATGGAACTATTGGCTATGTAATTCAAATGGCCTCTTACTTTTAAAGGATCTTCTGTATTGGAGGCTTTCGTTTCTTAGACACAAGCTGGGATTTGACTTGATTTTGTACGGTTTTTCTACTTCTCTAGTCTATTCATTATAAACAAAAACAGGGATTTTTTCAAACATAATTCATACAAGCAATTGGATTTGAACAAAAGTCTGTGATCAGCATTGATATTTGTGTCGATTGAACTATGTATGTCCGTTCGTGGATCCGTCCGTATGACTGTCACCAGTTTTTGGGCTTACATTTTGAGCTAGAAATATAAAATTGTTTATATAAGCTTTCTATAATCCGAAGCAGTACAAATGTAATAATTCTTTAAATTCGCCCACAAACGCACTCGCTTTTCCAAAAAATTGTTTTTTTCAATATTTTTACTAGAAACTGAATAATATTGCCATAAGAAAGATGTTCACACTCCCTCCAATTCGTCTATAAAATGTATAGGGTCATACCCACTTTTTGGGCCATTTCCTTAACAAAAAAAAAAACATTTTGCTTTCTTAAAGCTATTTACGGTAACGGTTTGGTCTTATTTTGAATAATATTCACTTCAATAATATTCTCATCAAAATCCCTGAACTTCCCTTCTCATAAGATCACTTCAAACTCGTAAAAATATATTCGGAGTAGAAAGATGTCATTGCGTTTGATTTGAGGAATCGGACGGATTGCAACCTTTCATGTTTTATTGCAATGTTCTCATCAAAATTGCCGAAGCTGTATTAAAGAGATTCAAAAAATATACTTAAAGCATGCCGTATTTTGAAAATCAAAAAAAGTGCGTAGTTATTATTATTTTTTATTAAAGGCAAATAAATTTACATTTAATGTTAAATATACAGTACTAGCTACCAGGACTTTCGGCTTTGTTGTTGAGAATTATATATTATTTTGAAGATTAATTTTATTTAGGAGTTTATATACATTTTTAATATTTTCTACACTCGTAGAAGGAATTGAAAGTAGTTGGAACAAGAGTATGTTAAGTAATTCAGTGCATATTTGATTTACTACTGGGCAGTCTGATGTGAGGTGTTTTATATTGAGGATTGCTTGGGATTGACAGAGGTGGCACAGAGGTGGCACAGAGGAGGATTGCTTTTGTAGGTGTCCATGTGTTATTTTTACGTAGTCTGAGGAAGCATCTATTTATTAGGTGGTTCGTTTCCAAAGAATATCTTACAGGTTCTGCTTTCGGGTTTAGCGTAGAATAGTGATGAGTGTATCTAATTCAGGCCTCGATTCTCCTTTTCTTACAGTTTGCTGTCACCAAACGAGTAAAGTCCAGTTTATTCGGCGGATACGATACTTCTTCAGAATCGGTTACAATGTTTTTTGCAGTACGATCTGCAGTTTCATTTCCCTTTAATTTCCCCAATATGCCCTGGGATCCACATAATTGTAATTTTCGGGGACATTTTAATGACATTTTCTCAAATTTTGTTAATAATTATTTGTCGGCAATTTATGTTCCGGATGGAGTGTAGGGTGGAGAGGCTATCAGTGCAGATTATTGTGTTTTTAGCAACTGTAGCTGCTATGTCGGTTGCTTTCGGTATAGCCAGAGCCTCTGTCGGAGTATCTCTGATTGCATTTTTAAGGGTCAAATCAAAACGAACACTTTGTTCTGTGGTTATGTGTCTGTTTGTTGTCACACGGCTTAGTTTGTACGCTTGTCCTGACTAAATATTATATACATATTTATTGGCCGCCTAACTCAAGAATGCCTCAACAATTTTTGATGAAATTTGGCTCGAAATCTACTCGTAAAACTGGTGATACGGTAGCTATCCCATATGCAAATGATCAGATGAAGTGCGGATAAGATATGTGGTGGCCACGGTGTAATGCGTAGTGTGTTTGCTTGTGACCCAAACTATGCAGGTTCAAGCCCGCAACTAACAACCACCGCGAATAAAAGAGAAACGAACAATATTCAAAGTTTCTCCAACCACTATACCAAAAAAGCGGTTTCTGTCTTGTAGTATGATAGAATGTACCATAAATCAAGTCTGAGTGCTCCGGGATTTGGAAATATATGTGGAGAAGTTTTAAAAATCGTCGAATTATTTTTCTCCTCCATCTAACTCAAGAATCACTCCCACGGATTAACAATCATTATATACAGAATTATTTATATTAAAAAGGGGTTGCATAAATATGTAATTTAAAAGCCTTGTTCGATAATACATTTTCTATAATGAAAGGTATTCAGAGCAAAACTGTAGAATAAATCCCATCCTCACCGTCCGTTCCAAATGCAGATTACTTCATCCTTATTCAGGATAATTAATCCGAAGTATCTTACTCGGAATTCCTTTAAAACTGGACATATGACAATGTAATGGAACACATCTTCTCTTACATACATCTTCTTTATATTTAAGTTGCAGATATTGCACAAAATTGGTAGTTCAGGACGATGTGATATGAATTTCGGGTTTACAAGTTCCGCTGTCAATTTGAAGATAGTACTTATTTTATTCCTCGAGTTTGAGTTTCAAAAATAGGTTTTTTTCTTGAATAAGGTGTCTTAATTTGATGTAGTACAGCTTCATTAGCATATTTTTCTTCTGCACAGTGTTAAGTTGACTTCTCAATTATGTAAACTGCACATTGTAAGGCAGACCTACAGATCGGTAGTATAAAACTACTAAAATAGAAAACAGTTTATGTGTGGCTCACCCACCTCTAAGTGGGTTTTAAATTGACAGTCAATAGCATTTGAAGTGGAAATGGGGAATGAACAATTTATACGTGATTTTAATATTATTCATAATAAAGCACGGACAAATTATAAAAGACTGAATGCGTTAAAATGTTACAATAATGCACAATTTTCAGTCTGGAATCCGAATTGAATTTTTTTTTTTGCATAACAAATGCATTAAGGATATTACCTTATTTGCTTCTCCAAAGAAGTTTCGGTAATAACCCTATAATATTTCACTTAGCCTGTGCAAAAATATCACCACCATTTATGAAGTCTTAAGAAAAAAAAATTTTAAAAGCTAATGGGAATTTTTTTTTTTTTTATTTAAATATTGAAAATTAAGTTTTAATTCGGAAAAACAAAAATTCATTCTTTATAAAAAAAAAAAACAAAAAAATTATATGCATTTAAACAAAAAAGGTCAATTCTGATATGTGCAAAATAATAGCACCAAAAATAAATATTCATATGTAAAATAAATTATAAATTGCACAACTTCCCATAACTGCAATGTATTTTTTGGTTTTGCTTTAAATACGCCTTTCTTCACATTAGTCCAAAGGTTTTCGATGGGGTTCAGGTCTGGAGGCTGAGCCGGCCATTCCATAACCTGAACTCTATTCCTTGCGAAAAATTCTTTGGCCAATTTGCTGCTATGCTTTGGGTCGTTGTCTTGTTGCAGGATCCACGTGAGAGGCATATTCCGCTCTGCGTAAGGGAGCATGATTTGCCTCATAATGTCAACTAAAATTTCAGCGGTCATTACAGATTTGATCCAATGGTGATCAGTACCATTACAGCAGAAGCATCCCCATACTTTAATTTTTGCGCCGATAGGTTATGGTATATTCTGGCTTGAACTCCTGGTGTTTTGGCCGACGAACGAATGTTCTGCTTCCAGGAGTCCCAAATAAAACAATCTTGGACTCATTGGTCAATAGGATATTACGCCATTTAGATTGTGCCCAATGTAAATGATCTTTTGCAAATTCCTTTCTTTTTTGCAAGTGGACCTTCTTCAACAAGGGTGCTTTTCTAGGACTTTTGCCAGGCAAACAGTTCTTTAAGAGCTTTCATCGTATTGTAGAAGTGTCCACTTTAAGATTTAAATCTTCTTTTATTTTTGTCGAGGTGATAAATGGGTTAATTTTTGCCAATCTTATGATGCTTTTTGCCTCTTTTTCCTCGTGTTGAACATACTTTTATGCATTTGAAATCATTTTATTAGAGTGAGGGCGTGAGCTTGGTACGACCCTCCGCTGGACAGTTGCAATGAATAAGTGGCTGACGCCACTGAGGGAGCTGAACTGGAAGGCCCTCGTTAGAACAGTGGCAAGGGTGGATGGCGCGTATCTGTTCCTTTAGGATGAGAGAAACTCGTGTGTATTTTATTACTTTACAAAATTACGACTTTATTTTAAGTTATAAATACTACGCATTAATGGTTTTAAAACAATTCACCCGCGCAGATACCACCATGGTCCATGACTCCGCAAATGCCTCAATGGCGGCCGTTTTTATATTTTATCATTGGTGCGAGTATCGTGTCGTCCTCTTCTTTTTACGTGGCTGTGTACTTTCGTTGGGTTGGTCGTGTTCAGTACGTGGATCTTACTATTCGTAAGGGTTCGTGTCAGTGCTGCCACAAGAGCACCCAACTATTTCTCTAATAAATTTGTACGTTTTTCCTTCAGAAATCAATTATCTGATTAGTGTTCATTTTTCAACGGTACAATGTCTACCTCTACCCATTTTAGCTGGCGGATACGTTTCTTTTATGAAATATTAATTTTAAATTATTCACCTTCAAATATTTTAATCTGAAAAATGTGTATATACACAAATTTACACAAGTAAAACTCTTTACAGATTTCCGGTAATTTCCTTATCTTAAAGTTCAGTTTTCAGTATACAAGCACAAAATTCAACATGGTGCTATTTTTTGCACAGAGCTGTATATTCGCTCCACTTTCTTTTCCAAGATTAGCTGATTTCACTGCAGGTATTTATATCAATTCATAATAAAAAAAATTTCTAAATTTATTTTCTTCATTTTCTAATACATTATTTTCGAATAGTAAAAAAATATCAAAACCTTTGCCAACAACATTATAACTTAAAATTCTTAAATTTAAAAAGTTTTCGGTCTGGTAAACAGACGGTAGTAATAAACACGAATGTCACTCCTAAAATAGTTTAGGTGTAGCTCACCCACCTCTAAGTCGGATTTAAATTGACAATCCGCAGCATTGCATTTTTTCTAGCAATGAAACAGCAAATAATAGAGCACTGTGATAAAACAAATAATAGAGCACGGACAAATTATAAAAAATTTCATGCCTTAAAATGCTGCAATAATGCTCAATTTTTAGTGTGGAATCTGAATTGAATTTCTTCGATCTTTCAGAATTTGACTTCTGCTAAATCTGGTTTATTGCTACAAAATTTGAAATGCAACTTATATGCTTTTAGTATTTCTATTATACCGCTTGACTCACTGATCGCGAAAAGGAAATCGGTCTGTCACATATTACTTACCTCAAAAAGAAATGACCGCGTTGTGGAACTTGCTTAGGCCTAAGGCAACTCACAGAACGTTTTTTGACAGCAGATTTGCCGCTTTTGGAAAATGGAATCGGAGCAGATTCAGAATAATTCGAGTAGTTTTACTTTATTATATTGGGGAAAATTACTTTAAGTCCTAGTAAATGTTGTAGTTTTTTTCTATTTAATAAATTATTAATAGACTGTTTGAGAAAAATAAACTGTTTCCTAAGCTCCAAACAGCTTGTAAAATTAAAACCAATTTCAGTCAATACTTGTTTGTATAGGCTTTTCCATAATATATACATTTCTATGTATTTCTTTAACATGCCTTAAAATTTTAGTTTCTGTTGGCAAGATGATAAATGAGAAGCAAATGCAAATTTAGCTACAAATGTAAAAAAATGTTTGTGGAGACTTTAGTTAAGGCATAAATTATTGTGTATCTATTGGGTTTAAGCAGAAAATAAAAAAATGTTTATTTAGTTCTCATATTTTAAATAAAATATTATGTTTCTATTTGACCAAACAAAAAAATTAATCTTGACACATTACAATCAGATGAGTAAATAAATTGTGTTTTTCTGTAGGAATAATTTAATTTTGCCTGCGCGAGCAATGATAATTCAATGAAAGTCAGCAGTTTTAGAAAAATAAAATGAAAATAATAAAAGACTAAAACATTGGGCGACCAATTGACCACCCAAATAATATACCTCCTAATAGGACAAAAATTAAAACTAAATTGTATTTTAGGGTTGCGATATCTCCGAGATTATTCTTTTGGCTTCTAATGATGCTGAACGAATTGAAGTTTTCTGAATGTGACATTACAGTGTTTCAAGAAGTTTCCGTTTATTTAAATTCCGTTTATTTAAGAAAAGTCAAAGTTCATAAAGGAAAACAGAACACCAACATCCAGCAACATTAATCATACATTTTGCTACAATTTACTAATTGCATTGAATGCACAAATTTTATTGTTTTGGTCAGTTGTGTGAAGTGTTTCTAGTGAAAAAACACAATGGCAGAGTTTGGAAATAAGATATTTTATAGTGAATTTATCGACATTTACGAAAATTCACCAAAATTGTGGAAAGAGAAAGGTGAGTGTAAAAACAGGCAGCTCGGAATCAGCTGGTCGTGCGGCTATTGTGAAGACAATTAATACCCTGCATGAGAGCTATAGGGGTGAATCAAAAAAAAAAGTATCAAAAAGCGAAAAGTCGAGAGCCGAAGGGGATGATTTATGTGTGCCCATAACGTGGTACTTTGACCGGTTAAACTTTTTAAGGGGTCAGCAGATACCTGCTCCAGGAGTAAGTACCATAGACTTTGAGGAAAGCAACAGCAACATTTCGGTAAGTAAGAGAAAAAACAATCTTTTTTAGTATATTTTTTATTTAATTTTATTATTGTCAAAAATATATAAATGTTTGCTATGGGGTTGATTTGGTACCGAACCAATGGTAGCAAAATATGAACGCAATGAGATTCTTATTTACTTTGTTGCATTTATGGGATTTCATCCCACAAGTGGTTGTAATTTTAAAAGTTAATTTATTTCTTATGGTTTACGATTAGAAATGTTACTATTTTTAATGGTAAAGTCACAATTTAAGACCTGATTTCCATTGCGTTGTTTCAAAAAATCACGGAGGTAACAACAGTCTAACACAATAATGGCAACTTTTTTTAGGATGTAGGTTCATTGTTGTCGAAAATATTCGAAAACGTTGAACTAAAATTCTAAATGCATTTTCTACAATGAGTCGAGCTCTAGACAGCCTATAATTAAATATTTCTTCTTCGCGAGTAATTGATGTGCCAGAGTATGACTGTACGAAGAAATACAAAAGGCAGAGCTTCATCACCGCCTGGTAGTTATTCTTTGTTTGGAATATTAAGGCTGCCATCTTAAAATTGTTCATAGAACTTGGAATTATTAAATTTTTTTTTGTTTTTCCACTCGTCGTAATTTTTTCTAAGCTGAAACAATAGACAGCCAAATTAGGTATCAGTTTACTATGAACAACAAATAAAGGGTGTAACGAAAGGAGCACCGGATCTAATTTATTTCAAATAAACTTATTGTTTTATAAATTTATTTTGTAATTTTTGAATATATAATCTTATTTTTTTTTAACAGGCTGATCATTTTAGTGATATTTCTCAACCACAAAAGGGGAAGAACATAGGAAATCATTTTTGTAGAGAGCGGTAGCAGCTATTGGGGGCAACAAGGATGATGCTGAGATATACGGCAAAGGCTGGGCAGCAAATTTATTCTCAGAGAACTATTGACGAAATTTTTTATCGAGGAAAGCTTGGAAATCTTTGTCATGAATCTTCAATTGTTCGACTTTACAAAACAATGAATATTTGATAACGAGTACTCCAATACGAACTGAAACCGTCCTGTCCCCAATATAGCATATATCCCTCAACCACCAACCTCCAACCCTAACGATATCAGCCACCGGTGAAACAATCTATAATATCAAATAAAAGAGAATCTGTACTAGTGAGTACCAATCCATCAATGAATTATTACAATTGTACATATAATTCTTTATTTTGTAATACCTATTGTATTTTTTCTTAGTAATTATTATAGTTAAAAAAAGTAAATGCAATAAATAAAAAAGACATAGTTTTAAATATTAGGATTAGCTTAAAGCGCCCGTATAGGGCCAGTAAGTTAGAATAACATAGATAAGTTAGTTAAACTAGTTTTAGGCATTTTTTTGTCTAGCAAGAAAGTTATAATGAATTGAGAATTAATAAAAATGTATTAAAAATGAAAATGATAAAATGCAGATGCCAAATTTATCCGTCATCCATAGTGACAGGTAGCTGGCTCTTGCCTTGCCATATAATTATAAAACCTATTTGAAATAAGAGTTTTATTATTGATATATTGCGGATACACAGGAGACAAGAATTTTAAGTCTGCAAAATTGTATGATGCAAAAAAAAAGCCGAATGTCAAAGAAGTGCTTTCCAGAGGAGTAATCGCAGCCATCATTTGCCTATTTGTTTTATAAATTTATGGTGTAAGAAGATTTAATAACACTTCATATGTGTCTGCACTGGTTAGCTTTTGTTTTTTTAAACAAATTTTCATGTGAAAATCGATTTTCTTTTGCAGTTTTTTTTTTCACCCTCCTCGAATAATTAATTTATAAGATCGACGACCAAGCAAATTCACTCATTGTATAATTTTTTTTTAAAAAAAAAAACTTTTTTCACAAATGAGGAATGCACATGCATACATTCTAGTGGATAGTAAAATAAATTTGCACTAACCCAAAATATGTTCATTCATCACAGGCATGCAACCTGTGGGCCTTAAAGGTGGCCCATGAATTTGGTGAAAGTGGGTAGCAAACGTTATATATTTCTTTAAAAATGTACCTAATTTGATACGACCGCAGCAAAGTGGTAGCGCAGAGTACAATTTATGGCGCACTCCACCTGTTGACTTTTGTTTCCAACGACCTTCACCACGCTTTACGTTGCGTCATGACGTCACAATTCTGTCATATTTGACACTTGTCCAAAACTGTTAGGGGAGAAGAGTAATCAGCAGCCATATGATTTTGTTGACCTACGTAACTTTGTTTTAGTCAAAAAGATATGAAGTAATCTTCTCAAAATATCATAAAATCCCTAACAATCGAAATATATTGTCAGTTCTGAGACACAACGAATACAAAAGATGGCAGCGATAAAAGATAAACTGTCGAACTATTACGAGGGCTTCTGTGACTACATGCAAAGGGACACGAAAGGTGTCGAGGTAAGTGCTTCAGAAGGTTGGCTAAATGTTTATATTGTCCTGAATAAAAAAAAACATACATATGTATTTATCATTTGTTTTTTATTACATAATTCTTTTTTTTTTTTAGATTGGTGTCTATGCAGCATCGGGAATTCTGTTCGCCTACGCGTATTATAAAATTCGTCCAGTGAGGATTTTCTTTGTATTTTGGTTCAGACAGTTTGCTGTAATTTGTTTTTATTTAGATAACCAAGTTCGGCAAGGGTAGAGATGTACCGAAAATCTTTATCCGTGAAAAAATCACACAGTATGGAAGTATCGAGTCGGTTGATCCTAGTTCCAAGAGTGGTCCTCTCTTGTTAGTTAATCATAAGCCGCCGTTGGGATTCTTAGTTCCCTTCAGGAAACGTCTACCAGTACAGGTGAGAATTATGCGTATAATCTATTTTTGATTGAAAGTTGAAAAGAAAACAAATTAGGATCAATTATCAATACGTCGTGGAATACGGATTAATACGTTAGCAGTGAATAAGTATATATGTATTTACAAATAAACAGTTCTGTACAAGCAGCGGATAGATATGTAGGTGTGGAAGAGGAATTTGCGGTTTGGCTGTGCGATTTGATAAAAAAAACAGGTAATCCTGAGTCCAATGACGACAAGGCGAGCATATGTCGTTTTCAAATAAGCATAAAGTCATCATTGCCTCCGCAGCGTCTTTTTTTTTTGCAGCGAAGGTGAAAATCTCGAAAGACACTTGGTGGTTCTCGGTTATCAAGTAGTGTGGGACTCTAACACCACTGAAATCACTTCCTTAATCGGGACCAATCAATGAAAAATCCACAAATGATTTTTCTTATATTTATAATCGCGTTAAGGAATGTTTAAAAGTGTTAAGTACTTTCCCAAAGCTTTTAGACCTTGGTCCTTTCGCTACTTGCCACCAGGTTCCGCACGTTCTACCTAAGGTGAGGTTGTCCTGTATTGGTCCACGGGGTGGACTGATAGACTCTTCCCGGTACGCAGGTGTCCATACGGTCTACATTTCCTATTCGTCTTAGGCGCCGAATAGCACATTTTGTAAAGCCCATATTGTTCGTCGTTGAATCTTCTCTTCTACACCCCTTCAATATAAACTGGACCATACATCACACGAAAAATCTTCCTTTCAAAACAACCAAGAGTACTTTTATTTACTTTAGTTAACGTCCATGCTTCTGCGAAGTATTACATGACTGGGATGAGACACATATAGTGTCTCCTTAGTCGTTCTAGATTGGACTGAAACTGCAGTTTCGCAAGAGCAATTCTTCGTTTGATTTCAGCAGTGGTGTCGTTTTCAGAGTTAACCACGGAGCCTAGGTAGACAAAATCCTACGATCGACAACTTCTGCCTTTGACCAAAGATCGTCACTAAAGTTTTAAATTCGTTGAGTCACTCCATATATTATTATTTACTAATGCTATGCACACATTTTTTTTTTTAGTTACCTGGTGTGACTGTTAACGCTAATGGATATTCCTGGCTGCAAACTGTTGCTGTTGGTAGACGCGTTGAATTCATTCCATTATCTCGGAATGGGGATGACAACAGTGCTATTTGTCGAGTTTTATTAGTCTGCCCAGAAAATAAACAGGTATGTATAAAATGATTTTATTTTATTTTCGTGCATTTTTTTAGTGTTCCGTACCAGAATGGTATAAACGAAACACTAATGGATACAACACAAAGTCTGTTTGTCACACGCTTGTAACTTTTGAACCGTTTGAACTAGAGTTCTGAAATTTTGCCAAAATTGTAAAAAAATATTTTTGTGAGAGGGCGTTTGGGGCATAATGTACGCCAATAAAAAAAATATATATCTTTACACCATGCGACATATGAAATTAAAGGAGTCCAAAAATATATAAAAAAATATTTTTTTGGGTAAAGTTTTTTGAACATTGGCGATGCGTCGGGCATATAAGGCGAAAAGTATAACAAATTCTCTGGCACAACCTGGGTGAATCGTCACCCTACCATATGTTATCCCGTCTTCATTCGATTTCAATGATTTTCAGACAAACATATATATATTCCTGACATAACTCAAAACCCAAACACTTGGGCCGATTTTGACAGTTCTTAGACGAAATGACCTACCTATCAGGATATGCTCATACTTGAATACGAAATAAATTTTATCAAAATGTCTTTAGGGGTTCTCAAGCGAGCTGTGTGAGGATAAATATATGGGCAGACATGGAACAAAAAGTGTTTGCTTGACCTGACCTTTCCAAGTGTGACCATAGTTTTTAACCTTTCTGCGAATTAACGCGAAATAAAAATAAAGATACTGTTAAAATAACGGTACGGAGCTCTAACCGCGTGAGCCTCGACTCTCACTTGACGATTTTTTTTTTAATTTGTTTCAGGGATTGCTTGACGCATCTGAAGCACTTATCAGCCTTGGATTTGGAAAGACTGTCGAAATACCGAATACAATCAACGATGCAGAGTGGCAAAAATACTATAAACACTTGGTGAAAGTAGAGAAAAGTGCAAAAGATCAAAGGCTGGGTCTCTGGTCTGCAAGGTGAATCCATAAAAAAGAAATATTTAATCAATTTTTTAATTTGTACTCCTTTTTGCAGCCTTCCTCCAAAACCTTGGCCCTTGAAATTCTCAAAAGAGAAAATCGAATCGTTGATCTTGTCTATTTTACCTGCGGATCGAAGGTTGCCTGAACTCGTCCGATAGTTTAATTAAGTAACATCATCGAAACACCTAATTACAAATTTGTGTCTTAAATTTGCTTTACGAAAACTTACTTCTAAAGTTTGTTTAGTACTTACATACCTATGTAAAAAAAATATAATGCAAAACAAATATATTTTATACTGTTGAAAATAAATACCAGCCTTATTTTTTTCTGTAACTTATGGAGATGGAGGGATAGAAGGAACCTCCAAGTGTATTAAAACGTTCGAAGCGGCCGAAATTCATTCAAGTACTTGTCAAACAAATTCGTTGCAGTGCGAGGCGGGTCCCGCGGCATTAAGCTCCCAACAGAATGCTTTCGATCCGATCCGTTGGTTCCGATCTAAATAATTGTAAATTTTTCAATAGTTGCATATTTATAGTACGTATTGTGTGCACAATCAAACAAAACTATGTATTAACGAAGTTGATGTGTTTCCGTTGTTCAAATTGTTTTGAAAAACACTTTGAACCCATTTGCGTCGATTCTACCAACAAATAGCAATTAATGCATTTCGACCTATCCGGCAAAGGTAGACCTTTCCGATCCGATCCGTTCATTGTCTGCAACTCTCCGGCAAACTACATATATAAAATATATGGGCTGTAAAAGTTTCAACTTTTCGAAACCACCGGGACGGATCCGATCGGAAGCTTTGGGCGCGTTTGGTAACATAGTGCTACGGCGTAGCAAGCAATTAGAATGCCAAATAGCCGTAGCAAATAGCGGCGAAATGATAACAGGAAAATGTGTGCTGCGATGCGTAGCACGTCAAAAACATTCAGCTGTTTCTATTTTATGTTTTCTCGATTTGCTGTAAAATTGTTAAAGTGAGGTTAAGAAACTAAATTCAAATTGATAAATACATTCTAGTTTTATATGTAACTGTATAATTCATTTATACATTCGATATTCATTGAAATATAGGCAAAATAAGAACATTTGAAACTTAGAAAGATATAGGAAAACGCGTTTGGCGATTTACCAGAAGTTGCTACGCCGTAGCACCATGTAGCTCCGGTGTTTTAGTGCCCAGTAAAGTTATTTTAACTTCTTCCTAGTTTTGCTTTCTCGTATACTACGAGAAAACTAAACAAACTCTTGTTCGTTCATGTCTGACTGTCTGCTTGTTCTTGCAAGCCGTATGGCAATCCACTTATTTATCAACTGCTCCTGAATTTTATTTTCTCATTTTTATATTTTTAATGAAATCTCAACTAATAAATATGCAAATTGATAATTTAAATTTAAGTACAATCATTTTTGCGACTTTAATCTTCAAAATACTTAAATAAATTAAAAGGTCCACATAAAAAACTTAAGTTCAACATAGTCATTTATGTAGCGCAAACGGGAATATATTTGTATTCAAACTTAAACTGTTTACTAATTTTTCGTTGTTTGTCATGTAATGTGTTCATCCCTATGTGCAATTTTGAAATTGTTTAATAGTCACGCAAATAAGTTTCGCATTTAAAACGAGATAAAACATAGTGAAATCTCTGCTGCTACAAGGAATAGCATTACAAGATACAACACACAATTTTGAATGAGAGAAAATAGTGATCTCTCTCACCCTACCTCTAGAATTAGCATAGGTGGCTGGCCACGTGTTTCCCTTTCCACCACAAAGCAAAATACATAAATATGCTCAATACCTTAGAACTGTTTTGAGAGCCTTTATTATTGACATTTATATCTCGGGCAATAGCTTGCATTATCTGCTTTATGTCGTGAATAAGAATTGGAAGATTTTGTTACTATGCCAAAGGAATCCTGTTCGTAACAAACGATATCAACAAACGATATCTGTTATTTTTTATCATTTGTTTTGTATCGAGAAAATAAGAAATCCAGTAAATTATATTAGCAGATGATATATGTTCAGCGCTGCTACTTTGCTACAATCGTATCAAATTTGCTTAATTTGTGAAAAAATAAACTCATTTGCTACTTAGCTACCTACTTTCACTAAATTCATCGATGTTGCTGCGTTTTAGACTGTATCTTACTTCGATATTTTTTTTCTCTCATAATCTGTAACTCTGATTATATACATTGGCACACCATCTTCCATAACTTAGCAACCACTACAGAAAGACGTGAGAGCTCCTAAGTTCATAAAAAGTGGAGGCGTACCTACCTATTTGATTCTTATTGCCGGATTGCCAATAAACTTTGAATTTTCGTAAAGTTTGTATGAATGAAAAGGATGCTAAAACGCAGGTGTTTTTTTAAAAAAAAAAAAAAAACATTTTAAAAACAAATATGAAATATCATTAAGGATCTCTAGTGAACGGACGATCTTGGTTTTTGAAGGGCTGACTCTGAAAAGTCGGCCGCTATAGCAATAATTTACAAACAGAAGTGCGTACTGGGGGAAATTTGCTTGATATTTGTTAACCCTTTCATGCCCGAGTTAATTGGAGTGTTGCTAATTTTTTTTTTAAGGATATGGAGTCGTTAGTCTAGACCTAAATATGAACTGATATAAATTTCAAAGTCCAATGTATCCTGGTTTAGGCGTTATAAAATGTTGCCTATAGGCAACATTGGGCAATAGTGGAGAAATATTAAAACACACACATAGTTAGGTAGGTTTATTTATTATGTTTTAATTTCTGTTTTTTATTGACATTTTTATTAATTTTTAATACAATTTGAGTGTGATATGACACGAAACAATTTGTTTTTGGGTTTGAACACAAATAAACCTTACATTCAGAGCACTTTGAGCGGGGATACCCAGTGTGACATAAACTGCCTTCGATCCCCATTCAATCCAGTAACCGATTTGGTCAAATCGCATGGCTCTTGCAGGTTCCGCAACATATAATCTTAAATAAGAAGTTGATGAAGCTGGTGGATCTGACTGCATTGTTGAGAGAAGTGATGATGGGCGGCCTCTTTTGCGTGTTGGAGCTGTAATTTTTATTTGGGTTGAGTAACTCATTAGCAATATCCAACTGAAAGTTTAGTAGTGACATATACTTTTTGTCTCCGCTTGAGTTTTTCAGGTATCTACGGTACAACAGCCAGCTATTGACTACTGATGAGTTTGTGCACCAGTAAAAGATACGCATATACCACTTCCTTGAATAGTGGTTGATTTTTTATAACTCCAGCAGCATGATCAACCCCTCCCATATGCTTGTTATAACATTCAATAATACCTGGACGAGGAATGTTTACAAACTTCTTCTCTTTTCGACACCATCGTTTGCACCCACGCATAGGGTTTTTACCTATATTATTCGAAACCAGTTGCACACTTTTGTTGTCATACCACCGACAAGCAATTAAATTATTTGTTGCTTCAAATTTAAAATCGTTTGATCCTCGTCCTTTTCTAAGAAGATCCTTTTCGTCGCTTAGTGCATCATTTTTTAATCGATTGTTTCGAATGGCTCGTACGGCTATATACCCTTTTGTTTCAAACAAATCATCATCAACACATTAGGGAAGTAAACCAGTTGTCAAAAAACAATTTGAAATTTTGGGTTACGGGAATATTGGAAGCTAAATGTAAAACAATGTCTGACGATATTTCCAATACAAAGGATTGGCACGTTCCTTCTCCAATGTAGAGGCAAAAATCGTATACAATGCCAAATACACCAGCTTTAGTGAACATTTTAAAGCCCCCACATATTCTATTGGTTGTTTGACTTGGCCGAAACTAACTTCGCTTTTCCAGGTCGTATCGTATTCCCCTATATCTGCACTCCTCCATCTTAAACTTTCTAAATTGATTTTCTCAAAAACCTCTAGAACCGTTTCTACACCTTGAATTTCATTTTCAACTTCATTGTCTTCGCCAACAATCATCTCAATCAAACCCACCTCAATACCTCTTTCAATTACACTTTTTATTGTCTCTTCAATAATATGTTCCATATTTGTGGTAATTTGTTTCTCTTCTTCTCCATTGTCCTCATCAGCAGAATCTTCCCAATCAAATTTGCATATTTTTTGAATTTCTTGCTCAAACCTTTCGGACGCATCTCTAATACATACTAGTAAAAGAACATTATAATATGATTATTAACATTATGTTTGAAAAATTACTGACCACAAACTGAAAGTTTTTTTCGATTTTTTTATTTTTTTCCTAATTTTCTTACCTGTGTTTAATTATTTTATACATTTGGTTTTATACACATAAATTTCCTTATATATTTTTTTAAATTATTTGTAAACTCACTTTTTGCATAAAAAAACACTTTACATGTGCACTCATCGAAGATCAGCTAGAAAGTTATCACTAGTAATACTTATAATAAAATATTCGCCAACAATCTTTCACAACATATCAAGCTATTCTGAGATAAAAAATAGTTAGCGAACAAATTAAAACTACGGGACTTAGGAGTTGAAACATACAATGTTGCCTATAGGCAACATCGGGCATGAAAGGGTTAAAATGAAAATATCAGCGTTCATTAGAAACATGGGTCAATTAGTATTATCATTATATAGGTGCACATGTAAAGGGTGATTCAATTGGATGTTACAGTTTAAATCTGGCACTACTGTGGTTCTGTCAAAGATAAACAGCTGATAGTTGACAATTGTGAATACTAACTGGCCGAACACAAAGGAGAAGCGCTGCAGCAGGTGAAGTCGCCGTAGTACAAACTGTCAAATAAGTTGCTCACTGAAGTAGCAATGCACGCACACAATGGTGAAGCGCAGCTCGATTGCTCCAAGCTGTCAAAACGGAAAGATAATGGCGCTGTGTATCGTGAAAAGGTTTTTTGTGCTATAGGGAGTACGTGTATTTCAACTTTGACAGCGCTACATACTGCAGCTTCAACTTCTCCATTGTGTTCGGGCAGTAAGGATTGACATTTGTAATTGAGGAGCGGCATATAAGAGAACAACGGATTTGAATTGTTAAAATCCTTCTCCGATATGGGAACAATTTAGCAAACACGATTCGAGCATTGCGAAATTATGTCGGTATACATAACCGTCCATCTCGAGACGCGGGTAAGAAATTAATGGAAAAATTCGACAGAATGGGATTTATGTTGGATGTGCAAAGACCAGTGCGACCTCGTAGTAGCCGGTCATGCGAAAATATCGCCGCAGTGAGTGACAATCCGTCAAAATCCATTCGCCATCGTTCCCAGCAATTTAACGTTTCCTAAAGCTTCAATTGACTTAGGAATTGAAGCCAGTAGACCATGAATACGGTCGTGACTTCGTTGAATTGGTGTTAGAAAACCACTAAGTTGATGGTGATTTTTCGAACAAAAGTGTCTTCAGCGATGTGGCTTACTTTCATCTGAATGGTTAAGTAAACAAACAAAATTGTGACATTTGGCACCTAAAATACAGAGCGAGAAGCAATGCAATTATTGGACACAAACACAAAACTGACCACCGAGATGGTACGGTATCTCGCCATTGGATTTTTTTCTTTGGGGTTGTGTGAAGCAGAATGCATATGCCAATAACACACAAACGATTCCACAGCTAAAGCATGATATTCGACGCGCTATTTATGAACTACCGAAGGATTTATCCGCAAAAATAATGCCCGTTTTGACCGATCATAATTTTTCATTTTTCATGTTTCATGTCAATGTCTCTACATTATATTGATATAAAAATATTAGCAGTTTATAAAAAACAAGGTGTATTATCGGGAGAACCCGAAAGCACCGAATCGGAAGCCTTCTGTTTGGCACCTAAGAACTTTGCTCACAAAAGCTTACTAGTTTTTTGGTTTATCGACCAAAAGGAGCAGACTGATTATCCCTAAAATACTGAACTGATTATCCCTAAAATACTGAACGTCCCGTTTATCTAATTTGAAGTTCAGATTTTAAAATTATATAATGTTGAAGTCAGATCACGAATAATGTGGCTCATATGTCCAAAACCATTTTCCATTCATATCAAATTCATCTCTCAATTACCAAGTGTATTGGCATCACTTATTTTCGATAACCCGCCCCATCGAAAGCTTTTGACACATAAAAAGTTTTTTATTTCTCGACCACACACATTCAGGGAAACTTTTCCCATATTTTGACAGTTCTCTTTTGATCCTGAAACATTCAAGGTCTGCGGAAGTGTTTCATCTCTCGGGCTAAACCACAATTATTTTTTCTCTTCCTGTGTGTCAAAAGTGTTACTGGAGTGCTAAAAGAAAAAAAAATCACACAAGAATACCATACATCCCACGTAAATCTATTTTAAAAGAGAAATCATTTCACTTTGCCCCAGAATCAAAGAAAAAGTGCAAATATAGTGCAGTCAGTGTGGAATACTAAAAAAGAAAACGCGAAAGAAAAAAATCACCAATCAATCAACCAACACCCATCGCGACACATAAAATATCGTGCACAGGAATACATTCCTGTGCTGCTGCAGCATAAAATCAATTAAACCAGAATCGTCTCTTCTAAGGGAAAAACTTAAGACTTTCACCGCCGCAAACTAACAACAAAAACAGCCAGGTAAGCAAAAAAAAAATTTTTTTGTTCACAATTTCTTCCCCAGATATCTCTAGTAATTGAGTGGAAAAAGAAAAGAAAATCTATGACGTCATACCTATAAATGAAGGGTGGATACCAGCGTAGAGAGCTCTGTAGGTGTACCCACCTCGGGCTGCTGGAGAAAAACCCCACGCGGATGATTTGGAGATTTCATCTCTGATATTACTCATGAATAAATAAGTAACAATAGCCGAGTACACATCATCATCATCGATCTCAGTCATGGTCAATGGAAATAAGTTTGAAAAATTCTTAAAATTGATTAAGACGAAGCGATTGCTAATTCTTATCCGATTCGATTTTACTTCCTCAAGGTGGGGTAGCCTTGTGTTTGTGCCCCTCTATTTGCGCCTACTCTGTGTGAGACAGACAGCGCGTCCTTGCATAAGGTACCCAAGTAGCAGGCAGAATGTATCATATATTCATCGTAGATGGTTCTTTTTTTAATTGGCAGTGGGATCAAATCGGTTGAAGAGAATATTAGTTATATTCCCCCCCCGGTTCTGAAGACTTGGAAACTCAATAATATTCAATTAATTTGTACTGACCACGCAGACTTACATACATAGGATCTGGAAGGGTTCTCTTATGCGCAGGCTTGAAATTATATTTTCTTTTTACCCCGCAGGAGGAGTTTTTTTGTATGCTTTTGCTGATATTTTCTTTTTATATGTAACTGTGCTGTGCAGAAGCACATTTAGTACTTTTTTCTATCGAAATTGGCTGGGTGTAGTGTTGCCAATTGGGTCAAGTCTATAATAGTACACTTTTTTTTTTTTTTTTATAAAAGGAATTTTCCAAATCCCGTAGCACTCAGACTCGATTTGCGGTCCATTTTACTACCAGGCTGTAACCCTTCTTTGGTGTATTGGTTGAAAAAACTTAAAATTTTGTTCTTTTCTCTTTTATTCGCGGTGGTTGTTTGGTTGCTGTTCCCCGTTCGGGCTTGAACCCCCACAGCTAGGATCACAAGCAAACTCACTAGCCACTACACCGTGATCACCGTTGTTTTTCGTAGATGGTTTCAAAGGAAAATTGAGTTGAGAGGTGTATTTTCATTCGTCAAATTTTTAAGATTGAAACCTATCTACTGTTACCTTAGGGTCATTTCGTGAGCTAAAACCTCAATAATTGGAACACAGATGGGACCAGTCCCTTGTTGTTTCGGAGGTGTTCCTTTTAGAGGGGTTTGAACAGGATGTGGAGGATATTTGGGGACAAATTTGAAGAAACAAAACGGAAATGCAAAGGAAAAAATCACTTTCAGCGGAAACACGTTGGTTTTTCGTTTCCTCCGACATAAACTGACTATATCTCATGGCATAAGACTTATGTCGGCGGTTTTGCGGTTTTCATTAACCACATCGCGAATCAGTCGCTCAGACACTTGAACGTCCCTTGAAATTGACCTCATCCACGTTTCAGGGTCTTGGTGAATACGAAGTTTCGGGCTCTTCTTGCTGTCCAAACGTGTTGAATGCTTTATACGTTTCGCCAGAAGCCTCCAACTCGACGCGAACCTTGTGAACGAATGATCGGGCAATTTTTAAATAATTGTTATATTTCGAGATCACTGTGGTCTATAATTTTAATTTTTTGTGTTAGGTATTCATCTGACATTGTATCCCGAAAAACTTAAACGTCTTCTGCGCGTATTAACACGATTAACACTACGACTGAACAAAAATATGTTCTCAAATAGCCTCCGTACCCTGTATCTAAAAGGATGCAAAAAGCTAATATTATCCCACACAAAATGATATATTCAATCTGAAAAAGTATCGATCTTTGAGTTCCAAAAGTATCGAATAGAATAGATACTAGTATCGTATCGATACTGTCAAATATCGATACAAAAATAGAGGCAGTAGTAGGAGAAAGGTGAAAACGTATTTATTTTAGACGCAAATAAAATGAAATGCTCCATTTTTCTTCACTACAAGTGACGAGGAACATCAATGAACTCACTCTTCTACTGAGTAGTCCTTTACCGGGTAATCTTTTACCGAGTTTCTGGCCCTACATATGGTGGCTCCTACTTTGAAAAATAGGCGCTCTGAAGAAACAGATGCTACTACTTGGCAATTTTAAACACCCTGGAGTAGACTTTTTTTTTTCTTGTTTGGCTTTTCTTGAAGAGCCATGACCTGTTTTCAACTTCTTCTTCCCTTGCGCAATGTCGGTGTGATGCTTCCGAAATTGAGAAGAGTACTCTCTGCCTCCGGTGGCAGTTCATCGGCCGATTTACTTCCACTCAAAGATGGGTTTGTACTTAATTATTATTACAAACTTTTTACATGAATCAGTAAGGTTGACAATAGTTGAATGAATTTATTAACTTTAAAATAGCAAATTTTAACTTAAAACATTTTCATTAACTACTCTTCGTGATAATTTAATGTGATTTTACAGTACTGATAAAACTTTGGCACGTTTATCTCATTAAGAAGTAAAAGGACTTTAGCTTCAATAGATCTCGCTATTTCCTGAATACTGTATTCATCGCGGAAGTAATTAATTTCATACAAGTTATGGCTTAAGCGGCTACGGATATATGTACATACATCATTCTACGCGGAGCTTGATCTAAGTGCATTGATCTAGCCTGTTCATCCACACTTTCGATGAGTTCATAAAGTTTTGGTTTCCAAATTCCATTATCACCGTGATCCAATTCTACCTCACAGTCTCTAGCTACTTCCAATCACTCCCTATACCACAATTTAAAAGTTTTGGTGAACAGTTACTGGTTAAATCCATGATTTGAACAGTTATATTGTAATGCTTCCTTAAATTTTTCAAAAAAATCTTACGTAAGAAGCTCTTTGACCCCCTCATCACCCAAAAAAGAAAAAGTTTCCAATTTGTGACCCCCTGTTCAAACTAAAAATCGTTCGTAAAATATGGATGACCGCTAAGTATAACCGAAATAAAAAGAATTGACGGTGTAAACTGCTAATTATATTGCAAACAAACATAGTACTTCAAAACGCACGTATTTTTCTCTGAAACTAATCCTTAACTATTTTTCTGAGAGTTTGTTGTGAAATTTGATGGCTTAATGTGCCCATGCATAAAAAAAAAAACAAACAAAGGGAATTTGAAGATCTGAAGGCGCGCCTCTTATATAATCCCACTGCATATAATTTCGATGAGAGGCAGACTAAACTTCTATCAAAATTTGCAAGTCTTCAATGATTGCGTACCTAGCTTGCAAAAGCTTGCTTGGATAGGGGAGTACTGTTGGTGCTAGTTACCATAACCTACTAAAAAACCACAAACTAAGTCTTAACGATGACGGCCTGTACAATGGTACACCCCATTTTATTTGTCACTACCCAGGCGCTTACCACCAAAGAAACAAAGCTTTACGAAGATACTACTTTCAAGTCACTGAAGAGCTATCAGATATGTATATTACTTTTATATTTGTACAGATACGTAAAAGTATCAGGCTGACTAGAGACCTATAATAGAGATCCACAAGAGTTGTGCAGGTTCAAGCACGAGCGGGGAACAGCCACAGAGAGAAAAGAACATATAAGAAGAATATTATACAACATAATTTGTAGGAAATATATATATATTTTTTAAATATTCTTTTTGAGAAAAATAATATACTACTTTTATATGCGATTAAATTAAAAATATTCCATTCTGGTCACACTGATCCGGAATAACTTTCGCTTCACCATAGCATCTGCATATTCCGTTGATTTCAAGAACTGGCTTCCTGAGGTGTTTACAGATATTATTAGCTTGATCCTACTTAAATTAGTCCAGTGTTTTTGCTAGAATCAGTTTTGAGAGTTCCCTAAAGAGTTTAGTTCTCTTGGTTTCTTCTTTTCTTCGTATCTTTTCGTTGTTGATGTGTTTGCCTCCTGAAAAAGTGTTCTGGTCCTACGAACGGGTTTGCTGTTCCATCTTTTAATAGTCTATTGGTCTCGTTACAATACGCAAGGAAGAAAACTTTGTGAAGGCCCATTTTTTTCGTGGAAATTGAAACACTAATGAGCAAGATGTTTATGGTAGTACTCTTCTAACCGAGGAAAGAGTAATCTATCTATTAATTTGGAGAAAATTACAATGGGCCATCTAGTCGTTCGCATGGTACAAAACCCTGGCATGGATGGCATTCTGCCCTTTACGCTTTAAAAGTGTTGAAAAATATAGGCAATTGAGGGAAATTTTTAAGCACTGTTTAAACAAGGGCATATACTATTAGCGTGCAGGGAAGTGAATGTCTTATTCATACCCAAAACGGTAAACATCATCCATAAATCGTTGCTTTTAAAAACATTAAGTAGTCTTCTTGATGTTCAACTGCACATCAGAAGTAAATGCGAAGATGGAGTATTGTGCATACAATACCTGATGTGGCTATATGAATTGAGAATACCCTTTTGTTTAACGCGATATATCTCGGTATAATATTAGGTAGGCAAATTAAATTAAATTAAAACACTCAAATAGTATTAAAGGCATCAGAATACCGGCGCAGTGCCTTCCATTATTCTTCATATGCATCATTTGATCACCTTTACCACAGTCCCGCCACCGCGCAGATGTGTGCATTGCTTAAAAGATCATATAATACTCTATTCTTGGTAAAGCTGCAAACTTAAGCTATGACGCAGTGACTATACAGGGTGATTCCATTTAAGACGATTAAACTTCGGCAGGTGATAGACCTTATTATAACAAGAAATAAAGTGCAGCGCTGGGTTGCAATTACTTGCACTTACATATACATATATCAAAATCGACCATACATACATATATCAAAGTCGACCATACATACAGACAGACAGAATTGAGAGACCTATTTGTTGAGTTTCTCTATTACGAGTATATCGGTAGTAATGTCAAGTTTGATCAAGACCGACAATTTTCAGGGAATCAATACTTGCCCTTATAGGTGCATAGATCCATCTCCTCCTCCCAGCTATGGGGCAAAGAAGTTCGATTTGACTCAAACCACTAATATTATTTTAAATCTTTAACGGCTTAACCGAAATTAATTGCTTCAAAATCAATTGGATTTCGTATCAACGGTATGGAACACTGTTTATGAAAGCCTTGCGCAAAACGACTTCAAATTTAAATTTTCATAAAATTTTCACATTTTACATGTTTTTTTTTCTTCAAAATTTTGCATTAATAAATCATCCCAAATTTAAGGTATGTTTTTTTATTGATCGAGAGAGAGATATTCTGCAGATTGAGCATCAACTTGACGTAATAATTTCACTTCTTTTGTTTTTTTTTTTACAAAAGTATAAACTTTTTTTTTTAAAGTATTAATTGGTGTACCAATACACTGTATGTAAATTTAGATGAACGACCTTCTGTAATTAAAGATGTGATTGTATGAGTCCGCTGCAGATTTCGCATCATCTTCATAGAAGACTGCCGAAAAATAAGTTTGTAGCTTGAACAGTTTTATGTTAAAACAGTTAAGTTTGGTTTCAGGCACTTGTGCCTTTTTCGAAATAACCGATTCAATTGTATGATTGCGGTTATTGAATTTATATATTATTGCATCTTCCTTCGTCGAGTGAAGTCCTTAATTGGGATAAACGACCGCAATTCCACTACGAGATTTGGTGCACAGTACCTATCAACTCTCACTGTCTGATCGAATTCGGTAATAACCTTTATATGTATATATGTAATCTATATGCAGTTATAAATATAAATCACATTCTTTAGCACAACAAAAACTGTCTCCTACTGAACCCATAGAGATCTTAATTTGAAATTGAAGTTAGATACAAAAAGAAGAACAAAATGGAAGTGTTCCATTGCAAACATTTTTTAATAACCTACCTATTTATTATTATTAATCACAGTATTTTCGGAAATTTTGAACTAAATCAAAAATCCGCTCAGAACCTCCTGTATAAATTATGAATGTACGAACTGGACAAGTGATTGTTGACCAATTCGTATCTTTTAGTCGTTATATTACTTGTAGACTCATGCAGCTATCGTTTATGTTCGTTTTCAAGCACATAGCCGATGTATAATAAATTAAACTAATCTGTGCAAACAAATTTGAATTTAAAATATTGACTTACCTAACCTACCTTCCCCAATTTATAATTTAACCACCGACATTGCTTGAGATAATATTTTGCTGCCTCGCTGCGATGATTGATATAATCTTTGATAAATAAATAATTATCAATCACTTTCTCTCTTTCCGTTCGTCTCTTTTTCTCTCTCTTTACGGGTAGATAAGTAAAATTCCATCGCGTTGATTTCATTTCCAGTAACAAAAGTGCACAGCTTCGTTTAATTAGTGAAGGAGTTAACGCTTCTTCGAACATTGAATTTATTTTATAAACAAATATTTATTTCTGAAATAAAATAAACAAAAGCTTTGGTGTTTAGGTTACAGTCAGAAAAATTTCTGATAAACTCTTTTTAGCCAGAATCAGTGACGAATAAGCCGTGTGCATGCGAATATATCCGAAATATCGTGTACTTTATTTCTTTAACCTTGTGCTTACATAAATTAAGTAACATACATTTCACTCAACAAACAACTTATCGATAAAAAGTTCACTATAATATAAACAATCCAAACTCTATTGTCTCCACACATAGTGTAGTTTGTATTTATTCGCACAGACGTTTCCGGACTTTACTGTGTTATTATGTATCAACCGTAAGTAGTGTGCATACCTATAGTTTATGAGGAAATTTTAAAACTTATTTGTTAGTAATTTTTGTCAATTATATGACGTATGGAACGCTAATTACATGAGTCACTTATGACAGCATTGCATAATAAAATAAAAGTATAATAATAGTATTAACCCTGTAGCATGTGGCATGACTAAACTTTGTAAAGCGTGAAAATTATCTATTTTCGTGTAGGTGTAGTATGAGTATGTTTTAAAAAAAGTTCAAATAGCAATTTCATAAAATCAGAAAACTATTTTTGTGTGCATTGTTTTTCATCAGTTAAATGTTGAAACAAAGAATTAGTATCGTTGAAAATGGGCAAAAACCAACTAATGTGGGAATTACATGATAGATAAAATGTACAGTGAGTAGGTGCTTTGATTCTTTGTTAATTCTAGTGTTGGAGAATTCTTGGTTAGGCGACTTTCAGAAACACAAGAATGTAATTATTCGGGATAGGTTTTTCAAAAAAATAGGTTAATTATGAAAGTTCTTCATGCGCCGTAGGTTCCGGAGCAATTACAATATATAGGGTAAAAGCACCAGTTATCGGACACTTGAGAGTTTTCTCATATTCAATTTGTTATAACACATCAGTGAAACGACTTACCTAGTCAACTCATAAATACTGGTATATGCATTACTGGTACATGCACTCATCGATCGAAAAACGTACCTCGACCTTGGAAAATCGTCTACTGCATGTTGTCGAGTAGAATAAAACATCGCCTCTAAAATATGCCACAGCTTATAAACTTTTCGAAGGAAGTCTGGTACATTGTTTTAAAGGCACCCCTGCGTTTTTTTGCCTTATGAGCTGACGCGGATTCTTGTTGAAAAGTCCACTGGTTGTTTGAAAACAATTGTTGTTGTATGTACACAAAATTTTAATGTGACCATTTTACGCGTACCGGTGGAGTAGAGCTTTCGATCTTTCATTCCGTTATTGCTTTAATTGGGCTGTGAGTGAGCTGCCAGTGAGTTTTTTTATATGCATTGAGTCCCAGATCTTATTTGATAATTCGAGACGTGGATTTCTGCGACATATTCATTTCTCGTGACAATCTTTTCTGCTTTCGGAGCGGTTTCATTATTTTTTTATTAGTTTGCACGAAAAAAAAAACAAAATAATACTAACTACAATGTACATATTTAAATAATAAAGTTTTTTAATAAGAAATTTAGTCAAATTTTAAATACATTTAGGCTTGAAAGATTCTTAATATAATTTGGTAGTCGATTGAACAACTGTAGACCTTTATACAGCATGTTATTTTGGGTGTGTGCTCTTCCATATAAGGGTAGCCTAAAGTCGCCGATGTTTCGCAGATTATACCTGTTGTTTGTAATATACGCTACGTTGTTCTGTAGATATTTAGGACACATATTTTGTTTTATTTTAAAATTCATAATTAGCACTTTGAGTAACACTTATCCACTAGGCATCAACACACCGGATGACTGCAGGAGCTGTCAAGATATAGAGGAGACAGAAAACATCAAACACTTGTTATGTGATTGCCCAAATTTTCAAAAGCGCCGCCTCCATCATATAGGAAACAGGCTTTTTAACGAACTAAGGGATCTCGTACAAGTTCCACTTAGGAACTTAATGGGCTTCATAAAGAGCGCAGGCTGGTTTGCAACAGAACCCACCGCAAGACAAAGGTTTTAAATATAGGTTCCACACCACCAAAAAGGAAACGCAATGGACCGTATGGCCCCCGTGATAAGCACTTAGGTGCACTTCCCTCCAACCTAACCTAACCTAACACTACCCTAAGGATTGTAGCATAATATCGTGCTCATAGCTCTGTCTCGGAGAATCTGGAGTTTTTTTTTTTATAAAAGGAAATTTCTAAATCCCGGAGCATTTAGACTCCATTTCATTTCGCTGTGTCCATTGTACTACCAGTCAGAAACTCCTTTTTGGTGGTTGGAGAAACTTAGATTTTATTCGTTTCTCTTTTATGTTCGGGTGGCTGTGATTGCTGTCCCCGTTCGGGCTCGAACCTGCACAGTTCGGGTCACAAGCGAACACACTACCCACTACACATCTATAATCTGGAGCTTAGTTTGGTTTGCAAGGGAACACATGTATATGATGGAGGAACAGTAATTAAAATGCGGTAAAATAATAGTGTTATAGATAGTTTGGGCACAGCTTATTGACACATTGTTTCTAATTCTTCGGAGAAAGCCTATCTTTTTTGATATTTTCACGCACAGTTTTTGTAAATATTCACATATATACGCACATACATTTAGTTTTTCCGACATTAATCTTGAGTTTATTTTTACATATCCAATTATTCATATTGTCAATTTTTTCCTGGATAAAAAGTAGAATGAATTCCACTCAGATATACATATAAGGGTATCATCTGTAAACAGACAGATTTTAGAATGATATAGGGAATCTCTGCAATCATTTATATAAAGTAAACACAGTAATACACCTAAGATCGAGCCTTGTGGTATACCAATGGATATTAGCAAGGGATCTGAATAAGTGTCTTTTACTCTTGCTCTTTGTGTTCTTCCAGACAAGTAGCTTTTAAACCATTTCAATTCTTTCTCACGAATACCATATTTATAGAGTTTACTTGCTAATATTTTTCTATCCATGGTTTCAAATGCTCGTTGGAGGTCCAAGAAAACAGCTAATATAATATTTCCCTTGTCGATTTTTTTCTTCCATTCGTTTATGACCCAGTTAATAGAAGTTTCACAAGTATGTCCGCGCCTAAAACCTGACTGTTCTACACACAAAATTTGTTGTTCTTCTACAAAACGGGATAACTTTTTACACACTACGGCTTCTAATATTTTGTCATAGGTAGGCAACATATTTATAGGACTCCATTCCTCCGGGCTATCTACAATCTTCCAGCTTTCTGGCAATACCCCACCGCGAAGAGATAAATTAATTATTTTTAACAATGAGAGCAGGGCCTCGTCCTTACAGTCCACAATTATTTTGCTGTTTAAACGATAACATTTTTTTTTTTCATTATAAAGGGTGGTTAAGTTTAAAGGGCCGATGTTGATTTTGAATAAAACACAAATTATTTAGGAAATTACTGTTATTTCTTTTTATTATGATAATATTGGTATGATTCAATTATGTATGAAACAAAATATCGGCCAAATGGCCTCCGCGACCTCGGCGGCACACCTCCATCCGATGGTCCAAATTTTCGATGACGCTGAGGCATAATAGAGGTTCTATGCCGTTAATGTGCCGAATTATCTCATCCTTTAGCTCTTGAATTGTTGCTGGCTTATCGACGTACACCTTTTCTTTCAAATAACCCCAAAGAAAGAAGTCCAACGGTGTCAAATCACATGATCTTGGCGGCCAATTGACATCGCCACCACGTGAGATAACACGGCCATTGAATTTGTCGCGCAAAAGAGCCATTGTTTCGTTAGCTGTGTGGCAAGTGGCATCATCCTGTTGAAACCACATATCGTCCACATCCATATCTTCCAATTCGGGCCATAAAAAGTTCGTTATCATCTCACGATAGCGAACACCATTCACAGTAACTCTCTGACCGGCCTCATTTTGTAAAAAATACGGCCCGATGATGCCGCCAGCCCATAAACAGCACCAAACAGTCACTCTTTGTGGGTGAATGAATGATTTGAACGCCCATTTTCATAATAAGCCTGAATAACTTTAACGCGTTGCTCGATTGTGTATCTTTCCATGGTTCAAATTGAGTTAGTCTGAAATTAAGAAATGTCAAATGAAATGCAGAAAAAAACTTGACGTTTATGTGTGGTTCACATTCAACATCGGCCCTTAAAATTTAACCACCCTTTAATTTGCGCGCGCCGAAGAGGATATGACCCTTAAACTGTTTCAGGCCACGGGCATTAGGTAAAGGGGGAAGAGGAATAGAGGTGGAGCCTGTGCACGTTGGCTTTAAATATTTGAAGGTTGTAGTGATGGGGAAATATAGAGCTTGGTAGATCATTCCACATTCGTGTCGTTCGGCTTATAAACGATTCTGTACCCTATCAAGAATGTGTAGAACGGTATATTCCAGCTTAGGGCGGATGAATGCCTTATAAATTGAGGCCAGATCACACGGGGTGAAATATTTCTTGCACCCTTTAAGGAATCCTAAACATTTTGCAGCATTTTTGGCGACCTTGAATATGTGATCGTTCCATCGAAGATGGTTATTAGTACACATACCAAGTCTTTCGGTTTCAATGATGCAAGTACCATCCATGGATGATGGTTGAAGGTTTTGGTTTCGCTTGAGAGACAGAACGCAGCATTGTGTTTTGGAAGCATTAAATTCCATTCTGTTGGTTGAACCCCATTTGATTATGCTGCCCAGGTCGAAATTTAATGTGTTTAACATACGTTGCCATTCCTCTTCTACGGCCGAAGAGCAAGGACGTGAATTAGGGATTTCACTGTCTCTACGAGCTCATTTAGATCGATATCGCTTTCCCCGCACTAAACTATTCTTTTGGGATGATTTAAGATTATCTTTTATATAATAGTAATACCACCAGCATATTTCCGATTAATCGCTTAACAGCTTTAATCGCCTTTGGAGTTCAGTGAGAGGGCAACTGAATCTGTGACGGTCAGATACTCCACCAGTGCCCTCAAACAATTTAACAGTTCGATGCACAAAATTCCGCATGATTCCAAGCGGTCCCAAAATCCGAAAAATATCTACTTTTTCCATATTAACTTCTGAAAGCCAATTACCACAACACGGTTTTTAATATCGCCCCTCTCCATATTTACAAACGACTTTTGTGAAAACCTTTTTGCGCGTTAACTTAGTATAAATGTCACTCATTGAATACCTGCCAATATAGAATGGATGTGTTCAATACTAGTGTCACGATGAATGCGTTTAAACGTGCACCAGTATTTCTGACATGACTAGGTATGTACGAGTATATAATATTTAACAAGCATAATTTAACAAATAATTCTTTCTGAATTTGTTGTAACAAAATTACTCTATGATTTTCGAAACAAACGACTCATAACACAGGCTGGTATTGAAATTCTGCAATATTATTCTTTGTTTCTTCTCCTTCGTCATCTTTATCGTTTGTTTAAAAGTCGTTTATTGTTATTTGTTTGGTCCAAATTTTTGGTGGCCAATTCAATGAGACTACTTCTATCCTTGTTACATTTTTTGGGTAGATGAAAAACATCAAATGTACCATCGATAGATGTCCAAAAATGTCTGGTAATTGTACGATCCGCGTCTAATAGACAGTCGACAAATATAAATAAATTACGAGTACCCTTTTTCGACAACTTCCTGCACAGTTGGCTATCATACCCTTCAAGAGCACTTGTGGTACGTATAGCCTTTTTATAAACTGACATTTACTCTAGGTGCATGATTCATTATGTTTAGGTAGTAGATAAATTTAGTTAATTAAATTAAAATCCTCAAACTTTTTTTCAAATTCTAAAAACTTTTAAAATATAATTTAATTGTACTTTAAGATTAAATTGTAAAGCAATAGTCAAAAACTGTTGAGTGTTCGTACCTTTTCTATCGACTGTTTCTGTATATTTAGCGATGAGTTCTTTAAAAACGTTTTCGGATGTGGAGAACCAATTTATTCCCAATGTCAAATATTCAATGGGTTTTAATAGAGGAAGCGCCAGAAACTTCTTAAATACCATATGCGCTCGTTCGTTCTTGCTCAACATGTTCATAAAATGCGCAATTTTTTTAGCCCTTCTTCTAAAGGCTTGGCAATAATGAAACCATCAAGTATGCTGTAGGGTAAATTTTCTTTAATGCATTTCTCATTGCCATTTCAAAATTATCATAGTTGTAAAAGGAGTATGGATTTAATTTGAAATAATTAGACTCAGTGTACTGAATAGCATGACAATAAATAGCTTCCGTTTTATTGCTCATCAAAATGTATATAATCGGGGTAATTTGGGTTTTTACAATGCACGTGTTTATCGTATGCGAAATGAATAATTACAAGTTGTTTGTAATTACAAGCTGGTACAACATTAAAAGTTCCATCTAAAAGAAAACTCCTTGGTGTTAAATGCGGCAAATTTTCAATAAAACTTTTCGTTTGCCTTATATCAACATTCCAAAACTTTCCATTACATTTTGTTGATTAAATAATATATTGTAACATAATGTAGCATAATGCAACAAATTCCGAAGTGTCTTTTCATTCTGGCATAATTTTGTTCCGAAGTGTCTTTTCATTCGAGGTTCGTGTCTGCAATTAGTCTCCACAGTTCGGATAATATTACGGATAAGAGAGAACAAGAGATTATTGGCTGCAGCTGTCATCCTGGATTTTACATCAGAATTTTCTTGTTCCAGTGGTCGAAGAATTTTCTAGAAGTTTCTGGCTATTAGAAATACGGCTATTTAAGGACAGATGGCGATCGAGACAGGGCAGTTGGTTTTGAACCGCACGGGGAGATTAGAAAAGTGATAACAGACGAAGTTGTAATTTTGTGATAAATTGAAAGTTGAGAGTTAACAAGAAGAAGTAATTGGTTTGGATTTGTGAATTAAGTAATTGAAAGGAGATAAAGTGATTTGAGAAGAAAGAGACCTTGTAAGAAAGGAGTTTGCGAAGAATAGTATAGTGTGAACTTGAATTGTTCTATAGACTAGAAAATAAAGAAATAATTTCACAGAATATTGTTTTATCTACTCGAGCCGTAGCTCGCATATTACAATATATTGCATACATCTTTGCTATTTGTTGGACATTTTGGAAAAGCACTTTTGCGAATATTAATTAATTGCCTTGCTAAATTTTAAAAACAGAGCAGTCCCTGGTTCCTCAAATCACTCTTCATTGAAGACTTCACGAACACTATTCCTTCTCAAGTTGACATCCGCACACTTTCTTTTTACCGTTTTGGTTAGTTTAATTTTTGCTTGGAGCTGTTCTTGCTTTGCATGTTTATCATGCTTTTTATAATTTGTAGGTTTTCGGGAATATCTGGAACCTTCGAAATCAATCACAAAACTTGTTTCACATAAATTGTTATAGCAAATGAACTGAACTCTTCTAGATTTAAATTTATATAATTGTTTTTTCTCTAAAATATATATCAGAGTATTTCCTTTGCGAAATCTGTTACAATATTCAAGGGAAAAAAGTCATTACCCATTACAATTTGTTTTTTGGCAATACCACTACACAGCATAAAACCACACTGACAATGGCTGTGACAAATTTTTTTCATGAATGCGCCAAAATTTGTAGCCAAATGGTTAACTGTATTATTTTTCTGAAACAAGCAATTGCAATAACTTTGAGATAATAAGAAGATAAGAGAAATACTTTTTTCCCAGAGCTGGTGATATTTCTACGTATATTCAAAATTTGACCTTATTTCGAAATTATTTTGTTGGGCCTTATTTCATGTCACCGCCTATGAAATGTAATTTGTTAAGTGACAATGTTTTTTTGTTAAGTGACAACACAAATTTTGATTAAATCTGTGCAGCTGTCAACAATTTTGAGTTATTTCAAACTGTTAGAATATTACAAAACCCAAAAGACGAAGCTTCTGTTAAAACTTTTCCAAAAAGCTTGTTGCAAAAGATCGCATCTGCTTGACTCATAGACAAACAGTTTCTGTCTTAAATTAAATAAATTTAGCATTAAGGCATAGAAGATATCCCAGTCAATTTGGGACATCTTTTTGTTCCTCTAGTTTTCTCCCATTCGCAATAGTTTAATTTGTAATAAAAGATCCGGCTTTCATTGCGGACACAATCTACGAGGTTTGACTTCAAAAACCTGAAAGTTCTAGTCTATTCGTTCGATGTGCTCGAGCCAGAACAACTATAAGGTCCGAATCATAGTTAGGGTACATTAATTTGTAACAGTTCCCAAGCAAATACTAGTATTCTAAAGAAAATATTCGAATGAAATCACTCAGTGCATATGAATAAATAGTGCGTAAGATTAGCAGTATCACTGTCAAGCACAATGTAACTGCAGTTCTTGAATATAAAATTGTATTATCGGTGTCTCTTAAGGATGAACTCCTTATCCACCTCGACAGCAGTAACTTGAAGCAATCGCGTGCCTGCGCATTGTTCTTGTGCGTAAAGTACGTAATTGAGTTGAAAATGTATATGTGTAGTTGAGTGCAGTACGTGTCTTAACAAACATAATAAATATTTTGTTTGATATCGCCATGAGTAACTCTACCGTAACCGAGGCAAATAGCACATCAACTAAAATATTTTCCAGCATTATGTGACATAATTGGGTAAGTTTCATATGAATCCCGAACTCTGTCGCCGACTTGCAAAACTTTAGATCTCTGGGCGAGCATATGGATCATTATAAGGCTATGAGTATCTATCATTTTTAATGATTATATTTAACTTTTCTAAAAATTAGACAAGTGAAAAGATCTGACTTGATCATGAAACGGCGAGGTCTATGAACAAAAGAGCACGAGAAGTACGCGATCGAAAATATCGAGAGATTATACTCCAGAAACAATGTACAGAAATTTTACCAAAAAATGTAAAAAGAACTTGTCAAGTGAACAAAGCCCATACAGATAGAATGACTTCTACAGACTGTATAACGATGATAGCCACAATTTCCGTCCACCTGATCAAAACGAAGTGAGGATAGTAATATCCAAGCTAAAATCCAACAAGGAGATGAGTTTATAGAGAGCATACGACCTCAGCATCGTTTCACAAGAAAGGAGACCCCGTCAACTGCGCCAACTACACAGGCATCCGTCTCCTCAGCTTCGCGTACATAAACTTATCTGCCATATTGTGTGATCGCCTTAAACCTTTCGTCAAGAACCTGATTGGCCCTTATCAGTGCGGTTTTAGGCCAGGTCGATCAAATTTTCACACTTCAAATGGTGTAAAGATACTCACATATTGTGATGCCTTTCGGAACTAAATACAAGTATCATTGCAATGATACTTGTATACGAGTGTATATGAAATATATTTCCGTTTTGAAACGTTTTACATTATATTAATATCGCTGTATGTATGCACTGCGTTAAAATCCTTAGTTGGCTACAGTTTAGTCGATTCTAAAACAATTTTCGTCATCAGAGCACCTTTTCACTTTTGAAGGAATATTGTACAATACTACCAACAGACCATTCACATATTATGCAAACGTTCAATATTACTCTAGAGAGTATCGTTGAAAGTTAGTCTGAAAATCTGGGCTAAATTGCTCTTGGGGGCAAAATCAACTGAAATAGAGCTAAATCTAGCCCTGGAAGTTACCATCCCTGGTCCCAGTTCACACAGCTGTTATCGTAAGTAAGGTTATCGTTTGAGATGCGACTTTATACTACTGGGGATTTGCGTCTGTCTGTCTGTCCGCCGTCTGTAAACTGAACTAGAAGTAAAAACATGCTGATTGTACAGGTTTGAGAGAATATTTTTGCAGAATATAGAAGAAAAGCATGCCAAATTGCATGCCAATCGGATGATAGTTTTAAGTATACACAATGTATACAAATTATTTTGTAACATTGTTCCTTTAAATTTGCACATATTTGGTACGAGAGCTACAGTAAAAGGCACTCTGCCAAAATCCCTAATACACGAAGGAACTCGTTCTTGCTGTCAGCTCCTTTTCCGAAATAGATATATTCTAATCTTTTATCGTGTGAACTTTTCTGGTCAAGAGCGATTCATTTTTCTCCATTAATTTTTCTTTATTAGAAGCCTGAGTCTAAGATCTTTATCAATTTAACTTATTCCAGACATTCGCATATATCTTGGTTCGATAGTCAATATCATCCCACTTTTGATTTGAAAGTCTTTGCTTAGAAAGCATTCCACAGTCATCTGCCTTCATTTGTTATTTCTGAAGAAATAAATACATAAATACCTCCTATTTGCCGCACCTAGGACTTTTTTTTTTTTTAAAGACAGAGGTAAGAGTTCTGCGAAAAACAGACTGAACGTACAAACACTCGAAATTTGTTTACTCTCTTTACTTTCAGCTTCCTGCGCCTATTCCATTTCCATTTTGCCTGTTAAGGCTTGACGGAGTATTCGTGTCAAATTGCTATAAATTCCGAAACATAATTCAATGGTGCACGCAGCACATGTTAGGTTTATTTACGTGGCGCAAAAAGAAACAAAAAAAAAATTGATTTTGTTGGAATTTCACTGTTTTTTACGATTCTCGTCACCAAAAATAAAACACGTGAAAATGCCCTTCAACCAGCCCCTCAACTTGCATTGATGTGAATGAACGAATGAAAAATAAAGTAACTAACACGGCAACTCTGACCGTAGATGTCTATAACAATTTCGTTTCTTCGCTTCTGTTACCCCACATTTCCAGGCAACGTGTACTACTTGTGGTACTGCTTGCTATTGGCCCTGTTCCGTGACTATTGATTTTTCTATTCTTGAATGTGTTAAGCACTCGGATGCTCCATTTGGATTGTGTTGGGCAGAGTCATGGTTTTCGTAAACCTAAGCAGTCACCCCATGCTATTCTAAACATCTACCCCCCACCCATCCAGTAGAGTGAGTGGAAAAAAAGAACAATACAGCATAACGTCGGTAGGGCATAGAAGGCGCACACACACCCCCTGACATCGCATGTATACACAATGACGACGATGATGATGGTACGAACAATGTGCGCCACACCAGCGGTTTGGGGTGCGTTGAAGATTTTACGCACCCTTCAATGGTTGTAATGACAAACTTTCGAGTCCATTAAGCCAAACGGAATAAATATTTAATACATAGTATACATTTGCTATGTGGCACACAGAGGGAGGGAATCGGGGGGATTTTTGCGCATATATCTAAAAGAACCTATTCAAGTGCTGTGCTACTAAAGTTCTGCGGTTCTACAGTTGAAAATTGCATTTGTGATTCTTAGATAGAAAGAGAAAGAGAGAGGATTGAGCTGGAGACTGCCTTTCTGTGTACACCATGACTATGGTATCTCTGCCATTGAAGATGTTTTGAAAACGGCCCCCAAAGAGCTGTACATATGTCGCGAATGAATTGGCGTGACGTCTTGTGGAGGCTTAATGAACAAATTACGTTCTCCTCAGTGGTGTTTTATTAAATAAGAGCTTTGCCAGCGTTTGATGTTCTCTATAACGTTCCTGATCTGATTTGGTATGATTTAATGAATCAAGATGTGTGTATTCTGTACTGGAGTCTTAAGTGTGTTGTCATAGAAAAGTTGTTTTAATTGTAAATCTATGATACTTACATATGTATACAAATCAGAAGTTGTGGATCTTAGTTTTAGGCGACCTTTTAGGAATATTGATTGGGTATCCAATTTTATACCCAATAATACATACAATATGGTTGCAAGAGGGATGGGTTAACCAATTTGGTTCTTTGTTTGTCGATTGCATATGCTTGGTTTTGTTCTCGTAGTCCAACAAAACTACAAAAAAAGGAGCGGACCCCGGGGTGTTTGCAATGCAGCTCGGCCAATTTTTCTTTAAAAAAAATCTTAAAAAACACGAGAAATGAGATTATCAAAATGTCGCAATTAAAGCTTAGTGTGCTGTGCGAGATAAAATGAATCGAAGTAGAACGCAGTTCACGCGCTTAATTTAGACGGCCCAGCCGAAAGTCTTCACATAATTTTAGCTTGCGAAATAATTGTTCGGTACATTAATACGTCGCTTAATTTTTGACAGATCGTGAAACTATTTTGCTTCATTCTGGTTATTATTATTTATGTACCGAGTATATTTAGACTGGCAAACTATGTGGCTGGTATTTCGGTAAAGATGTTTCATTCATAATATAAACAAACACTGACAGTTTTCTTTTTCTCATCTATATCCTGCAATAAACTTAAACGAGAGTTAAGCAACCAATTAAGGAACGGAAGTGAAAAACTGCTCAAATTTAGCTACGCTTGAACAGCGTACTAGACTGAAGGAAAAAAATATAAACAAATTCAATTTCCTCATAAGCTAACTAAGGGAGCAAAGGTACATTCTAGGTCGTTGAATGCGAATTCGAATATTAGTATAGAAATTCAAAATAATAAACGTATTTAATTTTAACGTAAAATAATGAAGTGAAGCAAAGGAAAATATTGCTAGATTTGTAGGCAATTTTTTGTTTGAAAATTTTGATTTCAGATTTGGATTCAGCGACCTCAAAAACATACATTTAGACTAATCGATGTCAATTATTGCAGTAAATTTTCAATTTTGTTGACACCATTTTGAATTCAGAGTTTCACATGTTAAAGCTTTGGCCGAATTTAGCAACCTCCAAAAACGTGTTTGACTATACTTTCCTTTGATTCACTTCCTTATTTTATGCAGAAATTAAATTTGTTTATTATTTGGGTCCTTGCGCACCATTTTGATCCACCATTTTTAATTTTGAACTTTGGTTTCGAATTCAACGGCCTACAACACTTTTGCTTCTTTAATATTCCCTGATTTAAATTTGATTTTCAATTTTGATCGAATTTTGGCCATACTGTTTCTTAAAAATGTTTGCGAAAAAAAAAGGTAGAGTTGCAGCTAACCCGGGGACCGAAATATAGCCAAATTTCAGAAACCGGTTAATAAACAAAGTATCGTTAAATATATTTTCTGGAATAAAAAAACTGGTGCGCCATTTGATAATCACCATAAATCAAATATCAAATTTGATCAAAATCGTTAGAGCTATAGCCAAATTTCAGAAACCGGTTAATAAAAAAAAGTATCGTTAAATATATTTTCTGGAATAAAAAAACTGGTATCTGATAATCCACCATAAATTAAATATCAAATTTGATCAAAATCGTTAGAGCTGTTTTCGAGAAAATCAATTTTTTTTTCAAAATCGGCCATTAGAAAAGTACTGTTATTATTGGGGTTGGAATACAAATTCTGATATCTCTTACTGATCCTAGATATGAAGTTTAAAAAAAATTCGTCCAAAGACTGCAGTCGACCATACATACAGACAGACATAATTGAGAGACCCACTTTATTGAAATTTTTCGGGAAACCAATATACACTTGCCCTTATAGGAGTAAGTAAAAAAAATTCATATCTCAGGTAATGTAGATCTTTCCAATGAATTTTTCCCTAAAAAAAAAATGGATTAGCGGACTTAAATTGGCCATATCTCAGTTACGGTTAAGACGATTTTATTCAAAATTGATATCGAAGTTATCCATATGACAATGGTATTCTAACTTTCGAAAAACGGTTAATTAAGTTTTTTATTTTTTAACGCACTTGTCGAACATTTTTGTCGCCTCTTTTCGACGTTGAATAAATTTGAAATCTAAACAATTTACGAACAAAGAAAATATATGGAGCAAATACGGGCGACCCAGTCGTGCCCTTTAGTTTTACTGGACTGTACATCTTTTCGTGTGATCTTGAACTGCCTCAAAAGCCTCTTTAACGTCTCATTTTGAACTTGAGGTGAGGTCTATATTGTCTGCTTAACTTGGCTGCTGGACCGACTTGTTTAAGATAGCACCTTCCGTGTTGACACCTGCCGTCTAATCGTGATATTATGGAAATCACATGACGGTACATCTTCTATTCCAGTTGTTTCCAGAATGTGTCTTAAGGTGGCCACAGACTTCGTCCTTTTTTTTCAATCCAATACCAATCTCGGGAAACTATGCGGGAAAAAATAAATACCGATGAGATCTGTGGGGTTACAAATCGAAACGAAATCTGAACGGCTTCAACGATTTCGTTAAAATTTAATGTTTGACTTCGATTGAATATATGCATTTTGGTGAAGCAATATTTAATATAATATATTAAATATTATTATGCTATAATTCAGCATACCATACTTTTTTAAAACTAATTTTTCGAAATTTTTCTACTACATACTTAGTTTTTATTTTAAACGCTAATATTATTAGCGATCAACTAATTCCAGTATATGCTGGAAAAAAAAGTGACCAGCGCAAAGATAAATCATCCGCAAGAAAATCGAGTCAATTTTTTGACCAGCAGAAAAGTAAATGATTAGCAGAATGAAACAATACAAAAAAAGAAACAGTTATTTAAGAACAAGATTGAGCGTTTGCGAATTTCTGAGAATACGCTGACACGGTTTGATGAGTTAGACACAGAACTGCCTAAGACGTTCACATAGTGCGTTTTTTATTCAACATTTAGAAGGAATATGCCTCGGAATATGGAGCATGTATGCCTAATAGTTCACCAATTTTTTTTTTTTTAATAAATTGAATCTGCATTCTATAACGCTGGGGTAGTGCTCTGAGATACTTGTTGATTCTGCTCTTGAATTGTTGGAAACCTAAGGCTTCTGGAAATATGTCTCCTGGGAGTGAATTCCAAAGTTTACTTGTCCTGTAGCAGAAGGAGTTTGGATAGAGAGATATTCGCACGATTGCCAAGTAGGCACAAAGGTGATGGGCCCTATTGACTTGTTTAGTAGTACGCTCAAATGTCGTATTTCTATTGATCATTGAGGACTTCGGAACACCTGTTATCTATAGTACAGACATACAAAGGTCTGCTACTAGTTTTCGATGAGCTAACGGTTTGAGATTGGAAGTTAGTGCAGGATCTTCTATTAAGCGATCTGCTCGTCAGTGTATGCTGTCGATGAAGAGAAAAGACCCAAGTCCCAGTCTAACTTGTTCTTTGTACAGAACTTGTCCTTTGTACTTTACGCTGTAAAGTATAAACTTCATGGACCCCGATTTTTCAATGTTAGATATGTGTATATGCCATGTTACATCAGATTTGACTGTGTCGCCGAGAAAATGTATGAAATGGATAATTTGGTCGTCCATTTGCCGCTGTGCACAGTAGACGAGTGTTTTCTGGAATGGTGAAAGTATAGAACCCCGAGACACTCCAGCGTTAACATCAAATATTTTAGAAGACATACCATCGACTGCAAATTTAATTGTACTGTTATGAACAAAATGTTCCATCTTCTATCCATAGGAAACTAGATTGTGTAATATGGCAGTTTGCCAGACTCGATCCAATGCTCTTGAAACGTCCAGGGCAACGGCTCTTGATTCCCTGGTTCGAAAATCATGATGTCGATTGCTTTTTGGTTCGTGTTTCTTCAGGCATTTGATTATTTCAGCATTAATAGCTTTTTCCATGGACAAAAACGCTATGGGAGAGTAGTTTATCGGCAAACATTCTTCGAAACTGCGTTTTTTATATAAGCAAAATACAATTTGTTGCGCCGCGATGGCTTTTCTTGACCTTGACTTTGAAGGAATATTCAATCACATTCTATGAGTTCATCATCCGAGTTCATACCATGTGAATCTATCATCAACTATTTCTAGCTGAACTAGATCTTTGCTTAATGGGAAAATAAATCTAGAAAACTGTTGGAAATCTCACTGAGGTTTCGTCTTGAACCTCCTTTAAAGTCTTGTCGCTCACTACCCCCTTCAGTCCCTGATAAGAAGGAGCATTGGTACTACAACCTATGCTGACATCTTCAGACAAAATTTTCAAATCACTGTTTCGGCTCACATGTTGTAAAAAGAAAGCTCGTTCTAGAAACATTTATGGAACTAGTAAAGAACTGTAAACTGTAGTAAACTTCCAGTGAATTCCTGGTCACAGCAGATTTGCTGTAAGCGAAGGAAGGTAATAAAATAAAATAAAAATAAAAGAAAGTCTTATAGCATCAAAGGGGGTTGCGAACTGTGCCAACAGTATTTTTACTAATCTGTAATCCACGAAAGAATTTGGCCCTGTCTGAATACAGCACTAGTACACCAGCCTTTGGGACGATTTTCCTTTTAAAACGGTATACATTGTCCATTCAAAGCACGAAACCGCACACAATAAAGAGGAGGGGAGTAGGTTTGGCATAAGGGTATGTGCGAGTACGTATAATCCTGTTGAACTCAAACAAGAGATCCTTTGGGTAAACATTTTTCTTCTTTTATTTAAGTAGTCTACATTAATTCTAATTTGTGAAATAATTCACTCACTAATTCTATTTATGAATTAAAAAGCCACTTATGTGTACCCTATATACCTACTTATCTACCTCTATCCGTCTTCTAGTAAAAACATCGTAAAGAGCTTTACAAACTATCCGATAATCTCTTATTAGTATCCCAAATGTATATGGTACACCTTACAACCCAAATAAATGTGATACCTTCATACATACATTTACATGCTGGATACTTTGAGGTAAACAGAGAATTTCTCCCATCAAATCACCCTTGACCTAAATTACCAGATGTGGCTTCTGGGTTCACCATGTAACTAAATAGAGTTGTTTGGACGTGTTGTACATGGTGAAGCACATCGGCGCACTACAGCTTCGTTTAAATAAGTAAACAAAACTAAAAAAAAGAACGTTATGCTCTACTGAACCGAATGTTATGTTATATTATAATTAAGTGTATTTTCTATACACGATCAGATTTAACGGTATATTAAACACTAATGTACAGCTATCTATCAAAGTATGAAAATTGAATAGACACCATATGCGATGGTGATGATGATGAACAATTTGTTAATTGAATTGTTAATTGGATTGAATTATAATAATTACTTGTTAAAGTGTTTTAAAGTAAGTTATAGTGGTTTGACTGATGTTTCATTCTGCATAAAGTGTGATATATCCGTATACGTATAGGTAGCTAGATGTGTTTATTATGAGGTGTATCTGCCTTTAAGCCAAAAAATATGAAAAACGAGCTATGAATAGCAAAGAAAATAGAATTGTTGAGACTGAAAAATGTTTCTTTACCGAACCGTCAAACAGACCTTGCCTATCTGTCTGTATGACCGCACAGTCTTTAGAACAACTGAACGAACTGATGACTTCTCATGTAATTTGCATTGTGTTGTTTCTAGATCTACCAACAACACAATGCGAATGTTGCCATGAAATTGCACTTTTGAAATTGCAATAAAGTCCAAAACGAGTTTTATCACTTTTGAAGAAGAAGTAGCGGTGTTACTAGTGCCCTACCAGATGTGTGCTCTGCTATCTAGTACCAGGTATCGCGTCATCATCACGCAGATTTTGCTCCAGCCGATCCTTCAAGGCTTAATCCTTACAAAAATAAAATCATTTATGTTATTCGTTGGATTGATTCTAGAAGCCATATAACCCTCGATTTTAAATATTTCTTTCGTATTACCGATGGACAAATTTTGCGATTAGATAGAAAATAAATACAAAGATAGCTAGGGGTACGCTATTAGCGTTATTATCAATAACTTATCACTTTGGGTTAACCATAACACGTAAGCAGTGATTATGAATCAACTGAATACTTCTGTAAGTATAAGTACGTCACTCTGACGTAATTTTCACCTCAACAATTGATTTCTAATAGAGTGACTCAATGGAATATATATAGGTAGGTACATATCTTTTACTAACTAGAAAATGCTAAGAGGAAATATTGCCGAAGATGATTTAATTGACTTGGCCAGCTGACGTAATTATTGGCCAATAGCAGCCGTCTCCATTCATTTGAATGTTTGATTGTTTATGCAGTAATAATTGATTTAAACACTTAATTTAATATTCTATAGTTAATTTATGTACTTTGAGTGTTTGCTTGTTTACAAATTTATTACTTTGAGCGTACGTCGATTAATTTATTTATAACTGTTTTCGGGTCGTTACACTAAGTGGCAATTAAACGAACATTAAAGTGCGTTTATTGTTTTTAACATAAAATATTTTTTTTTTTTTGTTTTTCTCACTTTCCTTTGCCTGAAGTAGAAGTTGTATTATTTGTCTAGACAAACCACAAGCGATTTGTGTTGGTTAGAAGTTACACAGTTTATAAAAGGATAGAGGAATTCGATTTGCGTTTGCTATAATTGATACTATAATTCTAATCATTGATCCATTATAATGGGTGGTAAAACTTATTTGGTATAGATACTTATAGATGCAGTACGCATCTCAATGGATTTGCATAATAAGTAAGATACGAGCAGTGGCACTCAACCTTTTCGAAGTAGCGGAATACAGAAATCAATAATACTTGTAAAATATGACTCCTTTTTAATTGGTCTGAACTCTTTTTAATTGGTACACTAAGTAAGAAAAACTGTGTCCTTTAGATTAGACTTAGATCTAGAACAATCATTTCAATCTATAGGCAATGAGCATTCATTATTTTTGTCAAGATTCTAGATCGAAAAAATAGTCAGATTTTGGGAAGAAACAATTTTATAAAAACCTCTGATCTTTATAAAACGCGAAAAACCCAGTGTACGCAAGGGTCGTTCTTGTAGGTTCTAGAATGTGGTGAAAGACAGATGGTTGGTCGGAAGGACGGGCGCGCTGGCTATAGCAATAGGATTCCAGTCCATTCTGGATAACCAGGAAGAGATTGTCTTTATCATCTATTGTGCAATATAATTTTCCTATCGGTGGCATTGCCGATGTGTCTACTTCACTAATGTTCATAGCCGACCCTATCTTGCCAATTCATCCCTTCATTGTTATTATGGTCAGGAACTCAGCAATGTTTTACTATGTGGTTGCTGTGAAGTTTTTGGAGGAATATTTGACTTCCTTTTCCTTTATTGTTCCTAGTATCATCTCATGTGGGCGAGGTGGCTCAGTGGTCAAGTGCGCGATCACTGAGCGTCAGGCTCAAGGTTCGAATCCCAGAAAATACCAAGAAGATTTTCACGGTCCCGCCTCTTGCGGACGTCTGACAAAGAAACATATTGGGTCAATAACTTAATTCGTGCGGTTTGCTAAGAAATGGCGTAACTTGTATTATTCCATTGTTATTATTCCATTGCAACATGCGTTGGAAAGCTACTGTCATTGTACGTCATTTCAGTATATGTCATTCATTTGAAGGGTAAACAACAATAATTTTTTTTCACTCAAATATGTCGAACTTTGTGCCTGAAAAAGTGTTTTTGCGGGGAGTTCTTCTTCATTACTTTAATATGAAGAAAACTGCTGCCGAAAGTCATCGTATTTTGGTGGAAGTTTATGGTGAACATGCGCTAGCTGAGCGAACGTGCCAAAAGTGGTTTGCACGATTTAAAAGTGGTGATTTTGGCTTGGAAGACGATGAACGTCCTGGGCAGCCAAAAAAGTTTGAAGATGAAGAACTGGAAGCATTACTCTATGAAGATTGTTGCCAAACACAAGAAGAGCTCGCAGAATCTTTGGGTGTCACTCAAGCAGCCATTTCAAAACGTTTAAAAGCAGCTGGATATATTCAAAAGCAAGGAAATTGGGTTCCACATGAACTCAAGCCGAGAGACGTCGAAAGGCGGTTTTGCATGTCCGAAATGCTGCTGGAACGCCACAAAAGGAAGTCATTTTTGCATCGGATTGTTACTGGTGATGAAAAATGGATCCATTACGATAACCCCAAGCGCAAAAAATCATATGTGAAACCCGGGCAAACAGGCAAATCAACGGCAAAGCCGAATATCCATGGCGCGAAGGTAATGCTCTGTATTTGGTGGGATCAGAAGGGTGTGCTGTATTATGAGCTGCTAAAACCGGGTGAAACCATCAATGGACAACGCTACCGAACTCAATTAATCCGTTTGAAGAGAGCAGTAGCCGAAAAACGCCCGGAATATGCGACCAGACACGAGGCAACAATTTTCCATCATGACAACGCTCGGCCCCACGTCGCTATTCCGGTTAAGAACTATTTGGAAAACAGTGGATGGAAAGTTTTACCCCACCCGCCTTATAGCCCAAACCTTACCCCTTCTGACTACCATTTGTTCCGGTCGATGCAGAACGCCCTCACTGAAATACGGTTCACATCAGAGCAGAATATCAAAAATCCGCTTGATTCATTCTTGGCTGCCAAGCCGGCGCAGTTCTTTTGGGATGGGATCCACAAATTGCCAGAAAGATGGGAAAAAGTCATAGCTTCAGATGGGCAATACTTTGAATAATACTATTGTACATGTTTTTCTTAATTAACGGTTGCGAATTTCAGAAAATAATAGCAAAATATTCTCGCGAGTTTTTTCCGTTCAAGTTTTTACTTCCACCTATAAGGACAAGTGTTATGCAAAATTATGCATCTCGAGGTTTTGATCAAACTAATGTCATAATAGAGAATCCCAAAAAGTGGGTCACTAAATTCTGATCTTTTATGCTAAAAGATATATATATGGCAATAGATGGCGTACCAGGTCAACAAATGCGTATAACTGCACATTACTTACGAATATTAGCGGTGTTTTTGAAAATTTACTATTTCTCAGCTATTAATTTTATTCAAAATCAATATTTGAACAATATTTGGCATATACAAGATTATGGCGTACCAAGTTTTAGAAAATGTTCATAATATTTTTTTTTTTTATTTTTAACTGATTACACAAATTTTGTTTAACGATTTTGTTTAAATTTTAAATTTGAGTGATTCGCAGATAAACAATATATGTATATGTAGGTGGAAGTGTGCGACCCAGTCGTGCATTTTATTGTAATTTGCTTTCCATTCTGAATCCTTCACACTACTTCCGACTAATACTCTCCGTCGGCAAGTAAATAGAGAGTGGTGTATGTTGACATGTGTTAAGTGGTTTTCCTAACCTTGAAAATGATGAATGAGGGAAAATTTAATTTATTCATTCCATCGATTTGTTTGAAAATATATACGACATTGTGCTCACCAATTCAATTTTATCGTCATAATGTTCTATAATTTTTGTTCTTTACCACAAAAGAAAATTAGCACAATACCAATCTTCCTTTTTTTATTGCGCGCTTTTTTTAAGTATCTTTTTTTTTTTTGATTGATACTTAAGAATACACAGCTAAAATTTCCCCCCAAAGACAAATTCCAAACAACCAATTCCACAATGAATTGGCAGTGGATAGGTTGTAGAATTTAAAAATACAAATTGATAGCGTCACAAAGTCTTCAAGGGGAGACATTATGTCTGGAAACCGTTCACACGTTACATAACAAAGAACTCTCCTTTGAAGGAAAATCCCTCGAAAATCCCAGATGTGAAGAAAGAAAATCAATAAAACCGATTTGTTGTCTTATAAGTTACGCTACGCATGTTTGTAACAAAAAATATCAAAAGAAATTTATTACGAAAACACATTTGAGATTTGTAGGTATGTACATTCACGAACGAGTATGTCATAAATATAATCGCAGTATTCACACGAAAGGATGTGTCACATAACTGGTAAATGAAAAGAACACTTTCCTACCCGATGCTCCTTGGAAGATTAATATTTTATGATGCGTATTCGGAAGGAGTGTATGCCTTATCTGCTTTGAAGAAAACATTGATTATGAGCATAAAAAAGTCTCTTGTCGTAAGGAATTTATATATATATATATGTAGGCACATACATACGTACTTAGGTACGTGTGGCTTAGAACAGGTTAAGGATCCTGAGACAGGTGCTTAATCATTTAGTTTTTTATTTTATATTTTCAGCTTTTCTTTTACAAAAATGTCAGTGAATATATAATTCGGTTCTGTCAACGTCACCAGTCAAGGGACACATGTAAATTAAATGCCTGACTCACTGGTTAAAATCAGTGCAAGGAACCTTTTTACCGTCCCCTTCCTGTATAGTCAATAAGAGTTATTTCTGGTGAATCTAACCAGATAGGAATTAACCGGTGTAATCAGTGCTTATTGCCCTCTAAAAAAACATCTGCACAGTTCGAACCTATCACCGTAACCCACCTGCAGACTATAGCCTTATTTTTTTATAATTTAATGTATACTTTAGTTCACAAAAAACGATATCCTAATCTCTATTTTGAAATTTGGCACTACTGATTTAGTCGCAGAGTGAGATTCAAAAAAACGTTAATGTTTCTACCATCGTCCCGCTTTTACTCTTCTTAAATTAATCAATCAGTAATTTTACATTTAACAGAACCTAAAACTAAACTAAAGATATGAAACTACGCTTTCTTGTTGTGTTTGAGCAAAACACTTTTTGCGCCATCTGTTATCCGATAGTCGGAATGTGTTATAGTCAGTTAGCGATAACTGTGAATAATATCGAAAGTTACTGAAACTAAATCCAGTTAACCGTTGTTCTTGTTTTACATGCAAACTTTTACTGAACTGAGCATAATTTACACAACTAATGTCTAGTAAGTGATGAGGTCCTCTCCACATTCTTACAGAACGTTCCATACTATTTCATTTAAGAAAGCGGACGCTAAGCAGTGAATTAGTTTCCTCGGCAACTTTTGCTGCCACTCATCCAGAAAAGATCAAAGAATTTCTGAGTAGGTTCATCTACAATCACTCACGGAACGGCCTAATAGGCTACTTTATGAATCCACAATGCCAGGACTCATTAGAAGTTCGCCAATATACATTTATATCTAAGGTCAGGTATTTACCGTGCTGGCCCTCTCGGATGGATTCGAAAATGCTCTGGAGCATTGGTGTTCATTTCCTCGACGTGCAAACCTTTTTTTATGTATTTTAGATACTTCTTGAAACGTAATATATTATTATGAGGCTGTGACGAACAGGTAACTGACTTTCATTACTTTTTGTTAACTTGTAAGCAGCGGAACCTTGAAAATGACTACAATGACTTCGAAATTTTAAAAATTGTTCCAGCTTGTTCTAGATTCTCTGAATGAGAATTAAAAAAATCCCAGCTCCTCATTTTTCGATTTTTAGATTGCTCTAAATTGTTTCAAAATTTTGATTGCAATATGTTACACGAGTATTGGGCTGTTGCATATGAAATAATATTTTTAAAGAAAATAAGTTTATTTTTCAAAATAAAGACCACTAGTATTGATGATTGCCAACGCTCTGGCAATATAAAACTTAATTTTTAAAAAAATCTTCGATTTTGAGGCGATTGAAATCTTTTTTTTTTTTACTGAGCCTCGATCAGCAAGACGTGTATTCCGTAAGGTAAGTGTAATCTGTAGGTGAAAGGTCAAATGAGTATGGTGGATGAGGGAGAACTTAGTATCACAACTCTGCAAATTTTGCCACGGATCGTTGTATGCGGTTTTGCATTGTCGTGAAGGAGAAATTATTGACAAAAGCTGTCTGTAGTTGGCTTAATTTACCATGCACAATCTCCAATTTCTCATCATATAACTACTGTGATGGTTTACTGGGTTGCAAGAGAGAGCAGTGAATAACTCCCTCGCTAGTCCACCATAAGGTTACCATAACCTTACTCGGATTAAGTGATTGTCTCACATGCTGCTTTATGACTTCACCGCGATCTAGCCACTGTCCTAATCGTCTATGGTTGTCATACAAAATTCACTTTACATCATACGTAACAATCCGATTTAAAAATGACTCAATCCTGACATAGCTAATGGTGACTTGCAGTCTTTGGAATTTATTGGCTTCAGTCAATTCCCGGAATACCCAAAGTTATCGTCAAATATTCAAAAATCATTTACATTACTTTTTAGGAAATCAACTGTGTATTGGTATCTACTCGTATGTGTCATGAAATAGTATTATACTTTACGACAGAAACACGATAATTTTCACAGAGAATATCTTGAAAGGTCAACGAAAAAAGGAAAATGCATAGGCGCAGTGCTTTCAATTAATTTCAATTATATTAGCTTCAATTTCTAACACAAGGTTGTGACATTGTGAGTGCTTTTGCTTCATTAAACATGCAGTTATTTCTGGTAATGACCGTGAATGTTTTTTGTTACTGTTTTGTGGGTGGAGGGAGACATTGATGCCACCATTGCAAGACACTCAAGCTGTGTACATACACTACCGTTCATAAGTTTAAGACCACTAATAAGTTCTATGAAAAGAAGGTGTTATTACAAAGAAGCGTAAACTAATTTTTCTCTATTATTTTTATTTATTGAAGTAATCTATATAGATTCATTTTAAATAGTATTTCAATGAAATTAGAAACCACAAATTATAGAAATAAATTATTTCTCAAAAAAAAACTTTTAACTTTAACTTCGTCGAAGTGTTCTCCTCGAGCTTTTATAACAGCTCTAACACGTTTTGTTTCTGTTGGAATGCTGTCCTAGTGTCGTTTAATTGCTACCAAAAGATTCCTGATGAAGAAGAAGACATTTGGCGAATCTTTCTGTCCAAGTGATTCCATAAAAGTTTAATTGGATTTAAATAACGCGACTGTGGTGGCCAAACCCTTCTTCTTCATTCGGTTGCAGAAAGCTTGAACACAACTATAGAGTCGTTGAAAGACGAACCCTTCTCGAAACAACCGGAGAGTGCTTGAAATAGAATTTTCATCTACCTAAAGAATGTTTTTGTAGTCCTCTTTGTTGAGAATACTTTCGATACGAACGACAGTACTGGTTTCGTTGAAGGAAAATACTCCCCATACCAAAATCGATGTATGTACCTCCATGCTTTACGGTGGGCACAATACGTTGTGGCAAAGCGGTTTGTTCTGCGGAACGCCGAACGAAAATAAATTTTGCTCCCAAAGACGTGTATACATTACGCTTGCTAGTAATCAAATTTAAGTTATCTTCCTGCTTAGTGGTTTTTCTTGGACTTTCACTGCGCCAGATTTAGAAATATTAAGTTCCTGGTAGATATATCTTCAGATTTACTCATTTTATGAAGACATTTCTTGTTTTTTAACCTTTTACTTTGAAAACTGATAGTTAACTAACAAAAAAGATCGTGTGTAACCCTTTTAAATAAATCTATTGTAGGCGAGATTATACCTAATATTGTCAAAAGTATTTTTGCTATCTGAGTAAAAAAGTAATTTCCTAACTGTTAATGTTGATAAAAAAATGAGAACATTCAAGGAAATAGTGGTGGTCTTAAACTTATGTACGATAGTGTACGCAATAGGCTGAGGAATTCTTAAGAACTTGGAAAAAAGTCGGTCGAGGACATTGTTATGAACTTTTTATACCAAATTACTAACACACTTTCAGTTGAATATATAACAATGAGTTTAAATTTTACTTCAAATAATGTTGTCATTGTAGTTGAATTAAAATCTTATGGATACGAAATGATGTGCTGGGTGCTGGTTGATGAAAGTTAAGATTCGCGCTGTTATCTGCGGTCAAAAAAGTCAATGGCGAATGCAATTCAATTCGTGGAAACTCACTTGGATTCGGTTTTTTATTCCCTATTCCGTAGGGTATATTAATTTCGATACATATTTTGTGACATAGATAAATAATGACGATAGACCCCTAAAATATTATTTATATTTGTGATCAGCATCGGAAGCTATGTCGATCTAGCCACGTATATTTGTCTGTTCGCCGGTCCCTATGTCACCAGTTTTGACTGAGCTGTGAAAATGAAATTTCGTATATAAGTTTCGTAAAATCCGAAGCAAAACAAGTGTAAACATTTTCGGAATCCGCCCACAAACACGTCCACTTTTTAAGAAAAAAAAACCTTAGATTTTCTCTACAATACATCCATAAGCTACGCAGAATTTTTGAAAAGCCACGCCCGTTTTCATCGATAAGAAGAAAGAAAGAAAAAGTCGTAGCAGCAAAAATTACGGAAATCTCAACTGTGCAGGAAATATGATTGCATTTCAATTAATAAGTTCACTGCGTCACGTACAATCCGTTCCAGACGTTCCGTACCGAAATAGTAAAACGCAACACTAATAGATTCAACACGTCAGTATATCACTCGATTGTAACTTTTGAACCGCTTGACGTAGAGAACTGAAATTTTCCACAAAAATATTATACATAGTATGCGGTGAACCAAAAACAATTGTGGGTTGGTTTTGAGATTAAAGTGATTTTTATTATTTTGCCATATCAAATGAAAGATGAGGAATTTAGGAATTCAAGTGTATGGAATTCAAGTGTATGGTAAATTTGATTAAACAAAAAAGCTCAAAAACAGTTAAACAGTAAACAAGCGAAGAATGAAAATTTGGCTGATTCCAATTTTGATGATCTTCAAATCTCGAATCTCATCGAATGTGTTTTAGTTTTTTAATTAGGCCTTTGAGAAGGCTGATTCAAATATTTTTCAAACCCCTCTCCATAACTGTTTTAGCTTTCATTTAAAGGAGAATTAGCTATGAGAAGTATCCAATGTTTCTACTGTGATGTAAATGAAATTAGCTAAGAAAAATTCTTAAGTGCTGTTTTAATAATTTAGCATAGTAATACCAACATAAAGCTTTAATTCCCCGCGTAGAATCGAACTTATGAAGGTGGATTGAAAAGTTCGAGACCTGACCAACAAAACAAACTCGTTTACAAGTTTGCAAATTATTTTTATTTTTCTATTTTAAGCTCAATACATTTCTTTCATCTGGTCTCTAAAGCCATTACACCAGTTTTAAAAAAAATGGTTCTTCAAGGCCTTCAAAAAATAAGTTACTGCATCTTCGTCCTCCCAAATGTTTTTACTTGCACCTATAAGGGTAAGTATTAGTTTCCTGAAAATGTTGGATCTCGAAATTTTGATCAAACTTACTTACTATAATAGAGAAACTCAAAAAGTATATCTTTCAATTGTGTCTATCTGTCTATCTGTATGTATGTCCGACTGTAGCCTAAACGGCTGGAGAGTTTTTCTTTAAACTTCATATCTGATGTCATGGGGTCACAATTCGAGACGAAATTGCAATTTTCATTCTAACCCCAAAATTAATGGTACTTTACTAATGACCGATTTTGAACAAAAATTGATTCTCGAAAATGGCTCTTACGATTTTCATCCAACTCGATATTTGAGTTATGGAGGGTTTATGTCATCAGATGGCGTACCAGGTCTTCGCCAAAAAATACGTATAACGGTAATTTACTTATTAACTGACTCTTGAAAATTGGATATTTCTGACTATAACTCAATTGATTGTGTTCGAAATTAATATCTAAACAATATTTGATATAGGTATGCAAGATCATAGCATACCAAGTTTGGGAAGATTATCAATTTTTTATTTAAATTTTAACGGATTTAAACAAAAAGTTTTAAGTCACTTTATTTTAAGTTTGGGAAACATGAAGCTAGATCAGGCGAATAGGTAGGATACGTCATTAATTTGAACCCACAGTTATGGATTTAAGCTATGGTTTGACGCGACGTCTGTGGACGTGCATTGTCCTGGTGAAACAAAACTTTTTGATATCTGTAGCTTTTAGTCTTTTCGTAGAAGCGGCTCCTATCTGGATTTTATGCTGTTCGACATACGGTTACATCTGACCAACATGGACCGACAAACTTTAAACTGCCTGCGCACATTTATGTATGATAGTGACCATTGCGGACTGTAATAACGATTCCCAACGAAATTGTGGAGTTGGAGGAGTTTGCTCAAACGTACACCTACAATTATAGTAGGACGCGTTGGACTCGCTTCTCCAGAACTTTGGCAAGAGCACTCTCTTACTGACAGACAAAATTCGGAGGTTAGGACGCTGAAGTCGTTGATTAAAAACCTCCAGAAATTAATCAGGGATACTTGTAACTACAGACTTTCTGTAAAATTGAATTGGAACAAATTCGGGCTGTAAAAGCAATCTATACAATTTCTACCTTCGAAATGATATAGAACACTGGCGATCCGAGAACATAGGTTTTACCGAGTTTAATGACGATATCCCCCTTACATATCGAAGGTGGAGCTCAATGCGCTGAATAATGCACATTATCCAGCGCATTGGAAAACAGCAGTGATACAACCCATCCCCAAAAGGGGTAGGGACACCTCCAATTCGGCAAATCTCCGGTCGATAAGTCTCCTTCCGAACTCAATAGAGCCCTGATTAAGTGGACTGAGGACAACAATATAATTCCGGATAACCAATTCGGTTTTAAGGTGCGGCATGATACAATACATGCCGCGTCCAAACTAGTATCGGATATCCAATGGAACAAAAGCAAGAACCAATACACGGGTGCCTGCCTGATTGACTTGGAGAAGGCCTTTGACCGTATGGTTAGATGGACTCTTCTACAAGCTGAGCAGGCTGGGCATAAGCAGAACACAGCTGTACATACTTTATAACATGCTCAGCAGTAGACAGTTCATTGTGAAAAATGGCAATGTGACTTCTGCTGGAACTTTTCAAATTAAAAACGGTCTGCAACAAGGTGCGGTTAATTCACCGATTCTTTTCAACATTTACACGAGCGATCTCATAGGATCACTTCACCATGCCATAGCATACGCAGACGACTTGATCGCGTACAGATCAGGACCAAAAATCGTGGTCATTGCACTGCTCTTGCAACGTGATTTCGTTAAGATTCAACGATATTGCGATGACTGGAAGTTGGAGATCAACTTCCAGAAATCGGAAACCATTCTTTTTAGGACGCTGTTGTCTGGGGCCTCTAGGGATTCCAGAAAGAATTGGCGAAAGTTCTCAATCGTGGGACCGCACGGACAGCCACTTGCGTGTCGAAGTGTAGTCAGATACCTGGGGCTCTGGTTAGACCAATATCTATATTTTAACAAACATATAGATGCTGCTCTGGCCAGAGCCAAAAGTGCTTTTGCCCCTTACAAAGAGACTTTTTTTTATAGCAAGCAACTCGATGCAAGGGTAAAGGTAATCTGCTATACGGTCTTTATCTGGCCCATGCTCGTATATGGATGTCCCATCTGGTTTAACGTGGGAGCAAGCTTGTTGGAAAAGATTCGGGTGTTTGAGAGGGCTTGCCTTCATTTATACAGAACACCAGAGTCCCAGTACATAAAATTCTATCCCAATGAGGTCCTGTACAACAGGGCTAACCTAATACTCGTAAGGGTGGATAATTTCGTGATCAAGCTGATTCGAAGGCATATTGCAAGAGCTCGATGAATAACCTGATCTCTGGGGTTTATTACCCCAATTACGGCTTTGTTTTCCCAAAGGCATTCCTCTATCTCGATGAGAGAGGTCTGACTCAGGACAGATAATCTTTCATGTTGCTCGAACAGTTGCGGAGAGGCGACTCAACTACGACAGAGAAGTCGCACACAGTAGTGTGGAGCGTCTCCAGTTTAGTAGGGCGGTATCAAGTTGCGATCTGAAGGACGTAGAACGTCAGTTCGGACGATTCTGGTGGCTAGTCGAAACAGAGGGAACTCCTTCGTCGCTCCCTCACAATCCGACATAGCCCGTTTAAAGTTGGCCGTTTTTTTTTTTTTTATGGCCGACTTACATAGCTTAGGTTTAGGTAGTTTTTAGATTAGGTTTTTAGAGAAAAGTGCACAGCACTTGGATTAAAAAAAAAAAAAAAATAAGCACAGCACTTGGATATATACATATATAAAAAAAAGTACGTATATAATTACGTAATTAGAGTAACGTAGAAAAAAGTAATAATATTTTCTTAGTAATTAATATATGTAGTTAAAAAAAAGTAAATAAAATTAATAAAGAATTTAAGTTAGGTTACGTCGAAAGGCATAGTTTTAAGTATTAGGTTTACCTTAGAGCACCCGCATAGTGCCAGTAAGTTAAAATAACTTAGTTAAGTTAGTTTTAAGCGTTTTTTGTTTAGCAAGTAAGTTAAAATGAATTGAAATTTGATAAACATGCATTGAAAATGGAAAAAAAAAAAAATTAAAATAAAACTTTTTGCCTAAACATTCCTGGAAGCTTTTCCGTTATTTCCTCTCGCATCAGACGCAAAGAGCGCAGAATTATCGCAAATTGTTTTTGTTCATCTTGGTTTCGGAAACCATCTTGCAGAAAGCTTAGAGACCCCAAGTTCGTTTTGAATGATGTTTTGGGCACGTTCATGCGAGCTGCCGACGATCTCAGCTATCTCTCTTATCTTTGATCTGGGGTCTTTCATGATCAGATCACAAATTGTTTCAATGTTTTCCTCTGTAGTTGAGGTTGATGGTCCTCTATAGCTTGGGTCGTTGCTCTCTCGTTAACGTTTGAATTCGGTTACCCACTTTTTAAATCTTGTTTTCGATGGAGCGGATTCTCCTAAAGTTGGCCCATATCTTCATGGATCTGCTTCGAAGTAATAATTTTTTTAAACAGATACTTTAATAACAGCACGATGCACAATTTTTTTTTTTTTAAAAAGTTCTTTACTTTGCCTCAATTAAGCACGTGTATGAACCCAACTAAATGCAACACAGGAATGAATGGGGGGTAAAGCCCATTTTGGAATTAAAACTATTTCGATGGTAGATCGCAAACTTTTCAATCCACCTTCATACAAGCAACGTATTGACACAACCATCACGACTACGACAGCATTGCTAATGGCTGTGTCAGAAGTCATACTTGTATTCATTCATGATGTGACGTAATATATTTTCCTACAGTTTTTATTTTGCCGTTTTCGAACGGGATTGAGAAGCTCTGTGACGAAACAATTTTAGTCTTGGAGGCTTGTCAGATATCCGCAGGAAGCGAAAAACCTTGTAAAACTTTTTAGTGTTTTCTGGGATTCAAAACCTGAACCTCCTGCTTGGTAGTCCAAAGCACTTAACCACTGAGCCACGCAATTCTGTAGAAGCAATAACAATAAAAAAGTCCTATCATAAATCTCATTTTGACTACGTAATGACGTAGTTATCTACAATGCAATTGCTATGATTAAATTACGTCTCCTGTCAATTTCAAAACAGCAGCTGTAATGTGAATAGCAGAATTAGCTATGAAAAATATGAGCATTTGCTATGTAACATAGCTATTATTATTTCTAAATAGCTGTTTTATTGGGCAAATTGCAACAGTATTAACAATGAAAATATTATTATTAAATAAAATCATTCAATGTGGTGGGTGGGCGATGGGTTAGATGAAATTATTTATAATGCATATCAGAACAAGCATATGTACCTATAAATCAAATTTCATCAAAATCTGTTTAGCGGTTCTTGACAAAGTCGAGTGAGAATAAACAAACAGGCAGGCACGGGAAAAGAAGTGTTTCCTTCGCTTGTTATTTGAATTAAAAAGCATGAAACACTCATGGCGCGAAGTCTTAATTTTATTGTATAATGTGAATCACCCCGACACCATATGTCACGAACCCTAACTCAACAGAAGTATAACTTGCTTCATTTTAAAGACTTTCAGAATGTATGTATGAATCAACCAACATTCGAGTTTGCACGAAAATTTGCCGCCACATTTGAAGTTCTGGCAGGTAATTCAATTAGCACTATTAAATGCACAAATAATGACAGTTCGTATACTACAGAAAACAATTTTTTTGAACTCTTTCCCAGAAGCTGTTCATTAGCTGAAAACTTCCCACTAATGATTATTCACACGCGATGTCTTACAACAATATATCGGTCACGGTGACAATCGGGTCATGCAATCATTGCGTACCATATGGGAAAAGATTTAATCCATATTACAACAGGTTTGATTTGCCCTTCGCCAAACTAATTAAAATTTAACATCCCGGAGTAATTTTGAATTTCCAGGACTTACGAGTACTCTCCCGAAACGGTAAATCGGAACATTTCTCGGAAGCAATTGCAGTCATTCATTTTATCTTTCGTTGCTCATGAGCACATAAGTTTCGTGAGGGCTAACAATTTGTGGCAGATTGCCAATGTTCCACAACAATAAAATTCATTGTGTGTCTGTCGAGGAGAGAGAGTATTAGGTAAAGGACACCATACCATCTTGGCGAAATCAATATTTTTTATTGATTAGGAACATGTTGAGAACTTGATGAAACATGCGATATAAATTGGCAACAAATGGTATTGTCCTCAAGGAGTTTCTGGTATTTTATTCATTTTGTGAAGGACGTTCTTCCACCAGAGCCACCACGAAACATGACCTAGTTTCCATGCTTTATTGCATTTACAAAAATGTAATGCTATTGTTGAACACCATACCCCCGAAATGCATTACTATAATTGGAACAAGGAATAATTGAATGTCAAAAGGTTATAAATATAAATCTGATCAAGATCAACTTCAATTTAATGGAAAATTGATAGTGACAGGCTCTTCAAATTGAAAAGACAGAATACAACAAGTGGGAGTTGGTATCTCGATATAAATAATTTTAATGCAAAAGTTCAACTACTGGAGAGTGTGAGTCTGAAAGCTATTATTATTGTAGCCATTGTGAGTTTACTATAAATAGACTTTTAGCTATTAAAATTCATTTCCACATTTGCATTTGTAAATCCACTGACCAGTGAGTTGCATGCAATATAAAAGTTTTTTATTACATAGCCATGAGGAACCTAGAACCAGAGTTTATTAAAATGAACATCTATGCAGGAAGTACTTAGTTATTCTTGGAAGAAAAAAATCAATACATATCAATAAAGGTTAATAAACTTCCAACTGAGTTGTGATTGAACGTGGGTGGCAAAATAAAAAGTTACAATTTTTAAAAGATGAGAAGAGGAGGATCATGAATTAGAATATAAAGGTCGAACACAAAAAGGATAGCACGGCATATTTAATGGTGCGTCGCAGGTACGAGTACATTTATGTATAGACTTAAGATGCTCATTTTTGTGTTTTGGTCTGTCAGGAAATATGGAAATTTTTTAAAAAGTTTTTTGGTATTTGAGTACATAGTTATGTAAACGATAAAAATGGTTATCGTTCGTTGCTTAACAGGAAGATTCTGGTAGGTTTGACGCTTTTAAAATACTCAATTGTAATAACGGAAACAATATGACCATGAAGAAACACATATGTATATATAAATTACGAGACAAGGCCAACTGAATGTATTTTCACATGGATGAATGAATGTGTCACACGACCTTTGGCTTATTCTGCGAAAGCTATCGTTGAAACTCTCGTTCGTCATGGGACAGAAGAACAGGGAGAGTAATACTTTACTTAAACAACTACGAGTTTACCAGTATGCCTGTACGGTCGCTTGTCAATCTTTGCCCACTAACTGGGTATGATTTTGCAATTCTACTGACCAATACTGTCTTAAAAGAGATGTGGAGTATTTATTGAGATTCGCCAATAGACATATAGCATTGGCTAAAAGTATTTGTACCCCCCCCCCCCCTCCCCCCCACCAAAAATTTGTTTTCTTAAAAATTAATTGGCTAAATAAGGGAAAAACTGTTTTTTTCTTTAAGTGATTTTATAAATAAATAAATATGTTGGCGCTAATAGCCCAATGCAGAGCCTGGCCAAACTTCTCGCAGCCACTCATGCTGTACCTACAGTTTTATGCCGTTTCCGAAGGGCAATTATTTTCGATCGAGAGAAGCTTTCCATGGCAATTTTACTCTTGTTGTTTGTCAGACGTTTGCGAGAGGTGGGACCGTGAGAATATTTTTTTTATTTTTTTTTTTTATTTTTGTGTTTTCTTGGATTCAAACCTTGAATTTCTCGCTCAGTGATCGCGTACTTAACCTCCTGAACCACGGCTCCCATTTTAAGTGACTTTATTTATCATAACAATAATTTTCAGTATTTTGTTGGTCCTCCTTTGGCTAGAATCACGTCTTGAATCTTTTTTTTGGCAAACTTCCAACCAATCTTTTACATGGTTGTTTTTGGAATACTTGCCTTAATGCGGATTTGAGTCCTTCTGCGGGTGTTATGTTGTGATTGTTTATTGTTTGCTTGAGCATTGACCAGAGGTGGTCGATCGGATTGAGGTCTTGGGTAAGTCTAAGAGTTGAATATCGTTGTTCTCAAACCAGGCCTTCGATTTTTTTAGAAGACTATATTACTTAACTTACCTCAAAGTTCGATCCGTCTGCCCAAACGATTTTGCTCCAATCCTCTGGTGTGAAATTTTGATGTTCCCGCCCCCATTCCAATCTCCGTCTTTTGTTACGTTCGAAGAGCCAGGGCTTCTTTTCTAGCTTTGCAACCTTTTAGGTTTTGATTTTTCTCGGAAGCTGATGTAGTAAAGGTAACGGATCTAATATTTTTAAAATCAACGCACTGTATATATTTTTTTTTTGATTTTACTCTAATCTTCAAAACTTTTTTGTTTTTGACCTTCCAAAAGTCTGCGGGTTATTAAAACTCAACTCTGGTCCGAATTTCATCCTTCTACGTCTAATGGTTCAGAAGTTATGAGAATGTGACAGACAGATGGACGGACAGACGGACCAACAACTATTGTGCCTTTTACCAAAAGAATAAATTTAAACCTTCTCATAAGCCCCTCCATCTATGGCAAAACTACCAAATTCTCGTGAGAAGCAAATGGGGTCTAAGTCCCAAAATTATGTTTCAAATGTACACCTTGGTCGTCAGAACTACCTTAACATACGCGACAGTAGTTTGGTGAACAAAGATTGACGAAGTCACCATAGTTACGTCTAACGCCTAGCTAAAATCTGTATGACGGGCTGTTTGCGCTCCAGCCCTCTCCCTGATGGTCATCTCAGCCTGCTTTGCTCTCTGCTACTCGTACAAACCAACTAATTTATAATGCCATTAGACGTTGCCTAACTACTGCTTCATGACGAATTACACATTAGTCATCACCCCAAGACGATTGAGAAAAGTTCAAAACCTATTCATCGAAATAATAATAACCTTAAGGATAGTTCTAAAATGTTTAGTGGGTCTAAGTCTGGATTAAAAAAAAGGCATTCTAAAGGCGCGGAACTCAGCCACGCTAGTTTTGAAGACACTGAAGTTGCTTTAAAAACTAGCAAAGAAAAATGTTGTTATACTACCTATACATTGGATTGGTAATGAAATGGTCGACTAGCTGGCCAACATCAGTGCATCAACCTTCTCCATTTGGTCCCGAACCATTCTGTGGAGGGAACAGACCTCGTTCCAATTCAGTGCTATTTGGAAGAACGGTAGAAATATACCAAGTAGGAACCACATTACAACTCTAACTGGTGCCATTAATGGCCACTACCTTTTGGAAAGATACCTCCGTAGACTTAACTTATCGTATCCTACCTGTAGACTATATCTAGAGAGTGATGAAACTTTTCTTTGTAGTTTCAAAGTATTCACCGACCTCACTTGCTGTATTATACTGAGAAGTTAATGAACTTCCTGATAGGCTCTGAAGTAAACAATTTACTCTAGAACGCAATGGGTTGGCACCATAGGTCTTTTCGAAAAATCACAGTGACAGAGCGGACTGACTGCTTCTCAATAATAATTACAATAATATGGCTGCTGTGCGGGTGTCTGTCTGTATGCCTTTTTTACCATAATGTCTGCGGAAACGCAACAATTTGAATGATTCTTTTTAGTTAATTTTAATAAAGATTATTTAAAGAAAACCAAATTTCGTGCAATCGATGATGGGTTTTAAAAATATACACAATTTTGCTACGTTGTTGCTTTAAATTTTGCACACAATATGTGTTACCTAGTCGTGTCATAAATGGTACACGTTTAAATGGTACACGTTTAAACGCACTCATCGTGAAACTAGTATTAAACATATCCATTCTATAATGACAGGTATTCAAGGAGTGATATTTATACAAAGTTTACGCGCAAAAAGATTTACACAAAAGTCGTTTTGGGACGATATTGAATACCGTGTTGTGGTAATCGGCCTTCACAAGTGTAATATGGAAAGCGGACCGGACCATGCGACCGCTTGAAATCACCCAGAATTTTGTAAATTGTTTGAGGACACTGGTGTAGTAACTGACCGTCAAAGATACGGACGCTCTCGCACTGTCAGAATTCCACAGACGATCAAAGCTGTTAAAGCCAGGATTAATCGGAAACCGCAGCGAAAGCAGAAAATTTTATCAAGAGAAATGAAAATATCACAGAAATCCATGTCTCGCATTAACAAACAAGATTTGGGACTCAACGCATATAAAAACCTCACTGGCCACTTACTCACAGCCCAATTGACAGAATGAAAGATTGAAAGCTCTGTGCAGCCGGTACGTGCAAAATGGTCACAAGATGAACAAATTATAATAAATAATTACTGAAGAATCATTCAATAAGCAAAATGACAGGTTCTATGCCCGATTATCCAAAGAAGCATCAGAAGTCATTCCGCGAGTCGAATGCGCCAGTTGATAAGGCAAAAACAACAGGTAGTCAATCCTTTAGATTATAAGATGTGGTCTATTTTAGAGGCGATCGATGATTGGCCAGAGTGACTCAAGGCCTGCATAAATGCAAATGGCCGCCATTTCGAATAAATTGTTTAAATATTGTTTCCTAAATAATCAATTAAAATTTTATTGAAAAAAATCAAAAAAATACTCGTACTTGTTCGTTTTTATTTTATCACCAAAAATGCGTTTACCAGTATTTATGACTTGACTAGGTACATATGTACATAACATGTCATCTATGTAAGAAGTGACTCTGTGACTCCACCAACAATTTTGCGTATCAAACTTGATTTTGCAACTTGGAAGCCATGTATGGTTCTCCATACCGATATTTTTTTTAACAGAGATGTTAGTTTGTATATCATATTTTGATTTTAATTAATCTTATATTAATTATGTTCTCATGAAAAACATTTTTTTATAGCATTTATTTTCCCTTTCTCCTTACAGAATGCCGTCTGCAGAGCCCGAAGAAGCCCCAGCCCCAGCAGTCCCCAAAACAGAATTGGAGGAACTTCAATTAAAAGCACAAACTGTTACCGATGACGTACGTACACAAAATACCTGTCTGTAAACAATTTATTTACTTAATCATTTACAGTCGTTGGAAAGTACCCGGCGTATGCTTGCTCTCTGTGAAGAGGTAAGTAAACTTGTTCCACATCAATTCAAATTAAACAAAAATAAAAATATTCTTTAAAACAAACACAATATAAAAGAAATAAAAAAAAAAAAGAAAATTTTTTTTCGAACTTAAAGTAAACTTTTTTTAAAAAAAAATCCCAGGCAATGCTGTATGAAAAAAAAAAGAAGCGAACAAAAGAAAAAATCCAAATAACGTGTAATATTTAATATTTTCCTTTTAGCTTTTAGAAAATTGCTGCTAAAATTGCAGCTGTTAACGTTAAACCTGTTTTTGTACCTGATATTTGTCTGTTTAGCTAGAGTCAAATAATTTTTATATTAATTTAAGTAAATTTTTCAATTGCTGTGGACAGTGTAACGCAGTGTAGCAAAGAATCAAAATGAAAAGGTTTTTTTTGTTTTTATGTTTTTCGTAAATTATTTTTATTTAATCGATAGAAACTGATTTTATGTTGTTATACAAATTATTCATTTATTTAGTTTGTTTAGTTATTCTAATTTTTTTTTTTTTTTGCTAAATTAAAAGAAAAAAGAAATGAAAATGCTGAAATATTTTATTTTTTACTTAATATATATATTTTTTTTTTTTTAATACGGAAAAATATTTACTTTACGTTTAAATTTTATTGGAAATTAAATAATAAAACAAAAACAATATTACTGTTCTCTATCCTCGTTCTAAACATAATTGTATGTGTTAATTTTCTTTAGAACTTAACTAACAATAATAAAAAAAAAAAACTTGAAAAAAAAAAAAATAATGAAATGAACATATTTGCAAGAATCTACGTAGAACATAGAGCGCGCTATATATACATACTATATGATAACTGTATTGCATGATTGTAAAAAAAAAACGAGAATTCAGTATAAATAACTATACATACATATATAAATAACTACATTACCAAGCAACAACCAAAACGAAACAAACAAGCAAGCAGAAATCCACCAAACGAAACTATTTCGTGCCAAGTCCCGAATGTATGAAATTGCGAAAATAAAATTTCTGAATGAAAATAGTCCTTGCATGTTCTGTTTTCACACTTATCCTATACATATATACATATTGAGCACGTGCTGCTAAGTATTCTATATACATATATATATATATAATTTCTATATTTTTTTTTTATCGATATCTCATACCTACTGTGTACAAAATAAGAATAAACAACTAAACAAAAAACATAAGATATTTTCTTAAATCGCATTACGAATAGTTGAAAATCGGTGTAACGCAATTGAACAGAGTTTATACGAACAAAAAAAAAAAAAACACTAGCTACTATTTATACGTACATATGAATATATGTACATTCCTTTTGCATTTGTATAGTGCGGATTTGATTTCTTCTTAACATCGTGTGTAGGATAAGTAGAGACAGTTAGGAAGTTTCCCTATAAGAAAAGGGTTTATTTGACCGGAAATAGGATCTGGTGTGACTAGTTGCAGTGAAATTCACAAGCTTGTGATTGGACGTACTTCAGACACGGTTATTTTAAGGATCATCCGTATTCTATGACGAATTTCCCACACAATGACTTTGGCAATACAGCGCTCATGAAGCTACACGCATTACTATTCTGCATCAACGTCACTCACGACTGCCACACGGAGATTGTTCAGTGGTCATATCATTTGGAAGTTCCCATACGTTTGAATGTTCCCCTACCATGAATTCGCACTATGGTTTTTTCCATACGACGCAAACTGTTGTGTTGTGAAACGGACCCAAGACCTGCATAATCGCAGTTCATTGTGTTGTCATGATTAACTGCTTAAAGGGCCATATTGAACTGATTCTTGTATAGCCTGTCCGACAGTCGGAATGAAAACTTAACCATGTTTGATATTTTGGTTCGGATTCAAATGGCCATACGATCGATCTGATCTGATCGGCTCTCATCAATTCAAAGAGAAAACATAGGTAGTTAGAGAAAGGTCAAGCAGACTGACGGTAGTTAGAGATAAGGTTGTTCAACTGATCTTACCACGTGCGCACAGCGATGACGCTGAGTGATTTTAGGGGCCACTTGACCGTATCAGAATGCTACAAACGGATTCAACACGGTGTCTGTCACACGCCTTTAACTTTGAACCTTTTGAACTAGAGTGTTGAAATTTTGTACAAAAATAGTATGCAGTGGTCCAAAAATAGTTAAGATTTTTTTTAATTTTGTTGTGCATGAATAATATTCTTACACCCCATCATGCAACACCGCAGTCCAAAAATACAAAATATATAATAAATCTCCCCTGCCCTCTAACTTCGAAACTATAATGGGAGCAATTTGAAAAAAAATTGAGGGCAATCAAATTTATGAGGAGGCAAAACGAAAATTATAACAAATCCTCTGGCACAAACAGTTCTTGAAAAAGATTAAAATACGTGGGGTGAGAAGTTACCATATCTTACCCCAACTTCATCATATGTCACATAACTCAAAACCTGTTCGGTGGTTCTTGAGTTAAGTATCTGGGAAAAATGATTTGAAAATGTTTTACAACCCTCCCCATATTTACTCCCACTCTATTTGATTTCAATCAATTTCAAGTGGAACTGCTAACCTAATACTACGTGCCAAATTTCATCAAAATCGGTTTAGCATTTATTGAGTTAGTTACCTTACAAAGGTGATTTAAAGATTTTTGAAACCCCACATCCCCCCTCATTCCACTCACACTTGGGTCAATGAAATAAAACTCGTACATGAATACGAAATTAATTTATCAAAATCTCTTTAGTGGTTCTCAAGCGAGCCGTGTGAGGACAAACATCTGGGCAAGCATTGAACATAAAGTGTCTGATTGGCATGACCCTTCCGGGTATGACAATAGCTTTCTCTTTTTCAGCGAAATAACGAGAAAGAAATGAAAGGAAATGTTAAAATAACTGAACGGAACGTTAACCGCGCGAGGCCTGATTCGCACGCATTTGATGATTTTTTTTTTTACTGCCAGGATCCAAGAACCCGACTTCTGAAAAATAGCTTAAATTTGGAATTTTCCTTAATGTAGGCGACATTTGCACACTTTTTGGTAATTGGATGTTTCGAACAAATTGTTTCGGGCAATTGAGAATCATAAAAACTAAATCAAAACAAGAAAGAAAAAGAAAAACGAAATGTTTTATTCGATTTTGATGTTGTATGGATATGTACGCTCAAACATCGATGCTAATAATTCCGATATAGCGATACATCCATGGTTTTATTTCCGGCTGTTTCATTTATGTTTTCTCATTTCCCGCGGTTTTCGCAATCTCGGAACTCCGGGAAAAACTCAGAAGAACCCTGGGATAATTTAGTGAAATGTTCTTTTTTGCGGCAAACAAGCTATAAATAGGTACCTAGAAAGATATTCGTAAATGCATACATATGTACCTAGTACGGTCAAAAATACTGTTACTACATTTGTTACTTCCACTGAGTGGCCAACAGCTGGGCGTACACAGAGATTGACATAACATCTGTAGCTGTTAACTGACTTTTATTTTTAAAAAATATTTCAAATTTACTTACCCTTTCACTATGGAATGGATTGAGAAAGTGAATCGCATCTCTGTCATAGCGTTTCATAAGCACGGTGTGAACAAAGTTCAGGTATTTAAGACGCTTAGTAGATAGGGTTTGCTTTCCAGTGCATGAAATTCTTTCAGGGTACTGGCGACATTAAAGGCCACGCCCGGTATGAACGCCACAAGTCGTCAAAGGCACAAAACCGTTTCCGGACGCAGAAAACATTGTCTTGTGAGATGAATTTAATACAAAAGTCAATGAGTCGCATATCATGCTAGACTTGAGGCTGGAGGCCTTCAAACGTCTTACAGGAAAATTGCTGACTTTGGAATTGGGTCCAGAAATCAAAGCGACTCTTGGTGGTTTACGCTGCTGTTCTGCACAGAAAAATTCTGTTTACAGATGAGAAAATCTTCACGTTGCAGAAGAACTTCAACAAAGAAAATGATAGGGTTTTTGCACGATCACCTAGGTCCCAAGGATCCTAGGCGACTAGAGGCCTGCTTTAAGGCCAATGGAAGTCATTTTAAATCGATTTTAAATTTTGGTGTTCGCAATACATGTATGAAGAAATCGTGCAAGTTTTATTGAATTATCTTTTGAGGTCTTTATTTTATAGCAATAAATGTGTGTAACAGTATTTTTGTCCATACTAGGTATAATGCACAAATTGTTATACTAAAAAGGCTGTTCTGAGAGTCACAAATCTTTTACCATACTTTCTAATAATGCAGATCAGCTAAAATTATGAATTAGTAGCACATATGCACAGTTTTGAAAACTATACTCCACTCTTACACTGATAAGCCTTGCGTTTATGAATTCGCACAGCTCATAAGTATTTACCCACTAGGGTAGAGCGAAAAATGTTTTTTTTCGAAAATTAAGAATGCCTACATCATAAAAAGAAGGCCATTCATACAACCCATAGCCAAAATTTAAAGTAGAAATTCTATATTGTTTTGGAATTCAAAGAACGGTTGGAAGTATTCATTGCATACATGATTTCGGTCACAATTTAACAAAATTCTTATATTATCATATGTACACGTCTAGCAAAATGCCAGTGCATACAAAATGTAAAAAAAATGTTTACTTAAAGTACTACCCATTTATAAAGTTTCATTAGAATGCAAGAAGCTTAGTAGTTAAACTATGGAACTATTTCGCAGGAAATCTGTCCTCTAATTTCGGCGACATTTCATGGCCACCATAGACATCTTTCTCCGTTTAGTCATTTTTCCTCCAACATTTTGCTTTGGGAATACTTAAAAAGTAAATTCTTTTAAAACAATCTTCAAACCATCGCTGAGACAACATTTGCAAGTAAATCAAGAACATTCCCACAGGTGTCTTACTAAAAGTCGCTCGTTTTACAAGAAAGGCACGTGGACTGTGTTATTTTTAAAACAAAGTCCATATTAATTGAATAAGGTATTTTATTCTCCGAGAGCTTTAACAGCCCTAAATCTAATTTACAAAAAAGTTTATGCCAATCCAACGTCAGCATGATTTCAAGCGTATGGTAAACTCAAGTTCATTCTATCCCTCCCCAGGGGTAGGCGTACTTTAATTATGCATCTTTCAATTGGTAAGACCAACGCTAATGAATAAGAAATTTGCTCAATAAATTCCAACCCTCCCCCTTGCAATGTATAAATAAGTTATGACCTTAACAACTAGTAAAATATGAAAAAGTCCCATGATTAAAAAGCAAACGCTTAAACTACAAAGTGAGAATATTTTGTGCGACATAAAGTCCTCTTGAACTTCACTTCAGTTACAATGTCATCTTGCCCTGTAGATATACTATATATATGTACATAGGTTGGGCATTCAATTTTAAAGAAGGTTAATTTTAATTGCACACTTGCTTCTACATTCTATGTGTGTAATTTGAGTAGACCGGAATGTCACGTCTGAACCCTAGCAAACAAGGTCAAACAATAAAAGCAACCATTGACATTGCGATTTTTCCACTCTTCTCTATTCCCATTCACTGTCAAAGCTAACAAAGGGCTTTCCTTCTTTGGGGTGAAGCAACAGGATATACGTTTTTGAAAATGTTATAATTACATTGTTGTTGTGCTTCGGACAACCTATCAATACGCAAGGCCAAATACAGAAAGGAAATGTAAACTTAAACCTTAATTGGCTTTCAACCAATTGTTGTAAAGTTTTTTTTCCAATAGCATACCTTTTTCAAAGAAAAATTACTGACCGTAATACATAATCCTTGGAGTTATTTCGCACGACTAGTGTTAATGTTTAACCTTCAGTGATTTAACATTTAGTGAGCTTCGTCCACAATCAAATTGGACCTAATCAGTGTGGTCCACCATCGATTAGTTAAATGTGTATTAACATTTCGATCAATTCAAGAGGTTGGGCCTACGATTGGTGCCCAAAGCCAATTCGTACGAGGTTGCACACGCTGATTGAATGAAATGAACTATGCAAAGCATTCTTTAAAAAACAAAAAAAAAAAAAAAAAACACTCATGATTGAACGATCGGTACTGGAAAGGTACGTCAAAATAGACAGCTGCAATTTTGAGGGAATTAAAGACTGTCGACCTAAGTTCCACTGTAAATTTTCAAAACAACTCCAGCATAGATTACAAAAGTAATCTATTACTTAAGCAATTACATTAACTAAAATTACAAGGCAATTCAGTTACTTGGCAATCAAAATTACATGTTATCAATATTTTATGATTACGTCCTTTAAAAGTTCATAAGACCTTCCATATTCCATATCCACCTAACCCAACCCTGAAATGTGAAATAATTTGTTGTAATCGATTTCGATTGGAATTGTTTATGGTTACCGATTGCTTCGTACTTGTACTTTCGATAATTACAAAAAAAGTATTCGTAATTTTTAAAATGTAATTGATTAGATTTTGCAATCATGTAATCAGTAATCGATTATAATCTGCCCAAATTTGTACGGGAATAAAGGTCAAGTGAAGTGAGTATCACAACTGTCAACCGCTGTATCTTTGGGTTAAGAAGGTAGTGTAATAGCAAATCTTCTGACAGACTACTACCTAAATTTCTACGGACCCTCATTGTCCATGTCCTGCTGTCCTTTGTTTATCAGCTTGGAATGCTGTGTAGATAGTTCCATAAGAAAATTGTTTAAATTGGATGGAGTGGCGATAAGATAAGTGGAGTGCGGTTTCAAAAATCTTTGTTAAACGCATAACTCAACAAATATTGAACGGGTTTTCATGGAATTTTGTTTCTAACATAGATTGCAGATGAGACTTGCAGATGAGGTTCTAAAAACGAGCGCGGTGAAGCGCTGTGCCATAAATTGGCAAATGTTTTTTTCTTAACGAATTGCTTACGACTTAATATCATAAATTTTCTAAAACTCTAAAATTGCTAAGTAAAGGATATAGAAAAAAAATTTTGACGGCTGTCTTTTCTAGTCCAATAAAATTAGACCCGCAAATTACGTTTATAAAGAAACATTTCTGAAACTCGTAACTCAAAGTGAAAATATAGCAAAAAACAAAAATTTTCGTACTTGTAGGACCCTAGCATAACTCCTCATATTCTTTTAAATGGGATACTTGCATAATATTTCCATCATTAAATCACCAAAGTAAATCGCCGTGGCTAAGTGGTTAAGTGCACAATCAGTGAGCGGGAAATTCAAGGGTCGAATGTTGTCTCGCGATTTCACCTCTCACGAATGTTTGACAAACATCGGAGTGAAAAATTAACATGAGGTGGATTAAATTTATTTGGAATTCAAATTTCCGTGTATACAAAAAGATCAATTCCAATTCCAAAAAGTGAAAATGCTACGAGTATATTTTGATGAAATACAAATCTCAAACTTTTCGCACTAAATACTTTTGTACTTTCTACAGAACAGGGTGCTACAAAAAAAAAAAAAAAAAAATATTTTCTTCGCATATATACGCAATAACAAAATTAAGAATGTGACCGCGTTGGAGTTTTCTCCGTGGTTCATGCAATAAAAGTGCTTAATTTTATATTTCTAAGTCATTAATGAACTTATGGATTGTGCGGAAAATAACACTTTTTATACGAGGACTATAATATTGTAGTAATAGTAGTTTTCTTCTCCATTAAATGGCAACTAAACGTGCGAATGGTCTTTTGTATACAGCGCTGATAGATGATTAAGTCGCTAGCACGTTTTGTTACCATTAAATGCGGCAAAAATGCTATTATTGTTATAGTGCACATATAAAATTTAGTTAATGATTTCCTAAGAAATTTTTTGATATGTACGTTACTTTCCGCACCTGCCAGAAGTTTATGGATGACGTAGAAAGCTAAAATTTTGCGCAATTATGTACATAGTATGAATGTTTGATTTTGTAAACATAGGGTGCTGCAAACTTCTGCGTGTATGAGAAAAGAAAATTTGCTCTGCAGCAACCTGTATTACAAAAATCAACAATACAACTCCGTAAGGTTCTCACTCATAGTTCGTGCTATAAGTGTGAAAAATTTCAGATTTTTATTTTATGAAGATGATGAAGATGCAGATAAAAATAAATATTTTGAAATAAATTTTTTTGGGCAGATTAAAAAAGCCGTGTTAGTCCTAACCTTGGTAAACAGACCAGGTCCCTTTTCAACTGTGTACTCCACCTAAGATAGGGTCTTCCTTTGCTGCTTTGTCCCATCGGGGTGGAATGGTAGACTCTCCGGGCCGTGCACTTAGCCGTCTTAGTCGCTGGATTCAGATTTTTTTGATCAGGTATACGCCTTCATAAAGTCCGTATTGCTGAATCTTCTCCTCCACACAGCGTCAATACAATCTGAATCGTATATCACACGAAGAATCTTCCTTTCGAAACAACCAAGAGTACTTTCATCTGCTTTAGTTAACGTCCATGCTTCTGCGCCATATAGCGGGACTGAGATGATGATGGCATTATGTAGTGTCTCCTTAGTCGTTCTAGAGATGGCTTTACTTCTCAATTGCCTTCTTAGCCCAAGTTATAGTTATCTATGTTGTGTGTCCTTTCTTGTTGACAGCATATACTTCGTTTTGTCTTCATTCACAGCTAAACCCATCTTTGCTGCTTCTGTTTCAATACTTATAACTGCCTCATTGACAGGGCGTTGCGTTGTTCCAATAATGTAAATATCGTCGGCGTATGCAAGCAGTTAAACAGACTTTTGAATAATTATACCTCTGGTGTTACGAGGGGCAGCTGATAAGTTCGCGGCCTAAGGCATTAAGTGAAAGAAGAGATCCGATTAAAAAATGTTATTTCTCAATATAATCTCCCTCGAGTGAAATGCATTTCTCACATTGGGCATACAGTGTCTTAATACCACCGAAAAAATATTTTTTTTCGTTGTCTTCAAAATGCCTTTCTACATCCGCCTTAATCTCGTTCTCATCTGCAAATCTCCGGCCTCGTAACTCCTTTTTCAAATTAGAAAAAAAAGGAAAAAAAAAATCAAGTCTGGGCAGTAGGGTTGAAAAACCTGTATCTTTTAAGGCCTGTCTCGAAACCCGTCGGGGGGTGTGAACAGGCGCGTTGTCTTGCAAAAACAACACTCCGTGTCTCAGTTTCCCACGTCACTTCCGTACGACCGCTTCACGTGGTTGAGTCAATAAATTTGGGTAATATTGACCATTCATCATAGTCCTGGTCCCAAAAAACAGCCGTCATAAGCTTCGAAGCCGACTTTCTCACTTTGAATTTCTTCGGCGGCCTCTCCCTTTTTTCAATCCACTGCATAGACTCTTGTTTGGACTCTGGATCGTATTGGCGAACCCAAGTCTCATCTACAGTTACGATTCGGTCTTGGAAAATTTCTTTAGGCGATTTTCCTTTTTTCGCGAGGTACTTTATTAGGGCGCGGTGCTCAAAACTGCGAGAATTTCCGATTTCGGCTGACATGGTGATGTATATCCTACCACAGATAATAACAAAATGAGATTATTATTGAAACGAGGTGATATTTATACTACTAAAGGGTTGTTGAGTATCTCAGGCTGCAAACTTATCAGCCGCGCCTCGTATATGGGAACATTTAGGGAAATTACTTAGTGTACTACAGGAGTATGCACTCTTGTTTAGTAGGGTATGTTCTCAGTAACAACACATGTTAAGAAGAAATCAAATATAGGATATACTACTATGTTTGTATACACAATACAAAATGTGCATGCTACATCATTATTTCAGTATTTTCTAAATTCGTAATCTGCACACAAATAACCAACAAATAACACTCAATGTTCGTTATTGGCCCTAATAAAGTGTAGCTATATCTGTTCGGTGGTTAGAAAAACTGAAATCAACTCTTAAACTAAAACTGCAACATCAGAATCAAATTAATTTTCAAAACTCTAAGAACAAGTGAAAATGTATCTTGATATTATCTATACGTGTGTGATGCATCTTTCGTTCGATGTTGTATCTATTTTTATTAGTTTGTGAGTTGTTTTTCGTTAGTTTTTCCATTAAGTTTGTTTTTTAAGTTTTTTTTTTCGGTTTTACTTTAAGCGTTTTCCTTTTTTTTTTTTTATTAAACAAATCGTTGCCTGGCAAATGTCCTTCGATCTGATGTTTTTTTTTTTGTCTTTTGTTATTTCGCAATGGGTCTATGTGTGCTGTTATCGATTTCTATAATATATTTATGTATCTATACATTTGTTTTTGATGTTTTGTGATCATTATTATGTTTCTATCTGAAAGTTGTAAACGTTTTCTTTTTTGTCGTTTTATTGAGAGACATTGTAATCGTTTTAGATAGTGAATCAATTTTCAATGGTGTCCGTCGTCGAAAGCACATCACATTTAATACTCAAGACGTTGAACATATATAATTACAAGTTAAATTGAATTATTTCTGTCGGCTATGCTCGAAGGACAAAGACTATGATGATGATGATGGCGATGACGACGATGACAACGGGAATGGGAAGAAAGGCTCGTTCTTGTTTATGTATCGATTTTTCTTTCTACGTAAGAAATGAAATTGTCCTACTTATGTGGCGTAGAATAGGATTATTCGGTGTATAGTATCAGCACAATACTTATAGGTGGCATTCAGGTGTACAAAAATAGATGCATGCTGTTTATGTGAACGTATGGGGGTGTGACAGTAGAAGTACGATACCATAACGCCTCGTCATGGTTATTGTGGAGGACTTTTGTGGATGCATAAAGGACATTGTGCGAGCATTTGTTTAGATTGTATACATGTATGAATGCCTAAGATGTGAGGCAAGTCATTTGCACTTGGTGTTAAATATATGTATGTACATACATATGTATCTATATATATGATATATGTATAATAATGCTTAAGCTTTGAATGTTTAAACAATTTTGTTTATTGTATCGTTCGGTGTGGATATAACTATTAATTAGCTTATCAATTTCAGAATTTAAAACTATGCATTTGGTAGTAAATGTTTCCATGGGTAGGCACGTTGCTGGCTAGGAATACTTGCTCGTAAGATGAGTAGTCAATAAATTAATGATTTGTTAGCTTTTTGTTCGAATCTGGATTGATTTTATAAAATGAATAAGAAAAATCGGAACAAATCGACTTTAGCGATCCATAACCGATTTTGAAATTGTTTGTCTCATTCGAGGTGCTTATTATGAATATGAAAAAATGAATACGTAGTTCAAGAATTTTAGCCATTTAAAGTTAACCAAAACTACCAAAGTGCAGGTAACACTGACATCCACCGATGGCATTTTCACATCAATTTTCAAAATTTAACTTTCATTTTGCTTAGTTTCCATTGTTTATTAGAAATGCAAAATAACTAGTCTGCGGAAACATGCGGTTTAATAGTTATGGCCATTTAAAATTGGTTAATACTACCTCAAGAGTACTTACGTAGGTAATTCTGTCATCCTTTCACCAATTGAAGAAAAACATATTTTATTCAACGGGGTTTCACTGCTTATTACGAATTTAAAAAAAAAAAAACTAGATTTATATTCGTTTAAACTGGCATCCTCCCATCGACTTAATTATATAATATCCACAGGTAGTGGTATTTTATTTTTGACGTATAGTTTGTAACAGATAAATAATAAAGATACGCTCTACGCATAGGTCGTTCGAAATGTTTTGAACCTCAACCTGAAGATGGCGCTAGTCGTCAGAACTATTCTAGTACAACAATTGTGCATGCTTTGAAAGACTCGCTAAGTAGTTGTTTGACAGTTGTTTGTATGAATTTAATCGTGCCGTAATTAAATTCATGGATGACTCGTGAACCAAGGAATGGCAAGTTGGGTGTCGCGCTAGCTCACGCCATGGCCAAAATTCACAAATTGCCGTTCGAACCGATATACCCCCTTCCGTATTCACCAGATCTCCTCCCTGCGACTTTTTTCTGTTTCCTACCTCTGTTTCCTTAGGCTCGGAGAACAGACATTTTCATCGAACAAGAACGTCATTACATTAGTAGGCACCTATTTTGCAGAACAAGATCCCATCTACTATTTAAACGGATTACCGTAAAGAAGCATCGCTGGATAAAGTATATCGAAATAAAAGAGGATTATGAATTTATATTCTGGTGGACAGTAATGAATAAATCCATAAACTGCATGCTGGTAATGAAATACAAAGAGCGGCCTGTCTGAGTATAACGGGAACCATATAGCCAACACCTACCTCCATATGTCTTCTGGATGCATGCAGCGTCTTTCAAGCGAAAGTTTTGGCCCTACTGGAAGCCGCCCTAGGGCGGGAGTACTGGGCATATCCCGAGAGGATGTCTCTGCTTACGTGGACAGCCAAGCAGTCATTAAGCCACTGGCAGTGGTAACAATAAAACCTAAAGTTGTTGAACTCTATCGCATAGAACTTTAGGGCTCTGAGCAGACAGGCCAATGTTCAAACTATTTGGACGCCAGGTCATAGTGACTTCATCGGGCTCCTACCGATGTGCATCATTAACAGATGCAAGGGTCCATGCAATCACGTGGCTTATCTAAAGCTTTTTGCAACTTGTCGCTGTTGATTTGTGTTTTCTAATTGCGGCATGTCTCGTTTGTATAACAAGTACAAAATCGGACTAAGTACACTCCTTTGTGATATCCCAGCCGCGATTTCTTTAAAGTCGGAGTATTCGTTCCTTTGTGCCACACTTTATAGATAGTTTTGGAGACATCAAGAAAAACGCTCGAGCAGACCTTTTTTTCTTCCAGTGCCCTCTCAATTACATCCCTTACACTTTTGAAATAATCGGTAATATTGAAATTGGTCTATAAGAATTTTTGTTATTCGGCGACTTTCCATTGCCTTGGTACATATTGCAATCTAAACGCAGCGTTTATAAGTTTAGAAGCTTAACTAATGTTTTCACGGGCAATTCTTTAAGAACCTGTCCTGTTATTAAGTCGTTTCCAGGAACTTTGTTGGTTTTAAGGTTGCCAATTTATTGTTTAAGTTCCAGCGCAGCGTTGCGAATTTGATTCTACAATTATCAATTGTAATGTCTCGTTAGGATGACCGTCAATTGGTTTGAATGTTTCTTCTAAATGCGGGGCAAATATTTCAGCCTTTTCTCTATCGGATTTAGCCCATTCCCCGTTGGCATTCTTTTCCTTCATGGCTTTCCAGAGCGAATAATTTGTATCTTTTTCCGTGGTTAACCTTTACTTTTTTAGGAATTTGAACAGTCTTACACAAAAAACATAATTATTAAGTATGCACTTTTTATAAAATTTCTATAAGCCCATTTGATGTCTTTGAAATTGTATTAAAATAAGAAAAGAAGTCGTAGAATACGAAGATAAAATGCATCATTCAATTATGGCCTATGTAATCATTTGTAGACACGTTTTTCTGAAATATGCTGTAATTATGCATTCATTGTTTGAAGAAATGTTATCCTCAATCAATTTTGCAATGTAGTAAGAGACCTTCGAATTTAAAAAAAAAATCTCAGAAAGGTTTTTTGGATTAGAACAAAACATTCGACCAATAAAGTGGTCACAAACAGATAACACTAGTTAATAAGATTTTAACCTAAATGCCAATTGGTGTGTTTTTCTAGTTAATTTGTTGCTGCTGATTAGAGAAAGAGAAATGGCAATATAATTTTGATGTAACGTATCAGATACTAGATATTTAGTTTATAAATTTTCAGGCAATAGTCCAATTATTTTAAGAAAAATAGAGTACCGACCCTGGGGTATACTAAAAGTTGATGAAAGTCCGAGAATTTAATTATTTATTAAAGCAAATAAGCAGGAAAATATTAACAAATTAATTTGTTCGCAAACTTATCAAGTAAATCGAGTGATGAGAAGGGAGTCAAAGCGTTTTCTGGGTCACTGAATCTTAATCTAAAATGGAAAAATATCGGATAATAATATCTATAAAAAAATATATTTTATTTTTTTATTGATGAAGTTACTCAAAGGAGAATGTCAGTCAAAAGGATTTCGGGGTCTTTGAATCCAAATCCAAAGTCAGAATTTCAAAATTGAAAGTGGCAGATTTTACCATTAAATATATGACGTATCATACACTCTGGGACAAAATGATAAAACACCCCCACAAAGTCTTAAGAATAAAAAATTGTCAAATACGATTGAATCATTAGGTAACAAGATGTATTTAGATCGCACTGCCATGAAATAAATTCTGAAAAAAACTCTTAATTGTCTTGTTTTGGGTGAAAAACCGGGAACTGGGTGGGACAAAAAGATAGGACAGGTGGATATAGGATACGAGTATTATAATTAAATAACAACATGAAAATTCCAATATTTTATTTTCTTATAATAGTAATGTGTGTTAATTCCTTTATTTTTAACAACATCTAACATTCGCTTAGGCATACTTTTAAACAATTTTTTAACATATATTTGATGCATCTTGTCCCATTCTGTTCTAATGGATTCTTTTAATTCCTCAATATTGTTGTACTGCTTTCCACTTACTCGTACATAAATTGCTTGGGCAAGCTCTCCCCACATGTTTCCAATTATATTAAAGTCAGGTGATCTTGCTGGCCAGTAAAGAAGGGATATGTTTTTTGAGTTAAAGTACTCCTTGACCTGGCGGAAAGAATGAATTACCGCATTATCCTGTTGAAAAATTAAGTTTTCCTCAGGAATAATTGAAGCCAACCTTTCAATTTGTTCGTTAATAAGTTCAATATATCCTCCCGTTGTAGCCAGCCCATACCATTACAGTACCTCCTCCCATTTGATGGCGACTTAAAATTCGTTGCACCTTACGCAGATCGTGAAAAATCCCAGCCATCAAATCCATCTAAATTGACCTTTTTTTCATCTGGGAATATGACCCTTCTCCACTTTTTCTTCAAATGGCAATGGCTGCGAGCAAACTCTAAATGGCACGATTTGTGAGCTTCAGATGAAGGTGGTTTCCGAAGCAGTTTTTATGGTGGTTTTAACTCCCGTTTTAGTTGGGATTTGACGAGCCGTTAAAGAAGAATTTAAGGCTTCCCACAAAATCGCACGTTTTCCTCTTGGAGTTATTGCTGGTGGTCTTCGAGGAGACTTTCTTTTGCCATAATTTTCAGGATCGTTTATTAAATCTGTCCCTACTGTTCGACTTCGCTTCACTGAGTTTGATTTTGTTTGAAATACGGGACCGTTTATTAAATTTCTCACTACTGTTCGATTTCGCTTCACTGACTGTAATTTTTTTGCAATATTCCAGTCTTCAATCCTAAATTTCAAAATTGTTTGTACTTCAGCTGAATTTAACATTTTTACGCGTCCCACATTGTCCTTTTTTGAAAAAAGTTTATCAAATTTTACACTAAATGATAATAAAACAAGAACACAACTATTTTCAGGAAATTTTTTGTCCCACTCAGTTTTCGGTTTAAGGTTTTTTCCAGAAATTTTTTTATGGTAGTGCAGTCTAAATTGAACCTGTTACCTAATGATTTAATCAGATATGGCAAATGCTACGCACACTATTTTTTCTTAAGAATTTGTGGGGGTGTCTTATAATTTTGTTCTGGAGTGTATCATATGATACATACCAAATGATACTACTTTCATAAGTACTTTTTCCCCACCTTTTTCTCAAAATGGATATACAGGGATCCCCTGATTTTCGTCAAAATGTCTTCCGTAAAAAGACGACGTAGATCGAAAAACGTAAATCAAATATTCGAAAGAAACAAAGCAAGGAAGAACAATGATTGGAACTCCTTATGGCGTTCACTATTAAAATGCATCTCTTAACCACTTAATTAAAGAGAATCGGGGAATCATCTGAAGTATGTCAACAATCTTCGGCGTAAAGCGAGGGAAAAGAAAACAATGGTGGTCATTAATTTCTTAGCTTAAAAGGAAAAAAAAATGAAGCGGGAAATGTGAATCGAGGAATCCCTGTACATATTTTTTCTGAAAACAAATAGAGGCACCCAATATTTGTTACTCTTTTCAAGTATTTTAGACATTTTCATTGAAGTTTAAAACTAGTGCAAGTGGTAAAATGGCTCCCACAAATTTTGTAAATTGAGCGGCAAGTGCAAGGTTCAAATCCAAGAAAAAAGAAAAAAAAAGTTGTTTCACGGTCCCACCTCTCGCGAACGTCTGACAAACATCCGAGAGTAGAAATCGAAAAAAAAATTCCCCTTCGGAAACAGCATAAAACTGTAGGTCCCAATCATTCGTGCGGGGAGTGGCTACGAGAAACTAAGCCAGGCCCTGTATAGGGCTGTTAGTGCCAAAATATTTATTTATTTAAAAAATTAAAATGTTGTCTTTGGATTCGGATTCGGATTCAGATACCCCGAGAATATTTTTACTTTTACTGTCTTTAGACTGACTTGCTTCGTTTCCCAAAAAAATTGAATTTATTTATATTTTTGGGTTTTAGTGCGCCATTTTGAATTTTCAAGCTCTGACTCTGAATTCAGATTCAATGATCCAGAAAACGGTTTTGCTTCGTTAACGTATCTTCATTTACTTCAATAGTTCCGAACAAATTTAAGTTGCTTATATTTGTCTATTTAATTAAAAAAAACAAATTCTAGATATGAGAGGAAATTTTGAGTTAAATTATCGAAATTCACAGTCTCTATGTACGATTTGTTTGTTGTTTTGATGCCCAGTGTAATCAGGCCAACAAGCCACACAAACGTCTTTCTTTTTGTTTTAGGTATCAAGTTGCAACTTTTGTTTGCAAAAAACTGCAATTGTTAAAAATGTTCTTAAATGTTGAGCTTTACTAACAACTATTTGTACATACTACTTAATGGTGTACAAATAAATTGTAAATAGGGTGTGTTTTATATCTTTCCTTAACGTACGAGTACTTATATTTATCTAAAACAAATGCAATTATAAAAAAAAAAAAAAAATTATCAATAAAACGGCAAAGCGTTTATATTACATTGATGTGTATTATTTTATTTTTATGCCATAATTTTACGTATTTCTTTGTGGTGCTACAAACAAAACACTGATCCACTGCATTTTCTGTGATTTTGTTGAGTTTTGTTGTTGAAAATGTTTTATAGTTTTAGTTATTATTTTGTTTTTTTGGTTATAGACATATTTTTATTGTTTTTGCATTTTGTTATTTTTTGTTTGTTCAGTTTCAAACGTAAAGGAAATTATGTAAAAAGAAAAAAGTTGAACAATCTACAATGACAACAATACAATTTGTCAGCAAACTACAAATACGTGCAGCAAAATTATATATTTAAAAATCTAACAATTGCAAAATATACTCAACAATCCAACATAAAATCAAGATAAAGAATTAAATTGGTCTTTTGTTTATTTTAATTTACTTACAATTTTTTTTTTATTTATTTTTTTGTTAAGCAGAATACAAAAACAAAAAAAAATCGCCTTCTAACAGTTGCAGCAGTTATAACTTAAAATTAAAAACAACCAAACATTTAAAGAAAAGTGATATATCTATTATATTTTATCCATTCATATACTTTTAGGTGAAAATAAAATTCCAAACGAAACGACAGCATATTAAACATAAAATTAAAATTTACATTATAAATATATATAAATAAAATAAAACATGTATACATTTTACAAAATTTTATATAAAACATAATATATTTCACGTTATCAATGCCCCCATTTCTTACCCTAAAAAAATTTAAGAAATTGTATAAAGTTAATGGATTGCATATTACACTATTTTTGATTTCGAACTTTTTAAAAACTACATTTTTTTATATTTTTTTTTTTGTAAAACTTTTAAATATACACAAAATGACACACTTTTACTAATTATTCGTTGTGCCGCATCACAGAGCAAGGAAGCCGGGATTCGCACCCTGGTAGCCCTTGATGATCAGGGAGGTGAGTCACTCTGGACACATTAAAAAAAAAATTTACAAAACTTTATACTCATTATAGTTTATTTGTTCATTTTTTTATTATTATTATTTATATTTTTTTAATTTTTAATTCGTTTTCGGTTTGTTTTTTATTTTAATTTTGTATGTCCCCACTCCCCTGCTCCATTGAACTATTGTTGTGTTGTTTTGTAAAGAAAAAAGAAACATTATTTAATTTAAGTTATGCAAATGTATAGTATTTTCTCTTTTTTTATGTGGTTTTTGGCAACGCACTTGAGAGTATATTCATTTTAGTATCGAAGCGTCAGTTTGCAATTTAATTTCATATTGCAAACATCGTTTAATTTTGAATATAACATCAGGATTCATACGAGTATAAGGAACTAAACGGAAGTTTTTTTTTTAGATAATATGTAGACTTCTAGAGGGTCTGTCCTCCCATCTAATGAAATCGGGCACGTTGTTTTCGACGTATGTTTCTGTCGACTTTGCTTGGTGAGCCGACACAGGATTTTACTGAAAGTCCTCGACTTTATTTTTAGACTAGGTTTTTGTTAAAAGGCTCTACAGTTTCGTAGACCGATTCTTGTTCCACTCTAGCAGATGTTTTCACCCCACCAAACCATATAAATTGTGTAATGTTTTTTTCTTTCGGCACAGGTTCAAAAGCTTTTTTAGATTACCGAACACACACTCTGTTTGCTTGTTGTATCAGTTTTCTAAATGTTGTTTCGGTATTTTCTTTAGATCATCGGTGGACAAGGTTCGTTATGCCCTGGTTTGTATTCCCACAGTGTCGGGGCTTGAAAGTTTTAGTTTTTTTGTCGGAAACGCACAGTAAGTTATTTCCCAATTTTTTAGCGGTCTTCTACTTAATTTTAATTTGTCGGCGCGATACTTGTACTTTGTTACCGAGAAGATACTAATACCAACTGCATTTGCTCACTATTCGGTGTATTTTCGACTAGAATTGTGAAGAAAATATCGTCCGCTTAGTGGAAAAAAAGAAAAAAAATTCACAAGCGCCACATGAATATCAGCCATTGTGTATGCGGTAAATTCGAGACTGATCATCGTAAAGAGCGACTGTAAATAAAAAACCTACCGAAACGAACCGAGCTAAACAGTACCGTGTCGGCAAATTAGGGAAGGGCTTAAAGGTTTGAAAGAATCTACATAGTTGAAGACACACATACATATCATATGTAGATCCTCTCTTAGCAGTCGTAACATCGTAGTCTAACTATTCTTTATGAATGGAGTCTATCAAGCTAGAAGACGTTATTGAGAGTTCCTAACCTTAAGTCGTTCTGCAAAAGTTAATTTTGTCTCCAAAAGAACACTGAATTATTAATTTATTAATATTAGGTGTATTTTTTGTGACAGGAAAGCAAAAATGTACATGTAAAATAAAACAACAATTGGCTGCATAGCTAGCAACAGGGTTTTTATCTCCAGTAAATCCTGCTTTGGACTACTGATTTAGTCGCGGATTGGGGTTAAAAAAAATGTATGTTTCTACAATCGTACCACTTACCTCTGCTTAATTAATAATTCAATAAATTTATACTGAATAGAATCTAAAATTAATGAGATTATTAAAATAATTATTGTTACACATTTTCGCGTTGCCCGATAGTCGAAATGTGGTATATTCAGTTATCGGTAACCGTGGATAATATCGAAAGTTATTGAAACTGTATACTCAGTTAGTTGTTGTTCTTGTTTACCATGAGAACTTTTTCTGAACTAAAAATAATTTTCACAAAGAAACACACCTATTGTTCGGATACATAATTCGAAGAGTAAACTGCAAGCTGAAGAGTACATTTTATTATTTCAAATTAAGGTAGGATGTGGTAATTTTCTTACGGTGTGCTTTTATTGTTGAGTTCCTAACGCGAATTTTCTGAAGACATCTTTTACTATATTAAGTTAAGGTTAGTTTTGGTGTCTTTCCTTGGCCCGTGCTTTTCTTTCTACTTTTAACATCACATTTATTTATTTTTTCTGTGCTATTGTAGAAACGTCCCGCACAAAACTACGCCTAAAAATCAATACATTGCGATGGTAGGTGAAAAAATACACATTACATCTCGGGCCAGATTTCTCTTTGTTGTACGATTACCTGTAGAATCGTTTCACTCTAAATTGAGTCTACTGAACAAATTCCACAAAGGCTAGGTGCGCATGAGCCTCCAACCTTCATAAGCAAGTGGACTATCTGACACAACACTTATTTATAGGGAGCATTTTATAAAGCTAGCATTTGTTTGTGCTCTTGTTCTGAGATCCCATAAAAACAACGTATTCTTTCCTTGTGGTAACTCAGCCAACCGAACAATCGGCTATGCGTTTGCATACTTCCAAAAACAACGTCACTCCGAGGTAGCATCGAAATATTCCAAAATTCGCGACCGTTAGTTTGCTTTGTCCAATTTAAACCTGCAGTTGTTGCTTAAAGACTTATGGATCGATTAGACGATTACAAAATCAATCGTTTGCAATTTGTGGCGCACTCCATCGAATTCGGTTTACTGATTTTTTAAATGTATACTCAAAAAAAAAAAAAAAAAGAACTGTGTAGTACATGTGTATGTTTTTATATTTTACATACGTAAATAAGAATGCAATTTAATAAAAAAAAAAAAAAAAAAATCAGTAGTACTACTTGCTTCCAAGAATCCAACCGGTCGTCAAGATATCCTGTAACCATGCGTTACCTTGTCAATACTTTTTTGGAAAAGCCTGGGTTATGTGGTTAGAAACACTGATGAAGAGCGAACATTTCCTCTTCCATCTTGCGCTAAGATCTTACTTAGGTAAAAGTGCGTTGTGTAAAAAAAATAGGACATTAAAAATTAAGTTATAATTTATTTTTTGTTTTTTATTTATTGGTAACGTCTTTGTTTTCTTCTAATTTACAATTAAATCAAATACAGTACTATCATTGGTGATTATTCCTCCTCATAACCACATCCTGCCACATACATTTTATAGCAGAAAGTTTTTATTCCACTCTAATTCACTTCTATTAAAAAAAAGTTTACTCGTTCCACTAGACCACTTATTATTCAGATTTTTCTATGCATTTATTTTTATTAAGAAATTGTTTCAATATTTTTCATATATATAAGTACCTAGACCTACAACAATTTTTTTTATTTATCTTCTTTTTTTTTTGTTACAAGTGCTTCTGCTTGAGGCAATAGATTTCAGTGCACTGCACCGTTTTGATAATTTTTGTAGTTAAATTTTCAACAAAATATAAGTTTTTTTTTTTATTCCTAAGCTACACGTATTTTGTTCAAATTTCAAGCCTGGTTATGCACGCTTTGTTTCGTTACAATTTTGAAAATAAGAAAAGAAAACAGAAAAAAAATGTTCTATACAATTTTCATTAAGGAATTTAAAAAAGAAAAAAAAAAAAAAAAATCAATTAGACTTTACAAACGTTTTTATTTTGTATCTTCGAATAAATTGAATAATTTGTCTCTTTCTCTATCTTATTGCGTATTACGACTTTTTAGTTTTATTCTTTATTTTAGCTTTATTTATAATTTATTAAACGAAATTCCCGAATATCTTTTAGAGCGAGGAAACAGGTGCCAAAACTTTGAATCAAATTAATATTCAAGGCGGTAAGAATCAGCGAAAATATTTTTTATCTTAATTTTTTTTTTGTAAAGAGAACAACTTCGTATTTTGGATTTGCAAATATAACAACAAAGAATATAATAATAATAATTGCGACTAATAATACTTTTAGCCACATACTTCTTAGGGTGCTTTCGGTTTGCTTCTTTAAAAAAAAAGAAAAAAGTAATCCACATTCAATTATGCGTGAAGGGTGTTGGCGATCGAATTTGTATACTAATCGATAACCTTTTTAGTTTTGATTTTATTTTTTATGTTTTTTTTTTTTTTTTTTACTAAATATTTATCGCAAATCTAATCAAAACTAATAAGAAAAATGCTACAGCTGCAATAGACTTAGACTTTAAATGTGTATGAGTGTGTAAGGAAATAAATATACGATCAAGAAAGCTTTAAAAAAAACAGAAAACAGAATCTCATGTATTTCTAAAGATCCACAAAAACAAAACAACAACAACAAAATTAAAAATTACTAAAAAAAATGCTAAGAAATTTGTGATGTTTTTGTTTAGAGTACGGAAGTTGGAATGAGAAGCATCGTTATGCTGGACGAACAAGGAGGTAAGATTGTAATGAAAAGAACCTAAAAAAGAGTATTAAATGATAATTAAAAAAAAGTAATATAGTCATAAAAAAGAAACTCTTAAAACATGTTACAAAATATTTGATTTTTTTTTTTCCAAATACAATCAATATAAAACGATTTAAACTTTCATTGCACAAAAAATGTAAATTCTCCATATTTATTTTATTATAGTAAAAAAACAAAAAATGTGATGGTATTTTGTTTATGGTATTATGATGTTTAGAATAGGATAACATTTCTCGGCTTTTTGATAGTAATATATGAATTTATTCAGGAATTTTAGGCTTTCCCAATGAAAAGAAATGCAAGTAAATTTAATTAAGTGTACTGAACTTAATTAAATGTAGTGAAATGAATCGTTTCATGTTTTCCTATGGAAACGTCATTGTTTTATGTTACTCACTTTTTTTCTAAAAAAAGTCCTGCAAAATGTGTGTCTTTTCGCATTCGCACCTTTTGAGAGGAACCTAACGCAACTGAATTTGTATTTTTCGATATACAGGGTAGTGCAAAGACAAATTTACTACCCGCTTATATTCAAATTCCTAATATAAGTCTATCTTTCCGCGTCCTTCCGAAAGCCGCCGAATGATAAAGTAAACTGTAGCTTTGAACATTTATAGCAGAGGCCCCCAAACTTTTTTGTCTCGTAGACCACTTGCCATGTTTTTCGGTTTTGGGTAGACCCCCTGCTTACCTGATATTAATTTTCATCAACTTCAAATGTATTTTTGACATCTGGTATAGTGCTACTCACTTTGAAAGATTTAAATTTTTAACTGTAGTGAAGTGTAGTGGAAAAAGGCACATAGGCAATTGTTTGTCCGACAATGATGGAATGAAGCCAAACTTCAAATAATCAACACTGTACTGTCTACGTTTCTTTTTAGATTCGAACATGTTTAGTATCAGTTATCTGTGGACAAAATTAATCTATTTAAATAAGATATATCAATAATTAAAAATATTCCCTCAAATAAATATGTTATACTTCACCCATTCTTTTCTCCGGCACTCCCAAACAAAATGACATTGATTCACTTTAATTTGTATATGCCTAACTACCAGTTTATATTTTTAAAAATATTTTCTTAACACTTTCCTTTTCAAGACTCCGGAAACAAATGGACTTATTTGTCTCTCACATTCGTATTTACTGACTGACGAATTGAACAAGTCAGTGCAAATACGAGTCTTCCTGCGCTGTCTTCGCGAAGCTCTGAGATAAGAATGGACAAGAATTTCTACTGCGCGTATGGGTGTAACATCATGATATTGCGACCGCAAAGCGAATGCCTACAACTTACACAATTTTATGAAATATACTAATTTAATTTATTTTATATGTAGTTGGGTGTAGTAAATGTAATAAAATAGTGCACTATAAAATCTATCTGTGTACTATCTGTGTACGTGGATTATTCCATTCATGGAAAACCAAAATTAAAGCCACGATCTGCTTAAATGAGATCCACTTTCGTTGACCCCTATTTTCATCTCATGGATCCCACATTTTTTTTTTCGCTGACATGGACTCCTTGCAGGTCGTCGTCGACCCCTGGGGGTCGATATAGACCACTTTAGGAATCACGGATTTATAGCATGGATCACGAAACAGTATGTAAGGAAGCCGAATTTGTGACTTTCGAAACACAAGGTAGTGTAAAAGAAGATTTCACTTCTCTTTTTTTTCCATTGTATCTGTGTTATCCAATGTAACTTTTTCGGTCTACATGCCTTTAAAAGTCGAATAATTTAGACTGATAAAGCTTTGTGCATTTAGATTTAAATACACATTTTTATTTTGCCTTATTCATATAAAGGGTGATTCAATTTGAGGTTACAATTTAAATTTGAAATAGAACACCATTGGTTTTCGATAAACATGGAGACATGGACATTAAACATGAAAATAATATCGGCCAAATGGCAGCCACGGCTAACCTTGCAAACTTCCGTACTTTTGATGAAAATTTCCATCACTTTTCGGCATAAATTCTGTGGTAGTTCATAAATAAAGCGAAGAATCTGTTTATGTGTACTGCACTGTTTCTCGCGCTGTGTGCCAGATAGCATCTTTCTGTTGAAACCACATGTGTTCTACATCAATATCGTCCAATTGTTGGCAAACAATTTTTTTTTCATGTCCCGATAACGTTGAACATTGACTGTGACAGCAACACCACCAGAATTTTCGAAGAAGTTTGTGGATGCATTGGTTGTTCTTGAATGATGCATGGATTTCCATGATCCCTAAATGTGACAATTTTGTTTGTTTATGTAGCCATTCAGTTGAAAGTGAGCCTCTTCACTGAAGATAATTTTGTTCGAAAAATCGCCGTCAACTTTGTGGTTCTCAATAAACGAAGTCAGGACGCTGTTCATGGTCTGCTTGCTTCTATTCCTGAGTTTTTTGAGTCTTGTAGTCATGCAGATACAAATTCGCTATGTGGAGCTGTAGGAAAGGTTTAATTGCGAACCTTGTGAACGAATGATCGGGCGACTTTCAAGAGGCGCGACATTTCGTGATCACTGGTCTGCACATATGGCAACAATCACGGCGTGTGTTTTAATTTCCTGTGTTAACTATTTATCTGACATTGTACTCGGGAAAAACTTAAACGTCTGCTATTAACGCGATCAATACTACGACTGAACAAAGACATGCCCTCAAATAGCCCCGTAACCTCCTGTTCACATAAATTTATGAACGTAAACACTGGTATGAGAACGCACAAGGCTTAAGAAATGCAATAAATACAGTTTGCAAGAAAAACTTCACTGGACATAAGTTCCAAAATCGATAGATGTTGTTTCTTCATCTTTTATACCACTCACTCTCCCAGAATTAGGAACAAATCAAAGTAGTACGAAAATGCATAAATTTTTTTACACTATTACTTTTAAGCATATGAGGAGCGGCTGATAAGTTCGCGGCCTAAGGCATTATGTAAGGGAAATCCGATTATAAAAATTTATTTCTCAATATAATCTCCCGCGAGTGAAATGCATTTTTCACATCGGGCATGCCGACAAAATATTCTTTTTTTCTTTTCTACGGACGCTTTGATCTCGTTCTCATCTTCAATTCTTCAGCCTCGTAACTCCTTTTTCAAATTGGAAGAAGTCGCTCGGTGCCAAGTCTGGGCTGTAGGGTTGAAAAACCCGTGTCTTTTAAGGCCTGTCTCGAAACCCGTGCCTTCTGAACAGACTTGCAAAAACAAGACTCTGTGACTGAGTTTCCCACGTCGCTTCCGTACCACCGCTTCACGTGCCTGAGTCAATAAATTTGGGTAATATTGACAAACATATGGGAATGCATAGAACAAAAACTTTTTGCTTGACCTAACCCTTTTAAGTGTGACCATAGCTTTCTCTTTTTCTGATAATTTATTTTTATTATTTTTAATAGAATAAAGAGCATTAAACCTAAGGCAACCTCGTGGTTTTGGCCGGAGCTGTAAAGAGGCTATCAGGTTGAAAGAAGTTAGTTTTTAGTATTATAAAGCCAACAAATCTGAGGAAAACCGAAAGAAGTTTAAACAAGCGTTAAATTCTTACATTATTACAAATTCCTACAATGAGATTCCAGCTATCGGCTCCTTAGACAAAGCCAATCTGCCTGCTGCTCACTTTGCAACGAACTTCACACTGCCAGATAATGCTTTATCTCCGCCTGTATTTGAGAGCGTTAAATTTTTCCATGGGACAAGTCCACTTTCGCACTCGTACAGATACAGGAGTAATCAAAGATCTTAACATACAAAAATCCGCTGGTCCAGATGGTATCCGCCTCATAGTTTTGAAGAAGTGGTCTTCCACGTTGGCAAAATCTCTGCGTAAACTTTTCTGTTTATCCTACTTTTCAGGGCTCTTTCCGAGTAGATGAAAAACAAATCTTCCTCCTCCTAGATGAAAAGCGAATCTTTCCGCCTGTCCAATTAGCGACCAATTACCGTCCCTTCTTTTTAAGGTCATGGAAGCGCTGATAAATCGTAAGCTTATGAAATATCTCGATTCACGAAAACTCCTTAATGACCGGTAGTATAGTTTTCGTATCAACAGGCCCATTAGTGATTTGATGGCATATCTCACCGAGAAGTGAAACCAATCTCTCCATCACTTCGCCTAAACTTAGATGGTTGCGCTTGATATTTCAATGGCATTTGACAGAGTTTGGCATCAGGCTCTTTTGCCGAAAATGTGTGCATGTAAGTCTCATACGTGCATACATCGATGAGTCTCTTCTTCAATGGATTAGAAACTACCTTGCGGGGCATTCATTACAAGTTGTTTTGGACGGCTTCAAGTCTGCAATTCACCACATAAATATTGGTGTTCCCCAAGACTCTGTTTTGTCTCCGACTCTCTTTCTTATTTTTATAAATGATCTCTTGTCTGCAACTTCTAGTCCAATCCGTTCCTTCGCTGATGACAGTACCCTCAGTTTTTCATATTTGTTCCCTAACTCACGTCCTAGCTGTTCAGCCGTAGAAGAGGAATGGCAACGTATGTTAAACACATTAAATTCCGACCTGGACAGCATAATCGAATTGGGTTCAATCAACAATGCTGTCTTCTGTCTCTTAAGTGAAACCAAAACTTTCAACCATTATCCATGGATGGCACTTGTGTCATTGAAACCGAAAGACTTGCCATTTTCGGTATGTGTATTAATAATCACCTTCGGTGGAACGATTACATATTTGAGGTCGCCAAAAATGCTGCAAAATGTCTAGGATTCCTTAAACGGTGCAAGAAGCATTCATCCGCCCAAAGCTGGAATATAACTTCCACAAGACCGTTCTTGACAGGGTACAGAATCGCGCGTTAAAACTTATAGGTGATAGAGACATTGTGAATTCCATACATTTACTTGAACATCGGAGATGACTCTATTTTATCGCCTTTTTGCATAGAAAATGTTCCAGGGAAATCAAATTCCATTCATCCCCTTCAAAATTTCTTCCACAATACACGACATGCTTCGAATGCACATCAGTTCACCCTTAACCCCAACTTCGGTCGAACTGTCCAATATAGCGATTCGTTTATAAGCCTAACGGCACGATGTGAAATGATCTACCAGGCTCTGTTTTTCCCCATCACTACAACCTTCAAATATTTAAAGCCAACGTGCACAGTCTCCTCTGTTCCTCTTCCCAATTTTCCTATACGCCCGTGCCCTGAAACAATATAAGGGTAATCATATTCCTTTTGGCGTGCGCAGATTATAAAAAAAAATTAACGAGAAAGAAAAATAAGTCGAAGTTTCTTTTAGTATATCTATTATTTTTAAGTTTAGAAATTAAAAGAAATAAAAATACCATCACATTCACAATAAGTTTTATTAAAACCAAAAAAAAAACAAAAAAAAAAAAAAAATCAAAACAATCGGCACATCCAAATCATAGGAATGCTTTTCATTGGCCACAAATTTGTAAAATAAGTCGTTACTTAATTATGAATCAAAGAAAAGCATTTTTTGTATACAATATAATTACATATGTCCAGTGTAAATAATATTTTTTAGTCCCTACCTGATAAAAAATAAATAAATTTATAATATATACAAACTTTTTTCATTAACATAAGCAAAAAAAAAAAACACTTAATTAAAGAAAAAATCTATATATTTATGTATAAAAATAACTCTTTTCACTCCAACAAAATCAACCAATGAAAATATCCAATTATATATACAAGAACAACAACATCAACAGCAAAAATATCCAAAATATACCCAAAAAAACCGATCAATCAGATTTTAAAAAACCTAAATAAATGCCAACAAAAAAATATTAAAAAAAAAATCAAATCCAATCGCAAACTAAATAAGAAAAATATATATATATGCTAATACCCAACTCAACATTTCAAATCGCTCGACAAAATCGACAATAATACGCCCTATAAACTAAACTTACCCCAAAAATATATATTTAATTTAAATATATATAAAATATATATATAAATACAAAATCATGCTCGTCTCTCAACCACACTCAGTCCGACATGTGAGTACAAGGAAGACAAGAAATGTTATTGTTTGTTTTTACTTTTATGTTTCGGTTTTGAGTTTAAGTTTTTTTTTTTTTTTTTTGTTTAACTTTAAAACTTGAATCTGAAATTCTTTACAGAAATACTTATATACTTGTATACTATATTTACATTTAGGACTTAATTAAATAAATATATATATATGATTTTCTGTTCGTTGAATACTTTTTCGTTGGTAATTTTTCTTAAATTGATTTTTTTATTAATAGTTGATAGTTCGTTATACTACAAGAATATTTAAACGTTATTAATGTTAGCAAAGTTTTAGAGAACATACATGAATTTGAAAATAAAACAAAGAAATAAAAAATCCAACATTTAAAAAGAAAATTTATAAAAGTAGAAACTTTCATTTTGAATTCATGTGACTCATAAAACATTTTTTCAACAAAGATTCCTACGAAGTGTTGGGTGGAATTGTTAAGCTGCTACCTGAGATACTTTTTAGGAAATATTCCGCAGACTGCAATCGTTTAAAAGATGAATTGAGGATCATTTTCATTGAAATTAACTTATTAACATTTGTTTAAGTTACAATAAAATTAAATAATCCCTGTATTGTGATCCTTAGCTCAATGTTATTTTTCTTCCATAACTCTACAAATGTCCGAATTCCATGTACGCATCCGCATTCAACGTTTAATAGTGGTTTCATTCATATAGGCGATTGGTTTATACAATCCCATTCATTCGGTAGTAGTTCTATGCACATAAAGGTTACAAATTCAGAAATGGATAATTAAAAAAAAAAGATAAAGAGTAGTGTAGGACCGTGTTAGAAGTGAGATTCGAATCAGCTGTCAAATGGATCAGCGCGGCTTATCATTATTAACACTCTAAGCATTCAATCTCAGTCATGCTTCAAAATCACAAAATAGAACCTACTTATACTATACTATTATTCAGACCGTCCCGCACTTCGTGGGCAGCGTTCGCACTTCATATTTTAAAAGCGTAATGTCAACCGGATGAAGACAGCGTAGTGTTTCCTTGTAAATCGTAGATATTAAATTCTTATTTGTAATACGTAAAACGATTGTTCATTCTTGGACTCATTTAAAAAATGTAAGCATCAAGAAGTACCCTTAACTGCAGGCGTACACTATGACGAAATGAATGTATCTGTTCAGTTTTGAATATGAAAACATTCCAAATTCGTGGCATAAATTTAACTTTTTTAAGAATCGTATTGATTCCAAATTTGTCGTAGTGACGTAGTGAAATAGATGGAAAACCAAGAAAGTGAAACACTACAATCGTAGTGAAAGTGAGAAATCTGCTCGAGAGCACTCATGCGCGACATTGTATTTGAAGTTCTACAACGAAATTCAGCTCTCACCAACACTTTCCCAATAATCTTAACTTTTCTTTGACAGTTTGCACCATCTTTGCGTAAGATGCCAATGCCTACTATTTTTCTCTAGAGCCAGATGATATGATTATGGCAAAAAATCAGAAATACTAAGTTATCTCATTTCCCACACATTGAAATGAAATGGCAAATAAACAAAGCAAACATACTTTTTATTGAGTCGAATTGAATAAAAACTGTTAGAATAAATAAATTGTAACATTTGGAGGTTGTTCCATGTTCAAACATGGGTACAATGGCTTTGCTTAGTGTCATTTCGGAGGTAATAATTAAATAATGACCATGTATTGCTTGATTGTTACCTCATGCACACAAAAAAGCTCGAGAAATATCAGTTTCGGGAAGTGGTTCTTCGAATGCACTTATAAATAGAAAGGATAGCTAACTTATGGGAGAAGTAACAACTGTCGTCCCAAGTTACACATCTAACATGTTCTATACTTAAATCTGCAAGTCCTTATTGTATCGACTTTAAAACCTAATATGTTGAATGTAGCGAAATCATCTTGAAATGATTCATTTTAAATCACCCCATTTGACTCTAGTTAGAACGTAGTATAATACTTGTAGAACATTTTCACCTAGCCAAAATGCGCGACTTCAGACCAAATGTAAATTTTTATACTCGTAATTTATATGAAATACAAGCTAAATTACGTAAATTACTGAAATTCAGTACGTCACTTAAAAAAAAGATGGCTGTCAAAAAATTGTTCTCAAACGGAGAAAACATTTCTTAATCAATTTTTTTTAAGTTTTTGCAAAGTTTTTAGAATTTTTTCATGGCAAATTTCTATCAACTCAATTGCATAATTTTCAGGCTGACCGCGAATATTATAAAAAAAAGATATGGTATATACAGCGAATACTATAAAAAGAAAAGATATGGCGGACTTAATGACCTACCTATCCCAAAAGCGGAACCAGACAATACATGATCATGGTGATTGCAGAGTTGTTGCTTAGATATTTCCAAAGCTTTTGATAGGGTGTGCATAGCGCCTTCGTTAACAAGCTTAAAGCTCATGGTGTCGGGAACATTTGCAGGTGGATTGCGAGTTTATTAAGTGCTCGATTATCGCAGGTTATATTAGTTGGATGCTCTTCTACATCATTCTCGACTTATGCATGTGTTCTAGGGCTCAGTGCTATTCCCGACCCTTTTTCTGATTTACATCAAAGTCCTCCATTCTGATTCTCGTAATTCGAATCATTCCTTTGCGGTTGACAGCACTCTTGACTTCGGCTATTCGCTAACGACACCACGGCAAGGACCCGATTCGAGGAGTCTCAGCGACAGCGAATGTCTACCGAACTCAATTCTGACATTGATGCCATCATCAATTGGGGTGCGAAAAATCGAGTGGAGTTCAACGCGTCTAAAACACAGTGTTGTTTCCTAGTCTATAAAGCGGGATACTAACGTAGTCAAACTGTGAACGGATGGAGTTGATGTTGAGCAATCTAATGGCTTGTCAATGCTTGGCATGTACATATGTTAGCCCAGACCTTCGATGGAACCAGCAGATTAATAATACTGCAAAAGGTGGTGCTAGATACCTAAGATTCCTTCAAGGGTATAAACCGTTGTTCACTACTGCGGCATTGGCCATAATCTATAAAGCTTATGTTCGTCGAATACTTGAATATAACTCGTATGTTTGGGAGCGTGCTCGAGTTTAATTGATCGTGTTCAGCGAAAAGCTTGAAGACTGATCGATGATCAGTCTATATTATATGTAGCGAAATGCCTTCACTCCACAATTTTGAATGCTGAGAGCTCCTGTATCGTTATTTTCACCGTAAATGCTCGGACGAAAAATATAGTTGTGTCACGCCTATACATGTGTTTTTAATCGTAACACATGTATAGGCTTGGTTTTGCGCGCATAGATCACGATAGGAGTCGTTTTTTAGCCATTCAATACGAATGTGGAATAACCTGCCTCCTTAGTATTTCCAGAAATCTATAATTTCCAAAGTTTTAAGGCTAACGCGCATCGTTACCACTCGGTACTCGGCGCTGTATAATAGAACGGGAGGAGTCACTGATCTGTAGAACATCATCATCCTTCAGTGTTGACACCAGCCCTACGCATATCTGTTCCAGCACAAAATTAAAGAAATCACATGATAGCTCATATCCTTTTCGAAATTCTATCAGTTTGGCGCAGCCTTTAGAGGCTCACTGATATGTCGTTGGAAAAACATGACAATGGTGATAACTTAAGCACTAAAAATCGTCGTTCATTTAGTGACTAACTCTAACCATCATCTAAGATAATTGTAGTTCATAAACTTAAATGAAGTCCTTACATTTGCATTATCACTTCACCTTTGCTTTAATATTTAAATTTGTTCAGTAAGTTAAGACGGTTTCCACAATAGTGGGCGTCATTAAAAGATTCCTTCTCCGACTTCATCTACTTGCATTTACCGACCAAATTTAAAATCCTCTTTGATCGTATTAAATTTCATGTTGGTCTGGCCACTTGTATTTGCTATTTTCATACGGGTTTCTGAAAAGGATTTAACTGGAATTGCGTTTCCTTTATGTGACCTTTAGCATGAATTGCATTTCATTTTAAGTAGCGCGAGACTGTAGGACTACAAAAAGTGTTAAGTACATGGACTTGCCTATTCAACACTAATTAAAGTCACTAATTTTATATGGATTTCTTTACATTAATGCTTGCATAAATCTGAACGGGTATTTATTCTGGCGACTATAAGCGTGTTTTTTATACAGCTCAGCAGAAGTTTAGGTTTTTTTTGCAGGTCTTTGACAAAGTGAGCGGTCGCTGACTTAGCAAATTCACTATTTTTTTTCGTTTCTGTCCGAAAAGCTACTATCTACTGTCTACCGAAACTTAGCATTCCCAATATATGAAATTAGATACTCAGTTTACCGGTTAGTACTCGTATTTATCTTTGGCTATATTATTTATTCAGGGCTTTTCAATGAACCTTTATTTTGATATTTAGAAGGCCCAAACCCAAAAATATTTTAGTTTTGTCGAAGACAAGAAACAATTAAGGTTATGTCAGGTTTCTTAACAGGGGAATTTTCTGTAAATTCTTAGTGGTCACGTGGTTAGACTCACTCGATCAGAGCAAGTGCATTAGTTAAAGTGTCTAACATTTCAAACACGCTCATTGTTGAAGACATCTGGAATATAAAGTAAGAAAGGGGTCGACTAGATCGCATGCACTTAAACCTAGAATACACGACAACTGCAATGTTTCGAAACCATTCGTGAAAGCTGATAGTGAATACTGCATTTTACTATATGTATGTAAGTATGGGGTGGTTTAATTTGAGGTTAGAATTTAAATCTGGCACTACTGTGGTTCTGTCAAAGATAAACAGCTGATATTTGACATCTGTGACTACCGAACATTTATAGTTATGGAGCGGTATACGAGAGAACAACGCATTTTAATTGTTAAAACCCATCTGCGAAATGGACAAAATTTAACCAACACGATTGGCGCATTGCGAAATAATGTCGGTATACATAACCGTTAGGTTAAGAAATTAATGAAATAATTCGATTGGATCGAGTCAGTGTTGGATATGCAAATACCAGTGCGAAAAAATTGTTCAAATTTCGAATTTGAGCAAATCGAAATTTTGTTCGCAAAATTTTGAATAAAACCGTTTGGGCCATATCCGAGAAATAGTCAATTTTCTGCAGTCCGCTTATAAATAAGTGAGTAAAGGACCTATTGTTCGAAATTTTAGCTAATAACTCAGTATACAGTCAGCAAAAGTTTAGGTATATTGCCATAAATATAAGTTTTAATTAAAATTTGCTTTTACAAAATATGTAAGTAGACATCAATTTGCTCTACTATTTACCCACACCCTATACATGCCCACGCCTACATTTTGGGGGCGTTTTCTTAAAAAAAAAAATGCATAATTTTGTTATTTCAAGTTATCAGCAGGCTTTATTGTGAAGATCTTATCATAGTCAGTTAATTTGCCTAGTAGGTACGAGATAATAGTCACATATTCTCTCTAAAAATTTACATTTATGATGTATTCGGCAGCATTAAGGAGACATAACATGACCTTCCTTGCTTACTACTCCAAGGACCTGGTTCTGGTCAAAACTTTTTATTTAAAAAAAAAAAAAAAAACCAAAGAATACTTGGATCTTCCGGACAGTTCAACTCCTTGAGGAGCCGCCTTCCTGGCCATCTCTAACGACATAAGTCTTGTATCGGATTTTTGCATAAACCATAACCCGAATTAGTCACTCAGGCACTGAAAGGTCCATTGCAATTAACCTCATCGATGTTCCAGCTCCTGGTGAATACGGTGTTACACTTGTTGAACAAGTTCTGTTTTTTTTTCTTTTTTGCTGTCCGGAAGTGTTAAATGTTTTTTTTTTTTGCGTTTCGAAACAGGCGAGTCATCGCCGCCAGAAGCTTCCAATTCGACGCAAACCTTGTGAATGAACGATCGGGGAACCTTCAAAGATTTCGAGATCACTATGGTCTGCACATATGGCAGCAATCACTGCGGGTCTTTTCTTTTTAGGTATTTATTTTACACTGTATCCGGAAAAACTTAAACACCTGCTATCAACAAAATAAATGAGGCAAATGAGGGGCTAAATTACCTCATTTTCCACACAATCCCTCATTTGCTAAAATTGTTCATTACCAGCAAATGAGTAAATAACAAAGTTCAACAAGTGAATGAATAAATTTAAAAAAAGTATTACATTTGAAAGCCGTTTCATTTTCCAGCACGGAAGCAATACATACATACTTCTCTCTCAGGTAGTAATTAAACAATTCATATGCACTGATTTTTCCCTAATGTACACGAAAAGAATCCTAGAAATGGTGTTTCGAATGCACTTACAAATAGGGGCGTCCGAAGTTACACACTTAATATGTTCTCGTGCATGCACCTGGAACGCCCTCTTGTTCTGTCAACTGTCAAACCAAATGAGCTAAATGTAGTTAAAACACCTCCAAATGAGTCATTTAAAATAATCTCATTTGGGCCTACTTAAAACGTAGTATAATTTTGAGGTTAGAATAAAAATTCCGATTTCGCCTCTAATTGTTATCCCAGATATGTTGTTTGAAATAAATCCAATCAGTCGTTTATATGACAGAGTGATGGACAGAATTGCGAGATTTTAGTTTCTCTGTTAAAATAATACCAATATTGATCAAAATATTGAGATCAAATTTGATCACCAAAACAGTACTTGCTCTTTACAAGGGCAAGTAGAAAACACGAAAGGGACCCGTATAGTGATTCAGTTGTCTGTCCATTTGATCGTTTGTCCATTCGTCTGTAATCTTTTGAAGACGTAGGAAGTTTAAATGTGGAGCAAAGATGAGTTCTGCTCAGCCGCTCCATTTGTATGATAAATAATTGCATAATTATTAAAACACCTCCGTTTCCGAGATGGCTAGGAGGCTGCGCCAACGATACAAAACACATTTTTTTGATTGGGTGATCTGTGATCGAGCCTTGTCGGGGAAAAGGAATATTTTGATGACAAAACAGGATCTTCAACTGAGTTTTTGCTGGAATGATTGAATAAAGAATTGCAGAAAGAAGAAAACATGCATACAAAACAGGGACCGAACCTGTAATAGACTTCGCTTTAGCCACCAGTGCTCTACTAATTAAATATGAATATTACGTGAAAAGTGGCAAGTGATTCCAAAAATGAATACTTTTACTTCAATGAAAGACTTGAGAAAGACAAAAAAGAAAACTGAAAACAATAAAACCGCAAAAAAAAAAAAACAAATTATAATAACTGCAACAAATATTAGTTTATCATTATTTGTTTATATGTATTTCCATGTGCTCACAAAATACTCGAAGATCGTGCTGTAGTATACGAGTACGAACCAAAAAAGGCTTTCTAAATGGTATCGAGTTTATCTTAACTTCTTAGGTTCCAGATTATATGATGATTTTGGGCGTTGAATTTTTTTGACGAATTCGCTGCGACAAATATATTTTATATTTTTAGCTAAAATTTTTTTCTGGATTCTATTTATTGGGTGAGATTGTCAAGTTTTGGTCTCTGCAGAAGCATTCAGAATTTTGTGTTATCGCTCTTATCAGGAGCTCATTCATTCTTAATTTGAACGACTGCAGCTGTTTAGTTAGTGAGGTCTCAGCATGTTCTATCTATCGAATGTAGACATGAAGGAGCTCGAATAAGACTTCAAAAAGTGGGTTTTGATGCCATGGGAATAGACTCATTATTATTACCAGGTTGTTGGATATCTATGAGAATATTGTTATCTGATATTTTATGAACATTATATGAGACTTTATAATGTATTCTACGGATAGTAATATGTAAATATACTTTGTTTGACGCGATATTAGAGTCCTGAACTTTATCAATTCAAACATTCTAATCAACTAATCTAATTTTTATATATTTAATGATTTACTGGATCTACAGACAGGTTAGGCCCTGACGATTTGGTATGAATGTTTTCATGTTGCCAGTGGTGAATTGCAAGAAGTCATGTCTATATTGCTTGCATGCAAAACTGATTCTATAAAGTATCCTCTTCAAGTGCAGCTTTCTCTTCTTCGCTTACTCTTCGTACAAACACACATATACATACATATATTAGGTATAAAGCCTTTGAAGTCGCAAACCTCGTCGCCATAAAACACACCAATATCGCAACAGAAATCAAACAAAATCACATTTTAAACGCATACCACACCACATAAGAGCTAAACTGACGCTATACTAAAAAACCTTGTACAAATTTCATATTTTGTTTGTTACGTTTTTACAAGATTTACTTAATTGCAACCCAAAAACCATAACCTATTTTTGATTTACAAGTTTTTTGTTTTATTATGATTTTTATTTATTTGTTTTCAACATAAACTAAGCGCATGCAAATGAATGCAATTTCCACAAATTAACTATTTTTAATAAATTCTAAGAGAATACGTATTTTACTGTTTCTTTTGTCTTTACACATTAAATTCGTATACTAAAAAAAAAAACAACTGCTTAATGAACTTCTGCAAAAAAAATAATATAGAATTTTAAAACCGAGTTCTCTATCCTCCTTTTTATATTCAAAAAAAAAAAAAAAAACATACCATACTACAACCTACTCTTCCCGTACAAACTCATGTAATTTTGATTTCCATATTTGAAAATTTAATATAGTAGTAGAAATTACTGATTTGATTAATTTTTTTTTTAATTTAGTAAAAATAGAGCATCACAATACCTTTATACCCATATAACCCTCATTACTCTCTCTCTCTCTCTCTCTGTCTCTCTCTCTCTCTCTCTCTGTCACCATATTTCAACATCGCTGTATCTTTAGTCATACTCTTTGGTTATATTTTTGAGACGTTTATGTTTATCTATTTAAAAAAAATTGTAAATGCCATGGAATGTACTTTACTAATTGCAAAATCTATTCTCTTCGCGTGTTTCTTCGTTGATCGTGTGATTCTCAAAATCAAAATGAAAAGAGCAATTGGATCGCGTCGAGGAGGGGATGGATCAGATTAATGCCGACATGAGAGAGGCCGAGAAGAATCTTAGTGGTATGGAGAAATGTTGTGGCATTTGTGTATTACCCTGCAATAAGTAAGATTATTTTTTTCTAATAAATACAAGTGGAATCTATAATGTTTTAATTATTTTTTGTTTAATAGGAGCCAGTCCTTCAAAGAAGACGATGGTACCTGGAAAGGAAATGACGACGGTAAAGTTGTCAATAACCAGCCACAGCGAGTGATGGACGATCGCAATGGATTGATGCCTCAAGCTGGTTACATTGGAAGGTAATGTTATGAAAATGTACCTATACGTCCCTAAAAACAAAAAAGACTCTGGACTCTGGAGTAACTTAAAAGAGATTAGATCTTCTTCATTACACTTACATACGTCTAAATAGGTCTATTGTGAGGCCCATTGGGGAAAAGTACCAATTCTTGGATCATATACCACGATCGCTTCGGTTCCTATTTAAGGTCTCTAACCACCCATTTTCGTTGCAAACTTGTTCATGATTAAAAAAGAATCAATGCTCTAGAAAGGTTCTGTTTCTTAAGTGGCAGATGACAGTGACACAGAAAATGTGTTGACTCGTGACTCCTCATTCCATAGGCTCCATTATTTGATAAAAAAAGCTGGCGAATTTTCATGTAATGATAGGCCTAAAAATGTTGCTTTTCAAAAAAAAAAATAAGAGCACAAACCTGTAAAATTTGGGGAATATGAGATACCTTTTAGTTGACACACCCGAGTGTTTTTTTTTTTTATATATATTTTTGATCTCAAAACCAACAAAAATTAGAAACATGCGGGAATCAAGGTGCACCGCCAAGTTCTTCAGCAACTTTTGCACTACCACCTTATTTACAGGAAACAACTTAGAGCATTTGTACCCTCCCTTACATATACAGAAGCACCCTTAAACTTTTTTTATGATCTGTCAGTGTCAAAACGTCAGTCAAGGTTTACATTTTTATCATGGTGAAGTTCACGAACGAGCATCGTTTGAAAATTATTAAAAATTACTACCGAATTCTGCGGTGGTCGCAGCTTTAAGAGCGCTTACTTCAATTTTCGGTCGTAATAATCGTCGCACCAGACAGGCTGTCCGGGCTATAGTGGATAATTTCGAGTCAACATATTCACAATTGAATGTTCCTGTGCCAGTGAGACAACGCACTGGTCGAAGTACCGAACATATCACAGCCGTAAGTGCTTCAGTTCAAAATGAGCCAAATCAGTCGATTCCACGCCGCTCACAGGAATTGGGAATCTTTCAGTCCACATTGTGGGAAATATTAGTAAAGATCTTGGCCTACACCCTTATAAGATCAAATTAACTCAAGAACTGAAGCCTCTTGATCATTTGAAGCGCCGAAACTTCTCCGATTGTTCTCTGTAAAAGTTTGAAGAAAATCCTGAATTTCCTCGAAAAATCATCTTCAGCGATGAAGCTCATTTTTGGCTTAATGGCTTTGTCAATAAGCAAAATATCCATTATTGGACAGCAACAAACCGACATGTGCTTCAAGAGACTCCATTGCATCCACAAAAAGTGACCGTGTGGTGTGGATTTCATGCCGGAGGTGTGTGTAATATCGATGTAAATATCGATTCCAAAAAATGAGTGGGGGAGGGTGTATCAGTATGCTCTAAGATCATCAAAAAGTATGGGGTATATCCAGTCGACATACGAGTAGAATACTGTGAATTGGTACAAAGAAAGCACTTGGTGTGTAGACAAAGGATAAAATTGACTTTTCCTAAAAAATGGGCGTTGTTTGGGGCCCTATATTAATCATTGCGGCATATCATCTTAATATCATTTTTAAGGCGTTGATAAGTATATTCCAAAACCGTTTATTTTATATCAATTGGATACATAGTTCAATAGTTATTATTTAAAAAAAAAAACCCTTTTTGCAATACAGATTTGTAGTAATAATGACTCTAGAACCTGAAGTCTTACCTAACGATTGCTTATCGTTGGTTTGTTTTTGTCAGTAAATTATTACATTACATAAGTATGTAGCCATGCCTAATCTTTGCAAAAAGTTTTGATATCTCACCAAAAACATTACTGTAAAAAAGGGGTTAAGTTCTCTAGTACAAAAATCCTGTAATAATTGTCACTTGACATGTGACCAATTTTATTTGGTAAGGCAATGGGACAAGTTGAACTGGCACACTTATATCCCACTGCTTTTCTTAGTTTGACGGAACACAATTTTGTTCTATCTCGAACTGTCGTGCCGGCATTCCGAAGGAATCGTTGCTGAACTTCATAACATTTTTCGCCAAGAACTTGATTTTCATAAGTATGTATGTAGTTGTCGATTGCTACTATTTAATCGGAGAGCTTTTTTTTCTTGAAGCATTGTATAATTAATTTTTGCTAAAGATGTACACATGCGTTAACTAACTTTATGTTTCATAGAAATAACTTGAGAGTGGGAGCACTGATCAAGTTTTTCTAAAATGAAAGAAATTAAAAAAAAAAGCTCTATCAAAATAAATACAAAAAAAAAACACTCCTATTTGTTAGTAATTTAACAAGTATTTGCACCTAAACAATGGATAGCTATGAGTCAAGTTAAGTACTCGTTAAACACTGTTTATAAGTACGGGGGCTGCTTGCATTTGTTATTTTTTTTTTTTTTTGCAGACCAAGCAATTATTTTCTGCTGGTCAAAAAATTTGTTTTTGCTGATTGAAAAATGATTTTTTTGCGGATGGTTTATCTTTTTGTTAATTATTTTGTTTGGTAGCATATTTTGCTGGTCTTATAATTTTTAAACTGATCACTAATAATATTGGCAGTTGTTGATTACTCAGCCGATTTAAGTTGCAGCTTAACGAAACTTTCGCTAAACACGCCTATGCAGTGGTTTAAGAGATAGTCATATTTTTTAAAACTGAATCAGTATTTCAAAATCTTTTCACGAAAGCTTATATACCAAACTTCATGTTCCTAGCACCAACAAGTGGTGACATACGAACGGACGGACGGATAGACATAACTTTTGATGCCGATCACAAATATACATATTTGTTTTTTAGAGGCCAATGCTCCCGTTTGACATCCTACATAGTTCTAAGCAAAACTCTCAAATTACAAGTGAGCGTACAAGTACCACTACCAGTACCTGGGTTAGTACTTTTAAGACACTTGGGCAACAGTAACACGTACCGTCCACTGAAGTACTTTCAAGTAACAACACTTAAATACTTTCAAGTCTTTTTATACAATTTAAATTTACAAAATGACTTGAAAGCAACTGTTTTATTACTTTATTACATTATGCGCTTGTTTGGTCTGAAGTATCCTAGCTTTGAATGGACTTACGCAATCGGGAGGTAGGGGTGTGGGGGAATATATCAATACTATTAAAGTATTGATACATTACCCCATGTCGGCCCTTTATAGTATGTATCAATACCGGCTATGGAGTCTTGGATGGAAGGGCTGGCGACACCTTTTTTTTAACAGGAACTTCCATGTTCCATAACATGTCGGATTCTTACCGATTAAACCCACGTTCCTACTTATTCGTCTTATACCCCTCACCGACACCTTAAACTTTGGCTATTGGTAGCTTAAATTATACAGAGGCTTTCAGCACAACAGATACTTACGTAACTCAGGATTGGATTATTCTTGGTTTCGATCGGACGATAACTCTGTGGCTGTAAACATTCGAGAGGTGATCTACTCGACTAGAACTCATGTTGTTTATGTCTCTCAAATGTGTTGCATCAGTTCCTAAATCGCTACAATCCATTCGGGGGGTTTACATGTATACTTGCCTAATTAGTCGTTTAAATGATGCATATTGCGCACATTTCCTAACCTGGATCTTAATAATATGTTACGTGACTCGGTTATAAACAAATTATTAATCATTTGTTTTTTTTTTACACAGAATAACAAATGACGCGCGAGAAGACGAAATGGAGGAGAATATGGGACAAGTTAACACAATGATTGGTAATCTCCGAAACATGGCTCTTGATATGGGCTCAGAATTGGAGAACCAGAACAGGCAGATCGACCGAATTAACCGCAAGGTAAGATATTACTTTCATCATACTAACATTAACATTCAACCATTTTTTACTAATCCAAAATTAACATTGCCACATTGTTATTCCACTTTGTCCATGCTTATCACAATACGCAGGGTGAATCCAACGAAGCCAGAATAGCAGTGGCAAACCAGAGAGCTCATCAGCTCCTTAAATAAACATTTACTCATTATTTTGTTGTCCTAATATTAAAAGCTAAAAAAAAACAAATATATATATTAATTCCAGTTTTTTTTTTTCTAAATTAATTATATAAATGTATATGTTTTTTGTCGATTTTATTAACATTTATATATAAATAATAATATAATTATATCGGTAGGGTTTTTGGCTCATATTGCTGTGATGAACAAAAAACAAAAACTAACAAAAATAATTACAAGATTTCATGATTATTAACTTTAAAAACGAAATAAAGAAAAGTAAAAGTTAAAAATTATAAAAAAAAGTAAGAAGACAGCATTCATCACTCAATCGAATTGTAAAGGCAGTTACCCGAGATTTTGAAAATATGGAAAAGTAAAATTTTTATATCTTTTGTTTTTCATTTTGCATAGAAAAAAATTTAACAATTTCGCTTTACCTACATTGAACGAAATGTAATAGAAAAAATGAAACTTTTATAACTTTTTCGATCATACATAGTGAGAAATTAAATAGTTTTTACTAAAATGAATGAAAAGAAGAGAATAAAAATTCTCTAGCTTTGAAAAAGTATCGTATTTGGAATTGGATAAATAATTATTTGAGACTACAGAGCACAATGTAGGAATGGACTCTGCTTCATTTCACTTCTACGGTTGAACCGCACTGGTTCCACTGGTCCACTGGACAATTTTCGTTGCTCTAATAAGATTATCTATGAATTATTCCTGATCTTGAACTTTATTTATGTCACGCAAGGACTGACATCAACGATTTTCTCTGAGAATTCGCTTATCGAAATGGTCAAAGCATTCTTCAATCTTTCAAGAAACTTTACAATCCTTGTTTGGTAGACCTTATTCTGAAATACGAGAAATTGAACTGTGCTGGCAAAGTAATCCATTAGAAACAATGATTTTAGACTACGGAACGCAAGTTCGAAGGACTTGAAGTTTCTCACTTTGCATTAGCAAGGTCTTTAAAACCTTCCGGAATAAAAGTTCTCAAAAATAGATTCTTTCAGAGGGTTGTTGTCAAAATTCTCATCGCTACTTCGATTTCAAATCACATTCCCCGAGAAAAGCCCCAAATAGCTCCTCTTCGGTGCAAATAAGAAGCTAGATCTGGGCTGTACCGAGGGTTATTAAAGATACATATGCCAGTGCTTCTCAAATAATCTACAGCGAGTTCTGCTCTATGTGTCGGTGCATTATCCTGGTGTAGTGGACTATCGGGCCGCAGATTTGTTAGAGCTCGATGTAAACTGGATATATTAATGCACAGAGCCTCCTCCATCTGCGAATAGCTTACTTGCCTATCTTTGAGACTTTGTTCTTGGATTCTGGCCACCGTTTCAGGAGTGAACATCTTATTTAGACGACCGATATTGGGTTGGTGGTTCAGGCCAAATCTTTCCCTCCTGAACTCTAAGGCAACGTCGAAAATTGTAAAAGTTTGTAGTATATCAATGAATGTCAGTAGTATTGCCATTTTTCAATCTACAATAGTTATATTTTACTGACTTACCAATAACAAAAATTAGCATTTGTAATGTAAGCCTATCAGACCGTAGGTGCAGTCCATTCCGTGCAGAGTTCTAGTTTAGCTAATCGCTTTTTCATCTCCAGTCCGTAAAGATTTTTCTCGGATTTTAGCCGGGTTTCTTTGCGAAAATTACCCCAAGTTCAGAAAGAGTTCGCAGGTAAAACAAGAACAACAATTAACTGAATATGTATAAGTAAGTTTCAGCTAACTTGCATAGTACATTTTTACTATCGGGGAACAGATGGCGCCTGAAGGTGTTTCTGTCAGTATTGTTGGCAGACAAGAAGAAAGTGTAATTTCATATCTTTAAGTTTAGATTTTGTTCAATGTAAAGTCATTGAATGATTAATTCAACAAGAAAAAAACGGAATGATGGTAGAAATATTAATTAAAAATTAAAAATAGAGCGAGCGACAATTGCCTTCATTAGAAATCCTAGTTACACCAGTTTATCTCTATACATATGTTCACTACTATAATAAAAATATATTAAACGCTTGATAAACTGGCAGCCTCTGGCACCTATGTAGTTCCCTGAAAATATCCCCGGCTTATGGGGTCTCAGTATTCTCTACTGAGTTGATGACTGGAAAAGTCCCAATACTGTTCTTTAGAATCTTTCAGCTTACTGTCAGGCAACGACTTCTGAACTGCAGGCAGCGAACTTGTCCCCGACATTGGAGCCAGGCTTACAAACACAATTGTGCTAAATGTAAAATCGAGTACTAATACAGCTAGCTCTAATAATATGATCACCCACTATAGATCAGATCAGGTATAAGTATGGCTGTACACAGGTGCAGTTAGAGCTAATCTAATCTAACCTAATTGGAGGTGGCCACAAAGGACTTCAAATATCTTTATGAAAAGAAATAGATGAATGCGTCGAATGATAAATTCCATGCCTTGCGCCGAGTATGTGAGTATGACCCCAATGATTCAAGGCACACCAATCTCTGTTGACTTTGATTAGGTAATAATAATTTGAGGGTGGCGGTGGTGTAGTGGTAACATCATCGCTTGTCACGCTGTTGGTTTACGGTTCAAATCCTGATGTCAACAATCATCTATTTATTTCGCCTGAAATAAATAAAAAAAGTCGATCAATTGCGAAAGCTAAGTCAACTCTACTGCGAAGGCATAAATAACACTGGCAGTAGATTGGTCTTATGGCTGAAAATGCAACTTGATCGTGATGATGATATCAGGAGGACGGAATCATGAGCAATGACAAAAAGCAAAACAAACAAGCTCCCCAGTTATCTGGACGCTACCCTTGGAGTTTTCAGAAACTTAATACCATCTGAGTTTCAAACCACTACACTAAAGATCGTTCTCTCTCTCTCTCTCTCTCTCTTCTTCTTCTTCACAGCGCCCGTGTCCTGTAATAGTATAAGAGTATTCATATCCTCTTTGGCGCGCGCAAATTATAAAAAAAAGTCTTTTTTTTTAACATTTATCCACCTCAAAACGGATGATCGTAATAGGCCCACATAAGTCTTTTTTCCAAGTTTATACCCAATAATAAATATTACCTCGATTATTGTGGCTTTACATGCAACTGTGCCAAGGTTCCCTTTTCTCCTTTTTAGTGTTCCCTAACAGACTGGTATAAACGGAACACTAATGGATTCGGTGTCTATCTGTTTGTTCGTGTGTATGTCACACACTTGTAACTTTTGAACCGTTTGACCTAGAGAGGTGAAATATTGTACACAAATAGTACGTGGTGGACCAAGAATAATTTTTAACACAAATTGAAAAGAAAAATTTGGGAGGGGCTTTTGGGGACATAATGTACCCCAAGAAGAAAAAAATTAAAGCCGAACTTCAAAGGATTCCATAATAAATAAAACTTCTTGAACAAAAAAAAAAAAAAACTCAAAAAACAATGGCATAGGCGATGATTTGAAGATTTTTGAAAATCAGCCCCCAAAATTCCACTCACAGTTGATACGATTTTGACATTTTTTAGACGAAATGACCTACGTATTTATCAAAATGTCTTTGAACGGTCTCGAGCGAGCCTAGTAAGGGAAACTTTATGGGCAGGCCTGGAACAAAAAATGTTTGCTTGACATGACCCTTTCAAGTAGACCATAACTTTCTATTTCTCCGCGGATTAACGGGAAAGCAACACTTAATATAACGGTATGGAATACTTACCGCTCTAGGCCCGACTCCCACTTGAGGAACTTTTTCTGAAAAGTATTAGAAGAATTGTTTCCCGACGCTACAAGAAGGATATGATTATGATGCAACATATATACTTGCTGTTGAATCGTTCGCATACTCATTGGCATCTTCACTAATAGATCAATTAAGACGAGAGAACCCAGTCTTGTGGACAGCCTTTTACCATTGTTGCAGTTTGAACTTTTGTCCTCTGGGCTTGGATCGAGGCGCTGCGATCGTCACAGATACCTCGCCAGAACCATCTGTTGGTTGGTTCAATTTTAGAATTTCTTCCACCCGACAGGGCGCCAGGATCATCTCTCCATAACTTCATGTAACTCCAATAAATTTCAAACCATATGCACTTTCTCAATGCTAGAGGTAAAGATTTTTCAAAATCAATTAACTTCATTTAAATTTTTCACGATTAACATGATCTCATAATTTTTTTTTTTTTCGCAACTGGAAGTGTAAATTAAAAACTATAAATTAAGTTTAATTACTTTAATTCTATAAAAAAAAATTAGGTAAAAATTTAAAATCTAAGTTTACTTTTAATGATGTGAGCTTCCATTGCACGAGTAAATTTTCATTTCTAGTCATTTATTTTATTTATTCTAGATTTAATTTTATAGCGTATATTCGAACAAAAAAAACTTAAAACAAAAAAAATTTCCCAAAAACACTAAAATTAAATTTTTATTATATAAATAAATTTATTAAAGAAAAAAAAAACTTAAAATAAATTTTAAACGAGTTGTCTGTTAGGAATATTTAAATCAACGTTTTTGTATAGAATTTTATTCAAGTAGACGAGATAAATTTTAAACAAACAAAATGAACATTATATGCACTATGGAAAAAAAAAAAACGTAAACAAAAATATTTTAACTTGCTGAAAAAAGTAATAAAACAAAAAATTATATCGAACATAAAAAAAAAATATGGCGAATTATTTTCGGACCAATAGCGTATGTGACGAAGTTGATACATTTTTTTGTTTTCTAACTAATTTCATTTTATTTATTTTTTAATTTAATTTTTGTTAAAGCTATACAAAATAAAAGCAAATATATCATATAGTCGTATATATCTGCATTCAATGTCGGCCTTTGTGTTAGTATAATATATACAAAAAAAGAAAAGAAAAAGAAAACGTCTATCTGTACGGATTTATTCGCTCTTTGTTATAATTTTTATTTATAAATAAAAAGCTTTTTTATTATAATTCTAAACTGAAAGAACAAGCAATAACTAATAATGCCTTAAATATTGTGAATAAATACGTAGCTGTATTCGTTTACCTATTGAAATAACTAACACACATGTCAGAAACTGTGTAGCTTTAAACAAAATTTTTTTTTTTTCCTTACCAATTTTATTTATTTGTTTTATTGTTTTATATTTTTTATTTATTTTTTGTTTTGTTTCTTCTTTTTTATTTTAAGGGTGACAAGAATACTATAAGAATCGAAGGCGCAAACAAACGGGCCAATGAGCTTTTGAAAAATTAAAAGTTGGTTTTTATTATTTAAATGTGTGTTTTGTATAATTCATAGGTTTTAAAATAAATTATTAGATCTAATTTTTTAAATACTCTTTTTTTTGTGAAAATTGTTTAAAATAAATAATTAATTTCAAGTCGCACAACGGATTTTTTTGCTTGTTTTTTTAACTTTTAAATGTAAACACTTCCTTTTTTGTTGTTATTTCCGTTCCTACGTAAACACAATTTTTGTTATTTATATATTACTAACAAAGTAAGCAATAATATGTAATATTGTTGAAAAGCCAGATTTTTATTGCGAGCTGCAAGGATTTGAATTAACATCAAATTAAATCATTTTAAAGAAATGTCACAGAGAAAAGTATTTTGGAACAAAAGAAAAAAAAAGAAGATTTAACGTTCTTTGGAAAGGTAGCAACAGGTATTACACTTGGTATTACCTACAATCAATCTATTATATGCAGCTTTCTCATGCACAGGGGTTACCTTGAAAGTCTTAAAATTTATAATGTTACACTTCTTAAGGCTCGGACTCATGAAGCTCCCATTTAAATTTAATTGTTGTTTCTCTATGGGAATTTTGTGGTGTTATAGAAACGATATACACGCTGTTGTTTATCAATGAAAACAGAAGTTAACGCCCGTTAGATAACGCTTCATCTATCCGAGTCCTTAGAAATTTAAAATTGAATTTAGAAATATAATTGATAAAGTGGCGGTCGTGTACGCATTAAGTTTGGATAACTATCTCTGAAAGTCTATACAACTTTCTAACATGTCCCATAAATGTCCACTCTATGGACTTATAATTCAATTGGGTAAATTTAGAATGATAAACTATTATTACCCTTCATCGTGTGTGCCTTAAAACTGGCTTAAATAACCTCCTCTATCAATGGCTAGTTATGCTAGTCTTAATTTTCCTATTCCCAGTGAAATACTGCTTGAGAAAAATGCACTTATCGCCACTACAATTATTTGTACATAATCCGTACTTAGCCGTTATAGGTATAAAACTTGACGATTTGTGAATCAAATTTTATGTATTTTTGTTTTTTTGTGGAAAAGATAGCATTTTCTTCCGAGTGCCTTAAGTCTGGCTCTATATCTTATTCTATCCGTGATAGGTTTGGATGATCCTACTCGAAAAATAAATTGAGTTTAGCATACCACTGTTAAATTTTTAGGCATACAATTTTAAGAAAACCGGTCCCACATCTTGTACCACAAACATTTTTTGCATTTAATTTGTATATGATTGTCGATGTTCTTCCTTCAGCAGGGAATGTTTATTTACACCCAATATCTTGTTGCCTTCGAAGTTTTCAGGTCAACTTCACCGATTGTTGAAATTTTGTGGAAAGATCTTTTCCAGTCCAAGGACGCCCAACAGACGTGTTTAAATTATTTTTCGCTCAGTAATGGAAGAACTTTGCCTGATACAAGTATATGACACCAAGTTGAATTATCACTTGCGAAATATTAGCAGAACACCGCTCTGAAGCGTAAGTCCAATCCAGTTGCAAGACTTCAGTGGTGGATTATAGACGAGCTGTATCACTAACTGCTGTTGTGCAGGTGAGATCTCCCTCCAATTTTCTCTCGGTTCTCAAACTAAAAAGTATCCAGCAGTAATGAGAAAGGGACGCCTTAACGGACACCCTCCAATTGATAACTTCAATGGAACTATTTACAGATACAAAAGCGACTTCTAAAACTTTCCTTCTACAACGATAAAGGTGAGATCGTTTTCTCGGCTACATACATATAAGATGTGAATTTACACAAAGTCTGATCGGCGTAAGAATGACTAAGCTTGATGATTACCTTGTTGGTAGAGCATTTCTATCTAAAACCAGGTCTATCGCAGGTTCAGTCTTTGTGGAATTCTTCAACAAATATTTCTTTCTATCATTCGAGCAGAAAACATTTGTCCTTATTCTCATAGTTGAAGTGACAGATTATCACCTAACTTTAGTTGAAAGTGTAAGTGAAAAATCTTCTGAAATTATACGAGTTTTCAATGAGGGGACGGAGCTCTTCTAGCCTCAGTTATGTGTGCACTCCCATAATCGCTCAAGGCGTCACTTAAATGGACTAATAAGAATATAGATTTGTACCTGTCATTTCATTTTAGGGTGACACGACTATAAAAATATCTAGATCTTTCATTCAAAACAACAAAAGCTTTACTAGTAACGATTTTAAGACTGTTCCTTTCCTCTGTGACTTTCTATTCTTACGGCAAATAAATATTCTATTGTATTTTGAAAACAAAAAAGTTTTAAACAAAATATAAATATATACAATACATATGTATCTTATGCTGAAATATGCAGGACAACTTTTGAATCCATATCAAATAACAAAACAATTATTGAATAATAGATAAAAAAAATGCATATATATATATATAACAATTTAATTAAATTAGCAAATAGTTAAACACAATACAATAATAATATAATAGATAAATAATCGACTAATACAATACACCTCTGAGATAAATAGCAATTTCTTGATTCCATTTCAATTGTTTTCCATACATAAATCCTTAAGAAACTACGTAACCTCTGTTTTATTCTCTTTTTTTTTTTATTAAATTTGAAATAAATTTATAATATTATATGTATAAATCTACTTTTTTGGGTTGTAAAAAGCAACATATTCAGGTAATTGAAAGAAATAAAAAAAAGTAAAACTGTAAATATTAGTTAAGGTATTTTAACTATGAGATTCATATTTTTGATTTGTGCTATTCTTTTTTTTCATAACGGCATTATATATCTGCATTTTATTTTTTATAAACTATTTTTGTTTGTTTCAACTTTTGTTTTCTGCACTACTAAATAATTAAGCCAAAGTTTTACTCTTAAATGAAATAAACATATATTTATACACATTACACACCGGGGTGCATTGAATTGTTAAAAAAGAAACAAGAAACGACAGAAATTAGATTAAACATTTAAATAGTGTTATGAACATTTTTTGAAAACATAAATCTGTATAAAGAAAAAAAGAAAGTAGGGAGATTAGTACAGAAAGAAGAAAACAATTTGCGATAAACTTTAACCACCTTGACAAAACACAAAAACAAATTTCAAATCTATTTCTCTTTATATAAATACTTATATACAAATCTATACAATAAAAAATATATATACGGATACCTACTGTAATTCTGTTGAAAAAGATTTACACCGTCTAATGACTCACACGAAAATCCCTACACTTGTGTAACTTATTCTCTCATCTGCATAAAACTACAACAAGCAAAGTTATAGTGTTGTCTTTGATATTTGTTTGGTTTGTTGTTTAGAATCATAATAAATTGGAAAATAAACAATAAAATACTATACGAAATTCCCTACGACACAGAGATATCTTTGATTTTTGGTTCTTAGATATTAAGATCAAATTTGGTTTAGTTTTTAATATATTTAGTCAGCTTGATAGATTTTAGTGCTTTTCATTTATGTAAATTGGTGCTGAGTGAGTATCCTAAGGATGCTAAAGGTAGACGCACGCTACTTCCGTTCAAACGCAAACGACTTAACAGAGCTACTGCATACTTTGTTTACTCCATTCGATAATCAAGTTCAGTGATCTTCTATTTCTTGTAGCCCACTTGTGAGTTGGTAAACGTACACAGCTATTCCGTAAGTCGTATTGGATATATGTATCACATGTATGTGCTAAACGGGATACAAACTCCGGTAGTCATGAACATATGTAACGGCTAACTAACTAACCACCAAGCAGTAGCGATATCTGCGTTAACTTTCGATATGAACCTTGTCGGTAGAAACATCTGATTTCTGTATAAGGTATCTTTAAGCTTTTACCTCTGGGTAAATTGTAATTCCAAGGCGGTTGAAGCCACAGTGGAACAGTGCCGTGCTATTAGAAAATCTGAAAGTAGTACACATCAGGGTAAAAGAACTATATTTTTACAGAAAGAGTACTATGTATATGTCATGTACTACCAACAATCCACTTATTTGTTGCATTGGCTTATTTCTTGTAATCTAACTAGGCATGATTAAGTATGGCAATAGAAAAAATACAAATTCGGACGGTATAAATATTATTTTCGTGAAAATGTTCGATCTCGAGATTTTGATCAATCTTGGGGTTACTATTACAAAGAAAATTGAAAAAGTTGGTCTCGCAATTCTTTCTGTCTGTACGTTTGTCTGCACCTCGAGGTGCAGCCTAAACGGCCAAACGGACTGTCTCCATATCTGGGGTCTGTGTTCTAATCCCTAGAAGCGAAATATGAATTTCCATTATATCCTCAAAAATAGAGGTACTTTACTTTGATATGAAATCGTTCATTACTTTCGGAATAAGAGAAAAGAAAAATATGTAATACAACTTAAAATGTAGAGAACAATATCAAACTGAGGTGTTTTCTATCTTATTCAACCCATCTGAGGAAAACCAAAAAGTTCAAACGAACCGAAAGATACTATAATGTCCCACTGGTTAATGTTAAGACTTCAGCTTTTAGCTCTTTGGACAAGGCCAATTTTCTTGTTGCATATTTTGCACCTAGTTGGACGCTTGAAGATTGCACTTGTCGAATTTCGCAATGGAAAAATTTACTTTCAAACTCGCACAGTTGCAAGACTACATAAGAATGTCAACGCGTACAAAACCACTTCCTACAACTTGTAGAATATCCCCGAATAGATGGAAAATAACATTTGTCCAGCCTGTCGCTAAAAGGGTAATTGTACTTCCGACTCTTTGCATCAATGTCCTTTCTTAACAAGGACATGGAAACGATGATAAGCCAGCAACTTATGAAAGACATATCTTGAAGATCTTCTTAAAAGATCAACTACAGACAAGATCAACATGTTTTCAATGATGACGATTTCCTTGGATTCACATATTCGTTTGCAGATTCACATACTTATTTCCAAGACCCCTTTTCGGCCATCTCGAGCCAATTTTCGGGAGAGGAAGCACTTTTCTTTCGTCATGTAGTAGTGGGTTCTATTGCATAGATTGGGTGTCACCAATACACTGCCATTTTTTCTCCGAATAATAGCATTTGTACGCTCCTGGCCCATTCTTTTATACAATTGTTTTTTAAAGATATGTTTTAGCCAGAATACTTTCGAGTATCTCAGACAACGATTGGCATAAGTCTACAGCTGTACGATTGGCATAAGTCTACAGCTGTACGTGAATAAAGTTTTTCTCCTAACTTGCCAATTAACACCGAATATGACGTCACTAGGTTCTTTGAATAATCAGAATTTATATAGAACTTCTTCTTTCTTCTTACGGCGAAGTTATGATCCGGAGTAGAAGGATCACAACCCTCCCACTTTATTGCATCCCTACTGGTCCGCCTGTGGGGTTTGTCGGTTTGACCCCAGGAAGTACCGGCAGGCTTCCCGGTTTCGGATCACTTCGTCACTGAGGCCAATCGAATGCTGGTGTTTTTGCATTTGTGTGATTCAGTTGTTTTTTGGTCTGCCTTTTTTGCGCGATTGCGTAGGAACGTTGATTGATATTGCCTTTTTGACGCGGTTCGAAGGATCTCTCCTTTGAACATGACAATACCAACTGAGCCGGTCGTGCTCTATCTTGCTTGTGATGGGTTCTTTTACATGAAGGCTTCCTCGAATCTTTGAACTTCTTATTCTATCAATCTTCGTTACTCCCGCTGTCACGCTAAGCATCTGCCGTTAATTTGACCTTATACTTTTTGTACATTGTCCAGCATTGTGAACCGTATGTGAGCGCCAGACGTACAACTGCGGTGTAGAGCCTTCCTTTAGGGGGCATTTTTCGATCACAGAAGATAGCTGAGTTTTCCCGCCACTTCATCTACCCTACGCTTACGCGATGATTGATGTCATCATTACAAGTTGCTTCGCTATTGATCATAGATCCCAGATATTTGAACTTTTCACACTTGGGAAGCACTTTTCCATTCAAGTAAATGTCCGGAATAGGCCGGTGTGGATCAGAGAACGGGCAGCACAGATAATCTGTCTTTTTTCGAACTAATACGGTGCCCATTTCACTCCAAAACATCCACCCATATATCAAGTGCTCGTTGCAGGGCCATTTGATCTTCGCTTATGATAGCTCCATCGTCAACAAAGAATAACTGATGCACTTTGGGGTCTGTCACTTTTCCTTCAAGCAGATAATCAAGGACTGCAATAAATAGCATAAGACTAAGGACGCTTCCCTGGTGTACACACACATAGAACTATTAATTCTTATAGCATTACATGAAATAAATAAACATAATGTGCAATTTTTGTTTTGAAGCCTTGATCAGGAACACAGACGAAAAGTTTAGATTTTGATTGAAACTTGGTAGAACTTGGGCTAGAGCGCTAGAAATATTTTATTCTATCTACAGAATAGATGATCCCGAAAGGGCTAAAAGTCCGATCCCTGGTTGTCAGTACGGTTGAGAATTTTGGTCGTGGTAGAGTTTATCTCGAACACAGCGAATCAGTCCACCAGAAAAAGAAGTGGCGATAGTAAACAGCCTTGTCGAACACTGGTTCTCAACTTTCTCCGACAACTTAGTCCTATGTATCCAGAACGTAAACTATTGAACACCTTCTCGAAGTCAATAAAAAGCAAGTGGAGTGGACATTCCATAGATTGTTAGATATTGATCCGTAAAGTCTTGATGTGGTCAATACAGGAAGACACAGAGCTTGACTTCTCATTTTCTAAAATCCTTTCCAGACTTTTTTTTGAAGTGGTCATACACTCTACTGAAGCACTTAGTGTTTCATACCCGATATCGGTCCATTGTATTACCAGCCAGTTGAGTCTAAATATACCCGTTGTTATATGGAATAGCATCGACTACACCAGTGTAATGCAGACATTATTGTTGGTTATATATCATAGTTCAATAACAAAAATATCATTAGTTAGTTCCTATCAAAAAGTTATTTGTACCCTCTACCCTTCTCTGCAGTTCTATTTACATGGTAAAGTATTAGAAATGTATTGGTATAAAATTTATAGAATTTTAGAACATTTTATTTGTATTATCACCTCATCCTTCTCTTAGTAGTTATTGTGTTTACATTTTATCTTCATTTTAAATTATTTTATCTGAAACAAAACAAATTCACATCAACGAATTGTATTATCCAACCCATGGTTATAAAAAAAATCGCCTTCAGTTAAAAAAAAAAAAGATTAATAAATAAAAAATAAATTTAATTTTACTAATTTTCATGGTATAAATTATATTATATTAAATATTTAATAGAAAAGCTTTAAATTAAAAAAAAAAAAATATATTATTAATTTAAAATTTGTTTCCCACAATTTAAATTAAGCGCGAGATTAACTAAATTAAATATTGTTAACAAAAAATAAAAGGAATATATCCCCCCTCTGGAAAAGTAACGCAAGGTGCATATAGCATGTTTTGTATTAAACCATAATGAATATTGATTAAAATAAAAATAAATAACCGACAAAGCAATGCGGTTTTGTTTTACTAAAATTCAGCAATATTTATTATGTTGTAATAATTTCAACAAAATAATAATATAAAAATACAAATCTTAAATTGAATGCTTGTTAAATAGTTTTTAAATATATTATACATTAAAATATATATATACACATATATATATATATATATTAATAATAGTGGTGTCACTATAATAATTAGTACCTACTTACTAGAACATTAAGCATAATGTACAAAATAATACAACAAATGCATATAATTAAACTATATATATACAGACACACACACAATATTTGAAACAAATATATATATACATATATATTTACTGAGGAATTATTAAACTAAAAAAAAAATTAACTCTATATACATACATCATAATATTAATTATTCTATTAACCGAATTCTCTGTGTCTTTTTATTATCTTTTCAAATTCAATAAAAAAAATACAAACATTTAAATGCATGTTAATATTGTATCATACTATAAACTTATAATAATTAAAACCAAACAAAAAAAAAGTGAATTTCGAAAACAAAATATCAAAAGATTCGTAGCAAAACACAGAAAAAGAAAAATAAAAAGAACAGTCTTCGTTTTCATTAAGATTAAGTTGTAGTGTAAGTTTTAAATATGAAGAACACATGCATTTTGTAATAAAACCGATAAAAGAAAATGTTTAAATTTTAGTTAACTCAAGACAGACTAACACTATTTATTTCGATATATTTCATCAGAATTGTACATTTATTGCATTGTTCTTTTTTTTAAGTTACTTGTATCCACTAGTTCGCCAATAAGAAGCTGCAAATAAAGTACGGTATATACTATATACATACGTGTATGTTTACATATATGTATATGTTAAGATTTCGGAATAAATCATCATTATTGAATTAATACTTATACATTTGAAGTGATATAAATTATAATTGAATTATATTATAAATAAAAGAAAACTAAAAAAAAAAATGTATTGCATTTTTACTTTGAGAAACGAAGAAAAGAGTCTGAATTAGGCGTTTTTAGTGTTCCATACCAGAATAAAAGAAGCTGTCTTTCCTCTTATCCGTATGTCTGTCAGACGCTTGTAACTTTTCACCCATTTTGCACAAAAATTGTACGTGGTGCACCAACAATAATCTGGAAAGTTATAAGGAAAAATTTACCCTAAGAAAAAAAAAATTGTACACCCATGCGACATCATGCGACATAAGAAATTAAAGCCGAAGTTGCAAGGAGTCCAAAAATGTAAAAAAATATGATATTTTTTGGATAAAGTTTCGTAAACAAAAAAAGCTCTAAAACCTTAACATAAACAAGTTCTTTATTTTTTTTTTATTGACCTATTATTTGGTTTGTAACAATTTTGTATGGAAATTATATCGGCCAAATGGCCGCCGTTAGCCACGGTGCAGATGCGTGCTCTTTCAATCATATTTTGTATAACATTTTGGCACATTTCGGATGTTATTTTACCAATTGCTTGAATAATGTTGTCCTTTAGCATCGGGATTGTGGTTGTCTTGTTGCCGTAGACATTTTCCTTCAGATGCCGCCAAAGGAAGAGGTCGGGGGTGGTCGAATCAGGTAATCGAGGTGGCCAATCGATATCACCTGTTTGACATTATGCAGCCGGGAACATTTTTTCGTGTGTGATGTGGCACCGCCTTTTTTTTAGATCTAATCGACACAATTAGGGCACGAAGAAGTTTTGCCACATGTCAGGATTTTGTTACAGCATTGCCCCTTGCGTCTTAGAAAAAGAAATGTGGCCCAATGATGCCGCCGACCCAAATGGCCCACTATACAGTAGCTCTACGAGGGTGTAAAGATCGTTGGTGAATCAATTGAGGATTTCGAGGGCCCAATAGTGGATATTTGATTTATTAACAAATCCAGGTAACTCGAAATGAGCTTCATGACTCATGATGATTTTTGCCTAAAAATTGGGGCTGTCAATATGGAACTGCATAACTTTTTCGCTTCACTCTCACTGGCGCATATGGTCATTTTTCATTAGTTGTTGAGGCAATTGCAATCTTTTTCATTATTTTAAACAAATTTGCCGGAGACATTCCAAATTCTTGTGCACGGCTTCTAACGGAGGTGCGCGGACTTTCATCAATATTAGTTTATTTAAAGTTTATTAGTATTAATTCAATACCTTACAAATCCATATTTACTATATACATACAGGTTGTTAGCTTTAAGCAACATTTAAAACCGGTTTGTGAATAAGCTGCATAATTGTAATTGCCTATCACTATTACGGCAACTATACTTCATGAAACAGTTTCTTCTAGTGAATACTTTGATAGATGACAGCTGAGTATTATGACAGCAGGCAGAAGTACTAATCGGTCAACCGGTTCGACAACTGATGCAAGAATACTAGTGTAGTGTGCCACATTGAACTTCTGGCTAGCCAGGAGCCTTATCACGTTCAAACATTTTCCTTATGATGATATCGCAATGACAAAATTGCGATTAAGTGTTACGATTTGGGGCACATCTGCATATGGTAATCGCTTCGGGAATAGTATGTCATACCACACCTCACAGCACGTCGTTAAGGATTAATTGTCTTTCGCCATTGTGCTTGTGATTTGATTGTTTGTAAAATGTAATAAAAATAAAAGATTATGAAAACATTTGATGTTTTACCAACAATTTGTTTGCCATCGTTCTCGTTACAAGTCGTGGGTATAGTCATCTGGAAATGTTTTGTCATGCCTCTTGTCTCGTAATACATAATAAGGCCCCAGTTAATTTTAGCTGGGAAGAAAAGGATGAGGTTCTAGCCAGCCGGTTGTATTTGTTTTACATGTAAAAATTTGACGTTTCTGGGAGCCACTGGGTAGTTGGCTAGGTTTAAAAAACACTTGTAAATATCAGCCATAATTATGTGAATTTGAAAAATATATGCAAATAAAACGCAACACTCGAAAAATCAGTTATTATGTTTGTTGATTTGATTTTATTTCATTGCATGAAATCCTTATAACATGTACAAAAGATATAGGTATTTATAATTATATGTATAGTTATTTTTTTTTTTTTTGTGGCGACAAGTTAATAGAAATAAATAAAGAGCGCATGTAACATCGATGGCGATAATTCAACACATAATACTAATTAAAAAGAAAAAAAAAAAAAAGAAAAAATAAATCTGAAAAACAAAAATTAAATCCCTTTCTGCACCTTCTGCTGGTAGTGGTCAGCGCAATCAGTCCAGTTTGGGGGGTAGTGCTATCCGAATGGCATCCGTTTTCTCACTAGTCCTCTTCTGTTCACACTGATGGTATACAACAATGAGGCACAGAAATCACAAGTTAAATTTATTTAAACCCTAATATTGCTTTCACATTCAATTCACAGAATAACATAAGAGTACAAAAAAGAAAAATCGTAAAATAATAAACACAGAAAGACATACATGGGTGGCTAGAGTCAAGGACGCAACCGCATCTGTTTTAGTAAATAATTTGTGTTGTTCTTCCGCTGGCTGATGATGTGATGGCTTCTTCTAGATTTGAATCGAGCTTCCTGTAGGCAGCCGTATGCTTCCGACGGCCACTTCGACCTTTATCACTGCGCCTTCCTTCTAAGAGGAGAGCGAGGATCTTAGACTTATTGTGATAAACTACATACATGACAATGCAGAGGAACATTCCGATAAGGAAATATGTGAAGAAATTTGAACCAGACTCCTCGAGGAATGGATCAGTTACATGATTTGTGTTGAGCACGATCTCCTGACTGCTTTTCGGGTCGCCTTCATTCTCATCGGGATTGACAAGTGGTGGATCTTTAAAGTTCAATTTCTCATCTTTCAACTCAAGCTCTTCAGTTTCATCGTCCATGTCTTCATTGGGCTCGGCATCGGAATCATTTTCATTAGCCGGGTCAATAATGGACTCCTTATTGATGGGTAGCGAATCATGTTTATCTTGATTGGTTGGTAGTAGTCTTTCTTCTTCCTGTGTATCAGGGCTTAGTGGAGGTGGTGAATCCTCCTGGTCTTCTTTGGCCGGTGCTGACGTTTTTTTTTCTTCTTTTGCAATAGGCAATACTCCTGCTTCGGCTGCGACTGCTGCTGCTGGTGGGATGACTGCTACCACAGAATCTCCTTTTCGATCAATGGAATCCTGTTCGGGTTTAATAATGATTTGTGGACGAAATTGTGTTGACACGTCCTTGGTCGATGTGTGTGCGGATATGTTGCTTTGGGTATTAGCTGCCTTGTTTGGGAGTGCTGAAAGAAAAATAGAAAGTTTTAGTTGAATTGATACGACATTTTATAATAGGTTGTGAATAGTATGGATGTATCATTTGTTTTACATAATTCCCCGGCAAGCGGTCAAGATCTCGCTGGCTGTTCAAGAACTCAATATTGACCGCAAACATAATAAAATAGAATAATTGCGACTGACGATAAAAGGTAAATTGTTTAGACGTCTCTTATATGCTTGATCGGCTGATGTATGTATATGAAATGTGAAAATGAATCACAATAACTATTGTGAATTTGACTTCTGCTAAATCTATTTTATTACAAACAACTTAAGATCACCTAAATAACAGCAACATTAGTTGCTTTTATTATTTCTATTATTAAGGGCAAATGGGTAAAAACTTTATTACTGCAGTCTTTTCCTGCTCTTTGTCAATCGATATTTGCAACTTCTTCAAACTATGAAATGGAAAACGATTCCATAGTTATGCACCGAACAGAACCTGACAGAAACAGAATAAGTGCGTAACAGTTTCTTTCTGCTCAGCAGCAATAAAAGTGGTTTGCACCTAATTCGAGTTTACTGGACTGGCTTAACGCCAAATCAATGTGATATTCGGCGCTGAATCTCCTAATTTCTTCTCAAAGCGTGATTCCTAAGAGCTATTGGAGTCATGTAGGTGCCATATCTAAGTGGACAATCCCTAATGCGTAACACTGTGCTGCTCTATTCCGGAAAGCCACCCGGAAGAAACAGAGAATTCGGTGTGAGGCTGATGCTATCGCAAGAATCGCAAAGAGGTCTTATCTCTTGACAGCCGCATGAAGAAAGGATTTTAGCATCCCAGTTCCGGACTAGGCCCCACTTACAATGGAGTGCCAAAAGTAGACATTTTCATAGTGATGGGGATTTCAATGTGCAAGTAGGCAACGACAACGAAGGACTCAGGCATGTTATTCCGAAACACGACATTGGCGACCGAATTAATAATGGTGAAAGATTTGTAGATTTCTGTAATGTCAATCGCCTTGTCATAGGTGACACCATGTTTGAGCATAAGACCTGCCAGAAAGTCAATTGAGTGTCAACTGCCAGGCAAGAAACTTTCAACCAAATTAATCGTTTGGCGATTAGTCGACGTTTCAGAAGTTGTTTTTTGGATGTCCAGATTACGCTTAAACACCTGATTTCTCAGGTTTAACATCGACATGCGAAAGGATCCCTCAGTGCGCCAACAGTTAAGGGACTATCTTGCGCAAAAGGTTAGAAACAATCAGCAGTTTTTTACCAGTGACCATCCAAGACAATTGGTGTGCTGTGAAAAATGTTTTTACCTTTGACGCAGAAAGCATTGTCGGTAGAGCACAGGGAAGACAACGTGCCTGCCTTACCAAAGATACCTGGAGCCGAGTTGACGAGACTAAACAACTTAAAGCTCGCATTGTATCTATCCTGACAGCAGATAGGGGCGAGCTAGAGTCCCAATATCATATGAAAATGAGAGAAGTCGTGACAGCATAGAAGTCGTGACAGCCGCATTATAGTATCTATAATATAACCAAAGAGCTAACAGGTATACACCGCTCGACTCAACACCCGGGAATAGGTCTAGACGGTTTCCTTCTCATTTCGGGTGAGAACAACCTTGCTACTGTTTTGACTCGTGTATTCGCCGACGATAGTCACACAAATCCCATTGAGCTGACCGAAACACAAAATTTCCGAATACGCACAACTGCCAGCGAAGAAAAAATCAACTAAGCAGTAGGACTTAACGGATGTTGATGGAAGTAACTTTCTTGCTCAACTAGACAACAGGTTGAGAGAGTAGAGAATTTTCAACACATTGGAAGTATTGTCTCAACAAATGGAGGAACTGAAGATGTCGCAAGCCGAATCGTTAAAGCGAATTCAGCCTTTGGAATGTTGTCCAAAATATGTAGAAGCAATGCTATAACCTTAAACACCAATCTCAGACTATTCCCCTCCAATGTTGAATCCGTTTTTTTTTTATATGGGTGCAGCACTTGGAAAGTGATCGCTACTATCACAAGAAAGCTGCAAATGTTTGTGAATCAGTCTAGCGGGTCGACCGAGAAGTACATGGTGCAAAACAGTGGATAAAAAGTCCCGGCAGCTGGGAAAGAGTTGGAGAGAGCTGAAACTTATTCCCAGAAACAGTTAACGATGGCGCGTAGACGTGGTAGAGGCTCTAGGATCCGCAAAGAAATACAGGATGTACGGATAAGTAAGTATGGCTAACTGGTTAAGCGTATATCTACTGAACGGGAGACACGAATCTCCACAGTCTCCCGTTCAGTAGTCAGTTTGTACATGATCCCACCTCTTGCTAACGTCTGACAAAAATCCAAGAGTAAAAGTGTGTCATGAGAAGATTCTCAATCGAGAAATTTGGCCTTCAAAAATAATTATAAAATAATAATATAATTAAAGGTCCCTTCCATTCGTGTATCGTAGAGCATAAATAGCTGCGCGGCCCTATATGGGCTGTTTGTGAAAACAATTTTTTTTTTTTTTTTGAGCAAAAAACGATCAATAATAAAAAGTTCCATCCAATCCAGTTCCAGCATGATTCATTCATAAGAATTGGCTGCAAACATTGCAACAAATCTATAATGTGACGTTATAATTATCAACACATGTCCGATAGAAACAATTAATATTCTGAAGCCGGAAAAGATTGAAAGCACGTTGAAGTTCTCAAACTAATTTACAAAGTTCGATTAAACCTATGTATTTATTTAAAATATTTATGTAGCATCAGTAAAATGCACATCGAAGTAAAAAATACATGGATTTAAACAGTTAAATGGACAACAACTGAAGAAAGGAAGTAATGACGCGCAAGCTACATACATACCTAGTCATGTCATACATAAATACTGGTACACGTTTAAACGCACTCATCGTGACACTAGTATTGGACACATCCATTCACACATTTGTACTAAGTTAACGGGCAAAAGGTTCACACTAATGTTTGTAAATATGGAGTCGGGTGATATTGAAAACAGTGTTGTGGTAAATGGCCTTCGCGAGAGTAATATGGAAAGAGGCGATATTTTCCGGACCTTGCTGGTAATCACCCGGAATTTAGTGTATAGAACCCTAGCATATTTATAACTCTACAGGCGATCAAAGCTGTTAAAGCCAGGATTAATCGGAAATCCGCTGCGAAAGCAGAACATCTTGTCATGAGGAATGAAGATATCGCAGAATTCCATGTCTCATGTCACAGCCCAATTAAAGCCTAAACGGAATGAGAGATCGAAAGCTATATGCCGCCGGTACGCACAAAATGACCACAGGAAATTTTGTTTACGGATCAAAAAATGTTTACTATTGAGGAAATTTTTCATAAGCAAAATGACAGAGTCATTCCACGAGCATCTGCGATGGTTTGGTGGGGAGTCAGCTACGAAGTCGTTACCGACCTTCATCAATCTGGAACGCGTTGTGAAGGGACGTAACCAACAATTGTTTTCAGACAGCCAGTGGACTTTCCAAAAAACTCCACGTCATCTCATACGGCAAAAACAAAACAAAAGTGGTTTTAAAACAATGTGCCGGACTTCATTGCAGCAGACAATTGACCGTTAGGCAGTCCAGACTTCAATTCTTTGGATTATAAGCTGTGGTCTATTTTAGAGGCGATGGTTTATTTAACTGGACACCGTTTCGAATAAATCGTTTAAATGTTGTTTGCTGACAAAATCAAAAAATACCGGTATTTATGACTTGACTAGGTAGATATTAAGAATGCCACAAACTGGTTCACACTTACTGATAAGTTGTGTACACAGGCATCTTTTATTAAAGTTAAGTCCATATCATAGTAATGATACTTGGGTATATTATATTACACGAAAATATAAAATTCTATAAATATTCGTATCTATTTCGTCATTTCCAGTTATCAGGCGTTACGTATCTTTATACATTATTTCTAATCAATCTTATGTTTGAAGTGATACGAAAGATTGCATGAAAACTTTTCATAAAATTCCAAGGGGAGTTACTGATGAACAGGTATTTCCATTTCAACATGTTTTAAGACGTAATTGTCAGACTTTAAAATAACTCATTAGATTCATACGTACCTATATATTATACATATATAATGCAGATATTTTGTTATACCATTATAGATAAAAACGCACGTGCCAATTACTTCGTGCCACATAAAATGTACTTATTAATGATAAATGTAAAGTAGGACCTTCATAGCTTACAAACCCACATGCATGTTAGCATACAAGTATGCGCTCTAGTCTGGCAAACAAAGATGGCTTTGTACGTTTTTGAAATAAAATCGTATCTTCGAAACTGAGAAAACAAAGACCGATGGTGTTTCCACAAATGCATTTTTCCTTCGGTACACGTGGTAACGTAAAAATCTCCACATAGAATCAGGACAACAACCTCCAAGTCAGCACGTGAAATGGTCGGACATTTAATAGGTAGCTAAATTAGCGGAGGCCCTATACTGCAATAAAGCGAATAACACCGTTACCCAAAAAGTGGGATACAATGGGTTGGGAAAAAGAAGGATGAAGAACTGTGGCATCTACTTTAGTGACAACTATAGGAAGCAGAAGCAGACCGATAATAATCGAACGAGATTCCGATAATTCGCATCAAGGCTAAAGCCTAATATGCGCTCACAGTCTTACAGAGAATAAAGACGACATCACCAAAGATAACGTTAAAACGCAAAAATGTAAAAGAAGGGAATCTTTACCCGAACAGCCATAGAACTCTGGCTAGTCGACTTAGCGGCGGACAAAACGTAACCATAGCTAACATACGATTCTCACATCTGAATATATTTCAGTATGCAAATGACGAATATCTGGATCGGGTATCCCGAACCTCAAAATATCAAAAGAATGCTGTGAGAAAGTTTAACATACAACGGCTACAATCGAAAGACACAGGCAGAACATTTGCCGATCGATCGTCTCTTAACACATTGACTGCCATGGCTATCATGTTTGATAGCCAGTGATGTTTCCATTGTGGCCATGGCTATCAGTTATAATAGTCACATGTGCGTTGATACTATACCATGACATTCAAAATTGATAGCCACTAGGAAAAAAATTCAATACAAAACAAAAAGTCTAGCACCCCGGGTAGTGCTAAGTAAACTTGGATTCAGATGATTGTCATTGGTTTACATTTTATTGCTTCTTACTTTAGGAAACAATAAAAAAGCATGAAAATAAGAAAACAAAGCTTTTTAATTCAATAATAAAAATTCAAATTTACAAAAATATGTTTTAATTTTGGAGGAAAAAGTGTTAATGAAATATTCCCAACACATTTGCGGTTGATTTGGGCAATCTTCACAAAAAGTACTAGTTTGCCTTGATTCTTTCCGAGCAAAAACCCGACCCTTTTCTTTGGAGATTCTGTTGTAGCAAACACTGCAATTTCTGCGAATTTTATTTCCGGAATCATTTAATCTATCCTTCAAGTGATGAACTTTGGCACGGCTATGTTCTGCTCGGGTCGAACCTGTTGCAACGTTGAGAATCTCACTTACCAACATTTCTCTATATTTGCGTATACAAATTTTGCTTTTTGTTACATGCTTGTATACGACCCAAGCATTGACAACTGAAACTCCAAGCAAAAGTTCAACTCCTAATTTCTTGTACCATTTGATACATTTCCGCAGAGTTGTGGCATATGAACCCATTTGGTCAGACAGATCAATTCCAACTTGACCTCTGAGCCTGTCGTCTTGGCCTAAGAGCTGCAGGTGGATTTGAACTGATGGAGGGCTGAGTACTTATTTGTGATATTCTTCTATTTGAAATTGGCAATAAAACTGAAGCGTGTTTTGTAGAGAGCATACGAACATCCCGTGTGTCCTTCCACTTCAAAACGACGATTCCGTCTTCGGAAGTAATTTCGCCCTTTTGTACCTTCTTCTACAATATGAATTGAGCGCGAAATGGCGGCTTTATAAATCAAGATGTCTAACTAGCTTGCAGTAAGTGCTTCTGTCATTTCACTCAGTACAAGGCTGCAGTTAGCTGCAGTTAGTATTTGTGCCATTTTACTATTACACTGCGTTCAGCACACGATACTTACACTCAGTGCGGATCGGCTACTTTGTTTGATGTTTTGATTTACAAAGACCAAATTTTCGCTCCATAAATTTTGTAAAACATGTTTCAATTTCTCACTGGTTTATAATCTAGTTTTTGAAATTTACAGCAGCTTACAAGTCAAGAATAATTTATAATGAGCAAGAAAACTCTTTCACAAACTGAACCTCCTGGCTATCAATATGATAGCCATAGCCCCGGACAAGTAGATAGAAGTCGAAATCTCATATTATATATGATAGCCAGGGGAAAATCCTTCCAAGGACCTTCTTAATTAATAAAAATACATCTAGATATCTAAAATGTACTTTAATCCAAAGAAAACACAAATATAGGGAAAACAACTGGTTGGCCCCTGGGTAAACATTTCGAAAATTACCCTGGCAGTCAATGTGTTAAGAAGCCGTCAGCATCAAACTCACGATGTTTTTTTTACTGCTAGCAAAATAATCCACCAATGTAAAGCGGCGCTGCATAAAGGGAAAAGATCAGCTTAAGAGACATACTCGTACAAGTAAAAAGAGAAAATAAAGAATAACAAAGAGCAGAGAAAGCTTTCGCTCGAAATAATAGGTGTAAGCAGGAATGATGTTCGGAAGTTTTACCACATGCCAATGCTACACAGCTCAAACAGAAGCCAGCTGTAATGATGAAGAAAACCTAGTAGTAGAGTCACAGTCACAAATAAGGAGTATAAAGATGCTATTACCCAAACCAGAACGTGCCCAATGCGAACTGATATTGGGCACCTTCTTATTTGCAGTCGCTGACTGCTTAGCTAAGGTACCTCAGAGTACACACACATAAAGCAAAATCTGACTGGATGGTAAGCGACAGTAAAAAGTAAAATTAACCACGACAAAGTGATTCTGGGAATAATTTAAGATGAATTAGACATTCCATTGCTGGTTATATCGACAGCAAAGCTGCTATTCAACATCTGTAGGTAACACAACCTTACCCAGCGCTGGGCAGATTGGTTACAGCATAATTCCAGTGCTATACCCTGAATGTTGGTGCGTAGGTATTGTTGACACTGAACTTTAGAACCGCGACCCCTTTACGAGCAATAAATACTATTTTTTCATTGGCGAACCCCTTTTAAAATTTATAAAACCTTAATAAAAGTTGAATGTTGAACTACACATCCTCAACATGGTTGAGGGTTTGCAAAACTTTCATGAACAGCTCGTAAATTAGGGACTCCGTGCTTGCGTATGAGCTTGAGCATATCATGGTCCGTGGTTCGAATTCGATATGCGTCACTGAGAATTATTCCAAAATCAGTACCATTTTCAATGGTAATGGAAATATGATAATTGCAGTTGACGAGTGTCGAGGCACTGATTGTGAAAAAAGCTAAGACATGCTGAGTTTTTAATGATGCCAATGACTAGGTAAATGACTGAGAGTTTAGGTTTCGCTAACAGCAGTCGAAGCATTTGACTCACTCCATTTTATTATGCTGTTTAGATCGGGATTTAATGAGCTTAGAAAAAGTTGTGTTCCATGTCTGCGGCTGAAAAGCGGGGACGTGAATCTGAAGGCTAATATGAAAAATTCACAAGTCCACAATATCATCAGCGAAATAATATTTTGGATTAGAGGTGTCAGAACTCTGTACCCAAAAAGGGAAAAATCAGTCCGACTGTTTTTCCGCCTGTTCTCTCATAACTCAAAACGGAGAGGATTTCAGACCTCTAAAAAGTCTACAAAAAGTCAGCGGAATTATATTCCACAGACCAAAAGATAGCTCATAATTTGTTTGACACTAGCGAAGCTAGACAGGTAATTTAGTTATTTATAAATATAAATAAAATAACAAAACACAGCCATGCAGCACACCTGTATATATACATTTTTGGTGAACTACTGCCTTGAAAACGGCCTGAAGGGTAATTTCTATTTCATTGAGGAGATTCATCGACACCAAATGTACGCATTTTCAAATTTTGTAAAATGCCTTTGAATTATCAAACACAACTCTGTTATTTCCAAGAGGTGATGCAAACATTCTTCCACTTTATAGTTTGATACATTATGAAATCATGAGTGGGCCTTTTGCTGAGAAGAACCTGATATTTTATGGGAAATTTTCGTGATTCACGATATTTTATCAGCCGACGATGTATATTATCAGTGTTTTTATGATCTTGAAAAGAAGTGACGTTAACGCAATGAGTCGGTAGTTGGGCGGAGAAAAAGGATTACCCAACAAATTGAGCAGAAGTCCACAAAGTGTCTTCAGAATAGGGGGTGAGACACGATTTGGCTCAGCGAATATGTGTATGATGAAAAATTTATTTGCAAGAGTCAAAAGGCTCAATTTAGAAATGTGCTAAAGCAGCAAGTAGATTGTCTTTGTTTAATAAGCTGACATTTGGAATGTAATTGTAAATGACCGTTGAGCTTAAACACGCGACTTGATTTCGCGGACATTTCTCTACTGTGTGCGAAAATTTAAAATTTTAAGCTCGAAAAATTAATTTAATTAATTAAAAATTGCGGAACCCTGACAACGAACTATACCGGTTCTACAGCGACAGCGACCTATTCAGGAGGGTTCGAATTCATCGCCTGAGAAGGCTAGGACATGTAGAGCGAATGGACATCAAAGTCTCCGAATCCATCGCGGAGGAACAACGCAGTAAGGGAAGACCTCACCGAAGGTGGCGCACACAAGTGGAGAGAGACCTCCACCAACTTCGTATTTCTAACTGGAGGTGGCTAGCACAAGTTCGAGCTGGCTGGAGACGCTTGTTGTTTGACCCAAGGTACACCTCAGACTGAAGCGCGATCTAAAGTAAAGTAAGTAAGTACTTCCTTTCCTTTAATTTCAATGAACTTTCTTTGGCTTAAGAGTGGTGTAACTTGACCTTGTTTGAATGAACTACGTATACATACTAAAATGTACGAAAAGACAATCCTGATATGTTATAGGTGAGCAGCAGAAATAAAAAAAACGGACGTTTAGTAGCAAGGCAATCGAACCTTGGCATAATAATTTGATTTGTCCTGTTAGATGATTCAAACTTTCCTACAAGGTTTATTTATTTCAATAGCTATCGCTGTTCAATAAGATTTCTATTCTCTTGTAGAGTACAAGAGTTTACGTTACATTTTAATAAATAAATTAAAAATCAAGGTTAATTATTAAAACTTAAGATTAAGAGATTCAAAGAAGAATAAAAGCAATACAAAGAACTTGAGTATGCATACGCACCTACTTTAGACAATACCTTCATTAAATGTTGAAAGCTACATATTTAGGAATTGATTTTGTTCGATATTTGATCTAACGTAGATAGACAGATGGTTTCAAATACTGACAGCATTAATGAAAAATTGTCTTCTCGAAGCTAAGCAAGTCTTATAGACAAGGCGCGTTTGGATTGTGAAAAAGTGAGTTTATTAAGTAAATAAGCAAGCTGTTTTGTGGATGATATAAAAGAGAATGGCACAGGATCTGTATTTCAAGTAGACTGCATCCAAGTGTGTGTTGGGAGTAAAATGAGACATGGTCGTATCGACGAAGGTTAAACACATATCAAACAGTCGAGTTTACGGATGTAGGCAGGTTCAGTAGGGTCAGCCGTAGCTAATTATTGGTACGATTAGAGCTTTGGCCAGCTTTAACTTTATATCTACAGGTAAAAAGTGTTTACTTACTGACCCTTAAGCGCCCGGTAAATCTCAGACACGATGTGGTTAATGTGATTAACTCGAGATAATCCGCAGTTGAACATTATTCGGCATATATATGGAAGTTATAGTGGGGTATGACCTTGGTGATGTCATTAATGAATAACGAGAACAAAAGTGAACCAAGTATAGACCCTTGAGGGACACCGACGTTAGTTGGAATAAATGAGGACAATTTAGAATTTACTGAGACGGCTTGAATAAAAATAAATAAATATTTTGGCGCCAACAGCCGAATTCAGGTCCTGGCCTAGTTTCCCGCAGCCACTTGTGCTGTACGCCTCACGAATGGTTGGGACATACAGTTTAAGAAATAAGTTTTTCAAGACAGTTCTACTCTCGGATCCGTGAGAAAACTTTTTTTTTTTGTGTTTTCTTCGATTCGAACCTTGAACCTCTCGCTCAGTGATCGCGCACTTAACCACTGAGCACGGTGTCCACGGAGACGGCTTGAATACGATTAGATAAATAGGAGTGTATTAATTTACTGCGAGTGGTCGATGGAATCGAAAGCTTTCGAGAATATGAAAAGCATAACGAGCATTGTTCTATTTTCATCGAAGGCTTGTCGGATGTCATTTGACACTTTTAATAATGCAGATTGCGGAGGTGTTAACAATTTCTTAAATTCTACATACTTTCTCATGTCATAACATATGTACAATGGATTCAAATACTTTTGGTAAAAAAAGTAAGCACAATTGGTCTATATTGGGAAACAGTACGTTTCTTAAGAGTGAGAATTTGTTTAGGTTGTTTTCATTGACTGGGATAGGTGGAAGTAGTGATGATCGGATTAAGTGATAGAGTGCAAAATAAAGGGTAGAAGCATTTTGATAAAATCATGGTGAATGTTGTTTAATCCTACACATTTGAATTTTATGGAAAGAACTGCTTTCCCGACAGAGTACATATGTATCTACATTTGTTAAAGATAAGGCATCATCAGAGCCATTGCGCGGTAATTGATAACTATCATGAGCCAATTGACTCATCGCTGTGAACTTTTTGTTCAACTCAACAATATCAAATAGATTGAGTTTTTCCTTCACCTGCTTCCAAAGAAACTTTGAAGACTTATTGGAACCAAATTTGAGCGTGTCGTAAGTGTTTTTTGTGTTTTTTATAAAGGCGGACACTTTATTTCTCGCCCTTTTCAATTCGATATGCATTTCTACGCAGCCGAATCTCTTTCAGCGCCGATATAAGACATCTCTTCGGAGCATGACCTTAGTGATGTCAACTGTCATCCATGGGCAAATTATTAGAGGAAAGTATTTCTCAGAGTAACTAATGTTGTTATTGAAAATTTTAACCTGTACGTCAACCTCTGGAGCCATGAGCAATGCGTCCGAGAAAATCACGAACAAGAACCGTGTGTGGACCAGTTCTCTCATCTGCATTAATGGTTAGGGTTGGAAAAATTAGATCACGGTGGGAAAACCCTAGGAATGATAGCTGCGTGTAGTTAGTATACCTTCTCCCACTTCATGCTATTTCCACGTCAAAGCCTTGGACAATGGGCACGCCATCAAATAATAATATTTCTGCCTGTGAATCACCAACTTATAGCAGGATAGGCATTTAATTTCCTATTGAATCGTGCCGTAAATAATAAATGGACAAACATTTCATAGTCACATCCTCTTAATTTTACCACGAGAGGGTAGTTTCTCTCTCTGTTAATTAAAAGTCAAACCAAACCCCTTAATATATCCTCCGTAAGTAATAAAAATAATTTCAAGCAACATAATGACTCCGAAACTAGTCACTTGGCGTAACGCAAAGAGAAATCCAAAGCAAATTGATACAAATACACTTCGCGGCACCCACACGAGTGTTTAAGTGTCTGATTCAAAGGTCAATTCCATTCGTTTGTATTGTTGTAACACGCACTTACCCGGTTTTCCAGCTGCGTCAGCCACTTCGGGCTTTACCAACTCTTTACTAACTGCCACTGCCACATGAGAAGCATTGACATTAGCTGAACTAACAACTTTAACAGGTGCAAGTGGCACTGCTGGTGTAGCGTTGTTACTTAAATTCTTTATTTGTTCACCCATCCATACGAGGAATGCACAAATCGGTTTCGGCACCAAGTCTCCGTCCGAATTCTCCTGTATACACATATACCCACACGTTTCGCGATCATTGAAGTCCTGAGCTGCCGTTGGATAATTCTTTACGTCTGGATAGGTGTGATTCTGTTTGCAAAACTCCTTATCCGTGCTAGATTGGCTAAAAAGCTTTACTATTGCGGGTTGTGGTACTACGAAGCTGGTGCTGTTCAGCTGCAGAATTGCGTCGAAGTAAAGTGAACACGGAACTCGCACATTCTTGGTCGAGACGTTCACATTTTGCGAATAGCAATCATTTAGAAACGTAAGCATAGTCTGATTTAGTAGGGTACTGTGGAAGCGTGCAAGGGATTTATCGTTTTTCAAATTGCTCCATGGTACTTTGGAGTTCGATTGTACTGGTGCGGCAAGTACACTTGTTGAGAACAAAATTGACAGAAATATAGTGAACATTTTTTTTTGTTGGTTTTGTGGTGCGAATTTTGGTTTCGATTATTATAATTTTCACTGACTACTCGGACAGCGCAGTCATTCGCACGATAAAATGTTCGACGGTATGTTTGCCGTTTTTCATGAATGACAGTTGTTCGGGAATTGACAGTTGACAGTGGAGATTTGGATTCGAAGACTTTTGTCTGATGCGCTTCAGGGAAACGTGGAGAGTTGTGTCGAGTGGATGCATTCAGCAAAATGAAAGTAGTAAAAACTAATTTTAACGGAATTCACGGTGGTATTCACGAAGGAATAATAAACAGCTGTTAAGTCTATGAACTTCTCAATTTTAAATCGTGTCATGCTATTCACCAAGCTACAATAGTTAAAATTAGAATGTGCAAAAAATAGGCGTATTCCACCCAAGGATCCCTCTCCTGGAACTGCTGTTCCGCTTAGTTTTTCAGCTGAGGAATCGGAGTTTTCTTAGAATTTTCAGAAAGAAAAATTTGTTGGATTCGTCTCTTCACTATCTTTTTCGTGAATCCAGACGACGGTATTTTGATATTGAGAAGAAGATATGGAAGCCCTTACGTTTGATGGCGGAAAGATACTTGCAATTACACATAATTCAGAAACGACTTCACTTTTTATTTTATAGTTCCTTTATTTTAATATGAAATAGTTTCAGAAAATATATAGGACATAAAAGAATTTGATATATATTTTATTTATAATTGAAAGAGAGTTTAAAGAGCGAGAACATATGTTTTTGAAAGCTAATTTTCTTTTCAGTGAAGAATTCGTGTTCCACTTAAAAAATATTCTCCATTGAGGAATCGGAGGAAATCTCTTAGAATTATGCTTTTTCGAACTGGGCCGGAATTCAATTTCCAATTTTATCATAATTAAATGTTTTAAGTAGCATAAAGGTAATATGTTCAATTACGTATTATCAAAAAGAAAACAGTGAGGAGTAAACCACTCCTTGACACTTTTTAGGTAATGAAAAATATTAAGAAAAGAATGCAAAACAAGTAGTTTCCCTATAATTAAGAAAGCAGAAATAAAACTTTAACAAGGGTGATTGACCTTTGGTTTTAAGTAAAACAGCAACAATGATCAAGTGATCATCGTTGCTGTTTTTCTTATTGAAAACGTAGGTATGTATTGTAATATGCGAGCTACGGCTCGAGTAGATAAAACGATATTCTGTGAAATTTATTTCTTTATTTTTTAGTCTATAGAACAATTCAAGTTCACATACTATTCACTATACTATTCTTCGCAAATTCTTTTCTTACAAGGTCTCTTTCCTCTCAAATAACTTTATCTCCTTTTAATTACTTAATTTACAAATCCAAACTAATTACTTCTTCTTGTTAACTCTCAACTTTCAATTTATCACAAATTCACAACTTCGCCCATTATCACTTTCCCAATCTCTTCGTGCGGTTCAAAATCGACTGCCCGGTCTCGATCGCCATCTGTCCTTATATAGCAGAAGTTTCTGATAGCCAGAAACTTCTAGCAAATTCTACGACCACTGGAACAAAAAAAATTCTGATGTAATAATTCCAAGATGACCATCATTTCTTGCAGTTATAATTCTCTCTTATCCGTGATATTATCCGTCTCTTATCGTAGACATGAACTGTGGAGACTAACTGCAGACACGAACCCCGAATGAAAAGACACTTTGGAATGAGCTGTAAGAGCGTAGTTATTATTATGTTACAGTATGAAGCAAAATTACGCCTTTGTAATTATTATGTTACAGAATGAAGCAAAATTACACCTTCGAAGTTACAGTGCAAAGCTGATTTCGAATTTTCTAAAATCCTATAACTTTGAGAGTGGTTGGGACCACTCATAAGTCATAAGAGCGCTCATAAATCGGCACTGTTATTGGACGGTGAATAGGTTTACGAAGCTAAGAGTTTAAGATTGTTTGGTGGATATTGGCCTCAATAACTTTGGAAGAAATCTCGACGTTCGTGATGATAGGCACGGGCAAACGACTCCGAGTGTGCTGGATTAGTCTCAAAGCAAAATAGGCAATTGACTAATGGCGAGCGGTAGAAGCGCGTTCAGGATTGGAAAATATTATGAATTTATTTTATTAGGCTATCCTTAAGTGTTTACTTTTTTCAAATTTGTTTTTAAATGCAGGTGGCCGAGAAGTAGTGGTAACGTCATCGCTTGTCGTATTGAAGGAGTACGGTTTAAATCCTGACGTTCAGAATCATCTATTTATTTCGAATAAATAAATAGAAAAGTCGATCAACTAAGAAAGTCGATCGCGATCAGAAGGATGAACAAAAAAAAACATATGAATCATAAACCAACTACAATAATAACAAAAAACCTCCACCCTCGGAGTTTATTAAAACCAATTTGTCTCTCTCTCTCTCTCTTTTTAACTTACGTCGTACAATTAGTTGCACTCAAGGGATTGTTTCCTTGGCGGACATCAATATTTTTTCTAAAACAAAATCGACTTTTACACAACAGCCTTTTCAAACAAATTTTCTGTAACGTTCAACCAAATTATTCCCACATTCACATTCAGGTACCAGGTTCTGCTATATGGAAGTCTTATCACGGTCACATTGATTCTGGAAACGGTAATCGAATTTCCCTTTTCTTGTAATGTCTTTTCCTTTTCTGATTTAAAATTTGTACTCAAAAAGCTCCTTATTCTCTGCTTATGCTCATCATGTTTTGGATGACTTATATATGTAAAATCATATTAACTATAAAGTCAAAATTATGAGTTAAAATGCACTGAAAATGCTTAGAGAAAGCAAAATACGTTTTGTTGAAGAAAACGTCCTCGAAAATTGGGCTTGGCATTATACAATGTATGGACGAATTGTGAGAGAATTATACAATGTATGGACGTATTGTGAGAAATGATAGACATATTTCGTTAAGATGTTATTTTTAAGTTTCTAGGAAAAATATTTATAAAATTTTTTTCTTAAATTTGTACTACTCTGGATTCTAAGAAGCGTCGCAACCAATCAGAATGTCCAATGGGCATTTTCTCGAAAATTCAATTGAAGAAAATGTTTAGAATGGGTAGATTTAGTTCATATATTCAATTATATTGAAGGTCACTGAACAACTTATCCCTCCATTCAATACATATTTGTTCATAAGTGAAAAGACTTGAAAAGTACTCTTTTGTGTATATTCTGATTAGCCAATGGAATAGATAGCTTAATTATGGAATAATTTAAATTGGCGAAAACTTGCTACATCCAAATATGTGAGCCTTTTCACAATATGATGTGTACGACGAAATAGATAATTGTATAGAAAAAAGTGAAAAAGTGAAGAGTTTGAGAGAGCTCAAACCATTATCCTGAAAAATGGAAAATATGACTTTTCGTGTTTTTTAACTGGGGTCTTCAACTTTTTTTTTTTTATAATTTGCGCGCGCCAAATGGGATATGAATACCATTAAATTATTTCAGGGCACGGGCGTTTGCATAAATTGAGAGAGAGAGAGAAAAAGGGAAATTGGTGTAGTGGCTTTGAAACTTAGGTGGTATTAAGTTTCAGTAAACTCCAAGGGTGGCGTCCAGATAACTGGGGAGCTTGTTTGTTTTGCTTTTTGTCGTTGCTCTTGATTCACAGTACTTTTTTCCCTACACCTGATGTGAACATCACGATCAAGTTGCATTTAATCCACCCTACTGTCAGTGTTAAGCCTTCACAGTAGAGTTGACTTAACTTTCGTAAGTGATCGACTTTTTTATTTATTTCATGCGAAATAAATAGATGACTGTTGAGATCAGGATTTGAACCGTGAACCAAGAGCGTGACAAGCGTTGATGTTACTACTACACCACGGCCACCCGGGTTAAAAATCTCACACATATTTTCTCTCAGATACTGTAAAGTTTTGAAAAACAAAATTTGTTTCTATTTAAAATATTATTAGTTTTTCGATGTATCCGTACTTTCGATTGGTTGTCTTAAATTCATCCTCTCACATTTAGAAAATGCATTAATGTTACCAAACAACTTTCTATTAGTTTCTTACATCTTTTCTTAAAAGTGTTTTTCTGATATCTCCACCCATTTTGAGATATTTATGTGTCTTAAGTTAAATACCACATCTTGCATTATACGCAAGTATTTGCTTTTCCAGCTCGTGGGAAAAGTAATAAAAAGAACCTGCCAGCAATGCGGCAATTCCATTTTGCCATAATTAAAAAACAGCTTAAAGCACAGCATGATAACAGTAGACTAAAACTCTCTACTAATGCCTAGGACTAGTATATTTTAGTCCTATTAGCTCCCTCATTTAGTGTTGTGCTCTTCTTATTCTTTGAACTAGATTTAGGGCATAATAGCAGACGTGCAATCTTAACTCAACTGGAACGTACATATGTTCATTAGCATATTGCATTTTCCCCTTCTCCGTTATTAGGATTAGGCCCTCTCAGCATTTGAATTATGATCATTACTTGATAGTTGATTAAATTTAAATTGTTATTTGCTGGGGTCGGCTGGTCTCCCCTGAGTCTTCACGGCAGCTGCATACTTTAATATCAGGTATTAAGATTTTCCATTCAATGGCAACCATTTTAAAGACAGATTGCACTAGGCAAACAAAAAAAAGAAAAGCAAAAAATAATCCCACCTATAAATAGTGAATAGTACAATAGATTATATTATATTTTTGTCTTCTCATTCGGAACATACTAGTACAGCTCAAAATTCCGTCACACGTTTAGAATTTGTTCATTGCAATTATACGGAATAATATAAACGAATCTGTTCGTAAATTTCTCAAGTTAATGGAGAGAAAACGTTTTTTGGTTCGTTCAATCTAAATTCAGAGTCGAAATTTCAAAATACAATACAGCGGATTCAAAATAGCTCACAAGAGTAAAAAATATGTTAAAACAAATTCTTCCATATAATCGCATTAATGAAGTCTTTGAATCCTAATCCGAAGTCGAAATTTTGAAATTCAAATGGTGAAATGGAAGAAGTAATTTCAAAATTGACATCGATTAGTCTACACAAATGTTTTTATTTAGAATTTTCAATTTTAAATTTTTTATCAACTTATTGCGTCATTTTGAATTTGAAATTTGTGTTTTCGGATTTTATTCAACGATTTGAAAAACAGAAACATATGTGGACTAATCGATGTCAATTTTCGCAGTATTATTTTTTAGTTTTTTGGGCGCCATTTTAAATCCGCCATTGAAGTATCCTTGTATATTAAGCAAGTTGGAATTAATAGCTGCTTTTCCAAACATTATCTTAGAAGAAAATCATGGGATTTTTGGTTATATGAAATTGGAGAAAAAAGGAAGAGCTTGTGGGAAAAGTGAAGAAAATAACATAGCAACACTGCCCCCGAGGACGACTATTTCTTTATAGTTCATATCTGGCCAGTTTTGAAGTCAAATCGAGGTCTCTCGACCAATCAGAGCAGATTGATTAGTAAGTCCTTAGAATACTGAACGTGCTGCTTATAAAAAACATTTTTTTTTTCGTATTCTGTAACTTTATTTTTTTATTTGGTAAAAAACTAAAGTATCCCTTAATATTAATCAATATAAACCAATTATTTTTTTTCTTGTTAACTTAATCCACAACACAATTTCTTAAGTTCTTATGGTTATAATATACATTTGTTCGTTTTTTTTTTTTACACGGTCTTTACCCTCTTTGGAGAAACATAGTACGCATAGCTGAGCATGACTCTGATTCTTTGGGGTTACTTCAGGCCTTCTTGGCGACTAGGCTTGGACTCATTTCTATTGATTGCTAGTCTCCTTCTTCATCCATGGTTTGTTTTTTTTTTGTTTTTGATTTTCTTAAAAATACGCTCACTTACAAAGTAAAATCTTAAACATATACTTTTTGGAATAAGTCTTATGCACACAAATAATATATAAATGTAAAAAGAAATAAGAACAACTAATTTACATCCATCAATAATGTTAAATTAGAATAAAATTATTTTCTGATTCCTTTTGTTCTTTTTGTTTGAACTCAAATATTTAATGCTTGCTTATCTTTGGTTATGCTCGTACTCGTGCTCTTGGCCAAGTCGTTGATGTTTAGTTTCGCCTTTGAACAACTTTCGTTATTGTTGTTGTTGTTATTGTTATTATTGTTATTCCAATCATCACCTTTGACTTGTTTGAGTTTCTCCAATTCATCAATCATCAGTTTATTGATGCGATTCTTTTCGACGATGTATTTTCTCAGACCATTGCTGTCGAGTGTGGCGCCTTCATCTATATCGCCATTGGCTTTGCTGGCCATAGCTTCGGTTCCATAAGCGTGATGGGTACCATCACCAGTGCGCAAGATGCGGCTACGCAGAACAGTTTCGCTGACGGTTTTACGATCGTAAACGGCACCCTTTTCAGCCAGGTAATCAATGATTTTAGTGGTAAGATTGTAGGGCATACCCAATTCAGCTGTACGGTAGTCCCATGGGAAGGTGTGATGGTAGTTGTGCCATCCTTCACCACCGGCAACGATGGATACAATGGTGGATTCAGCTGAAAGGATATTCCTGTGGGGGAAAATTTATTTAGATTAATAAAGCCTATTTTGAGAATATTGTATTTGAAGTCTTACTTGTCATAGGGTTTGTTGCCAAACATGTGAGCGGCGCTGTTTACTGACCAAGTAAAGTTAAGTTGAACAATGTAACGAGCAAAGAAGGTGGCGAAGAAAGACACAAGCAATGTTTCATTCCAAAGGTAGCAGGGCAGAGCTGTTGGCAAAATGAGTGTGAAGATGATGTAAAGGAGTTTATAGTGCCTGGAAAGGAATAAAGGAAGATTAGTTAAAATAGTTATAAAATAATGAAATAAATGAAATTTTTAAAGACCATAAAAGCTTTTAAAAAGTAAGCTATTAATTGAAAACTAACTTAGAGCTGCATGAGAAGCTTATGGACAGATGTACATATGTATGCAATGTACCTATATACGGTATTATGTACACTGTCACTCTGATCGTAAGGTTTAGAATTCCCCAACTTTAAACACAGTTTTTGGCACTATACTAAGTTTATTAGTATTATAACCTTCAGTAAACACTGATCCAAAAGATCAAACTAGTGATCTACTATGTAAGATTTGGTTGACGCCCCTTAATTTGCAAATGTTTTTACTGCACTTGTAGAAAACTAGTGTCCAATGGTTGTTTTTTTCAGGGTTACTAACAAGCCCAGAACTTGTAACCCTTGTATATATATATACTCTTCAGGGCTCCTTCCATGATTTTATTGCTCACGAAGAAAAAACATTACTGACTCCAAGACCTAGTATATTAAGCTAGGTTAGTAAGTTCACGTAGATTCTACTAAAAGAATTCAAAGCTTTAAAAAAGCTTCGAATTTCATACTGAATAATTTTTTTATGTTTTCATGTGATTTTTGATCCATAGTGTTAGAGTTCCGAGCAGTGACACAGAAAGTATAGTGTATCCTCATGGACTTCTTCATATCTTGTAATATGTTTTGTTATTCCTACTAAACCAGATAAAGTGTTCATCTATCGGTTTTATTTCTGTTAAAGTGTGGCAGTTTGCTTGCAGATATACTGGAGTTAAAAACATTCCGAATATTCTCCGTTATTACGAGCATTCTATTCTCTACTTCTTGCTTGAAGCTAATAATTTAAGGATACATTATGTCAGCTTATTTCGCGTCTCAGCCCTCTCATACCCGATACAACTCTGCGCGGGGGAGGGCTGTATAGCGATTTACAAACTTTGACTTTATTTTCTAGCCTGGCTCTCAATGAAAGTAATAATATCGGTGCTTACCGGTTAAGTTTCCAGCTTTCTGATGCACTTATTCTCAAAGAGTTGCAGATTCTTGCTTAATTAGATCCAAACCAAGCAGAATGAGAATGGTCTCGAGCCCTGTCATTTGTGTAGTTTTCATTGCTCCCGTTGAACCAATGCAGACCATTCTCCGTATATCTTAGTGATTGCCACACGTAAATATGGGCCTTAGGACTTACCCAACCCCATGATATTGGGAAGCATTGAAGTTAAAGGTATTGATCGGTGGTTAAAAGGGACGGTTTTATATCCCTTTTCGGAATTTGCTGTATGTGTGCAAGTTTCCATCTGTCTAGCAAAATACCCGTGAAATACGATAAGTGGAAGAACTTACGTAGAGTTTTGACCAATGTAGAAGACAAGAGCAGAAATCCCATCTGGCCCTGAAGATTTGTTACTATTGAGAACTTTTAGGAGTCAAGTTACTGAACAAGTTCGAACAAATATTAGTCCCAAAGAATATTGAACCGAATTCTGCGTAGGTGCTGAACACAATCTTGTAGCCTCAAATTCTATTACCTTACCGGCAAATTTTCTTCTTGTTAAGATTTTATCCTTTTATAAGCTTTTCATCTGCATCTTCTAGATACTCCAGATCTAACATACACATACACAGCTGAATTCTTTTTTGTTCTTCTTACAAAACGTACCATTTGGGTCAGTGATTTATTGCAGTACAATTAATCCTTGAGATATCTGTAAAGTAGCTAATTATGAAAATATTCCCGGACTGTCTCTGTAAACTAATCACTAACTAGTATCTACTTGACGATTTAGAATAAACTATAATATTGCAAACATTTTAGAATTCAAAAAAAAAAAATCTTTGAAGGACGATCAAACAAATAACCTACCATAACTTTTAATTAATTTCTGATAACCATCAATAACATCAAAATTTCTATGAAAACCTTCCGGATACTTACTGTAGTAGAATATTAAAAATAACATGCCCCTTTAATAAATCTATTTTTCATGGGTAACTATTCTTAACAGGGATCCCCCGATCAAGTTTATTTTTCGTAAGTTCCCAACCCATATTTCATAACTTTGCGGCTTTTCCTTAGGTTGGCCTTGAAATAGCAAAAAAAAAGAGAATAGAAATTCAATGCTTAAACTTGTTTGAAAATGTCAATCTAAAGGTCAGTGTCTTTTTTATTCAATGCTTTGTTAACAATTTTTAACTGATGCTTGGCATTCATGAATATTTGAAATGTTCATCTCTCTCCTTCTAGCTCACTTATAATTAAATACTATTTTAACCCATACGAACGTCTATTAGATTTTGCATAAATGTTGGCACGCTTTAAATCACATTTCCGGTTGATAATAAACACAATAGATACTCTATGGAACATAAAAAAATACTTTACTCGCCTGTTAAGGGGGTTGAGCTTGAGCTTAAACTTCTGTTTTTGTTTTTACTCTTTTACGATGCCAAGGTATGAATGCAAAAATTATTATGACTACCGGTCGCATCATCACGCTGACCTCATGGGCAAAAAAAAAAAAAAACCTTTGCTTTGAGCCCAAAACCACGGTAGAAAAAAGCTCTAATTTTTTGAAAGACCTCATATGTAAATCAATTAAATATAAATTAGCTGAACGTAGAAAAAGGAAGTCAGGCTATTCCCGAGATTGGATGTATCTGGGCGTTACAATGACCCAATGACAATGAAGCGTATTTGTTGTCAAAGATGAGATATAGGAAGTAATTTATTTTCGTATTCCTTCTTTTATTTTTTATTTTTTTTTTTTAAGTCGAATCGTTACATAACTTTACATATTAACATGCGGCGAAAATATTTAAATATATAATCAAAAACACAAAACGTGCTTGCATAAAATCTTTTCAATTATTTTAGCTTCTTTTTTAGTCTTTGATAAGAGGGAAAACTAAAAAAAAACTAATCGGTTCTCTGTGTGTGTTTAGTTTAACTGGTTTTCGGGTAATCGCCCGAAGGAAAAATCAACGCAAATTCGTATGGGTTCATGATTTTGTTTCGTTTTGGGCTCTTAATTTTAGAATTAAGATAGAACCATAACCTAACCACAAACATGTGATAATGTAGTCAAACAGGATTTTTGTATTATCTATGAAACTCTATTCATAGATACACACAAATACATTGATTGTTTTCATTTAGGTAGTTTAGTATCATTTCGTTTGATAGACAAAATCTTTGATCAAAATGCAAAGGTATGCATTTTATCTTCGAATATAAATGAAGCCGATCCTTGTATGCCGCTTTCGCATGATTAATTAATCATTTGGAGATTATGTACCATGGAATACTATACCTGCTGATACACACGACATGCCGATAAGTAGGAAGTGATTAATACCGGATCTTGTGAAGTTGGTGTATAGGTTTATTTATATATAAAAGTGTCATGTGGTTTATTTATAAAAAAGCAAAGTTTTGCTTTATTAAGTATGACAACAATAGTGCGCCTTATAGTTTTGCATAAATTTAATAGACTTTAGTCGAAGACGCGTTTATGTATGTACGTGCAAGTTGTCACACAATATTTTTTTTTTTAAAATTAGCTAACCAGGATGGGCACATAGTAGATTTGTAGCCCCTTTCGGACTTTAAAAATACATTTTGGATGGTCGGAATTATATATATTTAATAGACCTGTTCATTCAGTCTGTCCTCTAGACTTCAGAGTGGATCGTTCGAACGAGTATATAAAGTGGGTTGTGATCATTCGTACATTCATATTCTCCCCAGGTGAATGCCAAAAGCAAATAACCAATGAGGATCGCGACGAGAAGTGATACGTGTTATCTTTTTAGGGACAGAAATTCACTTGCTTTCTTATTGTTGAAACAAACACCTTATTGAAAATGTTGAATATAAGCAATGGAGATACGTAGAAGTATCTTGTCAGCCATTACAAATCGTTCTGTCATTCGAAATTTTAGATAACTGTAGTGTCTTTTCAGCAGATTTGTTGTTACTGAACCTTTTTTGGAGTGTCAGCAAAAGTCACTAAGAGATACATATGAAGAACATACTCAAAACCAATATTTTGAGAGTTTACAAGTTAGAAATCTAACTTACTTGTGAAACAATAATTCAGACTGGAATGATAAATGGACTCTTTAAAAAACGTCTACACAGTACACTGCGTTTACAGAATACAGAAATCTTTTTTCCCAAATACCATCTTTTACGTGTAGCCTAATCTAATCAAACTTACGTTCTTTAGTTCAAACAAAAGCAGTGATAATCGTAAAATGATATATGATTGTATCAAAACATCCATAGGAACTGGGGCTGGTATATACGAGCCAAAAACCAAGTTCTCGCAAGACATCGATCGAAAGATGATAGAAATTATCGCAGTGAGGACAGTCAGGCTACCATCAAGGTATTCAGGTTTAAACTGTCTTGTCTTGCCAACATAAGACAACTGGTTCAGAACAACAAAGTCACCCTCTACTGTGTACCAGGCCACGTGGGAGCAGAGGGAAACGAGGCAGTTGATGAACTAGCAATGAAAGATCGGAGACCAGAATCGCATAAAATATGAGAATATTCAAGGAAGGAAGAAAAATGCAAAGGAGTCAAACTTTGAGAAGACTTCCATAGGCTGACATATTAACACAAAACCCCTTCACATTCTTAAAGGTTTTATAACGATTCAGTGTAAACTTAAGGAACATCTAACAAAACTGGCCATAGAGCAAAATGTAGGATGCAGTTTTTGCGGAGATATTAATGAAATTCCAGTGCACCTGCATAAGGAATGTAGGGTACTGATCCACCAAAGAAACTACCATCTTTGAACTGATACTCCGGTTCATTAAGGAAATGGGACTAGAGAAGGGGAGGAACCTATAGTTTTATGCCGTATAAGAAGGGCAATATTTTTGAGAAGGTTCTTAAGACAGTTTTACTCTTGGATGCTTATTAGATGTCCGCGAGAGGTGAGACTATGAAACAATGGTTTGTATTTTTCGGAACTCTAACCTCGAGTCTTTCGCTCAGTGATCGGGTTTTTAACCACGGCGCCCATTTACAAAACAAAAACAAAAAACAAATTAAAATATCCAGTCACTCTCCTGTGCTGAGCAAATACAATCAGATATATGACGATAGTACAGATTGAAAATTGATGATGAAAATGAAACAAAAAAATCGAGATTACTTTGATGATTGCTTAGCTTATATATGAAAAGGAATACGATGAACGTCTATTTCAGAAAGCACCAGCCCTATTTTTTCGTCCCAATCTTCGGAACATTTCATCCTACGACAACATTTTGAGAGACGAAATATAGTCTATTAAATTTCTCATACAAAATGTAAGCTGGACAACTGTAGCCGCCAAAGTAGTTTATCCTCAGTTCAGATCAGAATTTTCTAAATGATTAGGTACTATATGCTATCCGTGAATGTAATTTTCTAAGAATGTCGATACCTATGTGGTTTCACACCCAAAACTTAGATATGTTGAATATTTTTTGCGATAAACAAAAAAGAATCAATAAAATTGGTTTGCATAATGTGTGGTCTGTATATCACTGAATTCAAAATTGACATCTTCAAAAGTCTTAAACCTTGAAGTAAGACCATCAACCCAATCCACGCAATACGATAAGCATACATTATCTAAACCGCTTTCATCTCTCTTGACAACTTCCCCACTTATAGTTGCTTTTAACAGACTATAAATCCGTCAAAATAGAAGAATTCTAATCAACTTTCGTTTTCTAGTTATGGATGGGACTCCTTTATATTCACACATACACATGCAATCGCTCAACATGTGCTAATTTTTCTACTAATTTTCGCAAAAGAATTGCAAATTCACATACACACACATACAGTTCTAAGCATATGTATATTTATCATTAAAATATACGGCGGCAGCGGAACCGCTGAATAAATTTCGAACGCTTATCCAAAATCATAAGCAAATGTCTACAGAATTAATTTCCTGTTCTCCATCCATGCATCTTTCTCACTATTCACTCGTCATAAAAAAAAACCAACAACAAAGAAGAACAAAATAATTAATAAATCGCTTCTAGCATATCAATCAAATAGAATTAATATTAAAAAAAAAAAAAAAAAAAATACACAAACTTTGCACATTTCTCAAAAGGAATTCTCCTTCAGTCTCTCGTATAGGCAAGCTTTAGCTTCTCAACATCTAAACAAAATGAAACAGTCAGTCACTATCCTCATAGGGATGTCGTAAACTTGAGTAGTTTGTGCAAGTTTAGTATCTAAACATCCAAAAGTAGCTGCACTAGGTACGTGCAGAGAATCATTCAATCCCTCTGATGACGATGATAATCATGATGTATTGGTGATGGTTATTAATAATTGCGTGAACGTGTGTGACTCAATGTGGGAGATGTATCAAAGGCGGGCGCGCGCGCGCGCGCAAGCTCATCAAAAATTCCAATTAGGCTAGAAACACAGCTTTTTTTTTTTTAGAATGAAATGAATGATAAATTATTCTATTGACAAAGTGCCTTGAACTAACTAGTTTGGATTAGATTTTATATGTCTATGTAATTCGAATTCGAAGAACAGCACTTAAAATTCATCGAACTTGAGGAAAAAAAAAAAAAAAAAATTCCACATACGCCACCGTGTGTATGTGCGTGTTGAATACTATTCCGGTAGGCTTAGATATTATGCAAGCTCCCAAAACAGGTTTTGAGGAACTCTATGGAGCACGTGTTAGCACCTCTATGCATTTATAGTTTTCATTAATTTATAGGAAGTAATTAATCACAACAACATTGTATACATACTTCTTTTGGAACATAACCCAATAGTCAGCCTCCATGTCGGACATATCGATTTTCTTGCCGTATTCTATAACCTGTGGTAGTGGAAAATTTTATATTAATGATAAATTTAATTTGTAAGCAACAAATTGTTTACCTTTGGATGTTTCTTGGACATCAACCAACCAACGTGCGAGAAGAAAAATCCTCTAGTGGCATTATGTGGATCGGCATCAGTGTCAGAGTACTTGTGGTGTTGTCTGTGATCTCGTACCCAGACATATAGGCAGTTCTAAAGAAATTAAAAAAATCTTAGCCTGCAATTGTGTCTCATATGAGCAATTGACATACCTGACCAGCCATTGTGTGCATAATTAAAAGAACTACCCTCAACCAGGTCTTCGCTTTGTAGGCACGATGAGAGAATAATCTATGCGCTCCCATTGTGATGCCCATTCCACTCAGAAAAGTTAGTAGTATGACTGAAACGAATGAATGATATTTACATAAGTAAACGGTTGTCGATGTGATTTAAATATTTGTGCTAAAAAGAGGAATATGAAGACGTAATTCTAAAGGAGATACTCTCTTGTTTTCGTTTACACCACGTCTTAAAAAAATAATACACACCTGTGAAACCTATTCTGTTTCGTAGACAGAATCTGAACTGGTTTTTACTAGGTTCTATTAGTTCAAGGGCCTTTTTGTTAGTCATACACAAATTTTATTATGACGTAAGAGGGGGACTTTGATTATTACGTAGTGTTAGAAGTGGGACAAAATCACGGACGTACATCAAGACTTTTACATTGTATGGAAATGTGTAATTCGTTATAAAAGATTGAATGTTTATAATGAGCCCAAAACTGTTCTTTCGAAGGTCTACCAGATGATAACACTAGTCAACAAATTTTTTACCAAAATGCAAAAACTGACAATACAATTTTGACTTTTCAGTTACAAGATATTTAGTTCATTCAATTTTAGGTGTAGCCCAGCCAAACTACACAAAATAGAGGGCCACTCCCGCTGTGTCTACAATTCAGGTAATTTATTTTTTTCAATAATTTCCTAAAAAGTACAACAAAAGTTCTCAAAATTTCGAGCAGGATTTTATTATATATTACAGCCAATGAACCGAAAAATTCAAACAAATTTAATTTGTTCGTAAAATATTAAAGTAAATCGAGGGGTCATAAAGAAACAGAAACGTCTTCTAAGTAGCGGATAAAATCCCAATATATGATACAAACAAGCTTAATTTATTTGTACATCATAGGATAATATTGGGCACAAGGTTTTCTGTTTTCCTGAATCCCAATCCAAAGTCGGAATGTAAGAATATGAAATGGCGTCAAAAAAAATTTAAAAAAAAATTGATATTTTTTAGTCGACATATATTTATATTTTTCAGATCGCTGAATCTAAATTAGAAATCAACATTTTCAAATCCAAAACTGCATAAAAAAAAATGGATAAAAGACTGCTCGATTTTGAAATTGAAAATTCTGACTGGGGGTTTGAATTCAGTGATTTTTCAGTTCTTTTTAATTCTATGGACATAATTTTTAATCCGCCATTTTGAATCTTAAAATATTGACATTGGATTAGGATTCAGAGACCCCGGGAGCCGTTATATTTATATTATATTTTGACTGCTTGGAAAGGACACAGCTTGATATTGATGTAGGGGGACGTTAGAGTATCTACCGTGAAGACACTGGTGGATACCTTAGAGCAGTGGTGGGAACATTTTCAGACCTCTCTTTGTAGCGACTTTAAATTTCGCGCGCCCCAGAATCACATAATCACCAGAACTTGTTCAATGTTATGCTCTTGTGATTGCTTTTAGAACATGAATTTTTGCAAATTTCTAGAGAGGTAACGAGGGAAACCTTGTTAGAGATGATTTTTAAAAATAAATGGCTGTACGTATATTCAACATCAGTTACAATATCTAGAGAAAATTATGAATTTTGCGACCCCTCTAAAGCTTCTTGAAACTTCTTTATAGGTTATGCCTTATAGTATGCGAATTAGGGCTATGGAATAGCAATTTAAATTAATTCAATGATTAGGTATTCGGGGGGCGAGTCTCATGGCCTAGGAGGAGAAAATGGATTGCAACGATCGGACGGTGGTTCGCTCATGGTATGTTCTAAATCTGGCGCAGAGAAAGAGAAGAGTACAACTCAAAATAAGGGGGCTAATAAATATAAATCCTACTAGTCCTCCGGCGCTATTCAATACAAATATTTCTTCTTTACAGGTTATCCCAACAGTCTGCTGAACCTTGTCTTGGTGTACCTTAAGAGGCTTCGAGGTAACGGCTATAAATCAAAAGATCCGATGTTAAAAGGACTATTGGCCTTTGTGGACAGCAACCTTCGAAGAGTTTTTTGGAATTGTAATTATTTAATATGTATATGTATTATTTTCCCAGTGCACCAAAATATCAAAAAAAAAAAAAAAAAAATTATCAAGTTTGGTTCATAATAACGACATGGGGTGGAATCTGTTTGTAACGGATTGTGTTATATTCTAACCATTTTTACCGAACATTTTTTACGTTATTTATACAATTTTTTTTTTTCTATTTTTTTTAATTTTTTTAAACAAAATTTTATTACGTTTTTAGAATTTTTAAAATTTGTTCATACGTTCCGTGATTTTATTTTACGTGACGTAATTTTACGTTTCCGCCTAAAATAGTAAAATAGGGGTAACATTTGCCTTACATTACCGATGCTTGCACACAAATGTTCTGAAAACTGACATTAAAGAGAGGTTGTCCGATATTTAACACGATTGTGGGCATGGCAGTGCGCGTATTTTTTTCTCGAAAAGTCAAAGAGTCTATTAAATCTCATACCCAATTAACGAGTGTACCAAGTATGATTCGTCGGACGGATATAGACATTATTTATGCATTGAAATCAATAAATATGGTATATACGATTAAAATGAAAAAAGAAATAAAATATTACCAAAAATATTTCTCTCACCCCGTGCTTTGCCCCGAAACCACAACAGCACATACCCATTGGGGATGGTATCGGTAAGTGAAAATCAATGGTGATAATTTTTGGAAAAGGAACCCTTTTGTATTATGTACTCGTATTTTGCTCAGCTTCAGGATAACGCACGGAAATGGTTCATACGAGTTACTTAATGCTATTCAGGATTAATTGGCCAGAAACGATTGAAATTTTATTTAAATCGGATAAGCTGTTAATAACTAGCGTGTAATGAGTCTGTGGTAATTGGAAAAGACAGCCTTTGGGATAATCGGTTTTACCAGTGTAAGAATTTTTTTTAAACATTTGTTTAAATTGAGGCAATACAAAATTGTCAGCTATTTTCGATTTTCAATGATAGTGAAAATACTTTTGACAATATTATGTATAATCTCAAATACAAAGGACTTACTTAAAAGATTTACGCACCATTAATTTTTAAGTTTAAAAAAAAAAAAAAAAAAAAATAAAACAATGGGTTGTTGAACGCAAAGTCCATTAAAATACGAAGTCAAATTATTTTTCTTCATAAAAATGGGTAAATCTAAAAGAGATATCTCCTTAGAACTCAATATTTCTAAATATGGAGTCCATTATACCATCAATGATTTCATGAAACCGGAAGCAGTGATCTAAGACCGAGCAGTGAACTTCCAAGAAAAACCACTTAACAGGAAGATAATTTGATTGTGATTACTAGCATGGTTATCGAAGGCTTACGGCTCTAGAATTATGCAGAGAAATTATTAAGAATAGAGAAATCCCAGTCTCCGTTACAATAATCAAAAGGCGACTTAGGGAGGCAAATTTATTTGGACTTGTTACCAACTGAAAACAGTTAATTCGGGCGCAAAATAAGAAGAAATGACTAAAGTGTGCTAGAGCTCACCAAAATTGTAACATTGAGGATAGGAGACGGTTTCTTTGGACTGATGAATCCAAGTTCGATCTGTTTGATACGAGAAGGGTTTTCGTTCGACGTTCCGTAGAACAAGCCACCTTCCCGCAATGTATTGTGCCCACCGAAAAGCATGGAGGTGGAATGATTTTAGTGTGGGGAGCATTTACCTTTAGCGAAACCATTAATCTCGTTCGTATCGAAGGCATTTAGAACAAGACTAGAAAAGTATTCTAGATGAGAATGTTATTTAACGTGGTCTTCGGTTGATGGGAGAAGGGTTCGTCTTTCAACAAGATAACGATCTTAAATACACTTCGAAGTTATATGCAAGCTTTCTGCAATAGAAGGGAGATGAAGTGGTGTTAATTAATATGATTTGGCCACCACAGTCGCCAGATTTGAATCCAATTGAACTTTTATTGGATCACTTGGACAAAAAGGTTCTCCAAATGTCTTCTCTTCACCAGGAATCTTTTACCAGTAACTGAACGACATCTGGAATAGTATTCTAAATGAAATAATATAAAAATTGATAGAGACGATGCCCAGACTTGTGAAAGCTGTAATAAAAGCTGGAGGAGGATACTTCGACGAAGTTAAAATTGTATGTTTTTTTTTTAGAAATAATTTATTTTCATTTGTGTTTCCTAATTTCATTAAAATACTATTTAAAATATATCTGCATATATAGTGTACTTCAATAAATAAAAATAAGGAAACAAAACAATTGTCTGCTTCTTTTCATAGAACTTATTAGTGGTCTCAAACTCTATAATTAACTTTTTCCCTTCACAGGCTATCAAGAAGTCAACGACATTCTCAAGTCAGAAGTTATGAAGTAACAGATTACTAAGAAAACGTAGTCGTGGAGATAATGTGGAAAGATTCTTCATCATCATCTAAGCAAACAACAATACAATTCTACTAATATATGTATATGTATGTGGTGCAATTATTTTTTGTTAGGAGACAGTAGCTGCTCATGATTCCAGTCAGTCTTTTTAAGGTTATTCCTGTCTAGATTCACGAGAAAGTTGGACTTCTTAAAAGAAAATATTGGACATCAGTCGTTTCGAGAAGACTTGCCCTTCATTTAGTTAGACTTTAATGAATTTAAGAATAAATATGTACATCTATAATTATATACTTTATTTAAACTACTGCTAATGAGAATGTATGTTAGCTATTCTGCAGAAGTGTTAACAGGTTTGCCGAAGATATGGGAAATCAAAATACAAATTACTACATACCTAATTGCTTCGAGTTTAATTTTCGTTTATATTAAACTGAAATGCAAATACTCTACTGATCCTGAAACGTACCTTGCCGATGATATATTTTTTAGAATCAAACAACAACAACGATAGCCGGTGATTGAAATTTATCATTCAAATAAATTTAAAACAAATTATATATATATGCCGGCTAAATGCAGGGGTGTATTGCAAACTTAATTTTCTTTAATTCCAATGTGTGCCATACATATTTACTATAGTTATATCAAATATTTGATTTACATTTATAAATGTTTATTAACATATTCATCTAAAATAATTCATCAAAACAATAACGAACATCCAATCAACAAATTATGCGATATTTATGTTAATACACATCAATTCATAGGCGTGTGGTATTATGTTGTCTTTTATTGCTAAAGTAAGCTACATAAGTAAATGATACGTCATGATAGCTACCCATATTTGGTGACGTTTATTCAAGAACTATAAGAAAATGTATTCCCTTAGTGAAACTAAAATAGGCAATTTTATCGAGTTTCTAATTATATAACGTCTAGTTTGTGCTGTATCTAACTTTATGTATAATTCATGCTAAAGAAAATTTATGACGAACTACATAGATGCCTGTAAACAATTTTTGGCTTAAATTTATTGTATTAAAACATATATATTTGTCACATTGTGTTCTAGTTTATATTTTATATAGTTTAATATTTAAGATAAAACCCCAAGCAAATATAATATATTTTAAGAACAAATACTTGAATTGAATGTTTTTGAAGCACGGGTGTCCAAATAACAATTATTGAAATGATGGAAGATTTCAGTGCACCTTTAGATACTACTAACTATGATATCATGTCATCAGAAGGGTTTTGTGTGTCGATGGGGTAATATCTAATCAGGGCATGAAGAAAAAGTCAGGGGATGTCCAAAAGAATGATGAGCGTGGTCAAAGAGAAATAAGGTAAATGTTCGATTCGAACTCTTTTTGGCAAGCACAATTTAGGCAATCCGGTTTGCATTGGTTTTCATTTATAGAACTTTTTACAAATAAAATAATTTAGAAAACAGTTAAGTATTTCTAAAGCTGTAAAAATAAATCACAAAATTCCACAAATGTCTACTAGTTAAATATTTATATTCACTTAAAATATTTTTTGTGACTTATTTTCACATATTACTGTGAACTTGCACAGGTGACTTTTGACAGATCAAAGAAATTCAATTTATATTTCAGTATAAAAATTCTGCATTCAATTATTGTTTTATAATTTTCCGTACATTTTATCGTGCATAGTATCCAATCCACTAAATATTCGTGCATCTGTCACATTTACATGAAATGCAATTGACTGTCACTTTGATGCCTATTTAGAGACGTATTACCTAGAAGTAAACTTTTACTATGCAGTTAAAGGCAAATTTAAGAAAAATGACGAGTTTAAATTTGTCAATACTTGAATATACATATATATAGGTACAAAACCAGCAAGAAAAACAGAAAACTGCTATAGTCAAACAATTAAACCAAATTTACAATTTAGAAAATACAAAAATTACTAGCAATAGAAAATAGTTGACTTTTAATAAGTTGTGCTTAGTTTACTATTGTTTTTTTCGGTTAGTAAAATGGTTTTATTTATCATATATGGTATTGTTTTTGTTTATCAATAAAGTCGGAGCAATGTCAAACACTTGCGGAAATATACATGCGTTGCTTCCTAAATGTAAAGAACAACAAGGTCTAATAAAAGAGTACTTTGAAGCTGTGTTTTTTAGTTGACACTAAGGTGTCCGCAGCATTTCATAGAAATGAGATTAACTTAATAAAAGCAAATTTCTCATTACTGTTGTGAATCATTTTTATATTTGCACTATTGTGAACTGGGTTTAATTGTAGATGGCAAAGGTTTTTCTTCTTTATATCCTGTTTACAGAAAAATTGCCCTTAGTAATAAAATTATTAATTTCAAGTGAAAATGAGTGCTGACCAAATCTTACATAATTTGGAAATTATTCCTAATATAACGAATAATATAGAGTAGACTATGTATTAATAAAGAACGACAGAATGCATTAGGAAACTATACTGTAGTGTTACCCGATTATTTTCTTGCAATCTGCTAAACACAGAGAACAAAACAGATAAACATGATAAGTCATATATAGGGTATTTCACGGAAAGGTATACTAATTTGACAGGCCGCCATTTTCGTATAGATTCGTGAAGTGTAGACGTGGCAAATTTATCGTAGAACGATTGTCGGTAAATCAACATTTTTTAGTGGTTAAAACGTTTTATCAAAATGTTTGTTAATGACAAATTTATTTTCATTAGTATTGAAGCTCATTTTCATTTAAATAGTTATGTTAATAATGTCAGTTCTGGGCTGAAAATCCTCAAATTTTTTATGAGTCACATTTACATCCTGAAAAAGATACTATGTGGAGGAGTCATTGGACCGTGCTTCTTCGAAGGCAGATATGGAGTTACTGTTACTGCTGGAGAACGATACCGCCACATGATTGACAATATTTTGATACCTATGTTGAGTGACTTGGGTTTTCTCAGCATGTGGTTTTAACAGGACGGTGTCACATCATATTCAGGCAACGCAACTATGCAATTACTCTATCAACTGTTTCCAAACAAAATTATTCCAGAAATGGTGATGTTGAGTTACAGTCGCCGGATTTAACAGCCCCTACTCCCTTATATGGGGATACGAAAAGAGCAGGGTATATGCTAATAAACCACAAATACTACAGCAACTCAAGCAAAATATTCGAGATGAAATAGGTGGAATATCTGCCGACATGTGTGAAAATATTATGAAATATGTGAGGCTAACAGAGGCGGACATCTGTCCGACATTATATTCCATACATAATTCGCGACCCTCAATAAAGCATATGTGTTACTCGACACTAAATACATATCTCCTAGATTAGTGTAGACATTTATGCAATTTTATAGTTAGTTTCTTTATCCCTAATGTGTTGTATTTTTTAACAAAATTATAAAAAAAAGAGTAGTATACCATCTCGTAGAAAACCTTGTAATTTCACATAGTGAATAGTTGTTTAGGAACAGTTGCTAGGAGCGAGGCATTGGCCAATAATATCTTGACAATCATGGATACGGCAGTGTTACTCAGTGTCAAAAGTCGTAATTGTTTCGTTCGTGATGTGCGAGTAATATTCTCAAATGGGAAACCTACTATTTATTGTCGATTTTTAATAATGGCGAAAAGATTTTTGTGTTTAATATGATTCAAAACCTGAACCTTCTACTTAGTAGTCCAAAGTATTATCTACTGAACTTCCAGAGAAAATGGGATCTTTCGTAAAATGTGCTAAAAAGTTAAAAACTTTCTTGATAATATGTCAACAATTTGAATAGCATGTCCTTACATATGTCAAAATTGACTTAACATTTTTTTTTTTTCAAAAAACGTCCCATCCATATCCGAGAAATAGCTAATAAGTAAAGTACCGTTGTTCAAATTAATTATTAAATTAAACTGTGCATACACAGTCTTACGAGTATAGCAATCGGCCATGTCATCAAGATGTGAATTTTTATCGAGTACGGTGGAGAACCGTTTTCAAGAAAATTGTATTTGTTTAAAATTGGAAGTAACGAATTTCACCTCTGAACATTACCCACGGACCTCTTTTAAAAAGTTTGAAGAATATCCATTCGGTCATTTAGGCTACAGCTCTAGGTACAGACAGTCAGATAGGCAGATGAACAAGCCGACGGATGAAATTGTGAGTTCCCCTATTATATGTAGTGATATCACGATTGACTAAAATCCCGAGATCGAAAATGTTCACAAAAAACCGGAAATACCTTTATTTATACTCATAGATGCAGCTATATTCTTAGTTATTCCAGTTTAGAACAGGATCAGTGGAAGCAAACTTTTGTTTGTGTATGCTTATGCAAAATGTTTAGTTTGAAAACTAAATTGAATTTCCCCGATTTGTCAATAGTCATATGCAAGTTCACAACAGATAAATTGTGAATTTGAATCACAAAGCAACTTAGAAGAACTTAACGTGATTTTATTAGGGGCTCCTAGAATGTCTATTTCTAATGTCGATTCGAGTCTAACTGCATATTTCTTAGATTAGTCCGAAGTATTTACGAGCTTATTTCTACAATTTTAGAGTTAGAGCTAACTTTTAGTTAAAATTAGTTTTGAAATAGTTTTATATCTAAACCCTAGTGTATTTTTCTCTCAGATATACATATGTATATTTATGTACCAACTTCTTCAAAAAGCTAAGAGTTCTCAGCTTATATTGGCTGTCACTAGACTAGTGTAGATATTTATGAAACTGTAAAGTTTATTTCTACAAACTTAGAGTTAGTGACAACTTTTAGACAAAAGTAGTACCTAAAATGTTTTATTTCTAAGGAACAATTTGTTTCTCTGTCAGTTATATCTTGGATTAATTCTTCAGTAATCTAAGGGAGGTAAATAGTAATAGTAGGCTACACAAATATTTTTAAATTTTTAATGGATTTTGAGAATTGCAACTATGAAGTTTTATAATTCAAAAGATCGGCGTGGGCTGAACAAATTCTTTACTTTCTTTTAAAGTCCTTAACCTGATTTACCTAAAGCAGAGTAAAATCATTATTTTTTAAGAAATACATAAGAAATAAGAAGTTTAACAAAAAGCACTAAAATACTCACAATAAATGACTGTTATAGTATGCGCCTTTCCTAGACCTATCATCACAAGACCCACCACACCAGCCAGATGAAGGATTAAAAACCCAATTGCGTTGAACCAAACCACTTGTCTTTTAAAATTCGGATCAGTTCCGATATCCTGTTGGGCATTGGCATGATGTGCTTCCTCCTTAGCATTAATTTGTTCGATAAATCCATTAGTTATGGGGGGTTGCTGAAGAACACTTTCATCCAGTACTTTTCCATTTGACAGATTCTCACAATTACTCTTCTTTTCCTTGGGATACTTTGCAGGCGTGCAATTGGTCTCTAAATTGTCCATTGCCTTATTACGATGCACAAGAATCGTTTCGGTTTCTGGACTCATCTCGTAAGTTATGCTGAAAGATAAAAAGATACACAATTATAGATAATTGCTAATTTTAATGGTTACAATGGGATGCAATTCTCATAGCAGCACCTCATTACAAGCGGCCTCGTGCTTCTTTCTATGTAAATGTGCAAAGATGTTGCACAGTTTATTTTTAACTAATTTCAGAAACTCATTACGTGCGGTAATTAAATTGCATTTGCTACAAAACCGCAAAATCCAATGAAGTGATGTGCCACTAATAACCTATCACCTATGCACATTGTCGTTAAAAGAAACAATAGATCACACGTCGGCTTATGACCTTAGGTTCATTTTTCTTTTAACGCTGGCCAAAGAAAAAAAAAAAAATATTTATCTTTGCTAAACAGTCGGCTGTAGATACCATTTTTGTCACTTCACTTACCATGAAAGATAAACGAAACTAGGGTACACATAAAAGCCGGTATCACCTAGATTTGACTGGCAAATATCTTTCGAAAGATGTGAAGACAATTTTATTGGTTACATATTTGCAAATAGTTAACCCAATAATGAGATAGTTTAGCTAAACAAACAGGAAGGCACAGCTAAGTCATCTGAAGTGGATCACTTCGAGGTTAACATCACCTAACACTAAGTCGTAGTTCATAGGCCTATTGTGTGAGTAATATTATCTACGAAGGTATGTAATGAAAAAAAAAGATGTATAAACAACTCGATTACGCTCGAAGAATATCCATTACCATTAGTGACGCAATGTGCAACTTAGACATTTCCATTATGAAAAATGCCCTTTTGATTTATTGCGGAATTCAACTTTTCCTTTCTATTTTTTTTTATGTGTGTGGATTGCCTGCAAGTTATAGAGACCTTTGACAATTTTAATAAATTGTGGTTAAAAGTAAATTAACATTTTTACTGCAAAGCGAATTTCTTTGAAGTATGACTTATAACTTTTCAAATTAAGTAGCCATAAAATTAAATATTTTAAGAGATACAAGTATGGCGTAGGTTGCTTGCTTTAAATAAGTCGTTCGTCTGTTGACGATTAGTGTCAAAATACCCATATATATGAAATTTCATAACCTTTTCAAACTACCATCAAAATTATGAAGTTTAAGTTCGAACCTACCTACCTAGTACCTACATATTTATTTGGATCAATAGGTTAATATTAATTTTTTTTTTTTTTAAGAAAAGTTTTAGATGAATGCATGCTTTATACTTAAGCTTGTCAACAAAGAAGAAAATATGTTGCAGTAATTTTATACAAATTAACAATAAGCACATAAGCAAATGTACTAAAAAAGTAGTTCTTCCCTACCAGACGTTCTCAATCTTTAAGATGAGATAGATTCACTCCACTGAAAGACATGCTAAAATAGAATTTATTTTCAATACCATCAATTTGGTGAATTTTTTGACCATGCTTCCTAGACTTTTTAGGAAAACGGCAACGGCAAGGATAAGTTTGACTTCTCACGTGAAGTAACCAAATACTACAAGCTCTGCCCAGACCTTTGGTTAGGGAATTACTTCATCTTTTTAACCTAAAATGGCATCTATTAATATATCTAAATAACATATAAAAAACCCATTGACTGAATAATGAAGTTTTGCCTGATGATTACTTTTAAGCTCTGCGCGAGGGATACGATATAGTTTTTGTGAAGTTTCAACTCTAAGGGATGAAAAGAGGGTGTTGAAAACCCTAAAATACTTTGTTTTCATTTATACTGGCCTGACTTAAAAACAGATCACCAATTATTTTGAGCTACAAATTATCTTTTCACGTTATCCAGCAGTTGAGTAATCGTTAAAATAATGATGATTTCTTCATCAAATTATCATCATCTTTTAATGCACGTACAAAACCTCCTCTGCTCTCTCTGATCATACAAACATTCTCATAGTTTCAGTCAAAATGTGGCTCCTAAAATAAGGTTTAAAGGTATCAGTAGAATACTTTTTTTTAGCATTTAGACAAGCCTAATGAAGTAAGAATAACGGATCTATACGTTTTTTAAATCAGCGCATCGTTACTTTTCATGCGATATCCATATTGCATTTATAATATACAATTTTTTGTTTTTTACTTTAACTCTAACCTAAAAACTTTTTTCTTTTTCCAATTTTCTAAAATGTTACTTCAGGAATATCTGCGGTCTAGTAAAATTCAACTCAAGTCCAAATTTCAATGTTCTACGTCTAACATTTCAAAATTTATGCGCAGACAGGTGGATTCCCTTGATTATGCACAAAAGTACACTTGTTAGCAACATTTTTGGATGCATTTTGTATTAAGCCTTATGTTCTCAAATTGCTGCTATCAAAATCTGCTTTAGTTTCACACACGTATTCCATACTATATCGGACTTTCTTGAGAATTCTAAAGAGTAAGTGACTTTTTGCTCTTTCGCCAACTGACTTGAGCTGGGTAGGTAATAAGCGCAATCAGATTAAAAATTGTTAAAGCTAAAAATAAACGATTCAACGGTAGGTACTTAAAATATTCAACAGATTGACGTTGTTGACGACAGATGTTGAATATCTAATTTCGCATGTTAATGCAAGACTTTTATAAGTTCGATAACCTAAAGTAGCCTTAAACATGACTGAAATATATCAATGCACACACAAAGATTTCCATTAGATGTCGTTTCGAAAAAGACCGGAGAGATACGGATACTTTCACCTATAATTAAGGGGCGATACATTTTCTATACATCTAAGAATTTATGTAGTTAAGGAGTCTAAGCAATATAGTTCAGAAAAATCTTGCCCGTTAAATATTTATAAAGTTGCCCGAAAATAGGGATAACAGATTTTATTTCAGACAAATCGGCGCAACAGCTCGAAACATTTACCTTGGTAACTCTATTAATCGAACCTTAGCATAATCGAAAACGTCTGGTGGATGTTCCCATAATAAGGAATACTTCAAAGACAATGCGTTCCTGTTTTGCAAAATTAGGGCTTTATAACCTTTTACGTGATTCTATTCCAAGAAGAATTTCCAAAGTAATACCAATTATAATGCTACTCAAGTTAACCTTTTCTGCATATGTTCATAACAAATCCCACTTAATTATCTTCACAATTGCAATGTTGGATGAAATATAAAATATTTTGTATTCGTCAATGAACTGTTGCTGCGTGCTAAGATTACCAATCTCTAGTCGATTCATAACTAACACCACAACTAATTCTACACAAAAACATCTTCTAGTCAAATTATAAATTATATAACTTCAAAAAAGAAGCATACAATTATCGAATACGACTTTTGGCGGTTGATTAAAATGTTATTATCAGCCAAATCCCAATCGTTATTCCAAATACGTTAGCATGTGATACTACCAGTTATGCATAAATTGTTCATTTTCATTCATTCACTTTGTTTTATTTGGAGGAATAGTCATATTCAAAATTCTTTGATGGTTTGTTAATTACAAATTGTATCCATAGATACAGATTTGAACACGTCTCTTCTCCATTATGATGCTTCCGAAACGCGGAAGTATTTCCTACTGCTATCTATCGGCATGTTCGCATATGATTATCTACTTGGATTGATTAGCTTTGGGTTCTAAGATTTGATATTAATATCTTATTTTTGGTATAACGGATAGATTCCTGAGTCATCGTCATCAAGGGGCTATCTCAAGGTCTAAATGTGTCATGTGTTCGATGTATAGTCATTTGTCTGATGTGCTTTTAAAAAAGCATTCGCCTCTCTTTTTATGTGAACGATACTCTTTTTGATAAAAATAAAAAAACTAATTGTAATTCCATATGGAGTGGCCAAACGAAAAGTATAAAATAAGGATAATCAACCATCAACCTTTTGTACCGATGATGATTTAATATTCAATACTGGCACCCAATTGACGTCATTCGATGCTAAATGCCTGCATGCTCTGTTGAAAATTTGTTTAGTGATTTTCAACACGTTTGAAAGTTCTTTGAATGTTTTGACTCACATTAAAAAAAATTTAAACCACAAGATGAACAGCACATCACTCAAATGTGAAAAAAAAGTAATAGAGGAAGGCTTGTGGCTGCGCTGTCATTTATTCCGTGCATATTAATGAAAAGCCCATCAGAGGTACAAAAATCAGAAAAAATTCTATTAGTATATTTGGTGATTTAAAGATTTTCAGCAAAAGCATAGAGTTAAAAATAACATGATATAAGCAACACGTTTGATAGCATAGTGGAATAAATTTAATCATGGGACCGGTATGTTTTACATACACATGATCCACGAGAGTCGCTATATGACCGAAGTGACCATGGAAGATCAATTTATAGATTCGTCTGAAAAGCTTGGGAATTTTTTTTTGTCTCTCTTTTTTATTTCATGTCAAATGAATGTTTGAGGAAATGGATAGGAAGAAACAGATACAAATTAAATTAGAGAAGGCAAACATTTGAAAGAAAATGATTGTAAGTATCTGTATCTTAAGAATTTAAGATTATATGCAGACACGAGCTGTCATGAGAAGTCTGCTTGTGGCTTATGGGAATAAGTATGCTTGAGATGAGAATATTCAAAGTGGAAGATTCCATTCTATTTACCAAGGAGGCAGACTGTGTGAATCTGAGTGTACTAAAGAGCAATTTTTTGAATACTAAACTTTCAAAATAGTCAAACTGACGGAAACCTTATCCATTCTAAGTGTATTTTGAGGAGGATGTCATTTGTTCTGATGCTTAATATCTACTTCTAGATGGCAATATTGATGATTGAAAAGTGCGGAAATATTGAACATAAATATACAATAGATATGTATGGTAAATAAGAATAGCAAAGGAAGAATATCGAGACTTCTGATTAGAAAAAGACATAAAAGTTCAAAATCGATTGAATTGACTATAGACTTTCGTGTCCAGTTGTAAAGCAAATTACATGACAGTAACTTCAACATTTGTTACAGGCAAGATTTTAAAGCAACGATAGGAAGTGCTAAGTAATACGCAGGTTTAGAGGAACTACTATCAGTCTTTTAAACTCTCAAGTATTCCACAAGGCACAGTTTGATTTTATCTAAAGAACATTTCAACCCCTAGGTTTTGGCAAGGCTGGATGGAATTTCGGTTAGTTATACTTCTGAGATACAAGGACAGCATAGCAGACACATCCATGTGACAACGTTAAGGCAATTTTCATGGAGGAAACTACTTCGCAGGCTCCAAACGATTTCCATAAGCTGCAATCTAAATGAACAATGTTCATCAGACCTAGGAATGTATTCAGGTGGTGTTTATTCTAAGAGGGGGCAAACAAGGTTTTGAATGTCTTTTTGGACATCTGTATACTTTAAAGAAAAATCCAGGGACCAGTCTCCACGAGAGTGCGTACAATTAACAGAACAAAAAATCATGGCAATCTCTAGGCATTTTCTTGGATACAATTGGGCCAAAAGTAAAAAGCCTACTGAATATATCCAAGTAAATTATTCAGGAACATCTCAGGGTAGTATTATTTCCCCTCTACTATGACTAATAATCACTGATGGAAGCTAGATATCAGTTCAAGCGAAACAGGGTTGTTTGTATCTGTGATGAGTGAAATCATGGAAAATGCATTGGCTACTTGCTCTATAAGTTGTGAACTTAGTGATAGTGCAGGCAATACTGAAATAATGGGAAAACATAATGGTTATACCTACGAGAGAGTTATCATTGGATTTTTTTTTTGTACCGTATGGAGGTCAGCTAGTCATGAATGTATGGCCCTTTGGATGAGTCATAAGCCGACTATCATATACCCACATAGATGAACATACATATGATCCTTTGCCATAGAGTTCACCAATCCTAGGATTCAAGCATGTTTGTTGAAGTTAATGGTTCTATTGCACAGACTGACCAAAAGTTTCAATATTGTTCTGTATTTCGATTAAGCGACATTATTCCTTGGTAGGTTTATAAATTTGTCACTTTAACATTCTTCCATACATGAATAGTGAGGGTAAGTCAACTATTTGAACTCATGAGCATCGATGTCAGATAAAGACATTTTGTCTGTTTTCGGCGATTTTTTAAACTATAGTACATAAAAGGAAAAAAGTCTCGAAAACGGGGAAAGTGAAAATACGAAAAAAAAAAAATTGTTAAGTAATAAAGTGCATATATACTTTCAACATTTTATAGAAAAACAAAATAGTGCAATGAGCCATTTTTGATCCACTGCAGTCCCATTTTGCTACAGCAAATAAAGTATTTGCAGTACTGTGCAACGAATGTACATACATATTTGACTGACCATTCGGCAGTAACACTTTATTCCATTGCGCAATCCAAAATATTGAAATTATTTAAGATCATTAATGCAGTAGATATTTGGGTTAGATCAGGTGGAGGAAACCTTTTCTCGGGCTAATGCACACTTTTTCGCTTAAATGTGGAACCATTAAAGCTCCGAGATTCGCTTGATTTTATAAATATCAAGTCTCTGTAGGTTGCTTTGATCTTCAAAGAAGTACAAATCTCTAACTTATGAAGCTCTAAACCGAAATTCGGCATTGCTATCTTAGCTATGATTTACAGGTATGAATAGTACAACAGCGATTTTAGTTTCTACAGTAATAGCAGCAATGAGAAGAACCAATAACCAGAGAAGAATATAGCCCTTAGCTGTCATTACTTTGTTTAATGTCTATCATCAGCTTTCCTAAATAGCTGTTTTAGTTATTATTTATAAAAGAATTTAGCTATTAAAAATAGCCCTTAATGCTATTCCTGTGTAGCATATTAAAAATAAGAGTAGCATAGTTTTTTTTTTGAAAATTAATATAGAAAAGAGAAAGACGCACGTTTCATATTGCTGCTTACTGCATGACTGAGAAGTTTCGTTGTTATAGTTTTACTTTCAAAGGTTTATCAAACGTTTGTTAGAGGTGAAAAAACCTGAAGTATTTTTTTGGGATTCAAAAACCGAAGATTACGCTTAATAGTGCAATGGACTGATCACTGAATCACAGCGCCACCATGCAATAGCAATGATAAAGTTCGATTTCGAATTTTCATTACGCAGTTACGCTAAATAAATACTTATACCAAAAAGTATATACACTTACTGCATAGCTACATATGTAGTTGCAATTGCTATTCTTAAATGACTAACACTGACATTTTCTTTAAAACAGCAGCTGTAATAGTAGAATTAGCTATGAAAAATAGCCATAATTGCTATTCCTAAGTAATTTTTTAGCTATTTGCCTGCTTAAATTGCAACAAACTGAATAGTAAGTAAGCTGAAGTACTAAGATTAATTAACTTATACCGCACTTTTCTAAAGTAGGGAATAAGCAATGAAAATAACTCTTGTTCATATCCTTTTTTGTGATATGCTACTGTATACTTGGAGTTCTTAATTCTTATTTTCTTACGATATTTTTGTTATGCAAAATTGGGCAACACCATCATTTTTGTTTAAGTCTCGCTATTTGAACCTTCGTATTTTATAATACTGAAAATGTCACAATTATCAAGACAATGGCTACGTCTTTAGTTAATACCCATATATATACAGCCATATCTTTAGGTGTTATATTTTATAGTATGGTTAGTAGGGGCATTTCCAGTGCAGTGATATTAAACAAATCTCCCTCTCAAATGAATGGAAAAAGAAAAATTTACTTAAACAGCAGTAGTGCCAATTTCAAAAGAAAGTGGGATTTACATTGAAATTTTCCATGTAGTCATGACAATGTCATTAAGTAACACCATTCCTCATTAACAACAATACGTCAATGCATCGAAGATATTATTAATGTGTACTTTCATTAGTTATTCTAATGACGATTTGTCTAAAATGGGTTTTTCTTACAATTGCTAACCATTCTATATCATTCAATGTAACTTAAACTTAAGTGACAATTAAATTATATTGCAATTCTAAAAGCCCAATGTTAAAGCATTAAAAATAGATTAGATTAAACGAATTATTCAAGTCGTTATGCGTTTTCAAAAGAGCCAAACACAAATAAATCCATGCATGCATGAAGCCATCAACTATCAATTATAATTTCATGTCAAACTAAGTCAATCAGTGGATTTATGACACAAAAAATATAAAAATTAATAACAACTTCTTGCATCAGGTTTAAATGCAAAGGAAAACTTCTCATGATTTCCAGCTAATCGCCTGTGTTTCCTCCAATGCAGGGCCAAATGAGAAAACTAAAATTTTCGCAATTCTATAGGAAATTAATTTTGTTCATAAGGTGAGGAAATTTAATTACTAAACTAGGTATGCACCGAGCATAAGTCGTTGTCCAAAGTGAGTTTTTAAGTGCACACCATTCCCAAAGAGAAAAAGACCAATCAATCGTTCGTTTTGTAATGCAGAAAAAGATTTGAAAAGACTGTGGCTTGTTGCGATGTGCAATAATAAGGAATGGTAAATACCTAGGTGGTTTTAGGTCATTTTTTGTTGTTGAGTCGATTTGCAATCACAATATGATAAAGAACGTAAAAAGAATACGTCATCTAATAACTTCCTATGAACCGTGAGAGGAAACCCAATTCAATTACATTTTTGCCAAAGGTTAGAAGATTAAGGAGACCTAATGCAAACGAGTTGCGAAAGATAGTACTCGTATCTATAGTTAAACAACAATTTGGTGGTCATATATTGTAATTTGTATGAAAGGCCCAATGCGCACAACGAAAAATCTTGGGCTAGCAAATCAATTGTGGGCAAAGATACATGTACATTTTGTATCTCCGTACATTCCGCATTATTAATATATTTGCACAACTACTTTATCTATTGTTGATTATTACTCAGAAGTTTTTGACTTTTTGGGTGATATCGTTGATGCGATTGGAACTTCGGTGGGGAGGAGATTGAGATTGTTAAGTTGTATGACTATCAAGGTATGGAAATATCGTCCAATTTGAGCACGTAACGGGATCTTTGTCGTAATTTACAATCAGTGAAATCAGCGCTTAACTCAACATGGAGGATAAGGAGTTCAAGTATAAACTGTTTGAAGCGACTTTTTTTTTGGGAATGGCAACTCCTGGCACAGCGTTGCAGTTTAGAGTATTACGGGGAACAATATTCGATTCTAAAGAGAAAATGGGAAAATCTGCCAATAATTTGCTCTTTGTGGAGATCATAAGGATATGTTTCATTTCATGTCGGTATTAAGAAGAGTGCATTTCGGCAGCGCTTTGGTTCCTACAGTGACGACGTCGCTGGGATGATATCGAAGGAATAATAGAAAAATGGGGCTGATATTTGTAGGTCAAAGTACCTTTAATTTTATCAATTTCTATAGTAATAAGGTGACTTCGAAAATAAAAAGATACGCAGAAATTTACATCCCGTCTGAAATGGATGGTATGATACTCTATCATTCATCTTTTAACCAAACTCGACATTGACATTGACATAGAAATATGTAAAATATTCGCTAATTAGGTATTGAACCGTATAAATAAAAATGTGAGCAGGTGCTTACTGATGTTAATACTCACTAAAGGTCAAACGACTCAAAAAATTTCAATAAACATATTAGATATACTCATAATGCTCGTAAACATAAAAAGAGAGTTGTTCTCAGGGAGAATTGTTAACCGCAGACAACTTTGCCTCAGAAGGTTCCTATACAAGTATCTATGTATGTACACATATTTAAAGACATTTTTGTATCTTATCATTCCCATGATAATTTTATAGCTATATACAATTTATAGACTTAAAAGAGTCTAGGTTGCACATGACTGTAGTAAGGCATTTCGCCCATACATATTTAGAACAGCTAGTTTCGGCAGCAAATGCTGATCACTGATTAACAAGTAATGCGGTTCGGATTTGTTGGCAGAATTGTTTAAAATTTGTTTAATCACTTTTAAAGCAAACTTAGAGCTCTTAACATTACTGGGAATTCTAACATTTTTAAGACCACCATCACAATAGGGAGTCTGAGGTAATGGACTCTATACATATATCGTAATATTTTAACCATTTAAGCGTTTTTGTAAATTGTTTTTAGAGTTCCGTACCAGAATGGTAAAGTGCTGTCTATAAGTGTGTCTGTCACATATTTGTAACTTTTGAGCTATTTCACCTAGAGAGCTAGAATTTTGTATATGGTGTAAATAATTTAAAAAGAAAAATTATAGGAAATTAGATGATTTAAATATTTTTGAATACCATTTCATTATGTGTATCTTACTAACATTCCATTAGAAAAATTAGGAATAATTAATTGAATTTGGGTAGAACTCTGTAGCTTAATTAACAAATATGCACAAAAAAGGCAGAGCAAAGTTCCGCGATTCCATTTTAGTGATTCATTTTGGCTCGAGAATATTGAGCCATCGGGAAAGGTTTAAACCTTTTCCATAATAGAAATAATAGGACATAGAATTTTTGTCTAGAGACGCTTACTAGAACCTGAAAAAGGGGCAAGTTGGGATAGAAAATAAAGAATTCTCGCAGTTTTGAAGTTTCTTATAATCATTTCTGAAATAATTAATTTAATTTATTGTGAAAAAGAGCCACAAAATACGCAAATGACACTCAGTCATAGTAATAATGCACAAAATACTCAGGCACGTGAATTATAACTGGTTTATCTTAAAACAAAATGTAGATATGGATTGTGCTCTACTGTATAATTAAGATAACAACTTTTAGACATACAAATCTAGTATATGTGAATCCTTCTTTAAAGATATCACCTTTAAGAGAACCTTCAACCCGAATGCATTATTACAAAACATTTTAGTTTTAATTGTCAATTGAGTCTAAAAACTATCAAAAAACGTGTTTCTTAAATTTAAATAAATGAATAAGAAATTAATTTAAATCTCAAGGAAACATTCGAATAAATAAAAAACAAAATCATAAAAGTTATTAACAAAGATAACTAAAATAAAAAGTAATTTATAGAATTTAAACTGTTGTAGAAGAAAATGGGTTTAAATGAATCTAACTTTAATTTAATTAATGCTTAAAAGCTTTCTAAATATTTGTTCAATTGTTTTGTATGCAGATTTTTGTAACAGTTCGATATAGTGCTGTTCTTAGGAAATAACACTCCATTTAAGGTTGCCTCTCTAATGCTTTACAGATATGCTCAGAAGAGACTCTGGAGGAGTTTAATTTCGATCTGTGGTGGGTTGTAATGAAGGGAAAAAGCGAGTGTGTTTTCGTAGTAAGCATTCTTAATAATATGTTTTTGTTTTTTAAATATTTTGAACAAACATAGGATGTCCTATATATTCTATATTAAACTAGAAAACCTGTCCGGTTTCGTTCGTGCCTAAAAACCATCAGGCACTCTTCCTTGGCCTTTCTGATTACAGATTGCAGAATGTTCTAGAAATTTTTAGATCGCAATATTGTTCCAAAAGCAGAACAAAAGATCAGTTTCGTTAAATGAACATAAACATGTACACACTCATCCACTGGTCCGCTATTGATGTAAATCACACGAGATTGTGGTTGTTGTTTTTTTTTTAAATTATATTAGTTCTAGGAACCACAGATTAATATTTAATTTATTAATAAAGTTCTACTCATATCGGTATAGCCATTTTGAAGTTAGGTGGTGCGTGTAACACGAAACGAAATGTGTATTAAAGGATTTCGAAGCAAAACGAATTGATTATGGATAATAAATTTACTTCAGTTAGCTTCTACTCTTTATGGCATGTATATAGGTATACAACGTATTGGGGTATGGTCAACCTACATAATTTCTATTGCGGACATTTAATAAATATGCGTTCTAAAATATAGATGTAGAAGAAGATTTTGTACAAAAATACATTAACTGAAGAAAGGTAGCAAGCGTTTTTATTACAGAAAAGATGCTCTGTTCACTTGAAATCATTCTTCATTGGAAAAAAGTATTTTCACTAAATTTGTAAAGGACACTTTGGTTTTGACTGGAATCTGAATTCAAAACTTGACTTATAGGTATAATTCAAATATACAAAAATATAGGTATCTACAAATTTAAAACTACAGCTTCCTTAAAATGCAGTATTTTTTTTTTTTTTTTTTTTCGGAAAGTCTACGCAATTGCATTTATTTGAGAGTATCTGAATGTAAAAATACTATATCATATGTAAAGGCCCTACAATGAGATTTTGGATCCTAAAGTCTTTAAATATAACTTTAAAAATAATACACAAGTAGTAGAGGAAAAGAATTTTTACTCACTTTGACAAAAATATTTAAAAGTAAAGAAGATTATACCACCAAAACACGTTGATTTTTAATTAATAAAGTTAAGCCAAAACTTTTATTCACTAAATACAGAATTTAGCAAGGCAAATTAGACAAAAAAATAATAAATGTAATCCTTTTTGGAGAATATATTGAAGTTTTCGCGTGTTAATCGGTTCTTTTCGTTTAATCCTCCTTCAGTGAGTTCGCGTATACATACGTATTTATAGATTTAAACTTTTGTTTGTTTCTTTAATAGTTAAATTCACTTTTCTTTGTATAGAATCGCGAAAAAAGGAAGAAACAAATAAAACAAACACTCGCCTCGAAAGGTATCACTAAACTAAAAAAAACGTTTTTTCGTTTTATCACACAATATCACTTGTTTAAGGATGAACCTCTCAATTCACCATCTATTCGATTTGAAAGACGACCGATAACTCAACTGTTTTCTAAAGATCACTTTAGTTTTAAATCCTGGTGAATTAGAAATTCAAATTGTTCGAAAGAGACAAAAAGATTAACGCTCAGCTAACTATGTCGCCTGCTGAGATACTTTTTTACTTTCGGTGTGTGTTTGCCACAGCGTACTATAGCGAAGTAGAAAAAGAATCGATACAATAGTGACAAACAGCACCAACATGCGAATAGTAAAATGAAATGTATTCATAATCATCATCATTATCATCGGCAGCAGTATGATCGGTGGTAGAGTTGTTTGGTGTGAAATAGTGTATGCTGACTGGCTATTATCCCCCCTCCGCCCCACTCAATGCGGAAAAAAAGATAAAGATTGAAATTTTGTTTTGTCTTGAGATTTTAAGATGATGTTTTGTATGGCGGTTATCAGAGATGGTTCAAGTTTGAATTTTGTTGGATCTAGCGGATGGTTTACCTTCGAATTGGATGTTTAGTCCTCAACCGCGTTTTTCTGTTTCTGTTTCTACTTGGTTACTGGGTCTTACATAGATATTTACTATCTATATGTGGATTTGGATACAAAAAATAATTTATTAATGAACACACGCCGGCAAATGGGTTAGAGGTGTTTTGTGTGAATGTGTGTATGCAGGAAATTGTTCATAGTTTGTCATAGATACAATTATTGTGGGTTATTGCATCCGATAGAGTTCGATGACGAAATTTGAATGCTTTGCTGCGATTTTTGTTTTTTTTTTTGCGAATTATTAATGTGGGCTTAATAATAATTATTGTGTACCTACTTATCGTGTTTTGGAGATTGTTTGTCGTGCTTTGATTTTTGGGGATCGATAAGGCATTTGAATAAATTAACTATTTTAATTTGGAATAATGTTTGTTCTTCCGTAATTTCAATAGAAAAGGAGCTATGAATATTTAATTAACATTAACTTATAAATAGATTCTTTAAAAGGTGTGGGAAGGTAGACACCCTTTTTTTCAAAATGTAAAGGTCAACATTTTTAAAGGTTTTATTTTATGGACGCAAATCGTGTCAAATTAAAATGCTTACCCAGTTGTTTTCTCATGATGAGTGTATCTGATGCAAAGTGGTATAAGACCGCAGTGACGATTTATGAAGTAAGATTGATCAAATCTTAAAAAAAACCGATCAAATAGTTAAAATCTAACATTTTAGAGGCAGCTATTTGTCCATGCTCTAGGCACTATCACTGAATTGACGATCATTCTAGCAAATGACCAGCGCGAGACGAACATAACTGCTCGGCGATCCTCGATTAGAAAACTGTAAGCATTACCCCATGTAGCCAAGTCTTTATTTTGTTTAGTTCTTTTATAATTTGTTTTGTTTAAAAAAAAAAATAATTAAAATATATTGTAACTCAGAGGTGTATTAAGATAAAGTGCACGAATAAAATATTTTTTAAGTCCGTTAAAATTCGAAAAAAAACTTTTGTTGTCAATTTTCCGAAAATTGATATGCCATGACAGTGTATGTATCAAATATAGTTTAAATATTAAGTTCGTATAAAGTCTATTAAGTCATAGCTAAGAAATAGTCGTATTTTTTGGGAAAAATCTGGTACGCCATCTAAGAGCATATATCCGCCGCAACTCAAACATCAAATTTAATCAAAATCGACCATTTGTGAAACACCGTTAATTTTGTGATTCGAATCAAGAGTCCACTTTCGAAAAAATTGGTCTTTACTATAGTATCGTTAAATTTGAAATTGAAATAAAAATTCCGATTTCACATCGAATTGTGACCCCACAGATCCCAGGTATAAAGTTTGAAGGCAATATATTTAGCAGATTAGGCTGTAGTCAGTGGTGGGGACAGACAAACGGACAAAATTGCGAGACCCACTTTTCGAGTTTCTCTGCTATAGTAATGTCAAGATTGATCAAAGTTATTTTTTTATTTTTTTTTCCCCGAGAGAAGGTGAACATCCTTCATAGACACCAAGAGGACCGCAGTCGCGTGCTCATAGTGTGAGATTTTTACTCACCAAAAACACTTCCATTTGTTAGTTACTGCAACTAAATGAAACCTTTTTTTTAGTTTCGCTGTACTTGGTATTGTGTAATTGTTAATTCCGATGCATTAACAATCAACCGGCGGCAAAAATGTTGATTTTAGCTCTCCTTCTTTTTTTCGCTGTCAAGTTTGCGAGGTAAGTACTCATAGCACAGTTTTCAAAATTTAGAGTAATGTGTACATATATTCTCTCTTGTCTTGTCATAAAAATTGTATACTTTCCCCAAAAAAAAAATTGTGCTCAGACGCCATCTTGGAGTATGGTGGCTGTACTTTACTTAGGGCCAGTTTTGAAAAATTGTATTATAATTTCTTCGAAAACGGCTCTAACGACTTTGATATCTGGGGTAATGTGATCGGTTGCAATAAGACTGCATACTCTGTTTCTCGCTGAAAATTAGGATAACAATACTTTACTTATTAACGAAATTGGAAAACCGCCAATACCAGGTGTTTTGAGTTTTTTGTACAAGAAAATTTATCCAAAAAATATTATATATGTGATATGTCACGTGAACTAGTGTACAAATATTGTTTTTTTTTCTTGGGGTGCAAAATGTTTCCAAAAGCCCCCTACAAAAATATTTTTTACAATTTTTTCCAGTGATTATTTTCTACAAAACTTTAGCCATCTAGCTTGAGCGGTTCAAAAGTTAAAAGCATGTGACAGACACACGGACACATCGATACTGCATTGAATCTATAGTGTCTTCAAACAAACTAATAAATTCTGGTCTGCTACTTGTATATCCATTACGAAAATAGTTTTATTGTTGAATGTTATTTAAAATATAGCTATTTGCCATATCCACCTCTGCTCCCTGGCAAAAAATCTCCACCCATGGGTTGGTACTGAGGCCTGGTAGTCCTTATTAAAATTCAAAAAAAAGTCTCTGTATTTGAAGCTAATATACCTCAAACAAAAGGGTTCTGATTTGCAGTTTATGCTACATGTAATAATGAAAAAAAAAGAAACATCTCTGATCATGTATTTGGGAGAGTTTGAGAAAAGTGGCATATCTTTCTCCTTTTTCCCTATCTAATTTTGATCACCCTTTAAAGAAAAACAAAAAACATTGTATTTTTTTGTACGACTAAGTACTCATTATGACGCCCTTACCCATTTATTATTATTTTATGGTAACATGAAATATGTATGTACACTTTATTAGCCAACTAACTGAATTCAGTAGGTATAGTAAACTTAAGGAAAACACTCATTGTCAAGAGCATGACTTGAGAACAGAGCGTTCCACATGAGAATGAGACCCAAATTGCAATTCAAGTAATGAACATCGGTGTCAGTGCTCCTTTTTATGCTCTATGGAATTGCGTATGACTTTTATTAATTGCTTGATGGCAAAACACGGATTTGGTAACAATTTATTCTAGAATAATAAGTTTCTTAGACATGGAAATACATATTAGTATTTAATGAGACAGAATTATAAATAAAAGTGTAACTTACTTTATGCGTATTTTATTGATGTATATGTTTATTGGTGAATCTGGACAGTGGTTGTTAACAAAGCCAAGTTTTATGCTACATTAACTGCTTAACAATTACTCTTGCTTTCGTTCCCCTCCAAGTACGACTTTATGTATACGTAATTCTTATTTTATTTGACCCGTCTATATTCATTACTTTTCCATTCCGGTGTCGCGACTTCTCTAGATTTTCTTAATAAAAGGCAGCTTCATCCAACTAAAACCACCTAAAAAGGTCTGATCAGTGTCCTTCATCGATTTCGTTGATGGTCTTCTTGAGTTTTGATCGTCTCCCTGCCTTCATTGATGGCAACACTACTCCATCCGACTTTGACCAACAAGTTTGTCTTGCATCTTTTACAGGACCATAATAACATTGAGTGTGTAAGATCAAGACCAAGTTGCCAGACTGCTTGGCCTACTATTGGAATATGAACATGGTAGTCTTGATCTTGCATACATAGGTCTGGTAAATCGACAGTTATTTCCCCTTAGAAATTTGAGAAATTGATTGGCATCCAGAGATCTGCAGCCTTTCAGGCAGTTAGGAGCCAATATCATACAGAATTTTCTGTGGAATCTTCTCCAAATTAGACCTAACTTGCTAAGGTATACCCGTGAGGACACTGTAAGTCTTTTTTCTTACTTAAACTGGTGCAGGTTTTCGATCTTTTCTGGTTGAAATTTTATAGCAGTATTTTTGCATAACTTAGATTTGGGAGTTCTCTAAGAGGTTGGTTTAGTTCGTTTTCTCTTCGCAGAAGGGTTCTGGTCCTAAGTATCAGCTCTTTCGCTAATCTGTCGGTCTTCTTATTATCATCGCGTGATGACATGTGGCAGATGCTTAAGTGTTGCCCATTAGTTTCGAGGGTTTGGTTCTTGGAATACTCCTATTCCAGTCTCCTCAACTGTCCTCGATCTATCCGTAAACCATTTTATGAGTGGATCTTTTACTTAGATTCGTTCGTTTTTTTTATTTTTATTTTGCAATGCTCAGTTTTGTGCGATGCGCTCCACCTATGCTGGGGTCTTCTTCTGCTGCGTTGTTCCACCGCGGTGGACTGATAGACTATACTGGCCGGTACCCTTGTATCTATACGTTCGACATGCCCTAGTCATCATAGGTGCTGGATTTGCACCTTTTTGTGGAGGTAGATATCACTATAAAGTATCTTTTTATACTGCTAGGCTCCACATTAAGGGTGACAGAACATCTTCCTTACAGTCAGCCTCATGATGTACTAGCTTTAATTGTGTTTCGGCAGTTTCAATCTTCAAACATCCACTTTGAAATTGTGCAGTTCCACACTCTACCATAGTTGTCGTAACGGTTTCATGTGGAGTGTTGATAAAGGCTTGATTATACTAACGTCACTCTCGCGCAATCAACCAAACAGATACTTAACTTGAACTGGATTCTTAACCATCGCAGCTAACTTCCCGATTAGCTTAACCTGAAACTCGCCTAGAAATTGTTCATACTATTTATTTTACAGAATCTATGAGTAAACGGAGGTGAAAAATCGATTAACTAAGTACTTGATGCACTGAGGGTCGCACACCAACACAATATGTTAACAGACGTGTCCAACAAGGAAGTAGGTAATGGTAAAATGATATTATCATCAAATCTAAGAAAACAAAATAAATTGCATTCGTGCGTGTGTCCATGTGAAAAATTTCTGAAGTAAATTTCAGGTAAAGAGACATCTCATTGAGGAAAATTTGAAACTATAAAAACCGAAGATATTGGATTTGAGATCTAATTTTTCCGTTTTTTTCCGGTTCAGCAAGACATATCCCTACATTTTTAGGCAGTCTTTGTGGATTTTTTCTAACTGCTATAGAGACAAATTAACAAACATATTAATAGAGTGCAAATAGGGTTTAAGCATGTTTAAGCTTTAGCTGCTGGTATTTAGTAAAAAGTTTTGTTTCTACCAGCGATCATTGTGAGGGGAATGAACTAATATTAACTAGTAAATGCTTGAATGTAAGTAATTCTATTTCAGATTATATTTTCATTTAAAATCAAATCTGTACTGTAAATGCTAGGGGAGCTTACACTTAAAGCAGGTGGCTTACAAAAATAGTTTTTTTTTGGATAAAGGACATTGGCGATGATATCTTATCCCGCCTTCATCCGATTTTATTGATTTTCAGGTAAATATATCTACATGTATGACATAACTTAAAATCCAAATTTTACTAAAATGTTTTGGGTGATTATTGAGTTGGACGTTGTATATACTATAGTAGTATGTGAAAAATAATTCAAAAATGTTGTAAGCCCCTCATTATATTCGTATTAAATTTCGATAAATTTTAAGTGAAAATACTGTCTAAGCCTAACAGGGAAATTTTATCGAAATCCGTTCAGGAGTTCTCGAGTTAGACGATTAACAAACTTGATCCGATTTTGACAGTTTTTAAACAAAATGGCTTAAATATCATAATATACATATATGTATGATATACATAGACGTACATACAAGTCGAATTTCATCAAAATCTTTTTAGTGGTTCTCGGATAAGCCGTGTGAGGACAGAATAAACTCAAAATGACGGTACGCAACACTAAATGCGCAAGGTGCGATTCACAATTGGCGGAGATGGTGAACTTGCCAGAATTCGGATTTGAGAACAAATTTGAAAAAAAAAACCAAATGCTCCCAAACTTATCCCAAAAAACGTTTATTAGAATATAATAATATAAATATAATAGACACTTGAAGGTACCTTGCAATTGACTTCATCGATATTTCAGGCTCCTGGTGAATACGATGGTGCACTTGTTGAACAAGTTTCGAGCTTTTCCCGCTGTCCGAATATGTTGAATGTTTTTTTACGTTTCGAAACAGGCGAAACATTGCGGCTGGAACTCTCCAACTCGAATCGAACCTTGTGAACGAATGATCAGGCTACTTTCAAAAAGCTCGATATTTCAAGATTGCTGTTGTCTGCACATATAGCAACAATCTTTTAATTTCTAGTATTTGTTATTTATCTAAAAACTGTACCCGGAAACAACTTAAACGTCTGCTATAAACGCGATCAATACTACGACTGAACAAAGCCATGTTCTCAAATAGCCTCCTAACCCTGTGTATTACGAAGTAAGTCAATTACCAAAATCCTATGGAAAAAAGTCATTATGAAGTACCTATACATACATATGTATGTAGGCGGTGGATGCTAATTATCCTAAATTTAGAAAAAAAAAACAAATTTTCCTGTTTTCTTGACAAAAGAAAGACACCAAGGAGAACAAAAGTAGCTATCTTGAAGGAATCCTTATGTCCGATCTAATAGTGTCCCATTAATTTTTTACCTAAGACCAACAGTTTGCGAAATAATTAGCTAGGCAGTAGCAATCATCATACGAACAAAAAATAGAGCTATTAATTTTATCGCCGATTGATGCTAATCTTTTTCCTTTTCTTGAAAATGTTATCTTTTTTTTTTAGGCAAGGAAAGGGTGCCAAGAAAAATCGAATTAGCTATCTTATAAAAAATCATTTTTTCTAATTGGTTGAAAGGTAATTATAATGATCGTACGAAAAAAAATGGAGTTATTAATTTTGTCGCCGGATTAGTATAAAAATATAAAATAATTTTATTTTTTTATTCACTTTAAAATAGCATACAATGTAAAAAATTGTACTCAGCAATATTTTTGCACTTTTTTCGTCACTTTACACAAAAGATTCACCCGAACCACGGGTTGGGCTTAAGCATCCAAATGCCTAATTAGAGAAATTCTATTCGGATTTTGATGCAATTTATAGATGGTCCCATTTATCAATAAAGTGGAGATTAGATTCGGAGATGAGCTTCGAAAAACAATTACGAGGAAGAGCTGCGCCAAAAAATGCAAACAAATCCTTTTTTTTTGTATGCAATGTTGACTATTTGTTAAACATACCTATTCATATTACAGCTCATTGTTATAATTCCTAGTCGTGTTTCCAGTTACAGAATCCTTCAATAAAATATTGACTAGCTAGGTTATCAAAATTATGATTTTTTTCCTAAATCAACATGCAAAGCGGGTTTGAACTTTTGGTCATCCTAAAATAGCAATCTCTAAGGTCGATGAGTAGATTGTTTTTCCACGCTCGAATCGATGAGTCACCTATAGCTAAGCAACTAATTGTTATTCATTTTTTTAGATTGGTAGAAATGCGGATGCATTTAAGAACAAGTTCATCTGACGCATATGTTAACAATTCATAGTGCCAAAAACTAAAGTTGCACTGAAAGATATTTTAATTTATTATTAAGTATGCATCTTAATAAGGTACATAATTAAGTTTCTTCTTCAGTATAATATTTATTTCGCTAATTTCCATTCCAATCAGGGAAGATAAAATCAAAGTGTGTAGTACCCAGCATAGCTATGGATTGAAAAATTATGAAAGTGCGTTATCTTCCTTTTACTTTAAAAAGCATACAAAATTTAAAACATATAAGGAGACTGCTACCGCGAACAAAAATGATGTTTGTTTCAGAGCGGGTTTTTTTTCATATGCACATTAAACTAAGAGTACTTGAGCTTTCGGCGTTTAAACGAAAGAGTTATGAAAACTATCCTCAAATTTTGCTCTTTACCTGTTTTTCTGATTCCGAAAAGAAGAAGTGACATTTCTTTAAAAATGAGAATGTATATTTCTGATCAGTGCAGGAAGTTATGTCAATTTAGCCGTATCCGTGCAACCATACCTGTCTCTATTTATACCCTATTTCATAGGGCATATAAATGTTGATACATATTTTGTAAGGTAAAAAAATAATAACCACAGACCGTCCGCCATGTCCATCCGTCCATATATCACCACTTATTGGGACTTAAATTTTGAGCACAGAAAAAAATCCCTTTTCTCAATATTTTTACTAGAAATAGAAATTCATCCATGCAATAATGCCACGTCCACTTTTAGGGGCGTTTTCATGCAAAAACGTATTCTGCTTTCTCAAAGCTATTTACAGTGATGATTGTCTTATTGTGAATACTTTTCAAAAATCGTTGCCATTTCCACTTTTTTATAAGAAAAAGTCTTAACCACAAATTATGTGGCAAAATCTCTTAAAAATCGAGAGAATATACTCTGAGTACACAAATTTCATTGCATTTGAACTAAAAGATTCAGAACGCCACTCACACTTTATTAGTGATGGGTTAAAGATGAGGGATAGGGTATCATACGATCCGTTTAAGACGGATTGTAACTTTTCTGTATATTTTAAACACTTATGGATTTCAGTTATTGGTAATCCTTTTTAACTAGGTCCTACTAACAAAATTATTTCGCTGGAAATTTTATGTTCCGAAATTCTACACTTGGTGACTGCCAAATTATTCATCTTTATCATATGATAATGGTTCATGGAAATCATTTTAGAGTACTAATATTTCTAGAATGTGTTGAACTTCATTGTAAAATGGGTCCCGCTTTTCCAAAAATTTTTTTTTAAATTCTCTACAAGATGCGTGCCAAATTTATAAGAATATTCGGCAATTTTACGGATTTTGCAAAATGTTTGATTTAAGTCCATGCAATCTTACTCAATACTTAAATAAATCGCTGGAAAGCCTTATATATCTCAGTAACCCATCAAACGATGGTGATGAAAGGATACACCTTTTTTGGCAGTTTTATGGATTTTTCTCGATATCAGATGAAGTAAAAATAAGGGAACTTCTTTCGAATCATCGCAGTGTCTCCTTTCATTTGATACCCATATTCCATTTTTTTTTAATTTTACTGTAGCCCCCAAATTTTCTTAATTTTTCGCATTTTCAAAATTTGTTTCTGAAATTGTCTGCGGGTAAAACTCAGCTTTGTCAAGATTTTAACCTGTTAGAGACAGAGAGACAGTCAACTGACTTTCACTAACCCTGTTTTTACTTCTTTTTCTTGTTTCTTCTTGAATTTATTTATGTTCAAAAAATATAGAACGATAGACTTGGGATTAAAGGTGATAGCCATAAACAAATATTGAGAGATGACCTTATGAGCGTTAAACATTATATTTATAAATATAGACTTTCAATTGCCTCTCAATTAGTCGCAATGTTAATTAAGGGTCACTAATATTACTTACTGAAAACCAATGATCTAAACTCTAACTATAACTCATTATAATTGTATCTTAATTAAACATCGGATTCCCATTGTCCATCATTAGAAATTATTTTAGAAACGCAGCTTATAATTTTCAGACGATAGTCTTCTGGTTTTTTTTTTTTTTTTTTTTTTTATAATTTGCGCGCGCCAAATGAGATATGAATACCATTAAATTATTTCAGGGCACGGGCGTTTGCAGAAATTGAGAGAGAGAGAAAGAAAGATTGGTGTAGTAGGTTTGAAACTTAGGTGGTATTAAGTTTCAGTAAACTCCAAGGGTGGCGTCCAGATAACTGGGGAGCTTGTTTGTTTTGCTTTTTGTCGTTTGCTCATGATTCACAGTATTTATTTCCCTCCACCTGATGTCATCATCACGATCAAGTTGCATTTAAGCCATATGACCACTCTACTGCCAGTGTTATGCCTTCGCAGTAGTGTTGACTAAGCTTTCGCAATTGATCGACTTTTTTATTTATTTCAAACGAAATGAATAGATGATTGTTGAGATCAGGATTTGAACCGTGAACCAAGAGCGTGACAAGCGTTGATGTTACCACTACACCACGGCCACCCTTTGCACATGCAGTCTACTGTCTATTCTACTCTAATCATTACTTTAATCCGCTTATAATTTCAAGTATCAAGGTATCCCCATCATCTAGCTCAAATTGCTACATGCAATCTGCTATAAAGTTCAAAACCCTACAGGTTATTATATATTAAATAAAGCTATTTTCTTCGACTAAACTCAAAAGCAATTACATACTCCAAAAAATTGTTTAAAGCACACAATATTTAACTATTGCATGAAATTGAACTTATTGTGCAAGCAACTGAATGAATAATTTCACGCCCCATTTCTTAGTATAACCGTAGAGTAAATAATCCATAAACAAACCAAATTAGTCGGACTATTTGCTTCCCGTTTGCATTAGTCCAAAGGTACACGTTCGAATTTCGTAACTTATTCTACATGACTCACCACCCCGTTCTGTGGACCACGTCATATCTGTGACGCACTCATAATTAAATCAAAATTAAAATTAAAAACAAAATGAAAATCCAATCGAATGCATAATAAATCATCATCTGCAATTAACATGAGCGCTCTCTTCATCGACAATCACACACAAGCCGGACTCTATTTCGATCGTGCAGCTTCCTATCGGCTTAACCGCAAAAATTATGTGTGAACAATTTATCAAGGTAAAGTTCATGGTTGTGCTCTTTTTTTCTTTCCTCAGTGATGGCTAAATGTAGATACTCGTACAGCCAGTCCACAAAAGAAGTATCTTATTTGTTATGTGCATAATTAAGAGCGCTCCGCACGAACACCAGCATGTCTATGAGAGAAGGAGAGCCTTCAAGAGCTTTCATTCGAGTTTGAAATTCAAAACAATAGCTTCATAGGTACAGATACTCCTAAGTGTAGGGGGAATACCATATCGATGTAGAAGAGCGGTGGAGATCGTCAACCCGCAGCACATCGTATCACAAAATGAGATGCAGTTTTGTGCTATCGATTTGCGCGGCTCTCGGTCAACATTGCCAGTCAAGGCAAGTAAATTAGACCAAGCATCAGTCTTACCTTAGTCCACATTGTGTGGTTATGTCGCTTGATAAACGCTGGCTCTCTTTCGTTCATGCATCATTCTTAGCCAACACAGTTATTGAGAGTTATAGCTTTTCGTTTGAAATTAAGTTTTTAGAGTGGCCGAATTCCAGTCTTGAATGAAAGTTATACCTTCCAATCCCTCGTGTTGATAGTAAAATTTTTTTTTTTTTTTTGCTTGACGGGGAGCCTTGACCTAGCCCCACTGCTCTAGGGCAAAACACAGGAAATTACTTTGCGTTGTCGGTCAATGTTTTACTTTCCAGCTGTCATTCAATGTTTTCGATTTCGATAGATAGATCGAAGTTACCGGAAGAAATGACACATTAATACGTGCATTTTATGGGGATATTGTGTCAAGTTTAGAAAATGTTAATACGTCGAAATAAATATTAATTTCTTGCTCTTGAAATCGAATTTGAGAATCAATTGATGTTGAACATAAAATTATGTTAAAAATGAGTATTTATCAAGTTGTAAATATAAGGTTGGCTTGTAAATTAATTACCCCATGTGAGAAATGAGACTACGGTTAGAGAAAAACACTGACATGAGTTTAACCTATAAATAAGAATTTATTTTGACCAGTGTGACCAGAGTGCAATGGAGTCATTGAAAAGATGTTCTTTTGAAGAAATAATCGCATATAAATATGGAATATTATACTTTTCAAAATAAAATATTTAGTAGACCTCATTTTCAGACCAGATCTCAGGGGTTTGAATTTGAAAATAATGTTCAGAAATTTTCGGGCGCCATTTTGGAAAAAAAGTGAACCTGAATTTGTGAGTGGTAATTTTCCGCGAACAAATTCGTCGACTATGTTATTTAAAATGATATATTTTATTTCAAAATTTTCGAAATGTAAAGCTTTTTCTATTTAAAGCTTATAAAATCCTAGGAGCTTCACACAACTGACTTACTTAAGATGGCACTACAGTCTGGGGTGGATCTGGGCCTTAAGCAACAAGCATCTCCAGCCATCTCGATCTTATGCTATCCGCCTCCAGTTTTGCATAAGAAATTGATTGAGTTGATTGAGCACTTGTGTGCGCCACGTTAGGTGAGGTCAGAGCGTTGATGTCCATTCACAATCCTAGCCATCACAGTCGATGAATTCGAACCCTTCTGCCTAGGTCCACATCGCTATATAACCGGTATAGTTCAATTTCGATCATTCGAATAATTTGTCTTCAACACAACCAAGGGTGTTTTTATCCGCCTTTGATAAAGCCGTTTAATAGTCTGCAGAAGTGATCTTCCCAAATACTAAGTACCAACTCAACTGGGCTTTCAAGCCTTGGCATGCCCTTTTTACCTTCTTGTAAAACTTTTGCACTCATTCCAGCTATAACACCTCTCTATTGACTCGATCTTGTGTTTTTCGTATTCTTTCTTCTTCTTTTTTAGAAGCTTGTGTTCTCTTCTCCTCTTTTGTTTGTAGATGTCGTAAGCTCAGTTAACAGTTTGATTGACAGTTAGTTGACCCGGAAAGCGCCAGATACCGTTATGAACATTGAGGTTCAGGAATCGTATGCTAGCTATAGTGATGTTTCGATTAGCCTGAGTGCGTTTCTGGAGGTGATGTTATGCAAGCAGTATTTTCCGACGGTGTTTCCAAAGATTTTTTTGACAAATTTATTTTGAAAAATTGGACTTTGAAGACACTCTATATCTGTATCTCAGCGAATGATGAAGTCAATAGGGTGATAAACTAGAAAAACCTTCCATTCACCCTTGAAAGTATTACATGTATAAATATATATTACAGACAAAGCCTAATCTTCAACTATTTTTCAGTAGAGCAGTAATAGGAGCAGTAGAGGTCGCATCAAATTAAACTTAAATTGTAGTAGAGAAGATTTTTATTACCCCTTCATTAGTGGTAAGGAAGCAGGTGGTGTTGTTTTGATTTAAGTTAGATATTAACAATTAAATTTCCTATTCTACAGTATACATGACTGTTTAGGAAACCAAAAACTAAACTCAAAAAATTAAACTGTTAAACTCCATAACTTCAAGCAAAGCTATTCGAATAATTAGAGTTACGTTTCTAACTGGAACCAAATTTCAACAAAACTCTTTCAGTAATTATCGATTTTTAAAGCCGCATCTCTCAGCCAAAGCCCCCACTGCATCAAAGACCAGTGCATCCTCACAGTGGCAGCGAGTGCAAGTGTTCGCGACAATCCGTCAATAGCCATAATTCCCAGCAATTGATCCTTTTCTACAGCTCCATGCAGCACATTTTAACAAAAGATCTGCATGCCTACAAGATTTAATTGACTCCGGAATTGAAACCAGCAGATCATGGACATCATCGTGATTTCGATGCTAATGTGTTAGAGAATCACGATTGATGATGATTTTTCGAACAAAATCATCTTCAACGTTGAGGCTCACTTTTAACTGAATGGCTATGTAAGCAAACGGAATTGTTGCATTTGAGGTCATGCAAATCCACAGTCCGTTCACGAACTACAAATGTATCCACAAAAGTCGGATTTTGTGCGGATTTTGGGCCTGCGGGTGAACGATATCGGGACATGATAATAAATTATTTTTGGCACCAATTGGGCGATATTGATGTGGAAGATATGTGGTTTCAACAAGACGATGCCACCTGCCACACAGCGCGAGAAACAATGTACTAGTAGTTATTACACACAAAGTTTCCCCAGCCGCGTGATCTCTCGTTTCGGCGAACAAGGTGTATGGCAGTGACCACTAAACGATTCCAGAGCTAAAGGACGAGATTCGTGTTATCTATCAACTACCGCAGAATTTATGCCGAAAAGTAATGAATAATTTCATCAAAAGGCCGGAGGTCTGCAAGACTAGCCGTGGCGTCCATTTGATTGATATCATTTTCCGTATTTAATGTCAATATCTCAACCTTATATTGACATTCAAATATAGGCAGTTTATTAAAACCAATGTGTTTTATTCAAAATTTAAATTTTAACTCCAATTATATCACCATTTGAGTATAGTGTGTAGCAGAGTATAATTTATTACGTTCTCCCATGTTTATATGTCGTCCCCTTTATTGTGTAATTTGAAATTTGCTTGTGCTCAAGTACCTAATTTGGATGATAGGTTTTATTTTTTCCACTTATACTTAAAATTTATTGCAAATCCACTTGACTTTTGTATCTGCAGGTTGACGAATTAAAGAAACAACAAAACAATAATATCGGTTTGACCCATGGCCATTAACCTATATATAGTTCTTCATCAAACATTACGTCAAAATCTTCATCAACAATGCCGACAGCGTTGGATATTCTAACTTGCACCTGTAAGGACAAGTATTGGTTTCGTGAAAATGTTCAATTTCGAGATTTTAATCTATCTTGGTATTACTCTGTTGTGTGTGTGTGTGTGTGGCAAACTACAGCCTAAACGGCTGGACGGATTCTCGTAAAACTTCATATCTGGGCTCTATGGGGTCACAATTCGGAATCGATAATCGATATTTTCGAAAATAGTTAACCAAGAATTTAGTTCATATTGATGGCGAACTACTATTTTTAAGCTCGTTGGCGCCGTAGATCAGAAGTTAAGTGCTTGGACCACTAAGCGGGAGACTCAGGTTCGAGTACCATAAACACCAACAAGTTTGTTCACGGTCCCAGCTCTCGCAAACGTCCGACAGACATCCGAGAGTAAACTGCCATAAGAAATCTTCTCAATTGCCCTTTTAAAACTGCAAGAAACTATAGGTCCTTTTCATAATTGTTAGGTCTACCATTGTTCGACTAAAGTCGTAATTTAACCCTTTTTTCACTGTCCTGCCACCATGAGACCACTTTTCAAAAATTGTCCAAATTGGTCCTTTTCAAAATAATTGACTAAACTGAAATCGAGTTAAATTCAAGGCTCCAAACCAACAGTGTTATCTCCTGTCTCTAAAGAGTGATACTAACGCTGTAAAACTAAAAATGATATTGATGGGGAATCAATTAGGCTTGAACTTTCATAGAATCAGCTAATTGCTAATGCTTCAAATGGTGGTTCTAAATACTTCGGACAGCATAGTTAGGTTTTTCTATGATCTTTCACTATTAAAGTACGGTGTGGGGGACCTTAGGGACACCAGCTTGTATTTTGTTTGCTTCACTTCACTTTGCTTTCAGGTTGTTGAGAAAGCTGGCGAAAACTTGTTCAGTTTGAATTTATTAGCTACAAATGTTGCAAAATTTCTGAGTAATTCTATATGGGAGACTATATGTCCCCCACGCTGTTTTTTAAGTAAAATAATTATACTCCGAAGAAGCGTGTATCAGCTCCTCTTTCCTTCCCTGACCAATCTTGTAAATTGGTAAAATATCTAGGAATTGTCCTGGACAGGAAACTTAACTGGAACTACCATGTTAAGCATAAAATTACCAAGGCGATCACTGCCATGTGGGTCTGTCGCCGTATGTATGGCAAAACCTCGGGTCTGTCCCAAAAGGTCATATTCTGGTTATATATTGTACTACGATGGTAAGAACTTACATACGCGTCCATTGTCTGGTGGACTAAAACCAAGTAGGTCACAACCACCAACAAACTCAGCAAACTTCAAAAATTAGCTTGCCTATGTATAATAGATAGATAATAACACTACCCTCCCCTACTATGCACACCTGTTCCACAACAGTCATAGATGCTATAATCGGTCTCACTCCGTTACATATTTTCATTAAAAAAGTGACAATTCGCAGTGCATTTAGTCTTCGAAAGTCGGATGTTAATAGTACATGGGATCATGTGGATTAACCGATTTCCCCCAGCTAGATATGCTCAGCACGGTTTCTGACTTTACGCCCAAATCACTCTACTTTGGTAGAAGGTTTGAGATTGAGATCCCAAGCCGTGATGTATGGAATTATGGCGGACCGTAGCTTGATCCAAAGGAACCTTTTGGTATATCGATGGATCAAAAATGGTTTATAAGATTCCGAAATCACTTGGAAAGAGTCCTAGTGTTTTCCCGGCCGAGCCTTACGCTACCGAGACTTGTGCTAGTATAAACTTGTACTCAGACATCAAACGTGCTGCTATGCACATACTCACCGACAACTAAGCGGCGCTTAAAGCACTGATATACCTTCTGATCAGTTCAAAATCAGTTTTAAGCTGCTTCAACAGTTTACAAAACTTTGCCCGATATAATAGAGTAAAATTGTGGTGGGTACCGGGCAGCAGATCTGCTAGACAGAAAAGGTTCCTCTGAGTTGTTCATTGGACCTGAACGCTTTTGCGGAATATCTGATTCTGCCTTTAAACTGACCCTAAACAGTTGGGAACGCAACATGTGCATTTCTTACTGGAATAACTCCCAAGGTCTCAGACAAACTGGAAGAGCTGCCAAACCCTTCAAAGAAAGGCAGCTGATATCCTAAAATATTGCAGAAACTATATAATAAGGCTTGTGAGCTTCCTTACTGGTCACTGTCAATTACTTTAATAAAAATAAGAATAATAAAATAAGAATTTCAGAGGATATCACCGATATCGCCGCCTCTGCCTAAAAGAGGACGAAACCGCAGAAAACGTACTATGTGAGTGTGTAGCTCTGTGTAGAAGAAGATCTTATCCCCATTAGACTTAAGAAACTCCTGCCGTAATTTTAGCTTTCATAAGGAAAGTAAAAGTACTGCTGACCTAAAAAGTGGCCTCTGGTACAATAGATCTTTCTGGTCGCATTGCCTATACGCCATTTGGCCACATACTCGTACCTGTTAAAAAAAAAGTTCTATAAACCTAATGTTGAAAGTTGCTCCACTCTTGCTCGTTAATTAGTCTAGGGAAACATTTAACTTAACTTGTAGTAGAGTTACAAGTCTGTAAACTTGGCTCTGAGTAGTTTCGTATTAATAGGTGGCAGAGCCTAGAATACTAGTAAAAGTGCATTTTCAAAATTTTAAACAGAAAAAGGGGCCTCTTTTTTATCCTGGTTGCCTGGTTTTCCGACTTTTTGATGGAGGAAGTTCTGTTTCTAACTGCAACCAAATTTTATAAAAACTCGTTCAGTGTTTCTCGATTTTTAAAGCCCCATCTCTCATCCAAAGCCCCCACTGCATCAAAGACCAGTGCATCCTCGCAGTGGCCGGTCAAGCCAATATATATTCGCAGTGAGTGAAAGCGTTCGCGACAATCCGTCCATTAGCATAATTCCCAGCAATTGACCCTTTTCTACAGCTCCACGCAGCGCATTTTAACAAAAATCTGCATCTGCGTGCCTACAAGATCTAATTGACTCAGGAATTGAAACCAGCAGATCATGGACAGCATCGTGACTTCGATGCTAGTGTGTTAGAGAACCACGATTGATGATGAACAAAATCATCTTCGGCATTGAGGCTCATTTTTAACTGAATGGCTATGCAATGTAAACGGGATTGTTGCATTTGAGGTCATGCAAATCCACAGCCCCTTTATGAACTAGGTTAGGTTAGGTTGGAGGGAAGTGCTCCTAAGTGCTTATCACGGGGCCAATACGGTCCATTGTGTTTCCCTTTTTGTTGTGTGGAACCTATATTTAAACCCCTTGTCTTGCGGTGGGTTCTGTAGCAAACCAGCCTGCGTTCTTTATGAAGCCTATCATGTTCCTAAGTGAAACTTGTACGAGATCCCCCAGTTCATCAAAAGCCTGTTTCCCATATTACGCAGGCGGCGGTTTTGAAGATTTGGGCAATCACATAACAAGTGTATGATAGTTTCTGTCTCCTCTATATCTTGACAGCTCCCGCAGTGGTCGGGTGTGTTGATGCCTAGTTTGGCAGCTATTTCTCTTATCGCGCAGTGTCTTGTTAGCACGCCTATCATCTCTTTTTAGCTGGTTCATCTGCTGTCTCGTTCCTTTTATATTGCTATGTCCAGGAACCCAGCAGAGAGTTACATCATGGCTGTTGCATATTCTGTTCAACGTATTACGGCATCTGGAAACTGTTTTCGATCTGACTTCCACTCAGTCTAGTGCTTTGCTTGCTGCTTGACTATTCACGAAAATACTAATCTTTGAGAGATTTCGTTTTTTGCTATGTGTAATCTGTGCAGCCTAATCAATGCCTAAGGCCTCAGCCTGAAAGATGCAACAATAATCCGGGAGTTTGTAGGAGTGGTTGATTTTAAGTGACTCCTAAAAAAACTCCGGAGCCGGTTCCGATATCCATTTTAGACCCGTCGGTGTAAAGCTGAATGTCTTGTACATTAATTATTGTGTTGGAGTCCCACTCTTGTCTTTCGGGAATAAAAGTGGAGTAGTTCTTGTCGAAATCTATGTAGGGGAGGGATATTTAGCATCATCTCTAAACCCGCTTGTGGTGTTGATCTCTGTGCTCCTGTTATGCTTATGCATGCTAATCTTTGTACCTTTGTGAGTATTTTAAGGTAACTGGTTTTGTCTGTTGCATTCCACCATACAATAATTCCGTAGGTAAGGATGGGTCTGACAATAGCCTTGTACATCCAGTTAATCATGGACGGACGCAGACCCCATTGTTTACCAAAGGTTTCCTGTACTCGTAGAATGCGCAAAGTGCTTTCTTCATTCTTTCTTCCGTGTTCTTTTTCCAGTTGAGCTTCGAATCAAGGATGGTTTAGAGATATTTAGCTGTTGTGGAGAGGTTCAGAGGAATTCCATTCAGTTTAGGGAGATCAAATTCATCTACTTTCCTTCTATTGGTAAACAGAACGAGTTCGGTTTTAGTCGGATTTATACTTAAACCATTGTTTTGCCCAGGAGGACAATTCTTTTAATGCAGATTCCATGAGGTTACTGATTGTAGGTAAGTATTTCCCACTGATCATGATTACTATGTCGTCTGCATATGCAACTGTTTTTACTCTTTTGGTTTTGAGGATCTTCAGAATCTTGTTAACTGCAAGGAGCCAGAGCAAAGGAGAAATTACTCCTCCTTGTGGGGTTGCTCCTTACGATGCTCTCACCTAATTCGCAGTTGATTATTCTACTCTTAAGCATTTCGTCAATCCAGCTGATTATCTCGATTTTTACTCCTAGTTCAACTAGTGCTGCATTTATCGATGTCGTATTTAGGTTGTTAAACGCCCCTTCGATATATAAAAATGCGGCTAGAGTATATTCTTTAAAGTGAAGGTTTTCTCAATGTATGTGACAACATCATGTAGTGCAGTTTATACAGACTTGCCTTTCATGTAGGAGTATTGAGTGCTATATAAATTGTGCTCATTGAGAGGATTTATTAAAGGCTTTGTTCATTTTCCCAGTTATGAGCTGGACCGCAGAATCGATAGATGCGCCATTTGGAAGGGTATCATCCCTGGGATGAGGTATCCATTGGCTGGTTCATTTAGTGTATTCTGCCCAATTTGTCTTTGTGGGATTTCTAAAAGATCTTTCCTTGAAAGGGTAGATGTCTATTGTGAAGAAAATTCTAAAATGGTATGAGAAAGAGTTTTAAGAAGATACTCTCCAGTTTTCTATCATAACCTGCTCATTATTACTCTTCAGGGTGAGGTCCAGAATCTCTGCCCTAATTCTGTTATGAAACGTAGGATGATTACCCTTGTTGTCCCCTGATTGGGCATATTCTACAAGTTTTCGGTGGTGGATCATCTTCTTCGTACGGCATGTACGCAAAAATGAGAAGAAAACTTTTCTCTATGTTTTCTAGGTTCATTACTGTTATGTCTTTGTTGCTGAATCAGATAAAAAAAAAAACATATTAATTGATTTTTTAGCTAAGATATAGGCTCTAATTCTGAAATAGAATTCTTCGTTTCTAGAGTGAAACAGATGGTAATGTTTAGACTTTAAACTTTGTACCTGATTATTTAAAACATACGGCTCTTGGATTAAAACCACTTCCACGCTTTCTTAGTTGATAAGGAGCAAGAGGTCGTCAGTGGCTGCTTTGGAGTGGTGCAAATAAATCTGTACTATCGACAGTTTCTGACTCGTTCTTGCAGTCTTCATTCGATATCTTCACCCGAATCTCTCCCAGATCGAATTTGACTACGCCAGATCTACTTCTCAGCATTTCCACTGAGCTTTTGTCTACTGCCAACAAAAGCTCTTTGCCTTCCTTATCTTCATTTTTTTTTTTAGGCCTTGAGTGGATCACGTTCCAATCTATAATTGGGAGGTCTCTATTTTGTACCGTCAGAAGTTTAAGGATGGATTCGTTTTCATGCTGAGCAGGAGGTGGAATCCATAGTTTGAACTTATGGCGTATAGGCAGCGCGGTTGTGGGTAAAATCTTTCCTCTGAGTTTTAGCACCCTCACACAGTTCACCAATATTGGCGATTGTGCGAGTGAGAATAACTTTAAGGATCTCGTTTTCCACCCGTAACCAATTATCTAGGGTAATCTTGCCATCGGGGTCTTTTAGGTTAACGATAGCTACCTTTAATTCAGTTGGGGTGTTTTCGAGTATGGTCGCTGGCTTATTTTTTTTTGCTGCATTCGCTCTTACTTCTTCCTCTGATCTTTGCCGCTTAGGTGCTTGGAGCCGAGACTGTAGAGCTTTTGCCGACCAGTTCTTTGACGACCTTTTTAGGGATCATCTTAGGTTTGGTCGTCAGTGCTCGTCCCAGCTTTAGATCGCTCGCCCGTTCTTGGTTGATCGTTTTAGGGATCGGTCCAGATTTGGCAAGCTGTTCTCGATTGATAGGTGTGTTTCTCTTGTTCGCTGTTTGCTTCTTGGGTGGAGCTACAACGGGTTCCTTTGAATCTTTTGCTTTCTCTGTAGTTACAGGAGCGCTACATGCTACCCGACGTTCATAAGATTGGATCGATTTCTTATGCTTCTTGATCAGTTCCTTGTCTCTTTCCGTGAGGGAGGCCTGATCTTTTTCTTTCATTTTATTCAGGAACCTTTGAGAGGACGTGATGTAGCCGCGGATCCTATCTGATTTTGGGGTTGAGGCTGGTTTCAGTGTCTCATCGGTTCCTGATTCGTTGAGCAATTCGTCCTCCGTTTCAGGGCCTACGTCGATGGTATCAGGAAGATGAAGAGATTCTTCTACCGCGCTATCGATATGGAGCATACTGGAAAAGGAGTGAGGGAGAATTGTCGTAATTGAGTCCGAATCGCTGTAACTGTTCGTTTTTTGGTCGTCGTCGGTAGATGTAAGAAGTTGTGTTTGTCGTATTAAGTCCTGTCTTGTTTGATGTTTCTGTCATTGTCGTTATTGTTCCTGTTTTCTCTTTGATTTTCTGTTTGTTTAGCTAATCACCATCTGGACATCGCTCAAAACAGCTGTAGTGATTATTACCACCTGGCACCCACTGAGTGGGTTTGGAAGAAGATTTTACCAGATAACGAACCACAAATGTATCTACAAAAGTCACTATTTGGTGCGGATTTTGGGCCTGCGGGTGAACGATATCGGGACATGATAATAAATTATTTTTGGCACCAATTGGACGATATAGATGTAGAAGATATGTGGTTTCAACAAGACGATGCCACCTGCCACACAGCGCGAGAAACAATGTACTAGTAGTTATTACACACAAAGTTTCCCCCGCCGCGTGATCTCTCGTTTCGGCGAACAAGGTGTATGGCAGTGACCACTAAAGGATAAGATTCGTGTTATCTATCAACTACCGCAGAATTTATGCCGAAAAGTAATGAATAATTTCATCAAAAGGCCGGAGGTCTGCAAGACTAGCCGTGGCGTCCATTTGATTGATATCATTTTCCGTATTTAATGTCAATATCTCAACCTTATATTGACATTCAAATATAGGCAGTTTATTAAAACCAATGTGTTTTATTCAAAATTTAAATTTTAACTCCAATTATATCACCATTTGAGTATAGTGTGTAGCAGAGTATAATTTATTACGTTCTCCCATGTTTATATGTCGTCCCCTTTATTGTGTAATTTGAAATTTGCTTGTACCTAATTTGGATGATAGGTTTTATTTCTTCCACTTACTCGTATACTTAAAATTTATTGCAAATCCACTTGACTTTTGTATCTGCAGGTTGACGAATTAAAGAAACAACAAAACAATAACATCGGTTTGACCCATAGATTTTAACCTATTACGAGTATATATATATACTTGTAGTTCTACATCAAACATTACGTCAAAATCTTCATAGTTTTGTCAACAGTGCTGACAGCGTTGGATATTCTAACTTGCACCTGTAAGGACAAGTATTGGTTTCGTGAAAATGTTCAATCTCGAGATTTTAATCTATCATAGTATTACTCTGTTGTGTGTGTTTGTGTATGGCAAACTGCAGCCTAAACTGCTGGACGGATTCTCGTCAAACTTCATATCTGGGCTCTATGGGGTCACAATTCGGAATTTTCATTCTAACCCTAAAATTACCGGCACCTTATTAATGGCCGATTGCGTAAAAAATCGATATTTTCGAAAACGGTTAACCAAAAATTTAGTTCAAATTGATGGCTTGCTACTATTTCTAAGCTCGTTGGCACCATGGATCAGTAGTTAAGTGCTTGGACCACTGAGCGGGAGACTTAGGTTCGAGTACCATAAACACCAACAAGTTTGCTTACGGTCCCAGCTCTCGCGAACTTCTGACAGACATCCGGGAAAATAGCTGCCATAAGAAATCTTCTCAATTGCCCTTTTAAAACGACAAGAAACTGTAGGTCCTTTTCATAAGGGGTACCATTGTTCGATTAAAGTCGTAATTTGACCCTTTTTTCACTGTCCTACCACTATGAGACCACTTTTCAAAAATTGACCGAATTGGTCCTTTTTTCTTAAGTCTTTTACCATTTTCAAAATAATTGACTAAACTGAAATCGAGTTAAATTCAATGCTCGTTTCGGTTTTAGTTATGAAAGTGTCATTAAGGGAAAATCGCTAAGAGATCAAGTTTCACTTTAATGACAGAGGACAGCATTGTATTTTCTAAGCACTAAATTTCACCTAAGCTAATTTCAATACACCTACTGCCAAAATCGGAATTTAATGAGTTCAATAGTGTATAGAAAATGTCTCTTATCCGGTGCATGAACAATTTTTCTTAGCACTTTATTTTTGAAAGTTTGTAAATTAATGGAATTAGTTTTTCCTAGTTCCTGTTCGTTTTCTTATAAGTGAAATTTACAATTCTGTTTTTTCTTCGAGAGTTTTCTGAATTAAGTCAGTTATACTTGGTTAATGGGTGAATGCTTGCTTCTGAACTTGTGATCAGGGATAAGAATTTGTTCCTCAATAACAGGCTGTAAGCGCTTGAATAATATCCTCTCGAACATTTTTTATATATATGGGGGAAGCGAAATGAGTCTATATGATTTCTTGTCACTCAGTAGTTTTCCTGATTTTAGTATCATAATGACTTCCGCAACATTCAATTGACTTGGAATGAATTCCAATCTAAGGTTGAAAAGTTTAATTAATGCTTTTCTATGCAACATTATAACCAGCAATTAGGTTTTAATTTCTTTGTTTTTTTTTAGTTCCATTAGCCTTTCACTTGTTATTGTGTAATTGTCAAGTGATATCTCCGAAGCATGGACTATCCGAACGGCTTAAAAGTCTCTTCTAGAAGGGTGGCGAAAATGTCCGTTTTCTCTGTACCTCCTTCGCCCATTCGTCATGATTTTTCTTTTAGTGCCTTTTACAGCTTTCCAAAGCGAATAATTGGATTCTTTTTCGCTGTCAAGCTTTCGCTTACATACCTATTGCACGGTTTCTATAATATCTTATATTCTATTTCATTAGGTTACACAAGTGTGCTCTATGCTGTAGAGCACGACGTTGTTGCCATTTCTTACGAGCTTTTCTTTATCATTTCTTTTATTTCCGGTAGAAATTGTAGGCCGCAAATTGTAGGCTTGAGGAGTATTATTCCACGCGGCGTACTGCACAATTTCAACGAGGTGATCAACTTCGACTTCAAGTTAATAAGGCGCCTTAACTGGAATGTTCAGTTTAATATTATTTTCAATTTCTTTCTTGAAGTCTTAACAATTAGTATTTCTGCCAGTTAGTCTCGCTGGTTCTTGTTTTTTAATTAGAGTTTAGCTCATTTTTAGAATGACTGGAGAATGGTCAGAGGAAAGGTCAAGGCTTTCTTCAACTTTAATGAAATTAGTAGATATTATTTTTATAACGAAGAAATCGATTAGACCGGGTATTTTCATGGTATCAGGCGGCCAGTGTGTCAGTTTGCCTGAATGGAAGCCAAAACTGTGCTCCATAACCATTTCATAGAGCATTCTACCTTTTTGTGAGATGTTTATTAAACCCCAGAAGATATGTTTCGCATCAGAATCGCCATCAATAATGAAATTCGGTCTAAGCGAGTTGAATGTATCGTATTTATAAAACCACTTCCTTGCGAGATAATAACAAAATTATGTCTATTTTTTACGCCTACCCTGCTTACTTGTAAAGTTTCAAGCTCTATTTCTAAGTCTTCAAAATGTTCGCTGGGGTCTTTTGTGTACCGAGATGAAAATTTTTAAAAGTTTAAAAAATGTTGGTGTTGTGATAGCAAATAAATTTAGACATTTATGCTGTTAGTTCAGATGGAAAGATTGTGGTGTGTTCTTTTTAGAATGAATGAGCAGTTTAAAAAAGTGTTATTTTTATTTGCATATATATAATAACAATCACTACACAGTACATTCTAGAACTGCTGCTATTTGGATAAATCTGATAAGAAATTAGTTGGTTTCTATACCAAATTTAATTTGTCTAGCTGAAAAAGTTTATGTCCCGGACTGTAGGCTACGAGTCCTAGTACATATATGGCGGACGGATGGATGGACATAACTCATTTGACATGGAAGTTGATACAGTCCATTGTCTCTATTACTAGAGATAACAACTCTAAAATATCGTTTAGGTCTACCCGTCTATCATTTATGGCTACGTAATGGCTATGCAGTTGAAAAATTAAAATTTGCTTGTGGCTTGTAAATATTGGATAGTATGAGGGTGGGTCAATAAGTCCCTGAAAATTAACACAAATTGTGTCGTCACCTTAAATTTAATTTTTTTTGTCAAGAATCATCTTTCAAAAGAACGCACCCAAATTTTCAGACAGATCTGTCAAATAATTTTGTTGTGGCAGCCATTTTATATAGACGCCTACTAGCATTTTCGTTAAAATGGAAAAAAGTGAATTTCAAGTGTTCATTAAACACAATTTTTCGCGAGAAAAAACTATCACGCAAACCAAACAAAAGCTTGACAAATATTATGGGGACTCTTCACCATCGATTGGAACCATTTACCACTGGTTTACTCAATTTCGGTGCGGTCGTTTAAGCACAAGTGACGACGAACATTCTGGTCGCCCAATTGAGGTCACCACACCAGAAATGATCGACAAAATCCATGGTTTGATAATGGACGATCGGCTTATCACATGGCTCAGTGATTTCGATTTTACATAAATATTTGGACATGGAAAAGCTTTCCACAAGATGGATGCCGCGTTTGCTCACAATCGACAACAAACGCATTCGTTTGACAACTTCAAAGGTGTGTTTGGCGATGTTCCAGAAAAATTCGGCTGAGTTTTTGGGCCGTTTCGTAACCGTGGATGAAACCTGGATTCACCACAACACACCAGAAACCAAGGAACAGGCAAAACAATGGACTTCTCCTGGTGAATCGAAGCCGAAGAAGGCCAAGGCGGGTTTGTCAAGAAACAAGGTCATGGCGACAGTTTTTTGGGATGTGCGCGGTGTTATTCACATCGATTATATTGTAAAGGGTAAAGGGTCTTGTTTCCAAACATGAAGAAATGGCTCGGAGGTAAGAGATTTGGGTCATCGCTGAAACAAACGCTTATTTTGAGGGGCTCGAGAAATCGTATTATTTGGAGGGCATCAAAAAATTGGAGAAACGTTGAATGAAGGAGACTATGTTGAAAATTAAAATGTTTTTATACCGAAAAGAGTGTTCCTTATTTCATTTTTCAGGGACTTATTGACCCACCGTCATATGTAATTTCAGGAGATCAAAGTGCTAAAAGCAAAATTGTTATAGCTATTACTATAGTTGGCATCACTAACTACGGTGTAGTATTAAAAGGAAGGTTCGCTATGTCTGTTTGTCCACATGAACGCTCTAATCTTAAGAACTACTAAACTGATTTTGATGACTTTTTTTTTTTACTATTCTATAACTTATTCCTTGAGAAAGGTTTAAATTGAGCAGAGCAGTGAAGATAGACGTACTCGTACGAGTAGGAAAAAAAATGCTGTTGATGCATGAAAAACTCGAGGCGCTATTAAAGCTATAAGAGGCACATCAAAACTATGTATGGAACATTTGTAGCCCTAGTACTTAAAACACGCAAGTTTGGTGCATATCTCTAAGACCAAGGACATTCAAGAACATACAAAGTCACCGTATAACTCCCTACAACTATGCCGTTAAGTATTTTTCTCTGTTTTTTTTTTGGTTAATGTTTGTAAACTTATAAAGTTTAGCTTATAAAGGGTGGTGACCAGTAGATGACTGGCCTTTTTAAATTACAAGGCAAACGAGGTAGTCGATAGATACAGATTGATTGCTTTCACAGATAAAGAAACTGTTAGGTCTTTCACGCTCAAAAAATTGACAGAAACACAGTATGATATCTCCGAGGTACGAAATGAATATTTAGTTTTGAACAACGTTGACAAATATTGAAAATTTATTTCCACAGTAAGTGCTGTATTCCCGAAACAGTGCAAGCTTGTGAAGAAAGTTCTTTAGATTGGCATGCTATTTGATAAATGAATATGGCAATAACGTTACGGTCAACGAAGAGTGCTGCAAAGGCATGATAACCATTTTTTTTTACCAGAAACTGAGGAAATAAACTTGGACGATCTTTGGTTCCAGCAAGAACCATACAAGCCGTCCAACATCTTTTACGCGCTAAGTTCAATAATCGTGTAAAAACAAATTCGCGGAGCAGCGATTTGACGACGTTTGACTTTTTTTGTGGGGTTCCGTTAAAGATCGATGTTATGCTGATAACCTAGAAATAATTCAGGTACTTATGAGTAAGCGCAATATTGATAAAGCTATAATAGAGCCCGGAACGATAGAAAATACACTGTAGAATTAGATTGACAGCATGGGCTACTGCCTAAGAAATAAATAATCGGAATGTAAAATATTCAATTGATTTTTTTATAGCATTTTTAAAAAGAATGCCCACTCTTTATACATATATGTATATAAGATACTGTGATTTACTTTATAAACGTTGTAACAACGGACTCTGTAAATTTCAAGATCGGCCCTGAATGTGAAAATCCTGTAAATTGACAGAAAATGAATCTGGAAAATTCCAAAACGTTTCTAAAAAATAAAAGAAAAACAAATTAATAAGATGTTCACCTATGACTTGCATGTCACGTGTCACCAAAAACCTATAGTTTAAGCGATAAGGTGCTCAAGCGAATACTAGATGAAGGTATGAAGATCAGGAAGTTAATTGGGTTCATTAGTTCGATATGAATATATGTATATAACTTCAAAAATCTTCCGGAGAATGTAAACATACGAGTATATCACGAAAACAAGCTTTGTTAATCAGAGCTAATATTGCATATCAACAGATAATCTCAGCAGATTGAGTAATGATTGAGTTTTCTTTTGTAAGTATCACATTGTAACATAACTATTGAGCGTTTTTTTCGTGGGTTATTTTCCAATTGCCATAAAATATAATACAAAATTTATTTAATGTTGAAACCGTTAGAATTTCATTTATTGCTTATTCATATATTGCTGATTAAGTCTGCAAATTTCGTTGTAAGCATTTTTAACGGAATTTTGAAATGGATGTATCGGAAAATATGTCAAACTTGTCTACCTCGAGAATCAATAATCTACGAGTATCTGTCGGTTTTCTCATTGAATTCGTTGTTATAATTCATTACAATTAGTCACTAAAATCTATTTCCTACTAAGGGTCAGTGCGACGTTTACCTTATTGGTAATGATTCTGTTTAGAGGTTATTAATAACTATACGAGTATCTCTATTATTTTGTAAATATTAATAATATAATAACAACTTAAGCAACTAGTGGAACCAATTTTCCATTTAAATCAACAAGAAAAGTGAAACTAGGTAGTTATAATAGATCAATTATGGAATCACTTGATCTCAAGTAAGTGGGTAATCTATTAGTTAGGGTAGAAAAAAGGTAAAAAGTTCATATTTCTGGGGTGGGGCTGCTTTGTGGGGCAACTCGTAGTAGTAAATAAGCCTGCGTTGACTCAAGTAATGTTGTTATTATGTAAGAATCTGTACTTCTGCGAATATGTTAGTTTGGCGGGATTAATTAGTCGATTGACTATACGTATTCCAGGTTAGTGAATTTTTTTTAGATGTTTCGTTACGTATTGATATTTAGGCAAAAGAAAAAACAAACTATTATTTGACAATCACTTGATGTTAAACTAATTTTCACAAATTTTCTGAAATCCAATCTTTGTAAATAAGTATCGTCAGTGTAATTCAAATATTTATTTAATGTTGTTTACTCAGCTAATGCGATCAGTGTGTTGATGTGGTGTCACTTGTTGCTGCTACACATCGATACTTTTCACTGCTGAAGCAGCTTAAATTCGAACTCTTCGATCGATAGATCACATTTCTAGGTAGCAAGGTGAATAGTTTGATGTTTCTGCCTTAAAAATAGAAAAATTAGAAAAAAATAGATTTGTATTACTTTAATTTTAAATTCTAAACCGCATACATATACATATGTAAATTAATCGGCTTTCAAATAGATGATCACCAAACCTAGAAGATGAAATCTTTTAAGTTTTTCGTCATTTTTTAACACTAGTCCCCTATTGCAGACTTTAGTGCAAAGGGTCATTGTTCGAAAGCACTCAACTCGGGGCGCCGGTTTTAGCATTATGGTATAGATGTTTGAGACGGTAGTAAGGGACTCGCGGTATGGACCTCCTGTACATCCTTATCTGTCCTTCAGCAAGGATAGAGATAACTGAGTCACCTCGAAAACAATATCGTAATAGGTCAGTTTCTTTACTTTCTTGCCGGCGGAAATATTGGGTATGAAAAAGTGAGGAAACAGTTTTAGGATACTTCAACAACTGATATTTTTGATAGTTTTTCTCATGCTAAAAATACTTCGTGTTGATTCATGCAGGAGGGGAAGTTGTTAGAATTACAATAGGTAAGCCTGTTGTCATTGTTTGCACTTGCTGCAAAATCATGCGCAATTTATTTTCTAGTGGACAAGACATTTAGCCATTACTGTCATTTTATAATAATTCTCCCAAGATATTGCAATATAATCCATGTACACAATTTTCTAAGAAATTTTCTAATATGCATTTTGATTTCCCCGCTCTCCAGAGGCCTATAGATGATGTAGAAAATTTAAATTTTGCTCACTTTTAGTATGAACCATAGAACCATAGAACCATTTACCACTGTAAAATAAACGAATTTTTGATTTTCTAAATGCAGGGTGTTGCAAGGTGCTCATATAAGAGGAGAAAATTTCCTTTATAACACCTTGACAGACAATCCTCAAATTTTGAAGCACTTAAAAACCAACATGCATGAAGTTATGGCCGCAATACAGCCAGAAATGTGCCAAAAAGTCATCGAAAATTGCCTCACAAGAATCGAAGTTTGCAAAACTCCCGTGGCGGCCATTCAACCGATGTTGTATTCCAAACAAATTTCATTGAAATTTTTAATACTTTTTATTTTATTTAAATTAAAAATCCTAAAGCACAAATAATTGAAATAGTGATTTTGAGCTTAATCGAAAGATAATGAATAGACCTCCACTGTGGTTGATCAACATTTTGAAATTCTTTCTAACTTTTTAATTATTGAACTTTGAAATTAATGAAATTGACAAAATTATCGGACAATTGTTGACATTTTGCATAAAATGGTAAAATGGTTACTCAGTTTTTTAAAATATATGTTACCATTCCTTCATATCCACAAAATATACCTATGTCTGTATGTATATTTTCCTAGAAAAATTTCATATATCTTTTGTGTTTATACAGCTGAAATTTCTGAATGTTTCGCGTGCACCATAAACCTCTAGAGGACCTAGATAGGTTATGTTTTGCAGAAACTGATAGTATGGAACAAAGGTTAGGATCTAACGTAGCCAGTGATATATATATACGAATGATATTTTTTTTTATACTACAAGCTTTGGCATAATGCAGTGAATTGTCTTCGATGTCAATGACAGTCTATATCTTCTATGCGAAGAATTTAGGGAGATAGAGAAAGAAGGCAGGGCGAGAACCTGGATTAATACTCCAGGTCTGAGGGAAGCTAAGAAACTTCTGGGACACTGCAACCGTAAGAGATTCGAAGCGTGCATCTGCCTGCTTGGTATACCTGCTAGGTATACCAAACGAAGTCCTTTTAGGATCAAGAACATCTTCCACAAAAGATTGAAATACTTGGCAAGTACCAACTATCAGATGAGGATATGCCAACCATATCCATGTCAACCAAACCGGATTAGAGAGGGTGCTCTAGGGAGAACTATCCTTGCCAAGGCAAAGTAGACATGTTTGACACTCGAAAACAATTCTGAAGGAATTATATTCCGGGGGAAACTCTAATGAGGGAATAAACCTCTCCTAGGTATTAGCAGAGGGTACAATAGACTAATAGGTCGCAGTGCAAGATAACCCTGCATAAATAATTGTTCCTTCCATGCATTCAAGTTCCTACTACCTATCATTAGGTTAGGTTAGGTTAGGTTGAAGTGGCTGTCAGCAAAAGAAGCCAACACACTTAGACCATTGTGATACCACATGTGTTTGAGACGCGGCCTCTAACCTACTCGTTGAACTATTTAGAGCTTCTGATGAAGCGTAGAATGTACCTAACTTCAATATTATTCAGATCATCTAGGTCACTGAAACAGAAGGCTCCTAAGTGGAGTTTATTTCTTTGGGAGAGAGCTGGGCAGGTGCAAAAAAGGTGAAGAATAGTCTCATCCTCCTCCTCGTCCATGCAGCTCTGCAGAAATCGTTAGAAAATACGCCAAGCCTTTTTGCATGCTTGCCTATTAGACAGTGTCCAGTAATGACACCTATAACAGCACTAATATGCTCCCTATTTAGAGAAATCAAATTCCTAGAGCGTTTCAGATCCAGCATAGGCCAAATTTGTTTTATCGGTAGATAAGTTGTACTCCTTGTACACCTAGAATTTGTCTTTATGGTAGCATCCAGTTTTAATTAAAGTTTGCATGTAGCGAAGTAAACTATTGCCTGGAAGGATGGGTATTGTTGTTCCATGTCTGGCAAGTTCGTCAGTCTTATAATTCCCTGCAATATCCTTATGCCCCGGCACCCAAATTAGGTGAATATTAAATTACTCCGCCATCTCTATAAGAGACGATCGGCAGTCTAGAGCTGTTAAAGAAATTGTTGAGGAAGATTCCAGAGATTTGATTGCGGCTTGGCTATCTGAAAAGATGTGGATATCAATGGCCGATATCACGTTTTCCTTTAGCCAAGACAAGACTTCCCTTATTGCCATTATCTCCGCCTGGAACACGCTACAATGGTGTGGGAGACGAAAAGAGAGGTTTAAATTAAGCCTATCAGAGAAGACACCACCACCCACCCCGTCGTTAGTTTTTGAACCGTCGGTATAAAAATGTACCGACTTATCTTCCGTGAAGACACCTTCTTCCCAGAATGCTCTGGAAGGGATGATAACTTGGAAGTTTTTGTCAAAATTTAACTTGGGGATGGTGTAGTCAATGTCTTCAGGGAAGATGTTAAATTTATTTAAGATGGAGGAGTGGCCATACATATTTTTAGACCACTGTGAAGTAGCTTTAAGGCGAATAGCTGAGTTAGCTGCCATTTGCCTGCCATAAATATCAAGGGATGTTAAATGAAAAATAATGTCCATAGCTGCTGAAGGTGTCGCCCGCAGTGCTCCACTAATGCACAGACAAGCTGAACGTTGGACTTTGCTTAATAACTTCTGGTTTATTACCTTATCCAAGGCAATCCACCAGACAACTACCCCGTACATTAGGGTCGGTCTAATGACCCAGATATAGAGCCAGTGAGTTAGTTTGGGTTGTAAGCCCCATTTGCACCTGATGGTTTTTGGGCAAGAGAAGAGTGCGACAGTGGCTTTCTTAACTCTTTCGTGTATATTAGATTTCCAGCTTAGTTTTCTATCCAAAATAAGACCCAAGTATTTTGTTTCTTTGGAGAAAATTAAGCTTGTTCCATTAAGGGATGGAGAGTCAATAGGTGGGATTTTGTATTTCCTTGAGAAGAGGACTAGTTCGGTTTTGTGGGGTTCACTCCTAGACCACACCGAGCTGTCCATATAGATAGCTTATTCAAAGCTTTTTGTAGGAGCTCTTTTAAGGTAGTGAGGTGTTTACCGGAGACTGCTATAGCAATATCGTCCACGTAAGCGATAACTTCGCAACCCTAAGCTTCCAGGATTAACAGTAGTTCATTTACCACCAGATTCCAAAGAAGTGGGGATAGGACGCCACCCAGCTTTGAGTTGATAATCCGACCATAATAGTCGATAAACCGACTAAAGTATGCAATGCTGTTTCGACTGATTTGTCCTTACAGTATGCATGTTGAGCCATGGACAGTAGTCGTGTGTCAAAACTATCACGTAAGTGGATATCAATCAGTCGTCCTAGTGTTTTTTGAAGGAAAGATGATAGACTAATAGGTCTGAGGTCTTGGCATGTGAATATTTACCAGCTTTGGGTATGAATACCACATTGACTTCTCTCCATATCTGCGGAATATGGACCAGATTCAGACAGCTCTGAAAAATATTTTTTAGAACTGGCAGGATAATGTCAGATGACATTATAGGCATTGGACTAAAATTATATTAAATTCTGTTTGTGAAATCTTAGAAACCACCAAGATTTTGCCTCAAAAAAGTAGGTACCTACAGGGCACAATACAATAATCAGTAAGTGAGTACCCGATAATTTGCCCAAGAGTTTACTAAAAAATATCCCCATAATAACTAACAAAAAAGAAAACCAACTAGGAACTACCAATTTCGACTGCCTTTTCACAATGAGTTGGTTCGTTTATATGTAAATAAAATTAAATTTCTCGAACAATTCTTTATTAGAACTATCGTCTCTCCCATTTCTTTGTGGTTCTGCTCCGAGCTATGTTCGAATTTGAGTTCGACATTTTGGGCAGAGGCTTCTAAGGCAATGAATTGTTTATTTCATATCGCTTCCCCTCCCCACAAGTCCTGAAGAAGCAACCGAACAAAAAATGTCGAGGCTTCCTAAGCAAGCTATCTACCTCTACTTAGTAACTAGAAAAACTTTTCGTATTGAATACTAGTTTATGTATTATGTACCTTCTAGGCCCCTTCTATATGCAAACGGGGTCCCACATGAACTCACTGAATAATTGAATATAAGTTTGTGATTCTCATTGTATTCTTGCCCTTCCACTTAGGTAGTATTATGTAACCTTTATTACCGACAAGAAACAACACTCATATTAAAACATAAAGCAAATTTAATTTGAATTTAAATTTTCAGTAAACTAATTTTCCTTTTGCGCCTATGGATATGCAATGGATTTTATGACTGTTACTTGGTACACTCACGATCAAAGTTTTGACATGGCAGGTAATGTAGTTTTAAATGTTTTTCGATTTAGTAATAAGATAAAGATAAGATATAAAGTCATGAATTCAAATTCATTTTAACTACTTACATATGTATATGTATCAATTATATATTCCGCTTGTAGCAAAATAACATATTTCGTTAAGAGCGGGGAGAACAAACAAATAAGTGCTAGAATGAAGCGCTCTTTTATCTTTCAAGTGTTGCAGTGTTGATTTAATGAATCGCCTCAAAAATTGTCATCTAGTACATCGCGCTATAAAAAGTCGTTGTTGTCATATGTGTTGTTTCCCACATATTTACTAAATGGCTGATCAAAATGCGTATTTGTGTCTGAATCTGAGTGGCAGTCTAGCTCCAAATTTGAGGCGCTGCAAGAAGTTAAAATGAATTTAAATTCATGATTCACGTCGCAACCTCAGGCTCGTATTGAGTTACCGCGGGCCAAAAATTTGAGGCCGCCTTCAGTGCTCGAAGGAAAAACAAAATTGATCGTCGAACAAAACTATTTAGTATAATAATAATCATGCAAAATAACCGGGGAACATATATGAAACCAAAATAAGATGAAAAATATTTTCATTTTGTACTTTACATAAAGGAATTTATTAAAAAGAAGAAAAAATTACTTAATCCGGTTTTTCGTCCAAAAAAACCACCTTTACATTCGAATAGTTTTTTTTTTACACTTGGCATTCTAGCTATCAGTTTTTGAATTGTTGCTCTAATGGTATTGTAACATGCGAGCTGGGGCTCGAGTAGATAAAACAGTATTCTGTCAAATTTATTTCTTTATTTTCTAGTCTATAGAACAATTCAATTTCACACTATACTATTCTTCGCAAATTCTTTTATTACAAGGTCTCTTTCCTCTCAAATCACTTTACCTCCTTTCAATTACTTAATTCACAAATCCAAACTAATTACTTTTTCTTGTTCACTCTCAACTTTAATTTTATCACCAAATTACAACTTCGCCCATTATCACTTTTCCAATCTCTTCGCCACGGTTCTAAACCAACTGTGTCTTTTTTGATCGCCATCTGTCCTTATATAGCAGAAGTTTCTGATAGCCAGAAACTTCTAGCAAATTCTTCGACCACTGGAACAAGAGAAATAATTCTTGCAGTTTTAATTCCCTTTTATCCCCGATATTATTCGTCTCTTTCGTTGACATGAGCTGTGAAGACTTCGTCCCAGACACGAACCTCGAATGAAAGGACAGTTTGAACCAAAATTCTGCCAGAATGGAAAGTCACTTCGGAATTTGCTGCATAGACATAGGAGCGTAGTTATTATTATGCTACACTGCCCCCCTCTTAGACGTGTTCGTCCCGAACAAGAGCATCCTCATTTCGGCCATTGTATCGACTCAGTCGGTCCACATGAACCACTTTCATTTTGGCCCTCGGTCCTCGCTGGATGCGGTAGACAACATCGTTGATGCGGGTTACTATTCTGTAGGGACCTTCCCAGTTCCGCTGCAATTTAGGTGATTTCCCCTTTTGGCGATGGGGATTATACAGCCACACCAGATCTCCTTCCTGGAATCCTGACGTTGTTGCCTTGGCATCATACCTGGTCTTCATGCGGTCGCTCGTCATCTTAATCTGGCTTCTGGTCCTTTGGTGTATGTCCCTAAGCCTTTCCCTAAGGTCCGCCACGTACTCTTCTTCATTTCTAGGCTCATTGGTAGGAGATCCAAATTTCACCTCACTGGGTAAACGAGCTATTCCACCAAATAAGATTTCGAACGGCGTATGTCGAGTAGTGCTATGCACGGCACTTCTATAGGCCATCAAAAACAAGGGAATCTGCCGGTCCCAATCCCGTTGGTAGTCACCTACGACCTTCGAGAGATGTTCGTCCAAAGTCCTATTGAAACGCTCCACCATACCGTCCGACTGTGGATGAAGCGGGGTTGTCCTTGTCTTTTTGATTCCGAGTAGTTGACACATCTCTTGGAAGATTCTTGACTCGAAGTTCCTCCCTTGGTCAGAATGCAATTCCAAGGGCACACCGAATCTGCTAACCCAATTGTAGACGATCTGCTCCGCCACGGTTCTGGCTTCCTGGTTAGGGATCGGAAACGCTTCCGGCCACTTACTGAAGTAGTCCATCACTACGAGTATATACCGATTACCATTGTCGGTTTCCGGAAAGGGCCCTGCGATGTCAATGGCGATTCGTTCGAAAGGTGCTCCCACGTTGTATTGGTGCATCTTACCTCGAGTTTTGGTTCTCGGACCCTTACTAGCTGCACACACGTCGCATTCTCTGCACCAGTCTTCGATATCTTCCTTCGCTTTTAACCAATAAAAACGTTCTCGTACCTTTTCTAGCGTCTTATTCGCTCCCAAGTGGCCTCCGGACGCCCCGCCATGCATTTCCTGTAACACCTCCTTGACCCTCGTCCGCGGTACTACAAGCTGCATTACAAACGACTTTCCGTCGGAGGATTCCCATTTTCTTCTCAGAACACCTTCTTGGACATGGAGGGAGTCCCACTGCGCAAAATATGCCTTTAAGGTCGGGCTTCTGTGAGAGATGTCCTGATGATCCGGTTTCTCCATGTTCTCCTTCCAGGCCAGAATCGGCTCGATATCCGGGTCTTCCTTCTGAGCGTTCCGGATCTCATCTACGCTCCAGCCTGCGATAGGTTCGGCTCTCATTCTTTGGATGGAAACCAGCTCCCGTTCTTCCTGACGCGCACAATGTTTACAATCCGTTCTGCATGGTCTCCGGGACAGTGCATCCGCATTAGAGTGGAGTTTTCCTTTACGATGCTGTATTTCATAGTCGTAGATTTGCAGCCTTTCGATCCATCTTGCGACCTGACCCTCAGGACTCTTGAACTGTAATAGCCATTTTAAGGCTGCATGGTCTGTGCGAAGAACGAACTTCCTCCCGTAGAGGTATTTGTGAAAATGCTTCGTAGCCAAGATCAAAGCTAGAAGTTCTCTCCTTGTCACGCAGTAGTTCCTTTCTGGCTTAGAGAGCACCTTGCTGAAGTACGCAACCACCTTCTCTTGGCCGTCATGCACCTGGGAGAGTACGGCTCCTACCCCGACATTACTAGCATCTGCATCCACAACGAACGTTTCCCCGGGAGTGGGGTAAGCCAGTATCGGGGCATCGCATAGCCGTTGTTTAAGTGCCTTGAAGCTCTTCTCGCACTCAATTGACCATTTGAATTGTTTTCCCTTTTCCGTCAACTGGTGCAGGTTCTTTGCGATCCCGGCAAAATCCTTCACGAACCGTCTGTAGTAGGTGGCTAGGCCCAGGAAGCTCCTTAGTTGGTGTTTGTCTTTGGGGACTGGCCAGTTTTTCACCGCTTCGACCTTCTCCGGATCGGTTCTCACTCCTTTCGCTGAAATTATGTGTCCCAGGTACTTGACTTCCGCTCTAAACAGGGCGCACTTCTTGGGGTTGAGCTTCAGGTGGGCACTTCGAAGCCTTTGAAACACATCCCTTAGATTGTCTCGGTGTTGCGCAAACGTTTTTCCTACGACGATGACATCATCCAAGTATACCAAACAGGTTTTCCATGTTAACCCTTGCAGGACACATTCCATCAATCGCTCGAAAGTCGCCGGAGCATTGCACAGCCCGAATGGCATTACCGTGAATTGCCATAGCCCATTTCCTGCGGTGAAGGCGGTTTTCTCCCGGTCTTCTGGATGGATCTGTACCTGCCAGTAGCCACTCTTCAAGTCGAGAGTGGAAAACCATCGGGCTCCTGATAGTGTGTCTAGCGTGTCGTCAATCCGTGGCAGAGGGTAGCTGTCTTTCTTGGTGACGTAATTGAGCTGCCGATAGTCCACGCAGAACCGCGTGCTGCCATCTTTCTTCTTAACCAGTACAACCGGTGATGCCCACGGACTTTTGGAACTTTCAATCAGACCTTCTTTCTCCATTGCCGACACCATCTCTGCAACTTCTGTCTGCTTTGCCAATGGAAGGCGCCTAGCAGGCTGACGAATTGGTCTAGTATCACCAGTGTCTATTCGATGTTGTACCAGGTGTGTTCGGCCGTATTCTCCGTCCTGTGAGGCAAATACATCAGCGTACTCATTGATAAGATTCTCAGCCATAGTTCGCTGCCCGTTGACCACCTTGGAACCAGGTTTGCGACCACGTCGCTTTGATCTCTTGTCCGGCGAGTCATCGTCCTCCGGTTCGTACTTGACAGGCACGGCAATGCGACGCTTCTTCGGCACTTGTGATGGAGTTTTCTTCGAATCTGGTGTCCTTCTGTTTGACCTTTTGGCCGGCGTTGCCTCGTCCAACTCGTCCGCAAGATTTGTTGCCATGGGATCTGTTACTTCCTCCTCTTCCTGAAGATAGTCACTCGCATTAAATGCAATGGCGGGGTCATCGGCATTCAATCCATTTTCCCCAGCCACCGGCAGAAGAATCGTGTTCTCATCGACATTCAGTTCTGGCGCCAAATCGACACCGCCGTCTTCATTGTTGTAGACATGTTCCTGCAACATGTCAACAGCACTCGTCGCCGTCGTAGCCGTGTTTATGTTTCCCTCTTCGTCGTCGGCTACCGCGCCAACCGCTTCGTTGACATCCAACTCAGCCCCCTCGGAGGAATCCTGAGATGCCAAGACTTCCACTTCCATGGTCACTTTTTCGGAGCAATGCCCGCCTTCCACTCCGCCAGGAACAGGTTTTCTCCGTACTTTTCACCTCGTTCCTCGTAAATCGTTAAAAAATAAATTCTTTATCGTTTTTTTTTTCTTGCTATTACTCTCAATTGTGAACCCTGTAAATACACAACAACATTACCCCGTTCACAATAGCTTGAGTTTTGCGTTTTCACGAATAAAATTTATTTCACTTTATTAGTTAACACTTAAATATATCCTTAATTGTACTGCACGAGAATTTCACACGGTTTGTGTGGGAATAAAAAACGAAATTCGCGGCACGGTATTCGCACGTAGACAGTGTTATACGGCCATTTTGGATAAAATGAATTATAAGAAATAAAAATGCGCACTATTGTGAACGACAGAAGCGCTTTCGTCGCAATGACCAATAGCTGGGACGATGAAGAGAAGTCCATTGCACTCACACTTGCACTGAGGGGTCCAGCTGCGGAGCTCTTGCAGACCATCCCGGAAGATAAACAGCAGAACCGCGTGCTGCCATCTTTCTTCTTAACCAGTACAACCGGTGATGCCCACGGACTTTTGGAACTTTCAATCACACCTTCTTTCTCCATTGCCGACACCATCTCTGCAACTTCTGTCTGCTTTGCCAATGGAAGGCGCCTAGCAGGCTGACGAATTGGTCTAGTATCACCAGTGTCTATTCGATGTTGTACCAGGTGTGTTCGGCCGTATTCTCCGTCCTGTGAGGCAAATACATCAGCGTACTCATTGATAAGATTCTCTGCCATAGTTCGCTGCCCGTTGACCACCTTGGAACCAGGTTTGCGACCACGTCGCTTTGATCTCTTGTCCGGCGAGTCATCGTCCTCCGGTTCGTACTTGACAGGCACGGCAATGCGACGCTTCTTCGGCACTTGTGATGGAGTTTTCTTCGAATCTGGTGTCCTTCTGTTTGACCTTTTGGCCGGCGTTGCCTGTTACTTCCTCCTCTTCCTGAAGATAGTCACTCGCATTAAATGCAATGGCGGGGTCATCGGCATTCAATCCATTTTCCCCAGCCACCGGCAGAAGAATCGTGTTCTCATCGACATTCAGTTCTGGCGCCAAATCGACACCGCCGTCTTCATTGTTGTAGACATGTTCCTGCAACATGTCAACAGCACTCGTCGCCGTCGTAGCCGTGTTTATGTTTCCCTCTTCGTTGTCGGCTACCGCGCCAACCGCTTCGTTGACATCCAACTCAGCCCCCTCGGAGGAATCCTGAGATGCCAAGACTTCCACTTCCATGGTCACTTTTTCGGAGCAATGCCCGCCTTCCACTCCGCCAGGAACAGGTTTTCTCCGTACTTTTCACCTCGTTCCTCGTAAATCGTTAAAAAATAAATTCTTTATCGTTTTTTTTTTCTTGCTATTACTCTCAATTGTGAACCCTGTAAATACACAACAACATTACCCCGTTCACAATAGCTTGAGTTTTGCGTTTTCACGAATAAAATTTATTTCACTTTATTAGTTAACACTTAAATATATCCTTAATTGTACTGCACGAGAATTTCACACAGTTTGACGTGGAAGAGGAACCAGCAAGTACTGCAGCCGACCCGGGTATAACGAGTCTGCTCCTGCAACTTAAGTTAGTCATGGACGAACAAAAGAAAACTTGAAAATGCCTGAACTTACCGAAGTTAAATCAGATACCCCAGCCGAGCTTAAGCCCGCAGCGACATCTGAGAATGCTGTTCGCATCGAAGACGATGCCAGTGACAGCGATTCTGAGGACACAATCCCAGAGTTGGAAGATGCCACTGCTGGAGCAACACAATTAGGTGGCGGTGCAACTGGATTGCCAATCGATCTAGTTTCAAAAGCAAAACAGTCGCGAGGTGAGAAAAAAGCCCGCAAAATCATGTTGAAGTTGGGCCTGAAGCAAATCCAGGGTGTCAACCGTGTCACCATTCGCAAGTCGAAGAACATTCTGTTCGTTATCAACAACCCCGATGTGTACAAGAATCCCACTTCTGACACCAATGTAACATGCGAGCTGGGGCTCGAGTAGATAAAACAGTATTCTGTCAAATTTATTTCTTTATTTTCTAGTCTATAGAACAATTCAATTTCACACTATACTATTCTTCGCAAATTCTTTTATTACAAGGTCTCTTTCCTCTCAAATCACTTTACCTCCTTTCAATTACTTAATTCACAAATCCAAACTAATTACTTTTTCTTGTTCACTCTCAACTTTCATTTTATCACCAAATTACAACTTCGCCCATTATCACTTTTCCAATCTCTTCGCCACGGTTCTAAACCAACTGTGTCTTTTTTGATCGCCATCTGTCCTTATATAGCAGAAGTTTCTGATAGCCAGAAACTTCTAGCAAATTCTTCGACCACTGGAACAAGAGAAATAATTCTTGCAGTTTTAATTCCCTTTTATCCCCGATATTATTCGTCTCTTTCGTTGACATGAGCTGTGAAGACTTCGTCCCAGACACGAACCTCGAATGAAAGGACAGTTTGAACCAAAATTCTGCCAGAATGGAAAGTCACTTCGGAATTTGCTGCATAGACATAGGAGCGTAGTTATTGTTATGCTACAGTATATTCCACAATGCAGATTCTGATGATGGGCATTGATCCCGAACCCTTCTATCCAGTTCCTCCTACAACTCACTATAGGGTTGAAATCTGGTGATTGTGGCGGTCATATCATGATTTGTAAGATTTCTTCATTTTCCCTCTGTTTCAGGTAGTCTTGACAAAGTCTTCACGTGTGCTTAGGGTCGTTGTCCTGTTGAAATACGAATCCTTCTCCAACTAATCTTAGTCCCGAGGTCACAGCGTTTTCTTCCAATATTGTTTTGTGTGTTTCCTTATTCATTTTTTCAATCACTCGAGCCAGATCTCACACTCCACTTGAAGAGAAATATCCCCAGACTATAACAGAACTGCCTCCATGCTTGATGGTAGGAATCACTCAGTCTGGTAGCATCTTTTGTTCAGCGCTGCGTCGAACGAAAACACTCGGGATTCATAGCTCGATAAAATTCTGTTAAAATCTTCTTCCGTTCAATCTCAATTATTTTTGGCCAATTTAACCTTTTCTGCTTGTTTTGTGGTCGTAGCAGGGGTTTTCGAACAGAACACATAGTCCAGCATGTCTTAATCTGCGTTTGACCGTTGTCAAGGACAGTGGTTTATTCAGTGTTTCATTTATTTCGGCGCGTATTTCGGGTGTTGTTTTTCATCTACTTCGTTTGCTTGTTAGTAGCTCTACGTCGTCCTGACCGTGGATTATCCTCAAGACTTCCGGTTTGAGGGTGTCGTTCAATGGTTCGTTGAACTCAGCATACCTTCAACTGCGAAGTAACTTCCCGCTGCGATTTGTCTTCTTTAAGAAGGGTGATGATTGCAGATCGTTTCTCGATTGTGGTTTCCGTGACATTTCCCATTTTTAACGAGCTTTTTGCTCAAGACTCGAGGAATCTCAAATAAATTCTTCTGACTTCAAAGTGTGGTAAAAGCCATACATAAAAATGTAAAACTCATGCATTCCAGGTCGACAAATTTCGGGATTTGAGAACCCCTTTGATGTAAGGAGTCATAAACAAGTGCTGAGTCAACAAACAAAAGTCATACAATTTATTAATTATGAAAAACCTAAACACTTCTCAATAAACCACAAAAGCGGTTTTTCCCTAATTTGTAAAGAACACGACTACTGTTCAAAAATGTGGGTGTAAAATTGGACTTTTATTATCTGAATGTGTTGTGCATTGTTCAGGTAGAAAACTTAGGTAAACAAATAAAATTGAATCTCCATGCATGAATGAAGTCATTTGTGTAGGTAGGCCTCAAACTTTTGGCCTGCAGTGTGACTCAAATTCCAAATCAGGCGCACATCTTGATCAATTTCTTAAGGCCGCAGATACTTTGTTGCGCTAGAATAGTAGTAATAAATCATTCTTTATTTTCATAAAAAAGCTCACTATTTCGCTTACGGACTAAGTAATGTAATTAGTTCTACTTTCAGTTCAATTAACTTATAACTTACAACTATAAAGAAATTTAAGAAATATTCGACAATGACTATCGTCGTCTGTCGGTAATTTGCGTTTGACTTCATACATTGATTTTTTTATTTTTTTTTTATGTATATTTTAGTGCATATATTTAATTCGCATATTAATAATTTAATTCTGTCAACAGTTCTTTTCTGTATTCTGGTATATATTTAACTACTTTTTTCCCAATTATTTATTACATTTAATATATCAACAATATCATTATCTGCTAGCTATGTTTGCCTAAGTACCTACATCTGAATTCTCTTAGAATAGGACATCTTCCTAGAAAATGTTGAAAGGTTTATATTTCCTCTAAATTACACATTGAACAGAGCCTTGGTACATTTCCCCCAAATCTTTTTTAATCACATCCGGGCTTAAATATCCACATTATTTTATTATGGTTATTTTATTTGTCTGTGAGGTATAGTATTCCTTCTTTGAATTTCTTCATCTTTCATTATTTTTTCTAGTTTTAGTAGCTCCTGACTTTGAATAGCTCATTCTCCTTCTGGAAAATTACCGATTTCCCATCTCAGACCATGATCAGCTAATAGGTTATTTAGTCCTTTAGCCCAAAATAGATTTCTTTGGACGATTTTTAGTGATAACTGATGTGGCATTCATGTTCGTCGTATGAAAATAGCGTTTTCATATACGAGTATACCGTAAGTGTAAATCTAATTTGAAAAAGTTAAAATCTTCTATTCCCGTTTCTAAATGAGGTTGGTTTTAATATTCGCTTTATGAAGTATAGCTTAAGTTTATTTATTTCTTCAAAGTATTTATATCAGCATATGTCTGCATTTACTTCCTGCTAAAAATAGTTTCCATTTAGATTTTACGGCTATATTCTTTTTGCTTAAAAAGTGTTTCCAAGTCGAGTTGATGCTACTTTTTTCCGGGGAGTTCCTTCTCTCCACATGTTTTTGAAATGACAGGCCGGGTGTTAACAGAACACCTAAAAAATCATATTCTGACACAATTTGTTATTTCTTTACCGTTGATGATCAATTTTTCTTTACTTGAGAGTTTCCCCCGCTTCCTAAACACCATAATTTCTGATTTATTTAAATTTATCTCCTTGTTCCATGCATCACAATATTGTAATATGCAGGCTACGGCTCGAGTAGATAAAACGATATTCTGTGAAATTTATTTCTTTATTTTCTAGTCTATAGAACAATTCAAGTTCACACTATACTATTATTCGCAAATTCTTTTCTTACAAGGTCTCTTTCCTCTCAAATCACTTTATCTCCTTTCAATTACTTAATTCACAAATCCAAACTAATTACTTCTTCTTCTTAAATCTCAACTTTCAATTTATCACAGAATTACAACTTCGCCCACTGCACACTTTTCTAATCTCCTCGCCACAGTTTAAAAACTACTGTGTCTTTTTTGATCGCCATCTGTCCTTATATAGCAGAAGTTTCTGATAGCCAGAAACTTCTAGCAAATTCTTCGACCACTGGAACAAGAGAAATAATTCTTGCAGTTATAATTCCCTTTTATCCCTGATATTATTCGTCTCTTTCGTTGACATGAGCTGTGGAGACTTCGTCCCAGACACGAACCTCGAATGAAAGGACAGTTCGAACCAAAATTCTGCCAGAATGAAAAGTCACTTCGGAATTTGTTGCGTCATATTTTTAGGGGGCGTAGTTATTATTATGCTTAGACGTGTTCGTCCCGAACAAGTGCATCCTCATTTCGGCCATTGTATCGACTCAGTCGGTCCACATGAACCACTTTCATTTTGGCCCTCGGTCCTCGCTGGATGCGGTAGACAACATCGTTGATGCGGGTTACTATTCTGTAGGGACCTTCCCAGTTCCGCTGTAATTTAGGTGATTTCCCCTTTTTGGCGATGGGGATTATACAGCCACACCAGATCTCCTTCCTGGAATCCTGACGTTGTTGCCTTGGCATCATACCTGGTCTTCATGCGGTCGCTCGTCATCTTAATCTGGCTTCTGGTCCTTTGGTGTATGTCCCTAAGCCTTTCCCTAAGGTCCGCCACGTACTCTTCTTCATTTCTGGGCTCATTGGTAGGAGATCCAAATTTCACTTCGCTGGGTAAACGAGCTATTCCACCAAATAAGATTTCGAACGGCGTATGTCGAGTAGTGCTATGCACGGCACTTCTATAGGCCATCAAAAACAAGGGAATCTGCCGGTCCCAATCCCGTTGGTAGTCACCTACGACCTTCGAGAGATGTTCGTCCAAAGTCCTATTGAAACGCTCCACCATACCGTCCGACTGTGGATGAAGCGGGGTTGTCCTTGTCTTTTTGATTCCGAGTAGTTGACACATCTCTTGGAAGATTCTTGACTCGAAGTTCCGCCCTTGGTCAGAATGCAATTCCAAGGGCACACCGAATCTGCTAACCCAATCGTAGACGATCTGCTCCGCCACGGTTCTGGCTTCCTGGTTAGGGATCGGAAACGCTTCCGGCCACTTACTGAAGTAGTCCATCACTACGAGTATATACCGATTACCATTGTCGGTTTCCGGAAAGGGCCCTGCGATGTCAATGGCGATTCGTTCGAAAGGTGCTCCCACGTTGTATTGGTGCATCTTACCTCGAGTTTTGATTCTCGGACCCTTACTAGCTGCACACACGTCGCATTTTCTGCACCAGTCTTCGATATCTTCCTTCGCTTTTAACCAATAAAAACGTTCTCGTACCTTTTCTAGCGTCTTATTCACTCCCAAGTGGCCTCCGGTCGCCCCGCCATGCATTCCCTGTAACACCTCCTTGACCCTCGTCCGCGGTACGACAAGCTGCATTACAAACGACTTTCCGTCGGAGGATTCCCATTTTCTTCTCAGAACACCTTCTTGGACATGGAGGGAGTCCCACTGCGCAAAATATGCCTTTAAGGTCGGGCTTCTGTGAGAGATGTCCTGACGATCCGGTTTCTCCATGTTCTCCTTCCAGGCCAGAATCGGCTCGATATCCGGGTCTTCCTTCTGAGCGTTCCGGATCTCATCTACGCTCCAGCCGGCGATAGGTTCGGCTCTCATTCTTTGGATGGAAACCAGCTCCCGTTCTTCCTGACGCGCACAATGTTTACAATCCGTTCTGCATGGTCTCCGGGACAGTGCATCCGCATTAGAGTGGAGTTTTCCTTTACGATGCTGTATTTCGTAGTCGTAGATTTGCAGCCTTTCGATCCATCTTGCGACCTGACCCTCAGGACTCTTGAACTGTAATAGCCATTTTAAGGCTGCATGGTCTGTGCGAAGAACGAACTTCCTCCCGTAGAGGTATTTGTGAAAATGCTTCGTAGCCAAGATCAAAGCTAGAAGTTCCCGCCTTGTCACGCAGTAGTTCCTTTCTGGCTTAGAGAGCACCTTGCTGAAGTACGCAACCACCTTCTCTTGGCCGTCATGCACCTGGGAGAGTACGGCTCCTACCCCGACATTACTAGCATCTGCATCCACAACGAACGTTTCCCCGGGAGTGGGGTAAGCCAGTATCGGGGCATCGCATAGCCGTTGTTTAAGTGCCTTGAAGCTCTTCTCGCACTCAATTGACCATTTGAATTGTTTTCCCTTTTCCGTCAACTGGTGCAGGTTCTTTGCGATCCCGGCAAAATCCTTCACGAACCGTCTGTAGTAGGTGGCTAGGCCCAGGAAGCTCCTTAGTTGGTGTTTGTCTTTGGGGACTGGCCAGTTTTTCACCGCTTCGACCTTCTCCGGATCGGTTCTCACTCCTTTCGCTGAAATTATGTGTCCCAGGTACTTGACTTCCGCTCTAAACAGGGCGCACTTCTTGGGGTTGAGCTTCAGGTGGGCACTTCGAAGCCTTTGAAACACATCCCTTAGATTGTCTCGGTGTTGCGCAAACGTTTTTCCTACGACGATGACATCATCCAAGTATACCAAACAGGTTTTCCATGTTAACCCTTGCAGGACACATTCCATCAATCGCTCGAAAGTCGCCGGAGCATTGCACAGCCTGAATGGCATTACCGTGAATTGCCATAGCCCATTTCCTGTGGTGAAGGCGGTTTTCTCCCGGTCTTCTGGATGGATCTGTACCTGCCAGTAGCCACTCTTCAAGTCGAGAGTGGAAAACCATCGGGCTCCTGATAGTGTGTCTAGCGTGTCGTCAATCCGTGGCAGAGGATAGCTGTCGTAACTGATAGGATAGCTGACGTAATTGAGCTGCCGATAGTCCACGCAGAACCGCGTGCTGCCATCTTTCTTCTTTACCAGTACAACCGGTGATGCCCACGGACTTTTGGAACTTTCAATCAGACCTTCTTTCTCCATTGCCGACACCATCTCTGCAACTTCTGTCTGCTTTGCCAATGGAAGGCGCCTAGCAGGCTGACGAATTGGTCTAGTATCACCAGTGTCTATTCGATGTTGTACCAGGTGTGTTCGGCCGTATTCTCCGTCCTGTGAGGCAAATACATCAGCGTACTCATTGATAAGATTCTCTGCCATAGTTCGCTGCTCCTGATTCAGCTCACTGGACTGGAGAATCGTCTCTCTCGTTTCCGCTGTCCAAGGTGATGGGAGAGGTTTTGGAGCATCACGTTCAGATATTGTTGCGACGGCGGTAATCGGCGTGCATTTTCCAGTCACCTCCCCTCGCCTTAGTTTGACAGTGTGTGGTCTTGTGTTCAAAACTCTCACTGGAACCATGGTGTTCTTTGGTTCGACTAACGTCTTTCCCACGACGTAGTCTTGAGAATTCTTCTCTGGGTCTGGTTCTACTATGTAGAATCGGTGGCTCCCAAGATCACCTTCCAGCTTCGCCCAAATGATTGTCTCTGAAGACGGCGGCAAAACTTCGTCTTTGCTGATGACTGTCCTGAAAGTTACGGCACTCTCGTTTCCGTACACCATCGGAATCTCCACATTTCGATACCTCAGTACTTGCATCCCGATGTCCAGGATTACTTCATTTGCTTTCATGAAGTCTATTCCGATGATGCACTCGTCGCATATATCTGCCACCAGAAACGCATGGGAGAACGTCAGTCCTGCCAGAGTAATCGAAAGACGAACTTCTCCAAATACCTTCGCCATTTCCCCTGTTGCAGTCTTCAGGCAGTAGCTGTTGGTGTTGTGCAGCCAGGAGCCTTTGACGATATCTCTTCTTACAATGCAGGCGGTGGCACCTGTGTCGATGGTGGCTACGCACTTCTTCTTGTTGATTAGTGCCTCCACTGTCAGGCTCTTGTTACCCCGTTTGGTTTGCGAAACTTGAATGGTGGTCCTGGAGGCCTCGATTCCAGTAACCAACTTCTGCCCCGCGAAGTTGGTCCTTACGCATTTCCCGACTGCTGGTTTTGGGAAGTCTGGCTGACAGGATGGATGTTATCACCGCCAGATGCTTCCTCTCTGCTTCTCCTACTTCCGCAATGTGGACAATTTCCTCGTCTAGGTGCACTTCTGCACTGCCGTTGTAGGTGTCCGGTTTGGTTGCAATTCCAGCAACGGATTTGACTTCCGCGAGCTCTGTCTTCATCCATGACGGCTATTCTCTCCACGACGGACATTTCCCTGACACGGTGTATTCCCTGGTATGCTTGGTCCGCAGCCTTCATTGACAAAGCGAATGCCAATGCCTCGGGGAGTGTTCGCTTTTCAGCCATCCTTACAGCCATTTGCAGTTGTCTGTCCTCTATGGCCTGAATAAAAGCTTCCACCGCCATTTCGTTGATAAGCTCCTCACCGGCTTTAGGGTATGAAAGATGGGCTAGTCGCTCTGTATCCGCTTGCAACTGTTGGAGCGTTTCCCCCCTTTTCTGGACTCGACTACGCAGCTGAACCCTGTACACCTGCTGCATGTGTTCATCCCCAAACCGCATCTCGATAGCCTGAACCAGAGAATCGTAGTTCTACTGTTTATCTTCCGGGATGGTCTGCAAGAGCTCCGCAGCTGGACCCCTCAGTGCAAGTGTGAGTGCAATGGACTTCTCTTCATCGTCCCAGCTATTGGTCATTGCAGCCGCTTCGAATTGCCTTTTATAAATTGGCCATGATGTTTGACCATCGAAGATAGGAGGCTGCATCTCCTTTCTTCTCAGACCGTCAGTGGAATATTCCCGTGCTTTCTGTCTCTTCACGTTGCTGAGCTCCTTAGCAAGATTTTCGACTTGCTTTCCTACTATCTCGAATTGCGTATCCACTTTTTCAAACTGAGTCTCTATCTTCCCGAACTGAGTTTCATGTTTCTCAAAATTTTCATCGAATCTGGTTTCGACTTTTTCGAGTTGCGTCTCGACCTTCTCGATTTTCTCTTCGATCACTTCGAATTTGGATTCCAAGTTCTTGTTTTGCTCATCAAGTTTACTTTCCAGAGCATCTAGAGAATTCTTTTGTTCGTCCATTGCTTTCTTTTGTTCATCCAGCTTAAGTTCTAGAGAATTCTTTTGTTCGTCCATTGCTTTCTTTTGTTCATCCAACTTAAGTTCTAGAGAATTCCTTTGGTCGCCCATTGCTTTCTTTTGTTCGTCCATCGCTTTCTTTTGTTCATCCATTGCTTTCTTTTGTTCATCCAGCTTAAGTTCTATAGAATTCTTTTGGTCATCGAGCTTATGACTTTGATCTTCTATTGCTTTCTTTTGTTCGTCCATGACTAACTTAAGTTGCAGGAGCAGACTTGTTATACCCGGGTCGGCTACTGTACTTGCTGGTTCCTCTTCCACGTCAAACTCTATATCATGCGGATTTTCACCTTCCTGCGTTACTGCTTCTTCCAGACGAATCAGTAGGTCATCTTTTCCCCCAGTTGTGTCGAGATTCCGCTTACTGAGTTCTGCCTTTAGTTGAATTATAGTTAGTTTTCCCAATTTGCGACCCATTTTGCGCAACTAATTAACTCAACGCAGAAATCGTTTTTTTTTTTTTTTTTTTTCTTGTGCAATTTCACACCACGGAAATAGTTATTCACAGAATAAGTTTTATCCCAGCTTCTGACACCAATGTAATATGCAGGCTACGGCTCGAGTAGATAAAACGATATTCTGTGAAATTTATTTCTTTATTTTCTAGTCTATAGAACAATTCAAGTTCACACTATACTATTCTTCGCAAATTCTTTTCTTACAAGGTCTCTTTACTGTCAAATCACTTTATCTCCTTTCAATTACTTAATTCACAAATCCAAACTAATTACTTCTTCTTCTTAAATCTCAACTTTCAATTTATCACAGAATTACAACTTCGCCCACTGCACACTTTTCTAATCTCCTCGCCACAGTTTAAAAACTACTGTGTCTTTTTTTGATCGCCATCTGTCCTTATATAGCAGAAGTTTCTGATAGCCAGAAACTTCTAGCAAATTCTTCGACCACTGGAACAAGAGAAATAATTCTTGCAGTTATAATTCCCTTTTATCCCTGATATTATTCGTCTCTTTCGTTGACATGAGCTGTGGAGACTTCGTCCCAGACACGAACCTCGAATGAAAGGACAGTTCGAACCAAAATTCTGCCAGAATGAAAAGTCACTTCGGAATTTGTTGCGTCATATTTTTAGGGGGCGTAGTTATTATTATGCTACAATATCTTTCAAGCCTGTTAATCATTCCTTGTTGTACTTTAATGTCTTCTGCCAGTATGACTGTATCGTCAGCATACACCAGCAAGCGAATATTGGATTTATTAATTTGAATACCACTTTTCAAATAATCATGTAGGTAAATTAGGTAAAGGGCAAACAGTAATGGGGAGAATAAGCAACGCTGTTTTACTCCTGCTAGTGTTTCAAAATATTCTGAGTACTCTTCTCCTGTCCATATCGCGGAACTAGTTGTGCTGTAAATGATTTCAATTAGGTTACCAATTTGGTAGATACTCCTAGTTTATGAAGTTTATATGTATATAAGTGGTCGTCAGGGTACTTTATCAAATGCAGCTTTATAAGGTACAAAGTACGCATAGATTTTTTTCTTTTCTGCAAATTTTATATGAATAATTGTGGACAGATTGTAAATATTATCTACCGTGGAGTATTTTCTCCTGAATCCAGCTTGATTTAAAATGTTATTATTTATCACCCATGAGGATAACCCATTATTTAGAATTCCAATCATTACTTTTGCTATGCAGTTCACGAAGGAATTACACGGTAGTTACCTGGTTCCTTTATGTTTCCCTGTTTAAATATTTGAAATACTACTCGTACACTCTAGTTCTTCTAAAAAATCGTTCGCGGAATTAATTAGGAATTCATGTTGGATCCTATCTTCGCCTGGGGCCTTATTCAGTTTTACTTTAGATAACGTTTCTTTTATCTCTATTGGTGTTATTTCTTTGTCTAGTTCTTCGGTTTTGTTTAAATTTGGGGCATAATATACATTTAATGATTCCTGAGGGGGATTTAAAAGGATTTGAAAATAGTTTCTAAATTCCGTAGCTGATATTTCACTATTTCACAGCTTACGAGTATCTGGAAGTTCTGATTTCTTATTTCTTTGACAACTCTTCACCATTCTTTGCTATCTTTATTATTAATTTTTTTATCTAACTTCTGGTAGTAATCTTCTATATTGATTCTGCATATCCTCTTGTAGTTATGATTTGCTTTGATATACCTTTCTTTGACAATTGGGTCACCCTCGTTTCTATATATTTTTAGCAGCTCAAATGATTTCTTTCTCGCTCTGTAGCACTTGATGTCGAACCATTTGAACAATTTTATCTTTTCAGTGCCTGCTATAAGCATAGTCTTTTGTAAATCTTCTATATTTTGTTGCAGTTCTCCTATTCTGATGTTCATGTCCCCTATAACTATTGGATTCGTTATCTCATTTTCTATGATAAATTGTATTATTGATTCAAATTCCCTATTCTAGTTTGAGCCTGTAATATATGGCGGTATTATATTATATGTTATATTCTTCATTGATATTTTAATCACATCTGTGCTATCTATTCTTGTAAACGTGTATTTAACTTTAATGTTCATAATGTTTTTATTCACACCATATAAACACCCTCCCATTGCTCTACCATATACTCGTATGCTGTTTCGAGTCGCTGCTCACCAAAATATTTCGTACCCCTGTAAATGCTTCTAAATTGGTCAAATTTATTTTCACAAATGTGGGTTTCAATTAGTATGGAAAGTTCTCATGTTTTAATATATTCATATATAAATCTTATTTTCTAGGCCATGGATATTATAAAATAGTATTCTACTCGTAATATCAATTTTTTTACATTCTCTCGTGCTCTAATCTAACTTGTGCTCTAATCCTTCATATTGACACCGCAGCCGGCCTTTTCCTATTTACTCTTTAACATGTCTAATTGATCCTTATAGTTTAGGTTAATTGCATTTAGTTTGTCCCCATACAGCATTTTGAGCACTTTAGCTGATTTTTCCTGTTCGCATACCAATTCCTTTTCTCGATTCCAGGCCATCCATTTTTCGACAATTTGCATCCTCGTCCCGAACTCTGATCTTGTGCTTTTTTGTTATATCCAGTATGTTTCTCTTAAGAGTTAGCATGGTACGTTTTTGTTCCAGTTTAGTAGCCGTCAGGTCCCTTTCGACTGAAACTGCTGTTCACGCTAGATTTTGGGTTTGTTTTAAAATATTCCAGATATCATCTTCCATTCATTTTTCCATTTCGGTCTCAAATTGCGCTACAATATGTCGCTCATGTGGCCCTGGCCTTAAGAGGTAATGGATAGGGTAGTGCAACAAGATAATAAATAATAATAAAGATGAAAATTAATACGCTGAAGGTCATTCTGATAAAACTAATCGCGAACGAGCTAAAGGTGTGATTGAACAAATGCAAGTAAAATTAAAAATCGTATATTTCTCCAAAACTAGTGTGATTAACCCAAAATCAATAAACTTAAGTTCTACTCCAGGCCAATATTCAAATCGGTGCCCTTTGCATAAATTATAGCCACCGGTTTTGAGCTCTAATTCATGCTCCAAGAAGAATCATTGAAATCGGATGAGTTTTGACAAACACTGCACAAAAAGAATCCTCTACATTTTTTCATTTTGCTGAAGTTATCGTAAACGAAAGAAGTGCATTTAAAAACGGAAAGAATTAACTCTATTTTCAACACCGTTGATTCGATTGCCACCAAAATCAACAGATCTTGTGTCTTACTTCAGGTTAATACTCTGGAAAGAGAATCATTCAAATCGATTAGTTTTTGCAATTTATTAGGAATGAAAGAGGCAAAAAGCAATACCACAGGCAGACGCACAGCCTGACAGACAGACAGCCGCCATGCGGAAAACTATTTTTCTGTACTGTTTGAACATAGTATCGCTAGAGTCTGACCTTGTCCCAGATATGATTTTTTGACATGATCCATCTTCCATCTCATTAGACTATAGAAGTTATCGTGAATGAAAGAGTCAAAAGGCAATACCTCAGATAAATACACAGACTGACAGACAGACAGCCGCCATGCGGAAAACCATTAGTTTCTGCATTTTGAACATAGTGCCGCTAGAACTTTTTAATGTGCGTTGTGAACTTTTTAATTCAAATGCAATGACATCTTTTTACTTAGAGGATACTTTGGCGATTTTTAAAACATTTTATGATAACAACTGTTGCCACGACTTTTTCTTAGAAGAAATGTGGCTGTCACATTTGTAGGAATTTGATTAGGTTTGTACAATAAGACATCATTGTAAAATATTTTTTTTAAGAAAATGCCCCAAAAAGTAGACGTAGCTGTACATATGTAATATGTGGGTGAGTAGTAAGGAATACGGACGTCTATATTTTTTGTTAAGACAATATTTTCAAGTTTTTTGTATATGAAATTTCACCTTACTAGCTAAAAATTTAAGGCCCAAGAACTGCTGACAGACAAACGGACATAGCTAGATGGACATAACTTTCGACGCTGATCACAAATATATAAACTTTTAGGGGTCTATCGTTATTAGTTTTCTACGTTCAAACCGTGCATCAAAATTAATAGACTCTATAAGATAGGATATAAAAAAAAAAAACCTTTTTTTAATTCCTTAACAAAGCGTTGACACACAGTTTTTATTAATTCCGGAACGGCTTTCAATAATTATAAGCCGTTTTTTTATACATTTAAAAGTAAGTGTCACGACTTGGATGATAGTAAAGAAGTTGAACCAAAAATGTGATGGTTGTTGTCGATGTTCCCCGGCATCAAAGGAAAACTGCGGTACCTATACACCATGACAATAACAAGGAAGTGGTCCGAGTCTATGTTAGCCACTCAGAAAGTGCGAAAATCCAAACTACTAGATAAGTGTCTTGGGAAGTGTGTAATGTGATCAATCTGGTTTACGGTTTTTTCATTAGGAGACCACCTCTTATGGACCTTAAGTTGTGGGAATCATGGGCTAGATGCGTTTATTAATTTGAGTCAGTTTTCGAAGTTAGTATCATGCAGGCATCCAAAGACATCCAAGAGTTTATCCTTGGAGTTTATCCTTATTCAAACCTTGAGGTTGTCTCGTAACTAACATATTTTTAAATTGTAAGACCAAGATAATGGACCGAGTAAACCAATGTTGCTAGTGCTACCTGACTGGAACTGTAGGCGTCACGGTTGCTTTCCAAATAAGAGTGCCTTAGTGGAAACACTTCACCACGAACTTTCAACGGGATTGCAACCCCGGTCGAGGTGCTAGCCCACTGGGGTTCACCGCAGTGAGGTGTTGGTAGACAGTGGACGATGTATCTTATTAGACTGCCGTGTCTACAATTTGAACACCCAACCATTCTCACTACCTGATCATTATTCTGGCTCTTTTATTTTCAATGCCTTCTTGCATGGCTCTATAGTAAACTTCCCCCTCTCTTATTCTGAATTTGTGAGAGTGCAATCAGCTACAAAATATAATCATGTTCAATCTACAAAACAAGTTGAAAAGGCTATACAAGGCGCATCTGCGCATACTCATAATTTTTGTCTTCCAGTTCCACAGTACATATGTTTCACCTACCACCAGTTATGATGTAATACACGTCCGCACCTCTACCTGCATGCACAACAGTAGCCTTTCACGTCATAGTAGACAAAATCCATAAAAGTCCCACGACTCCCATAGAACGACGGTTCTCTCATTAACCACCCGGGAATGCTTCCAGGAACAAGACAATGTCTAACTATGGCAATGACGCGACGACGACGAAGATGATGACGACGTCTCCCTATGGTCCGTTGTACGTGCGTAAGTGAATTCTGCAAAGTTGAATAACAAGATTTGTACCATTGGCTAGCACAGACGACAAAAAAAAAAAAAAAAAATGACGATGAAGTAAATGGCTCTCGCTGTAAAGCTACTACCAACTCTTAAAGGCAGTGGTAGGGTAATAGAAGAACTCTACTGTTCCAACGCAACCAGATTCACCAGAATAGGAAAATACTAGTTTCGTGTACCACGTATGTATCTGAATGAATGGAACTCCCGACGCGAACCAGAATTTCTACGGAGTGTATGCTTTTTTTAATTGAAAGCCCTAAGTGGATGAATATCCATCGAAGAACAAGATGATGCAAGGTATGCGCATCAAATAAAACGAATCTCGCTCCCGCCACATCTAGCAATAAAAATACGGAAGTGTTGGCCACGCGAGTGTGTTGCTTCAGGGAGTAGCACTAGGCACAAAAGCACTAACCCTGATACACCAGTTATGTAGTTAATTGCTTGAACGGGCAGATTCTGGGTTGTTCAACGGTAATTGCAGCAGAAAATCTCGCGTGTCCTATTCTTTGCAATAAATATTTATGTATATAACGACTTAATTACGTTTGAACTAAGCCGTGTCATGAGAAAAGAGTTTTATTACTGCAAATTTGATGTGCACTTTAGGGGATACGGCAGTATACAAAAGTATCTATGAAGTAGAACTATTCAATATAAAATTGGAATTAAAGAGTATGAGTCGATTTTTGATTCAAATGCGATTAAAAGGACAAAAGACAAAATAATGGTTCAGTTTTTTAAGTGCTGTTAAGTATTTACAAAATGAATGGCGAATGTATCGGCCAAGGCTTAAGTCGTCTCAGAGAAGAAAAGAAACATTAAAAAAGTTAACACTTAAGAATTTGCATAGGTACGAGTACATACTTGCTTATTTAGTGGATTTCCAAATTTGTTGGTTTTCACTTTCCTAATATATCCGATTGGGTTTTTCGATAGGTTAAATCTAAGCAACGGCGACCTGAGAGACAGAAAGCTTCTTGGCAAGACATATTCTGCAACGTTCAGGCAGTTTATCTGCATTTATGAAACTAGCTGTCCCTCCCTGCTTCTTCCGTGTATTAAAACAGTCACTGTAAATCCGAAAATGCTCTATTACCATGATTTTAGTACTTTAGTACACGCTTTTCACTTGCTCTCTAATTGGGCCATAAAAAATTTGATTAGGTATAAATTCACACAAAACCGAATTGGTCCTCTTTAAGGTTCCTCCTATAGATCCTCCTACTATAAATGGAACCAGTCTCATCTCTACTTACAAAGCAACATTTGTATGTCTTATTTTAGATAGCAAACAAAAGCCAATTTACTAGAACGCGTTAAAAAAAGCTGGTGTAGCTATTTACTCCTGCAAAAAAGCTAGTTGCAGGAGCTAGGGTATGTAATCCTATACCACACTCTGGCTATATGTGTCCATTTTCAGGTCTATACTAATATATGACGTAATCGTCCGGTGGATGACTGTGGAAGAAACTGTAAACCTCAACTTTTTATGGAGTACATGCATATGCAACAGTGGTGCACTAAGAACCACTCCTTTCGCAGCATCTAACATAATGCTCCATCTACGAGCAATCAAATGGCCGCTAGTACAGCCATTCGTTTCAAAGCCTCAGCACAGTGGTATAGGTACGAAACTGATAACTCCTCTATTCTTGATAAATTCAATTTTATACCCAAAAACATCGACTACACTTCACAGGAGCTGAGATTTAATCGCAATTCTAGTGGGTTTATACAGTCAATGTGGATCAAAGTTCAGTTCATTTCTACACAGACGGTTCTAAAACTTGAACTGGAATGGTTGGTGGTGTCTTTTCCGATAAGCTTGCCTTGAGCACCTCCTTCCACCTCCCAAATCATTGTAGCATATTCCAGGCTGAAATTATGGTTATTAAATGTAATGTGACATCTATTAAAAATATTTGCATTTTCACGGGCAGCCAAGTTGCAATAAATTCCCTGGTATCGTACTCACTTACTGCTAAGGCCGCTCTTGATTGCCGCTCGTCTATTGTGGCTGAGCAATTCAACATTCACCTATGTTAGGTGCCTGGCCACAAAGAAATACCAGGAAATTATATGACTGACAAGGTCTCCAGAAAAAGCACTACCCTTAGTATTATGATAGAAAAGCAATAATTAGGTATGCTACATGTAAGTGATTACTCAAGCTAGAGGCTACCAGCAAAGCTATCCACAGATGGGCGCATGGTACGACATGCCTGACATTCAAACAAATCTTATCTAACTTAGATCAGAAATGCTTCAATAGATTGGTAATGCTGAAACGATCTCAAATTAGCGCCGTCATTGGTATCCTCAAGGGGCACTGTCCTATAGCTTCACATACTAAAAGGCTAGGCTTTTTTTCGAATGATTTTTGCAGGAGCTGCAGAAACGAGAAGGAGTAAACATCAATCATCCACTTTCTTTGTAACTGTCCAGCCCTGTCCAAAAGAACTTTCTTCGATGATCTCAGTGATCTGGTAGATACTGACGTTAATAGTATCCTTCGCTTTATAAGAACTTCCGACTGGTTCAATTAGCCCTCAATGTACATAGGTTGAATAGAGATAAATCCAGTAGTACTACAATGGACCTAATAGACAGCCACCCTTATCTGACCTCGTTATATACGAGAATTTTGGAAAGCATTTTTCGCAGACATTCCTCCACTTTGAGAGCAAATTTAAAATGTTTAATTCGAAAAAAAATATTTTTAACTCACTTATTGGCATTTTTGTTACAACCCTTCAAATTCTAGAAACTACATATTTTGCTTTTAACTGTTCTTCGAAAAATTTATGCTAAACAGTTGCTTCTTATGTTCAAGCACGGGCAAAGACGAGTTCGCTTAATTTATGATCCCGCACTAACATCCAATCTCTAGCCATTGGCTTATGGTATTGTATCCATTGTATGTTTAGGTACTACTAAGGCATATGTTCCAAAGACTTCAATTGTTTGATCGTTAAAAATGCGACAGTTGAGCGTTCTACTAGTCGCTACTACCATTATATCCAATTTCTTTTATTACCGAATTAGTAAACTTTGGAATTCACCCCAGAACATATTCAAAGAAGCTTTTGGTATCCAGTAATTCAAGACCAAAATCAACAGGCATCTATTACTACAAGCACCTTGGGAAACTATATCAGCGTTATAGATTCACCTTCCTGAGAGGGTTTCGGATCAAGTATTTGTAATAAGCATATTATAGATACATACCAATCCAAACAAAGGGAAGTATCTGCAGATTAGCAAATCTAATCTCTGGTCCAAACTTCAATTTTCTACGATGAACGGATCAGCTGAGTTTCACTGTAAAGGTTTTGTTACCATGTACTTACCGGGAACTCTGAAAAGGATATTTTTCATGTAAATATGTATTTTTTTAAATGTAAATGACAAACTGAGAATTGCGTCAAATAACGATTATCTACCATCAACCTTATTCTGATCATGGTTCCTACCCTCTTCCATCCTCATTCTCATACTCATTCTCATTCTCATTTTCATTCTCATTCCCATTTTCATTCTTATTCTCATTCTCATTTTCATTCTCGTTTTCATTCTCATTCTCATTCTCATTCTCATTCTCATTTTCATTCTCATTCTCATTCTCATTCTCATTCTCATTCTCATTCTCATTCTCATTCTCATTCTTATTCTCATTCTTATTCTCATTCTCATTCTCATTCTCATTCTCATTCTCATTCTCATTCTCATTCTTATTCTTATTCTCATTTTCATTCTCATTCTCATTCTCATTCTCATTCTTATTCTCATTTTCATTCTCATTCTCATTCTCATTCTCATTCTCATTCTCATTCTCATTCTCATTCTCATTCTCATTCTCATTCTTATTCTCATTCTCATTCTCATTCTCATTCTCATTCTCATTCTCATTCTCATTCTCATTCTCATTCTCATTCTCATTCTCATTCTCATTCTCATTCTCATTCTCATTCTCATTCTCATTCTCATTCTCATTCTCATTCTCATTCTCATTCTCATTCTCATTCTCATTCTCATTCTCATTCTCATTCTCATTCTCATTCTCATTCTCATTCTCATTCTCATTCTCATTCTCATTCTCATTCTCATTCTCATTCTCATTCTCATTCTCATTCTCATTCTCATTCTCATTCTCATTCTCATTCTCATTCTCATTCTCATTCTCATTCTCATTCTCATTCTCATTCTCATTCTCATTCTCATTCTCATTCTCATTCTCATTCTCATTCTCATTCTGATTCTCATTCTCATTCTCATTCTCATTCTCATCTCATTCTCATTCTCATTCTCATTCTCATTATCATTATCATTATCATTATCATTATCATTATCATTATCATTATCATTATCATTCTCATTCTCATTCTCATTCTCATTCTCATTCTCATTCTCATTCTCATTCTCATTCTCATTCTCATTCTCATTCTCATTCTCATTCTCATTCTCATTCTCATTCTCATTCTCATTCTCATTCTCATTCTCATTCTCATTCTCATTCTCATTCTCATTCTCATTCTCATTCTCATTCTCATTCTCATTCTCATTCTCATTCTCATTCTCATTCTCATTCTCATTCTCATTCTCATTCTCATTCTCATTCTCATTCTCATTCTCATTCTCATTCTCATTCTCATTCTCATTCTCATTCTCATTCTCATTCTCATTCTCATTCTCATTCTCATTCTCATTCTCATTCTCATTCTCATTCTCATTCTCATTCTCATTCTCATTCTCATTCTCATTCTCATTCTCATTCTCATTCTCATTCTCATTCTCATTCTCATTCTCATTCTCATTCTCATTCTCATTCTCATTCTCATTCTCATTCTCATTCTCATTCTCATTCTCATTCTCATTCTCATTCTCATTCTCATTCTCATTCTCATTCTCATTCTCATTCTCATTCTCATTCTCATTCTCATTCTCATTTTTATTCTCATTCTCATCCTCATTCTGTTCCTACATATTACAGACTATTCTGCTCTTGTGAGTCTATCGATTGCTTTAATCAAGGTGGTCTTAGATCCGTTGTATTTGTTGTTAGTTCTTGCAAAATTGGATGTATAAAGTTGGAACCTATAGAGTTTAGTTGAACGTCCCGTGGTACTGCTTGGGAGGCCGACATTGCTTCTGTTAAATTATTTTCGTATCAAAATTAACTATCTTGATCAGAAGTATCCCAAACTGGTGAACAAAATGAAGGCACTCTAAAATCGTTTGAAGAGAGAAAAACACATCTCATTTGAGCCTTCAAAACTTCTTTTATCTCGATTATCCATTTTTATTTTATTAATTTAGTCGTTAAATACTAAAGAATTTACAGCGAAACTATGTAAATATTCTAAAATTATTTATCTTAATTAAATTACACACACATATTCATTTATATGTTTACTTCTACTGCTACATCATAATATTTAACTGTTTTAACTAGAATCACTTAAAATCTTAAATCATTTGTAGGGCATCAACCATCATCATTCATTGCAGTAGCATCCATCTTTCGAGTTCTCATTAATCCACTTGAGGTATTTTGTTATTCTCGTGTACACGCCGGGATAATGAGGTCGGGCACATCCGTTCCCCCACGAAACAATGCCAATTTGTTCGTAACGCTTATCCGTTCTCAACGCCACCAAGGGACCACCGGAGTCACCCTGTGAATTGAAGAAAAATTAAATGAAATGCATTTCCCAGCAGCACAGATTTATTGCCTCACCTGACATGAATCCCGCTTTCCAACTCCCGGATAACCAGCACACATCATATTCTGGGTGATCATCTTCTGTGTGTAGTTCGTCTCTTGAACACAGATGTCATTAGCAATAACAGGCACTTCGACTTCCTGCAGCAAACATGATGGCTTTCCGTCCTCTTTCAGGGTTCCCCAACCGGTAGCGACTGCCTTTGTACCAACATATGTTGCATCTAGTAACAATAAAAAGATCGATCAATCGATTTGTTTATTTATTTATTTTTTTGTAGCATTTCAAACCACTTACCTTCAACGGTGGGTAGACAGATTGGCCGGATGAAGCTCGTTATCGGGACGCGATCGTTGAGTCGAAGGAGCGCTATATCGTTGTCGAAATTCGAAAAACTGAACTTCTGGCTGAAGGCACGCAACACGAAGCGAGTTTCTGGTCGGGTAGCGTCGTTGCATCGATCGTGTTCACCGAACGTGACCTTGATCATGAACCACATGAACCTGCAAAGATGGAAGTCATGTAATTTCTAAGTGCCAACACATGGAGGAGTAACAAAATGAATGTTAAGATAAGTAATGCAAATCATTTCAACCTCCTGATTGATGTGGGTGTTTGCAGTTTCGAATGTGAAACAAGTTTGCATTCGCAGTGGAAACTTGTTATAGAGGATCATTAACAAAGCAGTTTCTCCTGATAACCAACGTGATTTTAATTGATTTGATTGTTATTAAACTTAAACGTCAAATAAATTACTCATTAGCGGATAAGATTTTCGCTCTGATAAAATTATCTGACAGTTATCGATTTATAGTGCCCATGCTTTGGTTAAAAATTAATCTGTAAACCCATCAGTACCAAAAATCCTCTTTCTAGAGCCGTTGTCTTGTGCGACGTAAGTATGGTGATAAACTGAGGTCAGAAAGCATTATTGAGGAATTCATTTATTTCTCAATAGTTGAATGCCAGTTTTCACCATCAGTTAGAGTTACCTAATTTCAGTGGTAAATAGAGCGCATCTAGTGCCATAATCGGTTGATAAAAATAAAAGGCCGGAGGTTAAACCAGTCGCGTAAAAGACACCCGAACAAGGTCGGAATTGCCTCATCCTGGTATATCGGCTCTGCCGGGATAGGCTATTTTTCCATAATAAAATCTGACAGCATAAACTATCCCCAGACCATGAATGACATACTCGTAATTGACATCTGCCCAAGGAGAGCATACCCAAATATCCACAACGCATAACAACAATATCAATGTCTCTCAAAGATTTCTTAGATAAATGGATGAAAATTATGCGGACTTCCGCAATGAAAGAGGCAAGACCCTGGGAATAAATTATCTCGTTCAATAACTACAAATGTCGGGCACCTTGCTGTACTCCTGAACTTGCTGCCGAACAAAAAATATGTCCAAAGAAAATTATCTCACTTCCGTCCACGGAGGAAGCAGCGACGATAAAAGATGAGTCAATTAACCTTAAACAAATCTCCAATTCCCGAACGATTAGAACAGAGGGCAAATAGCCAAATCTAAGAATCAAAAAAAAAAAAAATCTCTACTTGAATCCACGCATCGAGAGGCAAAGCGGCTACGGCTATAAAAGAAAAGAATTAGATTGGGCGACGTAAAGGTAAGAGTCTTTAAGTGAAGATGGCAAAAAGGGAGTTACGAACTACTAGCCGTGTAAATTATTAATCACCTTTGGTTGTTTTGAAATAGAAATTCTTCGAGTGATTTTGGTCCTGGTTGTACAACGACATCGACCTAGTCAGAAGGGTTCAAATTCATCGCTTAATATGGCTAGGACATTTTAAAATCAACAATTTAAGACCCAAAAACTGGTGGCATACAGGTATAAGGATGTACATGGCTAAATCCACATAACTTGTGATACTTATACCGGGTGGCGCAAAAGTCATCACCCTATCAGAAGACATCATTATTTTTGCAAATGGCATATTAGTCATAGCGACTTTGACATTTTGGGAGGTTAACAGAAGCAGAATACTAGTAGATAAACCATGAATACTATACTCTTCAAGAACGCAAAAAATTGTATCAATGTTTTTAATAAATAATCGGTCGGTGGTTTTGGCCAAATGTCCAATTCGGCGTCGATTCCCTGGTCATGTGACACCAACTGGGCAAACACTGAGCCATTTAGCCGCTTGCCTCGAGGAGACTGGCTCAACACTGGACAGTATTAAAGAATATCGCTATTGTGGCTGAAGATGTCCAATAGGACTCTCAAACATCAACCAGACGACGGGCTACGCAATTGGGCGCTACAGAACCATGATCAACGAGTTTTTAGAAAAGTCATGGATAATGCGACTTAATGAAAAAATGTAAATGCCTAAATGAACATAAGCAACAGACAGAACCAATTGTTTTTGTTTACAAACAAGTTACTGCCTTAGTAAATCTAGTGAGGACTTTTACTTCACCTTGTACATACATTTTTATATAAATACGTTTCCCTATGTTGCAAACTACGAGTATGTATCAAAATTTACATAGATACCCTATGAATTTAGCAGTTATTCGTCAAAGAAAAACAAATCGCACATTAGAGAAATTAAAGTACATACTCGTATAGTACCTACCTATATTGTAAAGAAGGTATATTAAGGTGTAACTAGGCCTATTTGAGGATATTTGATTTGATTTCGTGAACATTTTCGAACTCTATATTTTGATCAATTCTGATATTACTAGTATAGCGGTCCCCCCAATTCTGACTGTCTGTGTGTACGAGTTACGGGTATTCATGGCAGCCTAAAGGGTTGCAACAATTTTGCTCAAACTTCATTTCACTTCCCATCTCTAATAAAATGGAAGTGGCATCGTGAAATTTTTGATTCAAATGTAATGACATCTTTCTAAGAAAGTATTCTCGCGATTTCTAAGAGATATTACTAAATAATTTGTTGCTAAAACTTTTCCGTTGAAATATTCACTATAATATAAATGCCCCCAAACTGTGGGCGTTGCCATATGCTTTTGTATAGACGAAAGGGCTTATATATTTTATTAAATAAATATTTTTCAAAGCACAACTTTTGAAAAGTGAGTATGCTTGTTGGGCGGATTTTAAAAATGTTTGCACTTGTACTGCTTCTGATCCGAGAAAGCTTACGTACACAATTTTATCCTTCTAGCTCAAAATTTAAAGCTCAAAAACTGGTGATGTACAAATAAACGGACGGATGAAACTACGGAGAGACATAACTTTCCATGTTTTTTCTCTATGTTGAAAACTATGTATCAAAATTGATATATCTTATGGAATAAGGTTTTGTTCATATCCTCAAAACCAATGACATTCAAGGTTACCAAATAATCTCCTCCTCATGCTTTACAACTTCACTCACAAATGATGAATATCATGGAGAATCCTACTCTTTCTTAAACCTTTGACGGACACTTGTTTTTAAGAAAGATTCTCAGAAAAGCACTTTCCTATCTTCCTTATTTTTAAGGATGGGAGTTCTGTAAACAGTGATTTGAATTAAATAACGAAATAAAAAGATGTTATTAATAAAATTAGATTTTTAATTATGGCGTTTATTTAAGTCATGAATCGTTACGTCTTTCTGACAGGATTACCCGTCATGACGTTATACATAAGCAAAACATAAGGTGTCGTCATGTCCCATTGGAATACCATAATATGACAAAAGGTTAAAACAATGTAAACATTAAAAAAAATGTAAAATTAAAAAAAAACACCCTTTATGTATTGTACCTATAGAAGAATGGAAACAAAATACGTTACATATTATTTTCATAACCACAAGCCATTATTAGAAGTAATAACACATTACTTACATATGCCGACAGTATTGATGTACGAGTACATAGTTCGAAGAATACAGTAGTCTGTCAGTGGTGCTCGTGTGTATATATTGAGGCAGAAGCGGCGAAAATGGGTTTACCGGTAATAAAGATAAAACGAATTATATGCTTTTATCAATGACATTCAACACTGGCACCTCATATAGACCGTCATAATAGATAGCTAGCTACAAATTTTTAATTAGTACTTAAATGACTTTGTTTATCTAACATCAGATGTAGATTCTGAGGAAGACCTTAGCTCGAGGGTCAAACGTTCTGGTTCAATTGGTTCTTTGGGCTAAGAAAATAATTATTGAATGACAAAGCTTTGTCAGAAATAAATAACTAGACTTTGGGTAAGGCCCATTTTAGAGACTAAATGCTTCAAGGTTGTCAAATGTGGATACAAAAATAAGTTTGGTTGGTTCAGAATAAATATTTTTGATTGCAAAACTCATTTAAAGAATTTTTCTATTATTACGTTTAGAAATTTAGAAGGAAAGATAAATAAAAGAAAGATACATAGGATTGGGAAAATGTTGGCAGAGCATAGGCCAGCCTAATTTGTGCTAGGAACTATTAACCCATAAAAATGCTGGAAATAATTGATCACCTAACCCTAACAGCGATGCAAATGTTTTCATCAATTTGATTTACTTTTCATAACCTTCAATTCATACATCAGAACATGTCCATTGTTGGGAGATTGGTAAAACATTTTCATACAGGACGTTGCTCAAGCGTGTGATAAAGTATGGTATGAAGGATTTCTGTATAAACTTAGATTACTCATTCGGAGAATATACAACAATGCTGGAGTCTAATCTCTCAAAAAGATATTTTCGTATCGAACAAGTGGATTCTTATTCCCACCTAAAAGTCATCAGAGCTGGAGTACCGCAAGGAAGTATATTAAGCCCAATGTTTTACCTAATTTTTACGAATGCCCTTCTAGTCCCTTCAAATAGTATAATAGCCACATTCACTGACGACACAGTACTCGTAATACATGCAATCAAGAAAAGTGAAGTAGAGTCAACCATAATCCTTCAAAATGCTGTAGATACTGTAGTCAATTGGACCAAAAAGTGGCCCATACACTTCAATAGTATTAAATCATTTCACATTAATTTCACCAACAAAAAGATTCAACAGCTTCCGATTGCCATCTCTGAAAAAAAATAATAAAACGTTTCCAAAATAAAGTATAAGAGGTGAGAAATGCACCATCGAATATCAGAAACATAGACCTGCATCGTACCTTAAACTGAAGACTGTATGTAGCAGAAACGATTGTGAAAAACGCAGGAGATGACATATAAATCAGGACGCAGTGAAACTCGAAGACTGAAACGCATCAAACCACATGACCTAATTGCTGGCATCTAAAACTATGATTAAATATTTTGCATATAAGGGAATATTTTGTTTGTAAAAGTATGTATAGGTATATATCACATTTGAACTGCTCGTTAGGGTTAACTGGTTGTAGAATTATGAAATGTAAACATTCTTAAAACTTTTCAATAAAAAACTGCATACAGATTTACCCTAATTTGTTGACCAATTACTTCAGACATTTGTTGAAATGTAAAACCAGGCTACAACAAAAAAAGTTAAAAATTCACGCACCGTAGATCTTCTCAGATTACCAAAGTGAAATGCAGCATTGACACACAGGCCATTTCCATGATGTGTGGTCAATTCGAATTCCATTTTTCACTATACAGCAAGACTGGCTGTCAACCGAAAGCCGTCACATGTAAAACAAGCTAAATGAAAAGCGTCCAATCCGCTTAATTACTCACATGCAATTACGCAAAATGTCATAAATACTTCAAACAACTTTCATTGAAACGAATACATTAGTACGACCCGGGTTTCTGTATCTACAGAACTCACGTGCACTTTTAATGTTCGTTTTAATTGTTAACAAATTCAATTTCACCGCAAAAGGGTATCTGTTCATCAAAAACGAAAGTCTTGCAGTATGTAGTAGTACTTTTGGCAATGGAAATTAGCCGACAATTAATTGAGATACATTAGGTACTTGACGAGTATCTGTGAGTGTGTCTTACATTCGGCGGTAAACAAAACATTTGCGTTCGCGACCTCAGTAAACCAAGCTCAATAGCGATAAACTAAAACAACACAATCATGCCTCATTTACTTTCAATGGTTTTAAGTGTTTGCCAATCTGTGGCGTCCTCTTTGGCGTTCGAGCTTTGGATCTTAGCAAACACATTACAACTCTGAGAAGCGGTTTCGTTTCGTTTCTACACCACCCCTGGACGTAAATATTTACCAGCGGTTAATAGCTAATCTGTTGCCGGCTTTTATTGACTTTGCCATTTATAAACTATTAAACGGCAATTAAGTAAGAGAGTGTGAGATTGAGGCAAGGAGACCTCATTCGGGATTAGGCTTTGTACTGCCCTTAGCATAATAAACGCCATGCCACTGGCACGTTTTGCACTGTGGGACAGATCTCCAATTGAATACTAATTGCCTACGGGTTCTGATTGAGTAGTAAAGTGTGAGTTTATTGGTATTTTTTGTGTGTTTTTTGTTGACCAGGCTAAGAAGTAGGTACTTACCCTTTAACGCAATGAGCAGCAGTGAGGACGTATCGATCGTTGATGAGAGTACCGCCGCAGTAAAATCGGTTGAAATAGCTCAGACGTGCCATCCATGGGTATTCGTTGGTGCCACTGTTTTGGCCACCTACAATACGTGTCTCGTCGTTTGGCTCGCCACACCCTGGACAGGAGGTAAATAATACGATAAATAATCAGGAAAAAAAAGAATCAAAATTCATTACAGTTATGTTTTTTATTTTTTTTATTTTAAAGGCCATTTCGTTTATGACTCGATTTGTGTGTCACGTCAAAGCAGATTTAATTTATGGAGTGGGCAGAGCTGATTGGATTCTGGGCCTCTGATAATGAGGTCGCTCCTGTTCAGTTGTCATAAAAAAAATTGCTATAAAATACTGTCGAGCAATTATGGAGCAAATATTTGTGTGACGTAAAATACATATGTACATGTTTGAAAGGCATTGTTAGAATACAGGGCAAGAGTTCGGTAGTCGATTGATTGGTCTGGGTGGGACTCAACTCTGAAATATCTATTTATGTGCTTAAATTCTATTTGGAAAAACATTGGAATAAGTTGAACTTGGCACACTCTTATCTCACACCTTTTTGTAGCTGAATAGTAACAGCATCTTATATACAAGAGAACTTAGTCCGTTTTTACATTAATATTTTTGGTTAAATATCAGTACTTTTTGCAAAGATAAGACATGTTTGCATACCTGCCGTAATGATTTAGTGACAAAACAAACCATCGATAAGCAATCGTTAGGTAAGACTTCAGGTTCTTGAGCCGGTTTTACTGCAAACCTATTTGCATTTTTTTTTTTTAATAATGACAATGGTTAAGGCATCTGTCCTTTGTCTACAAAGGACGAATGTGTATCATTTTTCAAGATTTTAAGGTCACGAGAAGAACCCTATAGATTTTGATCAGTGAGTCAGCCAATCCGAAAATAAGGGTTTTTTTAAAGTCTTGCATCACGGTAACCACTTAAGTTGGAAACTTCACGGTGTACATTCATACACTCGTTCCTATCATTATTGAAAGCCGAGTGAGAGAGGGGTAATGATCTTAGTTGTTTTCTGTAAAATAGGTGGTAGTGGACAAGTTGCTGGAGAACTTTACAATGCACTGCCATGCACTTTGATAATGGTATAAAAACGGAGAGGCTATTATTACAACTATGTACATACTTGCAGGTCTGAATTTAAATGAACTGCCGACCCAACGTTTTTTGCCGCCCTCTCCTATATTATAGAATTTTGTTAAAATCCACCTGCACCCACATGAAAATATGTCTTCCATTAAGATCTTTTGCATATTTTACAACATCAGAATAGCGGATATTATTTTGAGTAAACATGTGTACGAGTACATACTAAAATACTCTAGGTAAGTAAATATTTCTACCAAATTCTATAGCGTCGATGTCTAAAAAACACATTTAAATAGCTCGAATTGATGACTGATGCATTTAGCCTCAGTGTGGCTGATGAATATTTCAGAATTGCAGTTTCGTTGTGCCCTAAAGGGATAAGGGATTTTTTTTTCTGATTTTCCATCAATTTGTGAAATTTTTTTACTTTAATAATTTTCATTTAGTAATTTTTTAACAAGCAGATGAGAAGGATGCAAAGAGCTCTATGAATCCCATTTTAACTACTGTATGTGACATTCACATCATCTTTGTTCCCATATATATGGGGGCTAACAGGCCAGGCCTAGCTTCTTGGATCCACTCATCCTGTGCGCCGGACGAATGGTTGAGACCTTATAGTTTTAGCCATTTTCGAGGTGCAATTATTTTCGATTGAGAGAAGCTTCTCATGACACTTTTACTCTTGAATGTTTGTCAAACGTTCGCCCATGAGAATTTGTTTTGTTTTCTGGGATTCGAACCTTGAATCTGTCACTCAGTGAGACCACTGAGCCACGACGAACACCTTATCCCAAAGGCGAAACTTCATATGTATATAAAATTTGCATAATCTCAAGTATTATAAGTGCAAACATTTTTGAATACCTTCTAGAGACACGCCCACTTTTCAAAATATGTTCTTTTTTAAAATATTTTTGTCAGAAACTGAAAAATCTCGCCTTGGTAAAAAATGCAGGTATAGAGTTTCTCTACAATTCATCCGTTCTTGGCCACGCCCACTTTTTGAAGGATTTTTCATCAAAACCCCATATTCTACTTTTCCGAAGCTATTTATGGTGATGGTTAAGTCTCATTGTGAATATCTAACCAGAATCCGTGAGCTTCGATGAACAAATGTTGACAACCACGCCAAGTTTTTTCTAAGAAAATGCTATGAAAATATTTTTTTCTTTTAAGTTTCTTAAAAATTGTGGAAATATCCTTCGAATAGAAAGATATAATTGCATTTGGTTTAAAAATTTCACAGAGCCACACGCGCATTATTAGGAGTTGGATAGAGGATGGGGGATAGAGAATCATACCATCCATTTCAGCCGAATTGCAAATATCTTGTATCCGTATTTTTTTTTTTTTTGCATTTCAATTTTGTATACGCAAATACCATACAATTATTTAGTACTCGTACAACAATGTACAGCCACTCATGGGAGCAATTTCTTAATGGCAAAATCGATTGAAAAATAAATAAATAAAATAAATACATTTATGTGTTCATCTACTCACACACTTATGTATTCATTTAGCTAAATGTTGTCTTAGAGTTAGAATTGCATAATAGCATATTGAAACTAGTAAAACTAACACGCTACACTTGCATATGAGTACTACTATGCAAACGTTGACGAACAAGGGGTATCCCAATTCTTATCGCCTCGCTTATTTTGTATAGGTAATTACATTTTTCAAAATTCTGACTACTATCATTTAAAAGCACAATTCATAAGTTATGCGAGCAAAAATAAATAAAGTACACGGAATCGCACGTAAGTACATACATATGTTTGTAGGTTCATTTGAGAAAAATTTAAATAAAAATTATGAGAATGTCTTTATTTTAAAAAAATGTGTTTGGGATTAGAATACAAGTGTGAAGTATGTAAATCCTTCATCCATTTAGACTCCAGTCATGCATACGTACAGACAGGATTTGCAGACCCACTTTGTCAATTTGTCTGTACTAGTAATATATCAGAGTTGCCTTTATAGATGCAAGTAAAAATTACTAATTTTCTCAGGACCATTTAACCCACTCGACATAATACTCTTACTTATGTTATATGCTATACTTAAGAACTAAATATTACTTAAATATAAACTGCTGTCGTTTTATCTGTCATTTAAGTCAAATAAAATTTAAAATAAATGTAAATAAATTTCATAAAAGTAGTCGAAATAATTATTTGTTTGACGTTGTATCAATCACAAAAAAGAAGACAAATCATGCAGCTAACGTTTCTTCGAAGGATTAATCAATTCTGTTTTGTTAGATGCTGCATTATTGAATGAAAATTCAAAGCTGGTATGCAAAAGTATGAAAATTATTTCCGATGGCCCTAAAAGTATCGAATTCTCAATTTCTTTATTTTTTAATGAAAGCCATTTAAAAGGGAAACTGTTACTTCTAACTTAAGTACAGCATTTTCTACGACTTAAAATAAGTTCCACATAAGGAAATTTAAATTCAACATAATTGTTCGAGCAAGGAAATTGTTATGAAGATAATGCAAACGGCAAAATTCTCTCAGGGATATTTTTTTTTGCTGTAAATGGGATTTAGAATTAATACTGGATCCAATCCCGACTAACTAATACGTAATAAGACATTCCCAACCTTGACACGTGTATTGACGAATACTCACGGTCACGACAAAACATCAAATAGACAAATAATGTGAATAAATCTCGTATGTGTTTTTTGAAGAATTCGGTAAGTAAATATGAGTAACATAGCAGATAATCGATTGTTATAACTGAGACCCCTCACTGTCTGTGGATGTTATCTAAAGCACCCTGGAGGAAATCTTTCCGACAGTATTTCAAAGCTGTACAAAAATCTTCCATGAGTCACTATGAGGACCGGTAGTGCGTGATCATAATAGTGTGAGATACTTACTAACTAAAAACACCTCATTTCCATCGTATTTAATACTACAACTAAGTAAAACTTATCTAGTAGTTTACATTTCATATTTTCCATTTTCTGCAGGCGACTTTCCAACGTTAGCGCCCTCTGTACCGCTAGTTATGCGTGATTGCTCTTTACTGAAGTAAGTCGAACGGTTTGTCCTTTGAAATCGGCGAAATATGTTGCAATTGTTCAAAATCTGAAGAACACATTGGTGTTTTTGTGTGAAATTTGTAATTTCGTCTTCGATGGAAATTTTTAATTTCGTCTCTTTGGATATCGTCATTTCGAACATACCACGGTATTTTCACGTTTCCCATAGTTTGCTTGTGTTGAAACGGGTTGCTCTGGATGTCGACCTTTGACTATCGCCCTAGCAACCAATACATTTATCTGTATTTGTTCTCCAGGTAATTTTTTTTCTTTTTTACGTGCGCCTTCCATTTCAGGTTCGCATCGAGTGTCATTCCAAGGTATTTCGCTTCGTTTGGCTACGGTAGTTTGATCGCGGCAATTAGAACTGGTACTTCGTTTACTTTTTTGTATGCAAAATTTACTTGAGTATATTTGGCCTCGTTGAGTATGATGAGCCAAATTTTCATCCAATCATGTAGCTTATTTGCAGCTTTTTGCATATTTCAGTTAGCTTCCCCGATCGTGTTGTCCGTTGTATGGCTGTGTCGTCCCCAAAAGTGGCTATTATGATGTTTTCTAATTGCGGTATGTCTCACTTGTATAATAAGTATAAAATCGAATCAAGTAGACTCCCTTGAGATGTGCAGCCGTGATTTCTTTAAAGTTGGAGTATTCGTTATCGTGCTTAACAAGAGTCTGTCTTTAGAATATTAAATAGGGGGCCGGGAAAGACCTACCGTATCTTGAGTTCCAGGACTTTGTGCCACACCTTATCGAAGGCTTGGGAGACATCAGAAAACTACTCGAGCAGACATTTTTTTCTTCCAGGGTCTTTTCAATTATATCTGTTATTCTATGCACTTGATAGATTGTAGAATGTTTGCTTCTAAAACGTAATTGGTGATACGAAACTAGGCGTTTTTATTCGACTATAGTCGTTTTCGTAAAATTTGTTCGAACACCTTTGATATGATTGTTAAAAGCGAAATTGGTCTATAAGACTCTTTGTCGTCTTGTGATTTTCCTTGTTTTTTATACACCATAATAACTTCAGAGGTTTTTCATTGCCTTGGCACGTATTGCAATCGAAAACAGTTGTTTATTAGGCAGACCAGCTTAACTAATACTTTCACGGGCAATTTTTTCACCTGATCTATTATTAAGTCGCATCCAGTAGCTTTATTGGTTTTAAGAGTGCCAATTTCTTCTTTAAGAAGGTTTTGCGAATTTGATTCTACAAATGTCTGTGGCACAGCAGATATTCGCGTTACGATGACCGTCAAATAGTTCGAACGTTTCTTCTAAGTGCAAGGCAAATATTTCAGCCTTTTCTCCATCGGCTAAATGCGTACAAAAATATTTTGTATGCACGAAAGAATGTTTGACATTTCTTCATTTCTTTTTATGAATAAAATAAGCAGGTATTGAAATTACTTGATATTTTATAAATTTTCAACTAAAAAAGTTTAGTAGAAGTTGTAGTCGTGAGCTTGAATGAAGTGTATATTGGTGATGGTCTCTATGTCCGTTGTACCTTTAAAATCAGCAATTTGTTTTAAGACAACCATATAAAAGAGTTTTCTTCGGACATAATAACCAGTGGCACAATTACTCATTATTTGTTTTTATTTTATTTTTCCTGGTTATATGATATTTTATTTATTTTAATCCTGGTAAAAAAGACCGTATTTTTTTAGCAAAGGAAAAAATAGCTTTCGACTCTTATTTGTTCAAGCCAACAAAAACCAAACTGAATGAGAACGGTGATGTAATAATAAATTAATAGCTGACTTTCTATTTGACTGTTGATTTTTTCGAAAACCTCAAATATGTAACAAGTTTGAAGTTTTAAGCGTATCACCTCAATCTTTTAAGCTATTCATTTATGCAATTTTCTGGAAAGCGACATAGGAGTACGATCCATTCAACTGAATTGACGTACACTCCGAGACGACCAGCATACACAGTTTTTTCATAATTTAAGGCTAAGGTCCATAGGGAATTTATATGTACCGACAGACTACCAGATATAAAAGTGAAAGAAGAATACACCCTGCCATAAATTTCAATACCAACATATCATATTTTCAATTAACCTTATATTTGGGGTAGAAGAATTGTTTTTACTTTCACCTAAAAGGGCAAGATTGGTTTCCTAAAAATGTTCGATCTCGCGATTTTGATCAAACTTGACATCACTATGATGGGAAACTGGATCTCTTAATTCTGTCTTTCTGTCCGCATGTATGGCCGACTGCAGCGCAGCCTATACTAAACTGGACAGATTTTCTTGCTTGTGGCTTGTGGGGTTACAATTCGAGACGGAATCGAAATTTTCAATCTAATCCCAAAATTAACGGTACTTTACTAATGGCCGATGCTCAGTTTTTAAGTGCGCGATCACGGAGGGGAAGATTAAAATTCCAGAAAACACAAAAAAAAAGAGCCGCACTTCTCGCGGACGTCGGACAAACATCCGAGAGTAAGATTGTCATGAGAAGCTTCTCTCAATCGAACAAATTGTCCATTGGAAACGGCATAGTACTATAGGTGCCAACTATTTGTACGGCGTTCATCACGATTGACTACGAGAAGCTAAAAAATCGACTTTCCTTGAATTGTGTTATGGAGTTATGGTAGACATATGCTCAGGGAAGCTAACTTAGTTCTATTCCAGTTGAATTTGTCCGTAAGGACTGTTTAGCCCCTTTTAGGAATTTTCAGGCCCAATATTGGCCTCATCGATGATGTTCTAAGTATAAGTGAAAATTTGCAAATTTTTTTAAAACTTGGTATATGTCAAATATTGTTTAGATATTGATTTTGAACAAAATCGCCATGCCATGTGCGAGAATGAGCCAATTTTCAAAAACTGATAAATTAATAAAATTCAGTTATAGGTACATATTTTGTACCTATACCCCAACTAAAATATGAAATTTGATCAAAATCGTTGCAGCCCTTTTCGAGGAAATCGATTTTTTTCTTTTTAAAATTGGGTCTAGCATGAAAATACCTAAATACATATGTATTTCGCCTCCAATTATGAATTCACCGATCCCAGATATGTAGTTCGAAATAAAACTCCATGCATCCGTTTAGAATGCAGTCGGCCATACACACGAGCCTTACAGGGCTCGCTCGAGAGCTATCAAAGAAATACAATTGAATTTGTATATACATACGAGTATGTATATCCCTTACTATGTACCAAAAATACCCCCACAAAATTATTTTTTACAAGTTCTTTACCTGGTTATCTTTGGTACACCACGTCGTATTTAGTTACAAGCATGTGAAAGATACATGGATAAACGGACAGATGGGCCGAACGACAAACAGATACATTAGTGTTCTGTTGTATACCATTATAAAGTTAAACGAATTGTTTTTCCAAAAACTTGGTACACGCTGTCTAGCGTAAATAATAATTTCAAATAAAATCAATTAAATATTTTTTCCAAAATTTATGTTAATATTGAGGTTAAAATTAAAACTCCGATTTTACCTCTAATTTTAACCCTACAGTCTCAAGGTATGAAGTTCGAAGAGAACCCGTCCAGCCGTTTAGGCTGCAGTCATTCGTACACTCAGACAGATACTCGTAGACATAATTTCGAAACCCATTTTTTGAGATTTTCTTTTATACAGTGCATTTCAAAAGTGTAAGGTCAACCATAAAAATTCAACATTTTACTTCTCTGTGAATGAATTTTGAGAACAGTATTTTTGGTATTGGTAAAGGTACTGAGATAAATACAAACGCTAGTGCCTTGGCATTCTGTGTGAAAGTAAATTCCTCCAATATCCATTGAATTTTTATTTCAGATTATATTTTTGAACGAAAGCAAATTTAACTTTGATGAGTTGCATTGAAATTGGACGACTTTGAGGAAAAAGCACCGATTTGTCCATACAAGTATATATTATGTGTGTATATACATATAAGCGGAGGTTTGTAAAGACTTCGTTTCACATTTCCAGTAACCATTCTGTGAATTTATACAATACGCCTGTATGTCGTCTAGTATCATCAACAGTTTGTTATTCATCACTTAGAAATTTGACCGATGTCTCGGATAGCTGACGAGGGTCGAAATAAATTCTTTAATCCACTACTTACTATCAGGTAAAACACCCAATAGAACACTGGACAGGACTTTCACGATAAACGCCAACACAGACAAAGCTTCAAGATTTCCGCTCACGCCTCACAAAGAACCTGACTGCAAACCATAACTCAATAGCAGCAACTAGTGTTTGGCCTTTCCACCTTGTCCCGTTCTTTTTTTATTCATAGACCTCCGACTACCTCACGAGATCCACTAGCTTGAGGCCTGTGGTTTCGACAGCTGTCTTCAGTATGTGACTAAGCAAAAAGCTTAAACAGCGCTTGGACGTAAGAGAATGACAGAAAAGTAAAATTAAAAAAAAAAGTTAAGAGTGAACAAAAAAAAAAAAAAAAACTACAAAATGAGACCGATTGATATGAGTCCAAGGAGACGACCTTCAAAGAAAGAAAATCATCCCCTTGGGGCGAAATCGCGACTCTGGTAGTGGTAAAAATAACATTGGGCGCCATTGTATATTGATGGGCTATTTCCATAACATCCGGGCAGGGAGATAGCACTTGGTTTGTATCGAAAGGCATTAAGAGTGGGTTGGCCAACCTATGTCAAGAACATCTGGCATACCTCGGGTTCTTGTAAACTTTTATCCTGGAAAGGCGATGCAAATGGAGGATGCGTGTTAGGATTATTAAAGTGACCTTGACTCACAAGAGACAAAGGCCGGAAATTTAACTTTTCCTAAAAATGGTCGGGAGGCGAGCCATACCTTAATCATCACTGCATATCATTATGGGGCGTATCATTTTAAATGTATTGTATAATCAGTTAGTTCATTCCAATTGGACATTTAGTGTAGTATGTAGTTATTATTTGAAAAAAAATGTAATGAAAAATTTTGTAATGAAAATAGCTTTCTACTAAAAATGACTGAAGAACCTAAAGTCTTATCTAGCTATAGCCTATCGATAGTCTCTCTCTGTCACTAAATTATTAAAGTAGGTATTTGTAGATGCCTAATCTTTTGTTAAAAGTATTTTTATCTAAACATATACATTAATGTAAAAACAGGCCAAGTTCTCTTGTAAAAGTTCATTTATGTCCGTTAATAGGCTTAGACATGTTACAAATTTTATTTGGAAAAATATCGGAACAAGCTGATCTTGGTACACTTTTATACCTCACTCCTTTTCGTGGCTGAATAGTTACAGAATTTTTGTACAAGAGAATTTGACCTTGACTTGAAACATTAATGTTTTTTATTAGATCTGATTTATATAAACTCTCTTTTTCTCTTCTTTTAAAATCATATTACGTCATTACACGCTGGGGAGGTACCTAAATGAACACCTTCGGGTTCCTCATGACTGCTCAAAAGCAAAACTCGCATCACACATAGTTGGCATCTTTTCTGTGATCTGCGCATTCTGCCTCTAAGGCATCTTTAAGAACTCAAGGTCCTTAGAGAGTTTTTTCAACAAAGTAGAAACACTGCCACTGGAAACTCTAGTATGTAAAACGTACGTGTTAATAATTTAGCGCTGGGTGATAGAATAATTGCGTACAAAACTCATTTTATAAAATTCCTTACATTATACGAGTAGTAATACTAAGATTGATCAAAATCTCGAGATTGCATATTTTCATGAAACCAATATTTGCCCTTATAGGTTCAAGTGAAAATTTTGTTAGTAGATTCAATTAAAAAAGTTCACAACCGCATATAATGTTTACTACCACGCTTGACTTCTTCGACACATGGTCTGCGTCTAATACTCTAAGTTTAAATTTCTTATGCAAATCTTTCGAACTAAATTGGATCGATAATAGCAAAACTCTGTGGCAAAGCCAGGTTACCATGTTGGTATTTACTGCAATTTTATGTTAGACTTACAATTGAACTTACATATCTCTTCACCATGGCTCAGCTGCTTATTCACACTTTTTCTTTGCTCTTCCGCAACTGTGTCTGAGGTTTGGAGAAACCTCAAGCGTGAAATTAGCAATTGAATATTGCGTGTTCCCGCCAAAGTCGTGAGATGTAAATTAGGAGTTTGATTTAAATGTAAAATTAAAAATTTAGCTATTCATAGTTTTGTTTTTCTTTATTGTTTGGAAGCTTGATACGGTGACAACATCTGTTTTATAAAGGAGACATACTAAACCATAACTTATCGGAGATATACCTATGTATATATTCCAGAATTTATCATAAATGATTTAAATGTTAAATGTAGACTCTGTATAATTTGATAATACCACTCTAATTTATTGCAAATTATTCGCATTTGGTTCTAGTTTGCAGAAATATCGCATTGTGATCAATTCATTAATCGTTACGATACGAGTATATACAAAATGCAATTATGAACTATAATTGGATTACGATTGTGCGCTAAATGGTGTGTGATTGATATGGATAGTTAGAAACCAATATCTATGGTTAAAGATACATTATTTGCGAGTCCATTATGACAACAAATGCTACCATAAAGCAATTAAATTTAAAATTAATTAGGTGACACCTAGAAGTGGCTAAAACTCAGGGGTTGTACGACAGTAAGAACCATGTCGAACTTGGAAATACAAAATAGTGAATTAAATATAGCTGTTGCAATTGCAATGTATCTATTTGCATAAAACTTGATATGTCGACCATAATTGCGAACATATTTGCGTGATACATTGTAAGGGACTTTTGTAGTAGCTGATTTTATATTAATAATGTTAACATTTTTTTTAAAAAAACTGTAGATGGCGATATAATTATGGCGACTTGGTGTTATTACTTTATAGAATAAAAGAATTAATTTTAAAGACATAACATATACGATTAAACTGCAAATGTTTTAGGTAGTATGCAACTCAAGTGTCTTTCACCTTTTACAAGGTAACGCCACCCTCTCAATAATTAGGTTTCACACCACCTCATCGATTTTCCATCTGACATTGTAAAAACAATTTTCATTACGTTGGCATCAACTGTACATATGTATGTTTATATAAAATGTTATCCATTTTCTTCATTTATTTAAATAATGTTTGGTAGGCAAAATCGCATCATTGCCTCCACGCTCCTGCTGGATAGCTATCTAATAGTGAACTAACGATGAGCGTATGCTGAGTCTGACTGTACGTGTGTAGTCGAACACTCGGAGCTGTGCATGCACATCTGGGTGAACTTCAGCATATAGTACATGTATCAATTGTTGATCTGGTTGACTGAAATTTGCATCTCAGAAGGAGGACATGCGGCTGAAGAGTTCACTCAATGGAATCCATGATGGCTTCAACATTCAGCTTAGCGATTACCTTATATGAGCTACTTGAACATATTCGGAGTTCAGCTCAATAGATTTCGTCACCATCTTATATAAAAGAGATGGTGGCAGATGAACCCTTAATAGCCCAATGGCAGCGGTCATATCTCCTCACTGGCATCAGAATATCCGGCCCCTTTTCTTAGGGTTTTTAACGAACGATCTGGCCCAACGACCTTTGGATCTGTGCGTGGAATGTGCGGACCCTTAACAGGCCAAGTTAAGGCCGAACAATTAGCGAAGAAGGTCCTGGACTGCTATAAAGTGGACATCACCGCCATCCAGGAACTGCGGTGGTATGGGTCGGCAAAAAGCGGATAAAAAACTGTGACATCTACTACGGTGACTGCTACAGTCAAAGGTAGACTTATGCAAGAAGTCTTGACAATCCGCATTAAAGCAAAATTCAAAAACATCAACTAATATGCGCTCACTCCCTCACAGAGGATAAGGATGACTTGATCAAGAATAGCTTTTGTGAATGTCCGCATTATGACGTGAAAATCGTGCTTGGCGATTTTAACGCACAAATTGGAAAGGAGGGCATCTTTGGAAACACCGTCGCAAGACGGACAACACCTTCGGAAACGAACTCAGGCTAATCAAGTTGACGGCGGCCCACACCCCACACCCCAATATATATAAGGGGACCTGGCGCTCCCCGGATCAACTAACTGTCAACCAAACTGATCTCGTCGCGATTGATGCAAGGCATTTCTCCAGTATTTTGCAGGTTGGAACATTCCGAGTAGCTAACATTGACTCGAATCACAACTTTGTTCCTGCCAAGGTACTCATGTGGATTTTCCAAACACCACAATACCACATAAGTATTGTGAGAAAATTTAACAACATTCAACGGCTATAAACGTAAGAAACTGACAGTACTTTCGTCAAACAATGGCATCATTGTCAGCAAGCCATCAATTTATGGTGAGTTTCCCATATCCACCACAGAGAAACCTCTGTTTTGATGGAAAGTGCTGCCAAGCGTACACAGCAAAGCAAGAGGCTTTTAACGAGAGGACCTTAAGGCGTTTATAAGCAGAAGGGAAAACATCACCTTCTAAGAAAGAAGATGAAGTATTAAAACATAAATGGTGAAAATGAGTTTAGCAGTTAACGAGCATAAAACAAAAGATATATAAAAATTACAGTAAAAATAGAAGACTTTAACAGAACGTCACAATAGACATCTACAATTTTGAGCTACAATTTTGAGCTTTGTCTACCTATTCCCCGCTGTAAATTCAAACAAAAACACAAACGCAGACATCACTCATTTTTACCATCCGCTGTTTTTTTAACCTAAGAAGTCAATTGAGTAGCAAAGCCCTCTCACGAACAACTAAGGTCATCCCAGTCCTGCTACATGGCATGGAAGCATGGACAAAGGCAGATGAAAACACCTTTGGTTGTTTTGAAAGAAAAACTCTTCGAATGGTTTTTGGTCCCATTTGTATCAACGGTGACTGGAAGCGAAAACACAACAACGAACGATACCGGTTGTTCAGCGACATCGACGTAGTCAAAAGGGTCCGATTCCATCGCATCAGATGGCTAGGCCATGTAGAACGAATGGACATCAACGCTCCGGCCCTGAAATCCTTCGAATCCATCCCGGAGGAATGACGCGGTAAAGGAAGATCTCATCTAAGGTGGCGAACACAAGTAAAAAGGGACCTCAACCATCTTCGTGTGCAAAACTGGAGGCGCCTATCGAGCTGGCGGGAGACGTTTGTTGGTTGCGACGATCTTACTTACTTAAGATGGTCGAATATATTCTTCATTTAATTCAAATTTGAATTCAATTTCCTTCACTCTCAAGGGAATCTGAACTATGTTTAGTACAGTACAGGTTCATTTTAGTGTTCCGTACCAAACTGGTATAAAACGTAACATTAACGGATTCAGCACGGTAACTTTTGAACCGTTAAACCCAGAGAGCTTAAATACAAGAGAGCGAGAAACTATAAAAATATTATGTAGTAAACCGAAAATAACTATGAAGAAGTAAAATTTTTTTTTTTAAGGGGGGGGGGGGGGATGTTAAATTTTGTTTTCTTTTTTTCTCGTCTGAAAATCTTCATAGACATATGCAGACCGTCAGCTTGTGCTAATAATAGTGTGAGATATTTACTCACTAAAAAACCCTCCCTTCTACAACTAGGTTACTTTATTTAGTAGTTTGAGTTTCAAAGAATATTTGCTTTGGGCAGGTATCTTTTCAGCAAATGCACCTGTCGATGCTGACATTACGTGCGGGTATTCCTTAATGAGCTAAATCCAACCGTTTCGTTCTTTATAGTCGGCGCACAAGGTATGTCATGTCCAAAATTAGAATAATGGCGTTGTTGCAATGACCATGAAGATAATACGGAGATCGGCAAAGTATGTTATTTCGTCTAGGGCGGGTAGCTATTTCGAAGTCTTTGTGGATATCATTGTTTCTAATATACCATGTAGCATTCACGATTCCTCTTAGTACTTTGTTTTGCAAAGATTGTAGAATATTTCTATTGCTTAGTTTAGTATAACCCCAGTGAGTGTGCGTGTAGGTTTCAGCACTTCCTTATACCTATATAAAAGTAGATTGTTATACTGCTTAATTTGGAATGTCTTTCATGTTGCTAATCTTTCATCGTCCGCGAAGGTGGTATAATGGTGCATACTTCTTGAGGTGGTCGTATGTCTGGAGTATAGAGTAAGAACAAGATCAGACCAAGAACACTTCCTTGCAATTTCTTTAAATTCTGAGTATTCGGTTCGGTGTTTACCACGGAAAAGTGAGTTCGCAAGATAGGACTATAAAATCTTTTATAGCTGATCCAGAAGTACCTGTCTTAGCTTATGCTACAATCCTTCGTGCCATACCTTGTCGAAGGCTTGAAAGACGTCAAGAAAAGCACTAAAACTTTTTCTCTTCTAGGGCTTTCTCAATTTAATTGGTTACTCTAAAAACTTGGCCAATTATGGAATGCTTGATTCCGAAGAAATTAATCTTTCTTCAGCAACCGCTTGTAGGTACTTCAATATAAGTTTTTCAAATACCTTTAATATTAACGGCAGGAGCGATATCAGTCGTCATATTTTTCGTTAGAGATTTTCCCGTTCGTTAGAGAGTTGCTCCCTATTTTCAGAGAAGTGCGGGTCACTTTCCTTTGTCAGCTTTTCGCTCTGCAGTTTCCCCGGAACGTTCCTGCATCCTGGTACCCAGCTCAGGGAAACATCGCACCTGCGGTATTGCTTTACCAACCTGGATTGTAATGTCGGTGATTCCAAGGTTTTTATACCCATCTGTCTATCTATGTATAGTACAATAGCGCTACCCTCTATCGTGTTAATTAAAAGCCCAGCCGCAACTTCCTGGACTGCCGTAATTTCTGCCTGAAATACTGTGATCCGGCAGTCGTCTGGTGATGTTTACATCAGGTGCACTGAAGAAAACTTCTGTTCCCCTACCATATCTTCATCGCAGAATCGCTCAAAACTTTCCCAGTTTTCCAAACGCTCCTGCTAGGAATTCTGGTCTTGAACTGAAGTCGATGTGAGGGACAATATAGTCCATCTCGCTAGGAACACATTTTTTGTCGTTCAGAATTCTGGAGTAACCCGAATTACCGCTAGTCAACTGTGAGCCCCAATGCTGCTTTAGATGCCATTTGCCTCCCATAAATAAATAACAACAGGAAACTAGTGAGGCATGTCTCCAGCGCAGCGGTGGGAGTTGTTTTTTAAGTATCCGTCATGCAAACACAAGATAACCTCTGAACTTTCCCTAGAAGATCAGAGTATAGAGACTAGTACAGTATATGTAAGTCAAAATGTTTTTGAAGTCTCTGAATCTGGAGCCGAAATCAAAATTTGAGAAAATTTACTCCACAAAACTAAAATTGAAAATTGACCTCGATTGGTCCACACACATGTTTTCGACGGCGCTGAATTCAAATCCAAATTCAAAATTTTCAAATTCAAAATAGTGGAGCTCTTTATCTTTTTTGAACTAAATTTGTGGACGCCATATTGAATTTGAAAATGGTAACTTTGGATTCACGCTCTATTTTCGTTTGAATGTACTACCTGACAGAAACTCCTTTTTGGTGAAGTAGTTGGAGAAACTTATATTTTATTGTTTCTCTTTTATATTTGGGTGGTTTTTGTTGGTTACTCTCAGTTTGGGCTCCAAACTGCACAGCTAGGGGCACAAGCAAATACACTACGTACTACACCATGGTCGCATATATTTATTCAACAACCTCAGTGTGGATCGCAATCGGGATGCCTAAAAAGTGAAGAGAAGGTCCAATTCCGACCCTTTTCTTGCAAGCTCATCAGCACTTTCATTACCCGGGATATCCGTATGCCCTGGTTACGGATATCTCGTTTAGTTGACCCCTGCAGGTACTTATTTTCCTTGATTTAAATGTTAGTGACCAATGAGCTTTAACGGAGACTATCTTACTGTTCTCATTAATTTAGCTACCTGAAGGATGACCATGACCTCGGCTTGAAAAAGAGTGCAATTATTTTTAATTATATATGGCCTTTGGGTAAAAATTCACGAAACCACAACTTTAACGTTATGAAAATCGAACCCATGACAGAATCAGAGTATTTCTTATCCTTTTCAACACACAAAATGTTTAAATTTTAGTTTCTTTAAAAGTTATTTTGGGGTTTATTATGTGCGTAAGTTCTTATAATTTAATCCATTAATTCGAAGCCTAAATGTTAAAGAGGTAAGAGTTGTATAAATGCTGAATACAGAGGAAGGCGCGTACAAATTCAAATCTAAAATTCAAGATTTACAGGTTCTAGTTAAGCCTTTGACATTTGTGTCAGAAATAAATAAATATTTTGACAAAAAAAAAAGTCTTACCAGTTTTCTATAAATACCCTCATAAAAACTTCTACATAATATCTTTGAACTAAACAAGACCACCTTACTTACTGTAACGGCTGCCTTTATTTATTTTATAAATCACGCTAAATCTAATAAACAGATTTATAGACATCATAAATCATACCACACTCGGTTTGATAGCATGTGATGATAAAGAAAGTGCGACAATTGGCTGACTGCCAAATACCAGTTCGCCTTTTAGCACTAGGTACACGAACAGCGCAATGATTAGGCATTCTAATCGCACATTCTTGTGCACGATGTGCGATACTTGAAATTGCTTTACTATTAACACTCTTGAGCTCATGCGGATAATTTGCAAGAAGCCAACTTTTCCTTTGTCACGTTTTGGGATTTATTCGAACAGTGAGAGAATAATTTGTTTGCCATCAACATTACCGTATGGTTTTACATTTTTATTTTGTGGTTTTGTGAGCAAAGTTTGGGTGTAATTGAGGGAAAGGTAAGAATTGCTCTTCTTTTTATAAAATGTTTTCAATGCAGAAATTTATGTTACGAGTATATCTTTGTCGACTAACAATGAGATGCTTTGCATTCCTTTAGAAAGCGAAAGTACATACTATTAGTTTTAGGATTTCCTGAATTTGTCAATGAAATTGTTTTCACTGTTCATGTGAAAGAATTTGTTAATCATGATGCATGCCTAGGTAAGGTACTTACTGTCATGGGCTCTGTATTATACCGACAGAGAAATGTGTTAGTTCACGTCCCAAGGGAAAGGAAAATTGCATTCCTGCTAAACTAAAGAATAAGTGACTATACAATCATTTATGGTCTCATCGCGAGATATAACCATTTCAATATTTTAAATTTAATAGAGTCCCTGGTTCATATGTTATATTGTTTGTCATCCTTCAGAAGATTTTTGTTGTTGTGCGGAACAGAAAGGTGGGAATCTTCAAAGATGCTAAGGACATGCCGCATTCTTACCGACTAAACATATCTCTTTGCTTATTCGTCTTATACCCCTCACCCAGCGGGGCTACCGTCAGGCATTAGTTCGTGGTGTGGATGTCAGTGTAAACTGTCATTTATCTAGTACGCGACTGCCTAAGCTTCTTGTTTCTTTCTCTTTCCTGGCGGTGAGTAATGCATTTTGTTATGTAACTTACTGCATTTCATTTTTCTCCGGATGTCAGCATTAACCTAACTATATTCTCTAATATGGATGACTGATTTAGGCCCTCTCGAAGTATTTATCTTTCGCCTCTGAAACGGGGACAATGAAATAAGACATATTCTACATTTTCTGTCACCTCTGCACTTTGGGTTTAAATCGGTGTATATACTCCCGAGAACAACTATGCCCATCTAAGTTGCGGGTTATCCAAACATCTAATGAGTGTATGAAATGGTACGTCCAAAGTAGACTTTCTGAGGCATTCCACCGCTGATACAGCTTTTTCTAGCCTTTGCCTTTCTCTACCATGAATGAATTTTGTCTGTCAATATGCCAATTGGCAGCATTTCGGCTGTACCACAGATCGCATCATATGACACAGTGGGACAAGCACTGTACACCCTTAATACACTTCGTCGATAAATGGAAATCGTAACATTGATGCTCCGTAAAGGATTACGGAACTTACTTCTCTGGCTAAAACTAATCTGCGACTATACCTTGAACTTCCTATGTTTAACGTTAATCGCGACAGTGCCACAATCGTAGAGTTTTTCTTACTGCCCCCTCCCCATCTTCTCCCTTGTATGACATTTTCGGCTATTCGGATAACAATGAAGTGATAGGACGCTTATTTAAGCTACTACTCGCCCCGTCATACAACTTTTTATTGGCTTCTTTGATTTTTTTCATCACACTCTCCATATCTGCCGCTCTTGGTCGGGGGCTGCCTATTCAGTATTCGCAACCAACCTACATGTCTGCAGGCCGTCCAGCTATCCGCCACCCGCTGACCCCCATAGTAACCTAAGCGCGGCACTATTCCTTCAGGAGAGTAAGTGGCTGAATGTTTTAAAATATTTCTTAGAAACGGATATAAATGAAAGTAAAACCAATTTGACCTAAATATCATGAAGTTTCCACGAAAAAAGCAGTCGTGATAAAAGTTGAATAAACCACAATTTTGTTAAGCATTTATTTTTTCCCCTCGTTATTTCTAACGTTTTAGTCACTGGATAACTTTTCCTTTGAGACCGTTTATGAAGTTAAGTACAACATTATAGCTCTGTCATTTCTTTCGGAAGTTCGTTTCTCCATTTGCAGCTACGAGTATTTTAGTAAACTTCAATTAATTATTCATTAAAGACCATCATCTCTCTATTGTTCAAAGGTCTGGATTGTTCAGCGTATTTTCCTCTCTCTCGGTCCCTTATTGACGTCATTTGATTCATGCCTTCTCTTAAATAGCGCAAAATGAAATTTTTGGCCTAGTAATGGCTTAAAGTTTCCTTTGCAATATAGGTTTCAACATTCAAGACGTTGCAGTCGGACTTTGACCAGAAATCACCATACAGCTTTCTTGTTCTGGTCTTCCAAACCTTTTCTTCTTTCTACAGAGTAATAAGGGACTTTCTGGACCTTGAAACTTTTGAATTCATAAGATTGTTTTTTTTGGCACGTTGTTTAAAAAAAATTGAGATTTTTTTTTTTTTGCAATTGCTATACTCTTAGATGTGACAGATTGGTATCTTCGTTGAAATTGGACAAAATTTCCTCCAATTTTTTTATTAGGACTATAAGTGAATTTCCACTGAATGCGTCAAGTCGTTTAAAATGTTATTACAACTTAATTACGCGATATAAATGACTACTAAATAGTAACAAAATCATTTATAAATAAATACAGGGCCGGACCTAGTTTCTCGCAACCGTACTTGCTATGCCGTTTCCGAAGGGCAATTGTTTTCGATTAAGAGACGCTTTTCATGACAATTTTACTTTAGAATTTTTGTCAGACGTGCGCGAGAAGTGGACCGTCAGAAAACTTTTTTTTTTATGTTTTCTGGGACTCAAACATTGAATCTCCCGCTCAGTTAACCACTAAGCCACGGCGCCCACATAATCAAATAAATTATTGATAATATAAAAAAATATCGGTATTTAAAATCATGACATGACTTCTATGTTTCAAAATATTGTTGGATATGCACCAAAATTCGTTAGCTTTAGATTATCTTTATGTGCTATATTCTTCACAGGTCTTAGCTACTAGTTCAGTTTATGAACGAAAAAAAACATGGCAATTTTTTTTTTTTAAATATTCTGCAACACTTATAACTAAAGGTATGAAGGATAATTACAAATTGGAGTTTAAAGGATGTAGTAGCAGTTTCAGGAAATATTGAGGAAGGTTTCCACATAATCGCGTAAGGTGATTGAGAACAGGGGTCGAATTACGGCATCAGTTATCGAGCAACACGTGACTAATAAATATTTATTTGGCATGACCGCTTAAGAGATCGAGTATCGAGTATCGAAATTTGGCATTCTGTCATCAGTGATCGTGTATTTATTTATTCGATATGGATCCTGCTGACGAGCTGAGGTGCACTTGGCAGGAAATATGTAAGAATATCTTTGTTTACTGTTATTTTTGCTTTTTTTTAAATATATTGTTTAAAATTTATTTCAGGTCGAGTCTAAATAAAATTAGCCCTCTGAAAAAGGGGGTTTTTGGCAAATTTTATGAGTTGGGCCAGCGACTGAGGTACATCCTTCTCCATTATAAATAAGAATGCACTCTTATTTACCCTGAATCTTTTAAGAAAACTGCAATCAAAAGTATATGCTGTGAAAGATATTTTCAGAAAATTATAGTTTTATATACGTACGCAGAGTCTTGTAAAGTGAAGGGATCGCTTTTATCTCTTAAACGTCTTCGCTCTATACACTGATAACGATCATCTTCGGAATCAGAAGATGAAAAAAAAGTAAATATTCCATTTTTAGTTGAAGACGGTAAATACAAAACTTTTCCTCACACAAAAATAAATACTTTTGACATTTGTCAGCCATCTCAATTCAATGTAGTAGAATGTACTAGTACAATTTTCAAAATGCACTAATACGTGACCATTCTTATGTGATCATCTCAATGTAGTTACTCGATCAGTCGATAACGTATCGATTTCACTTACTCGTTAACTGATGTCGTAATTCGACACCAGATCTCCTGAATTTTACTTTGCGCCCGAAAACAGGCTTCAAAATACTCGTACGGGGATGTGTGAAAAATTGTTCTAGACAGTCATGTGCCTAGAATAAACGATAATTCAGACAGAAGATTTCAAAATCATTCAAAAAATTAAAGAAAGTATTCTCTGCATAATCAAAAGTGAATCTTCCATTGAAATGCTAAGAGCTTCTACGTACTGCAGAAGTAATGTTCCTGACAATATTTGTAGGTCTTTATGTTTGGTGGGGGATTTTGTAGCAAAGGAAAACTGGTAATGCAGAACCAAAATATCGGTACAGAAACGTTAAGCGTCCTACATTCCGGCAGTGTTCCAGCGAGTTAATTTAATAAGATAGATACTCGTAAATACATAGATAATAGATTTTATTATACAAAAATTAGCTTGAATAATAAATTTACAATCTAAGACATTATTTTTTGCCGTCAGCCAGAAACAGAAATACGAGTACTATAAATCTTAAAATGAATAAATAAAAAAATTATCTAGCTTTTAGCTCATTTCAAAGTATACTTTAGTTTTAAGCGATGTACATAAATGTTTTGCCTCCATATGTGGTTACTTTAATACGTAATTGAATGAGTACTTACTTAGAAAGAATCATTTAAGATTTGTTAACGGTATTTTGAAGTTGATTTTATAAAACTATACAGCACATTCCAATCTTGTCCATTCAATAAACCTACGATTTCCTGTACAGATAGAGCATCATTCTCCCAGTGAACCGCCTAATCTCGTTTAAAATAAGACAGGTCCCTTTGAAGTGCCGAACGCTTTCTCTATCCCGGGGGTTGTATAGGGTACAGAAATATCAGTTCGATACGGTTGATATGAGTTTATTTTTCCTAAGTTGTACTGAAGAATTCGATAAATGATTCTGGTCTCACTTTGCTTTGCTTTATTTGAGAAAGTCCGGAACATAGAAGCTTTAATTTCGAGCAGCAGAACTTGGGATGCATCTTTCCATGATGTCGTACTGCCCTACATTTACGGAACATTGTGTAAGTCTCTCAGCTTATACCATAGAAGAGAGCATTTCTATCAATGCTCAAGAATGCGCCCTAAAATCGACAAAGAATACATACAGTTCTTACGATACTTGCTAATTTGAAGCGTTGAATACTCCTTTCTAAAGCCAGCCTGGAACTCACTAATCAATGGTTTTTGGCATACACAGTCTGTCAAATGCTTTAAGATGACGTCCGTGCAAATGTTCATCACCGAGGTCATGAGTGAAATGTCTTAATAACTGTTGGGATTGGTGGCGTTTCCTTTCTTGAACAAAATAGAATTATATTTCGCCGAAAGCTTGATGGAATTACGCCTTATTGAAGATCAAATTATAGGACTCCACAAGTTTTGCTATAAATTCTTCCGTAGCATATTAAAATCATACAGAAAAGTTGCAATCCATTGAGAACGGGTCGTATGATACCATCAGCCCTAATAAAGTAATCATGGTGTTGCGAAATTATTAAAAGAGATGCATTGATGTCTTTCTGATAAAAATCACAAAATGATCACAAAATTGTAACCAAAGTTCGCGGATTCTGATGGGATATGCACAATAAGACTTAACCGTCACGAATCAAGATAGAATGGTTCGAAGTCTGTTGGATACGGATATCTTAAGAAAATACGTAGTATTGACCCTATTTGATTTTTCATCCCAATACAACTTTTTATTTTGCAATATTTCGTGCATCATAAGCGAACCTCATTCACATTATCCGCAATGTATTTGCACAACATCTTTTGATGCATCACCAAAGACCAAAAACCGATGTATCGTGCTAATGTAAAAAAAATTTACGAGTTCCAAAATTATATTTGCAGTTCATTGTTCGGTTCGCAGTTTTTCTTAGTCTGTACGAGGCTATGAGACCAAACAAGGACGCGGCCATGTTGTCGCAAATTCTTGACTGAGATTCTAGCGAATTCGTGAAATGAATATGATAGAGGATTTATCTACAACGCAAGATATAATCAAAAACGTCTAGCCATCCAACACATGACACACTTTTAATCTGAATTAAGGTTAAATTTGCCAATGTGTCACAATTTCCCAAGGCCACAAGGCAGTATGACAATCTTTTCATCTGTTGACTAGGTATCATCCAAATCGACCGAATTGTTTTTGAATGCCCACACATTTCGACAAACAAATATTTACGTGAATCAATATTAATTAATAAATGGATATATCATACGTATCCATCAATTACTGCAGTACAAGTATAAAAAACATAACTGTAACGAAATTTTAAGTTAAAAAAAAAAGAAAACATCACTTTGCACTAAGAAACCGAATTAGATACTCACTGCATGGGCAACCGTTTGCTAGAACCTCACTCACTGGGGGCTTATTCGAATTCCTATTAAATACTCCAAAGAAATTCCTTATAGGATGCGGCATCTTTGCTAATTCTAATCCTCTTTGCTGAGAATGTGCTTCAAAATTTCCCGTAACATTTGTTGTTAACGTTTCACACAAACTTATTCCAATCAAAGCTGATAACAGCAAAAATTTATGCAAACACTGACACATGTTGGCAGCACTTATTTCCTCCAAACACTTTTTTTCAAAATACGAAACCGAAAAAAGAAAAACAAATTATCACATCTACGACCAGATTTGCAGAACCACAAATTCTGAAGTTAACGACCGGTGTATCTGAATTATTCACCAAAGTTATTGACACTATCACTTTGTTGATTAATTGCACCCGTCGGATGCTTTAAATAAAATTGAATTAATTAACAGAAATATCCGCGAAATCGAACCGCAAACCGATCTGTCGTTTCTTTTATTGGTCTAAACACCGCGACGATAAGAACTCGACATTACCAGCGGATGTTTTATACGCCACTGAGCTGGACTCGCACTTGATCTTGAACCGAGCCGGATGGTTAGAGTTACCACAACACCATGGTCGAACTGATACAACACTGTCAACATTTGTGTCGCATCTACCCAACCCAGTGGTGGAGCGACGACCAGCGCAAATCCAATAACAATGCGATACATAAAACAAAAGCGAAAAAAAAAACGTTCTACAAGTATGTGGATTGTTTTTCGATAAAAGTATCGCATACGTAACGTAACCGACGCAAAACAGGAATATCCAAATCACGTACCCGTTGTGTATACACACGTTCAAACCATTAGTTCGTTAGATATACGTCTAATATGTTGTGCTAACATAACATAGAGAATTGGATCCATGGGCCTGCCAGACGGCCATATGATCGCATGGTATTCGCACTGTTCATGTGAATGCCTTAACATTAGAACTTGCTTAGGATGGAGTTTTGTGGGCATATAAGTTTGCGCCATCGATTAGATACTGGATGAAGAAGCTGGTGCCTGCGATGGGTGCGTGCGTAGCATATTACTTTTGCGTGCAAAAAACTACATACTAGGTACGAGTACGTCAAAGTGCAGTGACGTTGTGGTCAATTGCATAAGGACGAGGAGATGGAGGGATGTGGTATCATTTATAAAAACATTAATTATTTAGCAGAAAGAGTAGCGTCATTAGTTTGCGAAACGTTAGTGTGATCGTTTGACACCCGTCCTCGTGCTTGAGTCCGTGGCATAACTATCAGCATAATGGTTTTTAGATAATTAGCATGGTATGTACAAGTAGTTGTTTTTCTGGTACTACTTGTTGGAGGGGTCTGATATCTGAAAACTTTCTAAAGTTGTATGATGATAGTTAATAAGGGCACGAGGTGTTGGAGAGTTGCAATTGTGGTTAGATTTTTTTTACCGGAATTTTGAAATCCAAAAGAGCATGCTTTCTTTAGCCTATCTCCAACTTTGTTTTTTACTAGTGTCTTATTCAACTGATATGCGTATTAGGGCTTCCACAAGCCAAAATACGGCTTTTCTCTATTTTCTCGATAAGAGTCTACTTTACAAAAAGTAAGACAAAGAGACTAAAGTCCGATTCTGAAATAATTCCCAAAAAGCTGGAGTTGTCTCAATTGCTTCATTATAAGACTGTGAACAACATATTATATGTGGGCTTGGCGCCATATTGAAAAGTATGCTCCGAAATTAGCTTATTTGTGAATATCTCGCTAAACGTAAATTTGAAGAACAAAAATGTTGAGACCTTTATTAAAAAAAAAAAGAAGAGAAGCTTTTCAAGACAGTTTTACTCACGGATGTTTGCTAGACGTTAGTGAGAGGTGGGACCGTGGAAAACCTCCTTTTTTTGGTTTTTCTGGGACTTGAATCTTGAGGCTCCAACTCATGCACTAAACCACTGTGCCACGGCGACTTTTGAGAGGTTAGGCTTTATAAAGATAAACAAATTTAGGGAAGGAGTATCCTCCATGTCATTCAGCAAAGAGTGTTTTTACTTACATGTTCTGACGGAATGGATGGTATGGTAATCGGAACAAAAAATGATGTCCTAGAGTAAGGTAAGATTCTAACTGTATAATACTCAGTCTCCAAAAAGTAGTTTTCCTCATGGCAGCTGTCAGTTTGTTTATCTGCATGTATGTTTCTCTGTCCATCTGAAGGTCTGTGCAGCTGTCTGTGTAGCATTGCCTATCGCCCCTTTCGTTCACGATAAGCTTTGAAAATTGCACCGATTGGAACGAGTTTTTCTGGTGCATGCTTGCTCGAACTAGAACTCGAAACCTGTTGATTTTTATGTTAAATATTACCATAATCAAGTCACCTAAAAAGTGACTGCTTGAGAAATTCTACCGAAATTGTATATACAAGGCAATATTTTGAAAATTGATTTTTTAACGTGGACCTATAATATGGTTCTTTCGGTACGCCCTATCATCACCGATTGATTGCCTCTGAAGTGAAATAACATGCGTTAAATTTCATAAATTTCTGAAAAATTCATCGACTTCCTCTGATTTTAACTCGAAAATTATCCATTTTACCAAAAATATGGTTAATAATTTGTTTGTTTTCTTAACGGGAAATAATAAATAAATAAATAAAATAATTTCTGTACATAATTTTCAATATGATGCTGAAATCGCGTCTGTATAGTTTTCCTGGAAATTGTCGACCTCGAAATTTTGATCAATTTTGGTATTACTATTAAAGATGAACTTTAAGAATTGAGCCTTGTAAGTTTTTTCTGTCTAACATCTGTCTAAATGGCTGGAACATAAAGTAGCACAAAGCAGTAGCTAATTTTGCCGTTTTTGAAAAGAAGGGTGTTCAAGGAATATATTTTCGAAAAATTCGGGTTCCCAACGTGCATGTGCCTTTCTTTAGATATTCCAGCAGCCTCAGAGTATCTAGGAAGACACAACTTTGAACAATTATTTTGCAGACTTCGGGGTATAATTTAATGTTGACAGATTTTCAGTTTAAAAAGTAAAAGATGCTGGAAAGAATACTTTACAAAATTTTTAATTCGATTTACTAATGTGTATTTAGAATAAGTAAAATTACCTAGAAAGCTGAAACTTTCGATACTTATAGCATAAACCATAGGTCATAGTATGACAAAGTCGCATTTTCTGTTTTTAAAATACAGGCTGTTAAACAGAATATATTTTTGTGTGTGTGTCCCTTAATTAATTTCCAGAAATCTTCGGATTGCCTATAAAGATACAACTTTGCACACATACGGCACAGCCCACGGAGTAGAACCTAATGCAAACAGATTTTCAACTTTCGAAATACAGGGTGCTACATAAAATATTTTTAACATTAATTTAACACAATTTCTCAATGTGTTTCATTTTATTATACCTCTGATTGCCTAGAAAGATACAACTTTTCACACTTGCAGCACAAACTTGCAGACGCCTTACTGTTAAAAAGAACATTTTGGTATATCTTAAATAAAATTCTTCAACGGATGTGAGTGCCTTTCCACTAATTCCAGGAATCTGCAGATTACATGGAAAGATTAACCTCGCGCACTTACATGCATCTGTACAAAAGTACAGATGAGCTCACACCTCCAGCCTGTTGCTCATAGTAGTGTGAGATTTTTACTCACGAAAAAACACTTCCTTTCTACTGGTTTACTACGACTTATCAAGGAATTTTAGTTTCAAAAATATTCGCGTTGGGCAGGTGGCTTTCCAGTAAAAGCACCTGCTAAAACCGTTTATCGTCAGAGGAAGACTTAGGCAAGAAGTCTTGAGCTTCAGTCATGTGAGTGAACGCTTGATGATAATCCGCATTAAGCTAAATTAACTAACATCAGCCTGATATGCGCTCATGCCCCTCTTCGTCATGACTTAAGAACAATGTCCACATTGTGATGAAATGGAAAAGGAGAGCATCTTTAGAAACTCTGTTGGAAAGTACAGCTTGCACGACAACACATTCGGAAACGGACGATATTGATATATGTAATTGGGCTCCGCTGTAAATTCGAATAGTGACCCCAGTGAAGTGATCAAACACAGAATTATTATTGCAAACCACTGTTCTTTGGGCTATAGCCGGGCTTTACTATTTAATTGCCTTCTATTAAATAGTAAAGCCCTCTCACAGACAACGAATATATACAGGATCCTCATAATTCCAGTCTTACTATATGGTGCAGAAGCATGAACGTCATCAAAGTCGGATGAAAACACCTCTGGTTTTTTTTGAAGAAAAAAAAGTTCTTCGACTGATTTTTGATTCCGTTTAAATAGACGAGGAATGGACGAAGAGAAACAACAACGAACTATTCAGGTTGTACAGCGACAGCGCCCTAGTCAGAAGGGTTCAAATTCATTATCCAAAATGGCTAGGACATATGTATGAAGTGAATGGACATCAACACTCCGATCCAGAAAGTCTTTGAATCCATCCCTGATTGACGACGTGGTAAAAGAAGACGAGGAGACCTGAACCAACCAATTTCATGCAAAACAAAATCGAGCTGCCTGGAGACGATTGTTGGTTAAGGACCAGTCCACCTCCGTCTGTAGCGCCACCTAAAGTAAAGTAAGATTTGTACACGAAAAGCTTATGTTCTTTTATTAGAAAAAATACGTCTACTCAGTCTTTGGTTCATCTGGTATAAGTAGTTGTAGCCTGCTACAATACATACATACCTTCTCCGAATGATACAAATAAAAATATTCAAATCGAATAATATTAGTGATAGAAACAATGCAATTAACAGCCCCATATAGTAAATGTTTATTTTTTCCAAAGCGCCTTGCCAAGTTTGTAAATTTGTGTTCACAAATAGAAAAATTAAAAAATATTACCAGCAATTAATGTTCGCCTCAATCTAATATTCTCATTAACTTGACCTGGTTTCCGGCTATAATTGCATTGCATAACTTAAATGTGAGCTATTTCAAGAGATGAGGCATGAAATATGATAGTTTCCTTTGTCATATATGACATTAAGTTCATCACTCTTTCCCATTAACCTACATTCTCGGTCTGTAGTAATATGACGCTACTTTATGTGACACTGTGCTCCCCCATATATCTTAGTACACCCATTTTTTTTTTTTTTCTGTTGCAATAAATTTAAATCCATACCCAGAACTGAAAATAACAAGGGTATGTGTGTATAAAATAAAACCATTGGTGATAAATAAAATAATCTTTGTCGTAATAAAATAAAAACAAAAGTTACCCCACCGGTTTAGACAAAAAAAAAAAAAAAATAAAAAAAAAAAAAATAAATAAAAAATTAAAAAAACTTGATGTTTTAAAATATTCCTGTGAATTCCCATCGATAAATAATATCGATGAAACAGATGGTACAAATAAATTCGATTAGCGAATAACTCTGAATTTATCTTCAATCACAGATACCCACCACTGACACGATCGGATTTGAATAGAAAAAAAGTATCTAAAGCCACCGCCAACGCAAAACTAATGCAAATGCGAATTCAAAAAATCAAATTATGTAATTTATCGGCTTTCTACAATAGACAGGAACAACAGTTTCCACGAGTTCCTAAACTGGTTCGTTTATTGAATTACCTATCCGACTCGAATGAGGTAAAAAAGGTAGAAAATTAGCATACCCGCTGAGATCGAAAGACGTATCTCTCGCATATTTAGAATATTATTCACGTGACTTTCGTCACTTGCCCAAGATCGTTCAATATTTATGAAGTCGAATCTGTAGTGCATTTTTTCGTAGAATCGGACGTAAACAAATGGATCACAATTCTATAAATAAACTAAGTTTCACCCACCAGCAAGGTGTTGTGACAAAAGGGCACCAACTGATGCACCTGTAGTGCATAAGTGGCTTTTCTTTTTTAAACCACAAAACCATGGGAAATATCTATCAGAGATGGATAAATTCAGATTAACCCAAAGTGATGATTTTTTGATTGGGTCACTATAATAGAATAGATAAACAATATAAAGATACGGTCATAAAAAAAAAATACCAATTTTCACGGAGCTACTTCTTAGACAAACTGAATGAATGCATAGATTTAAGCGACTTGCGGTTGTAAAAAAATAGTTTATGACTTTTTGATGGGCTCAAAATATGTTTTGCTGAGCCTCGTTATCGGATTATCAACACACTTGGGAAGTTTCATGTTGTTAGACTTAATTATGTTTATTTAGGTTTTTGTTATACTCGCAATAGTAATCCAGAATGAGTGGAAGATAACATCTTTTAGTATGGTGTTTGTTTTATAAGGTAAAGTGTTAGGCATATACCATACAGAACTTTAACAGCAGGTGGCATCAAAATTTCAACAATGGCAACAGAAACTGAGGACTATACTCACACGATCGTTGCAGACTTCTTACTCTAGATGCCCACAGACACGACGGAGACAAGTATTTCTCTGTTGAAGGTAGGAATAAAAGGCGTGGGAAGAAAGCTGGGAGCTGTACATGAGCAACATGAGTGAGATATGGAGGAAAAGTGAAATTTTGTAGCAGAAAAGAACTCCTGTAATTTTACAGAGTCATGAAAAGAGCAATACCAGCTATCCAAACCTGGTACGGTATTGTTCAATAGCAGTTCATCATTTTTGTGGACTGGTGAAGTGCAAAGAAAATCAGAATCCATCTGTTCGATAGTGTGATCCCCTAAATTTGTATGGTGCCCGATATGTGTTATGGCCTTAAAAAAATAAAATACAGTTAAATACTTTGACGCCAGTCTAGCTCCTCGCAGCCACTCATGCCAAACGAATGGTTGGGACCTATAATTTTATACCATTCGTATTTTTTCGATTGAAACAAGCTTCACAAGACAATTGTACTCTCGAATGTTTGTCAGATGTCCGCGAGATGTAGGACCATGTAACCACTGAGCGGCGGCAACTTCTTAATAAAACTAACTTAACCGAAATAATTTCAAAACCGCTTACTAGGCTTAAACCTAACAGATTTGATGTACCAAATAATCTACAAATAGTATGGTAGGCATGGTAGGAACTATACACCAACCTAGGTTAGATTATATGCTAGGGCTGCGGAAACAGTTGTGTTGCAGAATTTTAGGATAAATGTATGTTGTGTGTCTGCTACTTCATATAACTCTCCGAAGAATGATCTCTAAAGGAGATTCAAGTGACATTTAAGGCACTGGCTTCCACAACATCTGCAGACGTACTGTTCTTCCGTTATTCCCATCCGTTTTGAATGTTTATTTAAAACTTTGTGCCCCGTTATTACTCTGGTTGCTACGGATATCGAGAATCTGCTTAGAGATAGTAGCTTTTTTGTTTTGTTGTCGTCTATATTTGGCCATAGACCTTTCGTGATTTGCAAATTTTGAATAATTTTCCCACTATTTTTGATTTTATGTATGAAAGTGGTGCATGGGCATCGGTTAGTGATGTGCATCTGTCAACCCCATTGGCCATTTCATCTGTTTGTTCGTTTCGTTTTCCTTATAAATAAAGTAAACAACTGGGTCGCATGTACTTGCACACATTTGTCGCTTATTTGCAAAACATTCAGATTTTAAATTTGAACAAAATTGTTAAAATATGTGTGTATATATGTACTTTCTTTTCTTTCAAATATGTTAAAAATGAAAATGCAACTTTATTGTGAAAAATGTTTATAAATGAATCATTCAAAGTATTGCCCATCGCTAGCTACAACTGTTTCCCATCTTTCTGGCAGAGCTCGAATACCGTTACGGTAAAAGTGTTCATCTTTTGAGGCTATTCACGAATCAAGCCATTTTTTGATGTCTTCATATGAGCGGAACTGCTGATCAGCCAGACCATGTGCCATCGAATGGAACAAGTAATAATCGGATGGCGCAATATTTGGGGAATATGGCGGGTGGGGTAGGACATCCCATTTGATTATTTCCAGGTAGGTTTTAACGGGTTTGGCAACGTAAGGCCGAGCGTTGTCATGCTGTAGAATCACTTTTTCGTACCTCTGCTCGTATCGTGGTAGTTTTTCGCGCAGTGCTCGGCTCAATTGCAGCAATTGAAGTCTATACCGTTCCCCAGTGATGGTTTCGTTTCAGCAGTTTATAATAAATAACACCGACCTGGTTCCACCAAATACGCAGAATAATCTTCGCAGCGTAAATATTCGGCCGAGCCGACGTATTACTGTAATGAATCCATTTTTCATCACCCGTCACGATGCGATGAAGAAAATCCTTCCTTTTTTGCCGCTGGAGCAGTTGTTCACAGGCGAAAAAACGACGCTCAACGTCCCTTGGCCTCAAATCATAAGGAACCCAAGTTCCTTGTTTTTGAATCATCAGAATCATCAAACGCATGCAATCGCTTGGAAATGGCTTGACGGGTAACTCCTAATGCTGAAGCAAGCTGTTCTTGCGTTTGGCACGGATCCTCATTGAGCAATGCCTCCAATTCAGCGTCTTCGAAGGATTTTGGCCTTCCTTCACGTGGATGGTCGTCAACATCAAAATCACCGTCTTTGAAGCGACTAAACCAAACATGGCACATTGTTTCACTTAGAGCAGCACCTCCGTAAACTTTTTGGAGCTCTCGATGCACTCAGCCGCCGTTTTCTTCGAATTAAATTAAGAAAATCAACACTTCCCGCAAATGATGATTATTTGGCAAAAAATCAGACATTTTCACACAACCAAAAGTATATGACGCCAAAACAAAATCACTAATGTGTCAAAACAGTTTGTTCACCATATGTCTAAGCTCGGTTCATGACATTTTGGATATGTCAAAATCGACCAGCACTTACTGCTGGAGCCATCTATTGACAAACAGTGAGAACCTAGTTGCGCACCTAATACAATTAAAAAAAAAATAAGAACGAGTTAATAAATAAGTTATCGTTGTACAAATTTTTTGGCGAAAACGTGGTACCCCAGAAGATAGCACATGTTCACCCCAACTCAAATATGAAATTTAATCAAAGTCGTTAACTCCGTTTTCAAGCAAATCGATATTTTTCAAAATCGGCCATTTTTAAAGTACTATTAATTTTATTGTCCGGTTTTGTTTTAAATTGTGACCCCACAGATCCCAAATTTAGAATTTAAATAAAATCCTCCAGACGGTTTAGGAGGCGGTCACCGGTTTAACAGGCGGACAGAAGGAGAGAAGGACAGAGGACAGAAGGACAAAAGGACAGAAGGACAGAAGGACAGAAGGACAGAAGGACAGAAGGACAGAAGGACAGAAGGACAGATGGACAGATGGATAGTCGGAAAATTTAGGGACTACCCTTTTATCAACATCTCTGTTGTAGTGATAATAAAATTGATCAATTCATCGAAATCGACATTTTTCACGAAACCAATACATGAACTAGGTAGGTGCAAGTAAAAGTACTTTTAAATCGTTAAAAAAGGTTTTATTTAAAAAAAAAACGAAAACCGTTAAAAAAATGAAACTCGAAAATTTTCCAAATGAAATTTTCAAACATTGATTACGAACAAAATCGATCGAGTCATAGCCGAGAGATAGCACATTTTCAAAAACTAGCAACTAGGTAAAGTACAGTTATGCGCATTTTTTAGCAAAAACTTGGTATCTATGTATGTTCACATATGTCCACTGTAACTCAAATATTACATTTGAACAAAATCGTTGGAGCCGTTTATGAGGAAATAGATTTTTTTTTTATAAATTCGTCCATTAGTAAAGTACCTTTAATTTTGAGGTTAGAATGAAAATCCCGGTTGATTCACAAACCTCAGATACGAAGTTTGATTCTTCATGCATCCAGTTTTTAAGGCCGCAGTGAGATGGGGTGTCATGTTTATGCCAAAAATTCGAATGACGGAACTTCACATTTCTCCCATCATCTAATTAATACTCGACATATACATGGACATGGCATACCAAGATTTGGGAAATTATCAAAATAGAATATCTGTTTTTTAACTCATTTGAAAAAAAAAATGCATTTTAACAATGTCGCTTAAATTCTAAAATTGAGTGATTTGAAAATGAGCAGTTGTGCACGTTATTTTTTGTTTGCATTTGAGTTTGAGACCATACTGAAATTATTGCTCCGTGCTTTATAAATTGTAGGCGCTGTGGCTTAGTGGTTAAGTGCATGGACTACTGAGTGGGAGACTCAGGTTCGACTCTTAGAAAACACAAGCAAACTAGTTTTGCACGGTCCCACCTATCGGGAACGTCGAAAATAGACTTTCGACAATTTGCAAGTTTTATTTAGAAATGCATTAGAGCAAATTTGGCACGTTTTTATATCGTTTTAATCGAGGCTCAATAATTATCAAATTTTTGTACTAGAGAACTTGATCGGTTTTTATTGAGAGATAAAACCATTCGGCTCATTGTTCTTGAATTATTTACCCCTTCTGCCAAAAAATCAAAACAATAAATTTTTAGAATATGCGATAGTATATTGAATTTATTCTCTTAATAAAGGATTATTCATTACCACGTTGGGATATCACATCCTTGCCATATGGCGCCTGCCATCCATAGTGGCAGGTATTTAGTTCTTGTTTTACCATTTTAAAATATGGATCGTTTAACCACCGCTCAACGCGTAAAGGCACACCATCGACTACAATTTGAATTAATCTGTTATGAAGACAAATTGTCATCCAACCGCAAAGCTGTTGTGGTAGTCCAAAGGAGACTAGCTTGTTTAATAGAGCATTATGTTAAAGGCAGGCCAACAGATCTTGATTTTTCGTGCTGTTCGATGGCTGAGGCAATAAGTGGGTCGCATAGCTCAGCAGGTCTCCAGTTGAGCGGCGACTGCGAAAACTATACTACCGGTCACTTATTTATTTATTTATTTAGTTGTGTGCTTAGCTATTTGCTCCAGAATGTAAATATATTTAATTTCTTATAAATACATATATATATATATATTATTTAATTATTATTCTTTAACTGTTAATAAAATTGCTAATTTATTATCGAATTGCTTAGTGTAACTGGTCGAATGAAGGCTTTTCACATATTTTTTCTTTCGTAATGTAGGTCTTAAACTAAAGCTTTGAGATTTGTACTTACAAAAGGCAAGTATTAAAAATATAAATAAAAAAATAAATATTTTGGCGCCAACAGCCCTTACAGGACTGACTTAGCTTCTTGTAGCCATTTGTGTTCAGCAACATGTGAATAATAGGAAACCATAGTTTTATGACGTTTCCGAAGGGCAATTTGTTCGATTGAGTAGGCTTCTCATGACATTTTTACTCTCGGATGTTTGCTAGACGTTCTCGAAAGGTCTTTTTTTTTTATTTTTTGGTTTTTCTTGGATTCGAACTTTGAGTCTCCCGCTCAGTAATCGTGAACATTTGTGATTTCGAGATATTGATCGATGGTTTTTACTGTTGGTTTTACTGTGATGATGAATCTCGAAAAAGTGTGTCTATTAATTCAGTACGTATGAGTATATGTTTGTCCGTCTCTCCATCTGTCTTATGTACGCACGACTGCAGTCTAAACGGTTGAGGAGATTTACTTCAAACTTCATATCTGGATTCTGTGGGGTCACAATTCGGTACGAAATCTGTATTTTCATTCTAACCCTAAATTTAGCACGTGTCTATATGGCGTATCAAGTTTTTGAAAAAAGTCGTACTTTACTTGCAAACTGGTTTTTGAAAATTGGCTAGTTCTCGGCTATGTCTCGTACGATTTTGTTAAAAATCGACATCCAATTAATAAGTTGTCAAAATGTCAAATGTATAAAAAAAAACACACAAATCAATTATAATCCTTTCCTTTATCATTTAGTTCATCTGTAATAAAGTGGACATGACGTAATGTAAATGCAGTGATAGCTTTCTATTCAGAGGATATTTCCGCGATTGTAAAATATCGTATTACCAGAAAAAGCTTTTATTACCACTCTTTCGTAGAAGAAATTGGACGTGACTGGTTCCTTCTGCAGCTAAAGTTAAATTGTAACTTTTAAAAAGCAACATAAGTTTTTTTTTTATTAAAACTTCCCCAGTAAGTGGGCTTGGCATTATATAATGTATGGACAAATCGTGTAGAATTTATTTTGTAAACTACCACATTTGGTGTGCGTCATATGAATGATTGGAACCTACAATTACGAGTATATGCCATTTTCGAAGGTCAATTTTTTCAACTGAGAGAAGCTTATCATGACAATTTTACTCACGAATGCTTGTCAGACATTCTCAAGAGGTGGGTCCGTGAGAAAACTTTTTTTGTTTGATTTTTTATGTTTTCTTGGATTCGAACTTTAAATCTCCCGCTCAGTGATCGCGCACTTAACCACTGAGTCACAGCGCCCACGCTATAAAAATGATGCCGCATAAAAATGTAATCTGACAATTCCACTTACATTTGAAATCGTAGTGATCTGCAGATGAACAGCACATACATAGGCACATGCGGCCACCTCGTGTAGTTTATTTTTTTGGTTTGAATACACTTTTTAATTTCACTGTACAGGGTGTTTCTTAAATAGTGGCTGCTTCTTTGGAATATAGTATAGCATTAAAATCCGAGCAAAACACATGCTATAAGTATGCTTGCGACTTTTACCATTACGGGATTATTCCGACTTTAATGTTTTCAAGGTCCTTCATAGGCTTACAACTTTTGAACTTTTGAGGCGTAGAAGGTTGAAATTTGGATCATAGTTTGGTTTTACTAACCTACAGACAAATCAAGAATAAAATTTCAAAACAAAAACATCTTAAAGATAATTATATATACTTGTTTGTAATTGATCCACTCGTTTTCTTTTGTTTCAAAGTATAACACACTTTGAATTACTTACTTAGGCATATACCACAACATTATTCATCAGCTCATAACATGGTGATTATCGGATAGAACTGAAGTCCGAGGTGTGTGACAAAGCCATTCGATTGCCAATGTCATTACAACGGTAAAAATCACAATTACGAGTAACAATCATATACCTCAAGGATTGCAGAAATACCGGTGCTACTACCTTATCACCTTCAGATGTCATATATCACCGCTTCCTGGTTTAAAAATGACAGCTCTGTCTCTGATTGAATACCTCCTAGATGAGGATACATACATATCGGACAACACAGCGCATTAGAACTGGAACGGTAAATCTATAGCAAAATGTTTATTAAAAGCTTAGCGGATAATAGATATTGCATTGTATTTTCATCCATTGCGCGTATCTAAACTCTTCGACATGCTGTCCTATTCAATTTACTCAAAGCCGATCTTCTCATAGAATATAAAACATATTATCTTTTCATTTCAACACTTCACGTCGCCGGTACGTTGCGGTGCATTTACGCAGTCAACCACCTGAGCTGAGCTGCACCCATTTTCACATAGCATCAAGTAGCTAGTACGTAATGTTCCACACATTCACAGGCGCGCATTTCTCAGCTCAGATTTTGTTATAGCAATACCTCAGCGCCTTGTAGCATTATTATTTTTCATGTGCAAGTTCAATGGCGCAATTTTCGCATTTGTGACGGAAACTATATATTCTCGTTAACCGTTAAACCGGGTAAGTTATTCCCTAGGTACGAGCACGATCGCATACCAATTGATTCACCAATGTACACACAGTTGGAATTTGAGCAGCAGCAACACTCAGAGGTGAATCGGTGTGCGTGTGGTTGATGAAGTTTATTTATTGCATAATATGCGCCAACGTTCCAGGCTAACCGCGGTGTCTCTCGGGCATGGTTATGATTCGGATAGATTGAATAGAGGCACGGCTCTATTATGACATGGTAAGGGTATTCAAGTTGAACATTAGTGCAGGCATTGCAATGCAATTGCTGGCTATTATGCGCGGTAAAATGAGAGTGCATGCGCAATTTTGTTATTATAAATTGAATGCAAATCCACGCCGCGCTGAATGTGCGGTGAGAACATTTAGCTTAATTAGATTTGCATGCAAGTGCTTATGAGGAGGTGATGAGCAAGTTTATAAATTATGCCAGCATGAGGTGAATCTGTGAACAGACAAGAATGAAACAAATTATGCGGAAGTGGAATTCATTACGGGTGAGGTGTTCTCTTGTGTGCATTAGCGTCATCAACATGACCAAGAGCAGATTAATACTTTGCAGTAAAATGCCGAAAGGTGAACTCATTTGCATATGAGTTTGTGTTTTTTTTTTTTTAACAGGGTGTTACGAACGATTTGATATGCAGTTGCACTCCATGTAGACAATATCTTAAGCTGGTTTATTTATATTTATTTCGGTTTAATATGAATTTAAATTGCTTCCTTAACAGATGATATTGGTTTGGCTGATGGTGAGTAACGACAAATTGTGCATCCAGTTTAGTATATGGAATTAACAAACATCCACAGATTGCTAACAAAAACTATAACATTACACTGCCATAAAGTGAATTACATTCCATTTACAAATTTTGAAGGTTCGTACCACTTAGCTTTATGACTCATGATTGTAAAGTTCTGAAGACGTATGTAGAATCCATCAAAGTTGGTGTTGCTATTATCACATACAGTTTGAGTAATCGATTACATGCAAATAGGGAATCGTAGCCAGTCATGTAATATTCCAAATATTTCGAATCGCAAGATCTTGGTTTTATAATCTGCCACATGAAACATTATAATATTACCTATTTTCATGTGACTGATTCTCATTACAATTTAAAAATGGCACCGAGGTCAAGCCAAGAAACCTCTGCCACCTCTGCGCTCTTGATGGACATTGGCATAGGAAGAGTTTCAGATCTTTCTCATCTTCCCTTCAGCGAGTTTGTTGAGTTTTATATTCGCTGAGATCAGTCTTATCTGAATTTTATTAGGCCGAAGTTAATTTTGCGACACTGAAATCCTTTATGTTTCCTACAGGAAGAAGCCGTTTCGTATGCAAACTGTTAGTTCGTGGTGCTGCTTTTCCATTCCTTAAATGTAAATAATTTCCAATCCGGGGCAATCTCTGTTTTCTATCAGACGAACGGACATACTTCTTTTACGGATACAAGTGACTTGCAGTGCCCAGCCCCGCAAACCCTAGATTAGATTAGGTTAGGTTGTCAGTGGCTGTCAATAAAAAAGGAAGCCAACACACTTAGACCAATAATAAGTCCATTGTGATACCACATGTGTTTGAGACGCGGCCTCTAACCTACTCGTTGAACCATTTGGAGCTTCTGATGAAGCGTAGAATGTATCTAACATCAATATTATTCAGATCATCTAGGTCATTAAAACAGAAGGCTCCTAAGTGGAGTTTATTTCTTTGAGAGCTGGGAAGGTGCAAAGAAGGTGAAAAATAGTCTCTTCCTCCTCCTCGTCCATGCAGTTTCTGCAGGAATCATTAGAGAATACGCCAAGCCTTGTTGCATGCTTGCCTATTAGACAGTGTCCAGTTATGACACCTATAACAGAGCTAATATGCTTCCTACTTAGAGAAATCAAATTCCTAGAGCGCTTCAGATCCAGCATAGGCAAAATCTGTTTTGTCGCTAGACAAGTTGTACACCTTGTCAACCTAGAATTTGTCTTTAATGTAGTATCCAGCTTTAATTTAAGTTTGCACGTATATATAGACATACCCAGTAAACTTTTGCCAGTAAGGATGGGTATTGTTGTTCCATATCTGGCAAGTTCGTCAGCCTTACAATTCCCTGAAATATCCTTATGCCCCGTCACCCAAATTAGGTAATCTCTATAAGAGATGATCAGCAGTCTAGAGCTGTTAAAGAATTTGTTGAGGAAGATTCCAAGGATTTGATTGCGGCTTGGCTATCTGAAAAGATGCGGATATCAATGGACGATATCACGTTTTCCTTTAGCCAAGACCAGTCTTCCCTTATTGCCATTATCTCCGCCTGGAACATGCTACAATGGTTTGGGAGACGAAAAGAGAGGTTTAAATTAAGCCTATCAGAGAAGACACCACCACCCACACGTCAATAAATTTTGAACCGTCGCGTCGGTATAAAAATGTACCGACGTATCTTCCGGTTAATTGCCTTATCCAAGGCAATCTACCAGACAACTACCGCTTACCTAAGGATCGGTCTAATGACCGAGAGAAGAGAAGAGTGCAACAGTGGCTTTCTTAACTCTTTCCTGTATATTAGATTTCCACCTTAGTTTCCTATCCAAAATAAAACCCAGGTATTTTGCTTCGTTGGACAAAATTAAGCTTGTTCCATTAAGGGATGGAGAGTCAATAGGTGGGATTTTGTATTTCCTTGAGAAGAGGACTAGTTCGGTTTTGTGGGGGTTCATTCCTAGACACCGAGCTGTCCATCTAGATAGTTTATTCAAAGTGTTTTGTAGGAGCTCTGTAGTGAGGTGTTTACCGGAGACTTCTATAGCAACATCGTCCGCATAAGCGATAACTTCGCAACACTCAGCTTCCAGGATTAACAGTAGTTCATTGACCACCAGATTCCAAAGAAGTGGGGATAACTGGCAGGTGACATTTGTAGTTCAGCGGGGTGTTATACCGTCTGGTCCAGCGGATTTATATGGTTTGAAGCTATGTAGCGCCCAAAGGAGTTTGTCCTGCGCAATCAGACTTGAAAGGTTGGTTTTTTGAGCATTTGACTTGATAGAGTCAATATTGTTGGCAGTCAGGGAATTACTTGGGAAGTGTGTATCAATAAGCCATATACTTTGTATGTAATGTTTCTACACTAGAAGTTGTCCAAGACCCATCTGTTTTTAGTAAACAGCCTAGATGCCTCAGAAAATTCTTCTATTTTACCACAAAGAGTCTCCAAGAATTACGATTGGCTTTTCTCAATTCTTTTTTTTATGTTTTTATCTATTCTTTGTACGAGTCCTTGTGCTTTTGCCTTTGTTGGAAAGTTTTCTGCAAGTATTCCTGAGTGGTTCAAGATCAGAGATCCAACAGTGTTTTTTTTTCTTGCCCTTATCCCTAAGGACAAGAGGTAAACTTTATTGAGGGCCTAGGTAAAGTCCTTAACCATACAATCAAGCTCTTGAGTATTATTCGGAGACTTTAGAGTGTCGGAATTAACCAATTTCTTTAAAGTTTCCCTATATTTGAGTCAGTTAGTATTACGGATATTTCTGTAAAACAATGGGCCTGGAGGATAGCCGTCGAGACTAAATTGAAGGTATCATTGTAAAAGAGCGTTCACCAGATACCTTCCAGTTTCTGATCATTTGATTAATGTTGTCGGAGATAAGGGTTATATCTAGAACCTCCAGACGGTTTATAGTTATAAATGTAGGTTTGTTATCGATGTTGCACAAAATGAGGTTAGTTTTTAAAATGTAGTCAAAAGCAACTCACCTCATTCGTTAATGTCAGAGCTACCCGAAGCGGAGTGGTGAGCATTAGTATCACAGCCAACTATGATTCCGGTTTTACTTTTTTCAGCGTCTGCGACCAGTCTCGCCATATTGGGTCCAGGAAGGTCTATGATATCGTGGGTGAGATAAGCTGATACTAGATAATAGGAGCGTTTGCTTGTTTCTAGCAACGCTACGGTTATATCCTGATCACTGTAATTAGGAAGTAAAATTACTTTAATGCTACTTTTTAGCGATATACACGATCTAGGTTTTCCTTGATATTGTTACACTTCTGGAGGGGGATATCGAAGGCGACCCTGGACTGTAGCTGGAAGAGGGAGAAAAAAGCAATAGTGAATTAAAAAAAAACCTACAGGCGAATAAAAGAAAACACTTCTTAGCTAAATTTCACTTGATTTGTTTCTGGTTCCAGAGAAGTTTTTTTTTTTTTTGTGTTAATTTTAAAAATTTGTTGTTGTAAATTGTTGTTCTTCGAGCTGCGTCTTTTCTTTGGCTGCCTCCGTTTTTCCGCTTTTATCCGTTAATGCGCTAATCTGGTACTTTCGCGTTACTGGTTCCCGTTCGTTGGTCTTCGCTTTTATTCCCGCTACTTCGGTATTTCTTCGATCGCGACGATAACCGATTTTCTCACGGTGACTATCACCAGCAAAAAGCCACTCTCTCATGCCGAACGCTCTCCTTTTAAACGCTTCCAACTCTCCACCAAAATTTCCCTCGTTGAATCTATCCATCCTATCTTGTCATCTCACTTGCGCCTGGAAAGATTCCAAAAAAAATGATGAAAATTTCCAATTACCTTCCAGCCTTTCGGATTTTTCCTCCGCCATTTTGGAAAATTTTCTGCCCCAATTTTTTACTTGTCCACCTTTTCCTTGCCATCGTCACCCATTTCCCCTGATTGCCCGTAATTTTCCCTTTCCAACGAGGGGTCTCTTGTCTCGGAGAACCTGGAGTTGCCTTGTAATGACTTTTTTTCATTTTTGCCACTTTTCGTGGTTTTGTTGCAATTAAAACGCGCTCCTGTACTTTCCCAATAATTCGCAACTATTTCCCTTTTATCCTACAGCACTACAATGTAGCCCAACCCGCAATATATCTGAATGGAAACGCCACATCAAAAAGTGCACTGAACGTGCCCCGGATGACATTGCTGACAGACGTCAGAATTCCCTTTTCTTTTCGGCAATTTGTTTTTTTTTTCCACCGCGCCGAGCATTTTCCATGATTTTTTTTGTGTTTTTCGGGAGTTTTCGTTTCCACACAAGTGACCTGTTTTGATTCGGGCGTGTGTGTTATGTTTTACCATTCGTCCGACCATCCCTACAGGAAAACGTTCCGACGCCAAGTTGTAGGAGAGTGCGGTTCCTCTTGGCAGCAGTTCTGCGCGGTGTACTACATCGACTCGAGTTCGTTCTTCGAGTCGTTAAATCCAGGTGTTGTTCCGTCTGGTAGGAGTGCGAAGCCCACCCGCACTCCAATCTGAGGATAATTGTCCACACGCCACAACTTGATGTCAGCTCTATTTGAATACCCTCTCAATAGGTGAGTGATTAAGATTTTTGTTTACCTTTTTCTTTTGGTGCCATTACTGAGCATCCCCCCCACGACAAGGTAAGTAATCGAAGAGAATGCCCGCAAACCCTAAAAAAACACAAGGTAAAAAAAATATTTAATTATACATATATGAATTGCATACATACATATATGTATATGTATATCTGAGAAATTTATTATTTTTGCGGGTTTTATTTGAACTAACCAAGTGAATAAAATCCAAATAAATAAAAAAATAGTATAAAAGAGTTGACACACGAACTTAGACTGATGGTAATTGATGAAAATAGCCTCAGTAGTAATTTATTTGTATGTATTTTATATACCCCGTCTGCCGGGAAATGTTGACTTCCCGTATAAAATTTAGAGCACAGACTGATTAGAAAGAAAATTAGAATGAAAAGGCAAGAAAACAATGTGTGTTTTGCTGCGCGGAGGATAAATTTGCTATGTTTCTGTTCCGTATTCATTATAACGCTTATGATACAATTAGTATAATTTTGTGTGGTTTGTGTATTTATGTACATATATAGAAACATATAATATAATTAGAGTCAGATAAGGAGATTTAATGTGTTCTTTTCTGTTTTTGGAAAGTCTGAGAAACGGTAGGATTCACATTCCTCGAGAGTCAACGTATTCCATACGAAAACGTTCCAAGTAAACGCCCTTCTAGACAAACCCCCTTTCAAGTGTTCATTAGGAAAATGGGTCATACCCTAAAAGATAGCCCATTTTCAAAGTGAGCTGCATTGCGTCTGTGTTAGCTACACACCGTTGACTCTCCTTCCATTCTCCCAATATTTTGTATGCTGGAACAAACTTATCGGTTAGTCGCAAGTAATCACTTAAACGCTAATGACTTTTATTAATTTGTTTTTTACAGTGAAAAACTAGGAATTGCAATGCCAAGCCCTATGAGAACAAATATGCAATTGGGGTAATTTACAAGTATATGCCTGCTGACGTTGCTGATTATCGAATTTTAGGAGATATTCTCGAAAAGTGTATTAATCTACTACACTCTGCTATCAGCTCAATGTTACAGGATACATTGAACGCTCTAAATTTCTCAGTTACCAATACAGCACAAGCCGCTCTTTCCAAACCAGACGGAAGCTACCCTTAATTGATATTTTACTGCTTAGTAATTCCAGCCTGTTATCCAACTACATGTTCTCTCATTATGATCTATTTTTTGCAGGCCTAAACAGCAATGCAGTTCAGAAAACTGGTCCATACAAGGTTGTTTTTCGTGATTTTTCCAGAATTGAATTAGAAAATCTTTTTATTGAATGTGCTAATATCGATTCGGACTCATTGCTCATGATTTGGATTAGTTTCGTCTTTGAGAAGTACTTTCCTTTTCCATGGATGACAGTTGACATCGCTAATGTCACGCACCGAAGAGATGTCATATATCGGAAATGCATGTCGGGCGAGATACAAAAGGGCGAGAAATAAAGTATCCACCTTAATAAAAAGAGCCAAAAACTCCCACTATATGCTAAATTTGATTCAAACAAGTATTCAAAGTTTCTTTGGAAACAATTGAAGGATATTAGACTTGCAACTGATGACATTGACATTGATGAGTTGAACAAAAAGTTCATTACCATGAGTCAATTGGCCCATGATAGTTATTGATTATCGCACAGTTGCTCTGATGATGCCTTTCCTTTAACAAATGTGTTGAAATGATTGGACAACAATCACCCTGTTTTTATCAAAATGCTTCTTCACTCTATTTTGCACTCTATCATTCACATTTTCAATTCGATCATCACCACTTCCATCTATGCTAGTCAATGCAAAACTATCTAAAATAATTTCCATTCTTAAGATATAAGTTAGCGACAAATACGCTTAGCTCGTATAAGTGCAGTCGCTGCATTTCCCACGTTACCGATCATTAGTGGAAAACGTGTAAGATGCACACGACACTAATAATCGCAACATTCACAAATATTCATCCGCCGGTAACCCGATGCAACTTCCCGGAAGTTGCGCACCGTTGTTGTTCCCGGAATTCATCGTAGCAGCTAGCGTATGCATAGGCGATAAGGTTAAGTTGTTAGTTTGTAAGTTCGAGTTTTGTTTCTACCGTTGCACAATAAAGAGCTCTTGCTCGTAAAAAAATATTTTTTTCGGCTTTTAAACATAAAAAAGCTTAATTGGCGCCCGAGCAATCCTTGAACCAGTAGTGAGAAGTGTACAATAATGAATAAAAAATCACATAGTGATATAATTATTGATACTCTCCGCTAAGCCCGAGCAATCCTTGAACCAGTAGTGAGAAGTGTGCAATAGTGAATAAAAAATCACATAGTGATATAATTATTGATACTCTCCGCTAAGACCGAGCAGCCTTCATCTACAGTATAAATAACAAGTAGTGAAGTGAACCAGTAGCGAAAAGTGACAACAATAAAAAATTCCATAGTGAAGTGATCGTCGAAATTTTCTGCTATTAAGGAAGAACAACTCCCCTGGAATCCGGCCCCCGAGTACCGAAAGGAAAAAGGAAGCAGTGTTCAACAGCCAGCCGCTCCAGCGATCAGTGTGCCATAAGCAGAAGATGTGGTACTTTATGTAAGCTAGTGATTAAGACTAAATTCATTTTTTTCTATTCTTAACTGATAACAATTTGAAATAATAGAATTTAAGAGAGTAATCAGATAATTTCAAATAATATAATTTAGAAAAAGTGATTAGACAATTTAAAATAATAAAATTTAAGAAAGTAATTGGACAACTTATAATAATAGAATTTAAGAACGTAGTTAAAGTAGATTAGTCATTATCGCGGATAGAAATTAATTTAACCAAATTTATAAGATTTATTGATTCCTCGTCACATACTTTCTTTTCTCTTTCTCTCTCCTTTTGCTTTTGTGAGTGCGGAATAAATAAAAATGTCAAACCCGAATAACCTCATTCGACCACCCGTGCTTAATATCCCACCAGTTGAAAATCATCCTCAACCAGACCCTCTACAGCCTCAGGCCCAAGCGCGCCCTGTCATTCCGTCTGCCCAATTAATTAATACGATCACAAGCATCGTCCAATCAATACTTCACCCCAATCTCGATCCCCTCATTGCCCAGGACCAGCGTATAGAGCCTGAACACGGTAATGATCTCTCAGAACTAGATAAAATTCCGGACGTGGTAAGAAGCCTTCGTGAGTTCACAGGGAAACCTGGCGAATTCAGTTCCTGGAGAAAAAGCATAGATCGCGTCCTCCAAATATATCAACCCCTTCAGGGAACCCCCAGATATTACGGCATTATAAGTACGATCAGGAATAAAATTATCGGTGAGGCTGACGCCGTGTTGGAATCATACAACACTCCGTTAAATTGGAAAGCTATTTCCAAGTGCCAAATGTTACATTACGCGGACCAAAGAGATCTCAACACTTTGGAGTACCAAATGACTTCCCTAGTACAAGGTAACTCTTCAGTGCAGGATTTCTATCAATCGGTCTACACGCACCTATCCCTCATACTTAATAAAGTACAGTGCATGGACGTAGGGAACGAGTCAATTTCTCTACTCACCCGTAACTATAGAGATAAGGCACTCGACACGTTTATACGTGGCCTTAACGGCGACCTTCCAAAATTACTAGGCATTCGAGAACCAACGGACCTTCCGCAAGCCCTTAATCTATGTCTGAAGCTTGAGAATCAAGGATTCAGATCGAATTATGCAAACAATAAAAACTCTTTTACGCATAGATTCAATCAAACCGCTCCCCACCCACCGGCTCGAAATCATGGACAGCAGTACAACACTCGACGAGAACCCTTTTTCCCACAAGTGGCCTACTTGCCGCAAGTTCACCCACACCAAAACCTTCCGCAGGCTTATCCACAACAAAATATTCGTTATCCAAATTATCCACAATACAGTTACCCTCACTACAATTCTTATCCTAACCCCAACCCACCCCCCCGTCCTTCGGCTCCTAAGCCGCAGCCAAAGCCAGAGCCCATGGATACCTCGTCTATAATGACGAAAGCGGTTAACTACCAAAACAAGCCACCACAATTTAAATACGCAGGCAAGCGTCCACCAGGACCTTCGATGCAGGCCCATATCCCAAACAAATATCAGAGAAATTTTCACATTGACGTCGGATCAACTCCACCAGACCCACCGGAGTTCTACATAGAACCAACAGGTTACGTCTGTCCAACTGACCTTTACGCATTTTACGGTCAAAACGACATAAGGGAAGTAGAACACGACCCTGATCTCAGGAACTACGTGATCAGCCAGGCTGAACAATTCTCACAAGAAGACAATCTAGCTCAATGTGACCAAGAATCCCAGGAATTCAGTGACATTAATTTTTTAGGTTAGCCGACTCTTCGCTGCCCTATATCCAGTGCAAGACGAAGAGTGGACAAATACTTAACTTCCTAATAGATACAGGTTCGAGTAAGAACTATATTCAACCCAGTTTAATAACAAACCCCCTCCAAAATAATCAACACTTTTTCGCCAAGTCTATCGCAGGAGAAGTCAAAGTAACCCAACACACGTTTTTGAACCTTTTTGGCCAACCAGTAAAGCTTAAATTTTTCCTTCTACCAACGCTAAAGTCATTCCATGGAATAATTGGAAATGATAGTCTTAAACAACTATCAGCTGTCATTCATACAAAAGACAATTTCATGACGATTCTTGATAAAGTTAAAGTTAAAATCAAACAACGCGAATCACAAACAATAAATTCTCTGACCGTTAAAATAAACAGCATGCCTGAATCGCAAAGACGAGCCATAAATGCTATCGTACACAAATTTCGCCCCTTGTTCTCAGAACCAAACGAAAAACTCACCTACACAACAAAAGTTACAGGCGAAATACGTACACAGTCCGACTCCCCGGTATACTCTAAATACTACCCGTATCCCGCATCGCTCAGAGATGAGGTAGATAAACAGGTCCAAAAGTTGTTAGAAGACAACATAATCAAACCATCCCGCTCTCCATACAATTCCCCAGTGTGGATTGTTCCTAAGAAAACCGACTCAAACGGGAATAAGCAATTTAGACTCGTAATTGATTATAGGAAATTAAATTCCGTAACAATCTCAGACCGCTACCCAATACCTGAGATTAATGAAGTCTTATCACAATTAGGACAAAGCAAATTCTTCACAGTCCTAGACCTGAAAAGTGGGTTTCACCAGATTCCACTCAAGGAATCGGATATGGAAAAAACCGCATTCTCGATCAACAATGGGAAGTTCGAGTTCACACGACTCCCATTCGGCTTAAAGAACGCACCATCCATCTTTCAGCGTGCGCTTGACGATATTCTGCGATCTTACATCGGGAAATTCTGCTACGTCTACATTGATGATATCATCATCTTTAGCAAAGACGAAAGCGATCATGTGAGACACGTAGAAGAAATATTCAGAACGTTAAGCGAAGCCAATATGAAGGTACAATTAGACAAATGCGACTTCTTTAAAGAAGAAGTCGAATTTTTGGGCTTCATTGTATCGTCTAAAGGACTATCGACAAACCCCGCAAAAGTTCAAGAAATAGTCAATTTTCCCGTTCCAAAAACTCTTAAAGAGCTAAGATCATTCTTAGGCCTATCAGGTTATTACCGTAGATTCGTGAAAGACTACGCAAAACTAGCCAAACCCTTAACAACTTTACTAAGAGGTGAAGAAGGGAGAATATCAAAAAACAAATCCGCAAGAGTCCCAATAACACTCACACCAGATGCGATCTCAGCCTTTCAAAAAATTAAGAGCTCATTGGTCTCCAGAGACCTAGTTCTTGTCTATCCAGACTACAAAAAAAGTTTCGAGCTAACCACTGACGCCTCTAATTTTGCTCTTGGCGCAGTACTATCGCAAGGTGATAGACCCATTATGTTCATTTCTAGATCGTTGAGCAAAACCGAAGAAGCCTATGCGGCTAACGAGAAGGAGATGCTCGCTATCATATGGGCTTTGAATACATTAAGAAACTATTTGTATGGTACTGCACACGTCAAGATATTCACAGACCACCAACCCCTTACGTACGCCCTGAGTAGTAAGAACAATAATTCCAAGATGAAACGCTGGAAAGCAATTTTGGAGGAATATAACTACGAGCTGAATTATAAGCCAGGAAAAAGTAATGTTGTAGCTGACGCACTATCTCGCTTACCGAAAAATTCCGAAGTCAACTCATTGACTATGACACAACATAGTGACGAAAGCTCGTCGCACGATTTAATACCAGCCGTCGAAAGCCCAATAAATGTATTTAAAAACCAATTAATGCTTCTTATCGGTAACAATGAAAACTATGAGTTCAAAATCCCCTTTCCAACTCATAAAAGCAAAAATGCACAACCTTTTGGAAAACAATAATAAGCAAATTATAATCAATAAATCTTCTATTGACAGGATAAATGAAATCACGAATGTAACCGGTCATATAATGAAACTTATCAAATCTGACGAAAATATTAAAAATAACTATATCTTAGATGTAAAATACAAAATAGACCTTATAAAGGAGGAGATAAAAAATGTACAGTATGCTTTACTTTGGGCAAAAGCCAAGATTGTTAACTCTTTTATATTGTCAATGTCAGAGATACAAATAATCCAAAATGTTTTTGAAAATGATAACCTACCGTATGTCAACTTTGAAGAAGCGCTTGAATTCGCTGATGTAAAAATTGCATCAAATGCATCAACAATCCTCTATATAATCAATATACCCACTACCGAAATAGAAACATGTAATAATCTTTTTATCAAAGCTATAAGAAAATCAAGCACTGTAATAAAAATTCCTTATGAATATGTTTTAAATTGTAAAGATAATATTTATGGTATAAGACGAAATTGTCAAACTTATAATAAGCTAACAATATGTAAAAAAAATTGTATCGAAAGTCTAACAGAAGATGAATGCATACCAAATTTGTTAAGAAGCCGACCGTCCAATTGCCCTGAAACAAATAATCAGCACGTCCCCGTCATAGAGCAAATACTCCCTGGAACCCTATTTCTGAACCAGTTCAATGGATCGATACTCGTCCAAAGAGAAACAATCAACCTTACTGGAACCTTCATCATACAGTACCACAACGACTCCGTCTACGTGAATGGTCAAAATTATAGCTCAAAAGAAATCTCTATAACCAAACCCCTTCCGGCCATAGTTCAACCCGATTCGTCTATGAAAACATACGAGGAAGTTTTAACTCTCGAGATGATGAAGGAGCTTCACATCAATAACACTAAACACATAGAACAACTACAAGAAGATCAACAAACATACCAGATAGCAAACTACAGTCTGATAACATTGGTATTGATAGCATCCATTGTTATCGCAGTAAATCTAATCATAACCAAGCAAAAGAACAGGACTAGCATCCCCGCTGAAAAAATAGAAGCATCAACGACTGCACCGGAAACCAGTAAAAATGTACCAGTCCTTTATATGGTCACGAGCGAGGACGCTCGAGTCTAAGAAGTGAGGAGTTAGCGACAAATACGCTTAGCTCGTATAAGTGCAGTCGCTGCATTTCCCACGTTACCGATCATTAGTGGAAAACGTGTAAGATGCACACGACACTAATAATCGCAACATTCACAAATATTCATCCGCCGGTAACCCGATGCAACTTCCCGGAATCACCTGTCTGCGCACCGTTGTTGTTCCCGGAATTCATCGTAGCAGCTAGCGTATGCATAGGCGATAAGGTTAAGTTGTTAGTTTGTAAGTTCGAGTTTTGTTTCTACCGTTGCACAATAAAGAGCTCTTGCTCGTAAAAAAATATTTTTTTCGGCTTTTAAACATAAAAAAGCTTAATTTATATATTGTTTTCGAATATAGACCAATTGTTGTACTTCCTTTTTTATCAAAAGAATTTGAATCCATTATCAGTAGGACATAAGAATGTATGTACATAGGATCTAAGAAATTGTTAAGACCACTGCAATCTGTTTTCCGACCTTGTCATAGTTGCGTGGCTCCTTTATTGAAAGTGTTAAATTACATCCGATAAACATTCGATGAAAATTGAACAATGCTCGTTACGCTCTTGAACTTCTCGAAAGCTACCAGTAATGTGTACTTGCTTAGCTTCGTGAAGACAATTTTTCATTCGTGCTTTCAATATTTCGTAGCATCTGCCTATCTCTGTAAGTTCAAATATCGAACAAAATCAATTCCTAAAAATTATCTTTTCGCATCTCTCTTCTATCTACAAAATGTTCTCTTAATGTTTTAATTTACGCTTTAGCTTTCAGTATTTAATGTAACGTACTATCTGAAATAAGTACTGACTATGTATATTCAAGTTCTAAACTTGTAATTGTTTTGAATTTTTTAAGCTTAATTTTTAATTTATTTATTCAAATGTAAGGTGAACTCCTGTATCTACAAAAGACAATAAATCATATTGTACAAAGATATCTACTGAAATTCAAATGCAAAACACATAGATTACATTAGATTAGTTGATGGGGTATGGAGACATTTGGCCTACTTATGCTTAGACCAGAAGAGATCTTTTGTGTTATCCCCTTGCGCCTATGGTTTGTTATATAGGATTTTGATCTTGCAAAAGATTCAGTTCCTGAAGGAACCTTAGTATGCTTTTTGAATTTTTTGAATTTCTGAGAGGGAATCCCTTTCCGAGTAGTTTGAGTGTACTGCGAACCGTGGCTGGGAATTCGCATAGAATATGTTCTGACGTTTCTTGATCTTCCAGGCATAGACGGCAGAGATCTGATGCAAATCTACCTATTTTGTGGAGATGATAATTGAACGAGGAGTGACCCGTAAGGTAGTCTGTTAAGATTTTGGCATTTTCTTTTTCGAAGAGACAAATTTTCATTAACTCGATAATGTATTTAAAGAAAAAGGAATTACTAAAATCATATGGTTGTCCACTATTGATACCAGATCCTGAATGCTACCTATCTACTAAGGAAAAATTCTTACTGATCCATAAAAAATCGAGGACATGAGGGAGCTCAGCCAGTATATCCCAGACATTTATTATCTTCAATGAAATCAATGAATGGCTCACAACAACGACGGACGAAGCGCCTTATATGTGTGCCTTAGTAAATTTTCTATTCAGTTTCATAAAATTACAAGCTTTTGCCAATTGGACTTAATCTTAGATAAACGGCTCATAACCTCACTAGAAAAATATTTTTCCTGGGCTTTTCGTATTATCATAACTGGAACTGGCATTTCTATATCAGATATAACCTCTTTTAAAGGTACATAATTCTTGTCATAGTGGGAGCCGTGTCAGTGGTTAAGTGTGCGATTACTGAGGGAGAGGTTCAATGTTCGAATCCAAGAAAATACAAAAAAAAAAAAATAAAAATTCTCACGGTGCCGTCTCTCGCGACAAACATCCGAGAGTAAAACTGTAATGAGAAGCTTCTCTCAATCGAAGAAATTGCCATTCGGAAATGGCATAAAACTGTAGGTCCCAACCATTTGTGAGGCGTGCAGTACGAGTGGCTGCGAGAAGTTAGGCAAGGCTGTTAGAGGCAAAATATTATTACTATTATTATTGTCACAACTTGTCCGCTAATATATTTGCAAATTTTTACTTCTTATCTAAAACTTAAAAAAGTAGAATATATGATTTCCTTACCTATTGCATGTTATAAGAATTCTATTGTCAACTTACTAGTTTATTCAAATTATTCAGGATATAATATGTACCTGTAAATAATGCGATTTGTTAGAAGCTGTAAATTTGTTTAGATAATCCTCTGATAAATCAATTATATACCTGATTTAATACACGTCTTTATAATTATATCTTTTGTTTTATTTATTTTTTATTTAGTATCTATAATAATTCCTTATTAATCATTATATTATTCTCTTGTTCTTATTTTTCATTATTTCTTACTTGTTATTATTTTTATTTTTATCAATTATTTATTATTTATTATTTATTATTTATTATTTATTATTTATTATTTATTATTTATTATTTATTATTTATTATTTATTATTTATTATTTATTATTTATTATTTATTATTTATTATTTATTATTTATTATTTATTATTTATTATTTATTATTTATTATTTATTATTTATTATTTATTATTTATTATTTATTATTTATTATTTATTATTTATTATTTATTATTTATTATTTATTATTTATTATTTATTATTTATTATTTATTATTTATTATTTATTATTTATTATTTATTATTTATTATTTATTATTTATTATTTATTATTTATTATTTATTATTTATTATTTATTATTTATTATTTATTATTTATTATTTATTATTTATTATTTATTATTTATTATTTATTATTTATTATTTATTATTTATTATTTATTATTTATTATTTATTATTTATTATTTATTATTTATTATTTATTATTTATTATTTATTATTTATTATTTATTATTTATTATTTATTATTTATTATTTATTATTTATTATTTATTATTTATTATTTATTATTTATTATTTATTATTTATTATTTATTATTTATTATTTATTATTTATTATTTATTATTTATTATTTATTATTTATTATTTATTATTTATTATTTATTATTTATTATTTATTATTTATTATTTATTATTTATTATTTATTATTTATTATTTATTATTTATTATTTATTATTTATTATTTATTATTTATTATTTATTATTTATTATTTATTATTTATTATTTATTATTTATTATTTATTATTTATTATTTATTATTTATTATTTATTATTTATTATTTATTATTTATTATTTATTATTTATTATTTATTATTTATTATTTATTATTTATTATTTATTATTTATTATTTATTATTTATTATTTATTATTTATTATTTATTATTTATTATTTATTATTTATTATTTATTATTTATTATTTATTATTTATTATTTATTATTTATTATTTATTATTTATTATTTATTATTTATTATTTATTATTTATTATTTATTATTTATTATTTATTATTTATTATTTATTATTTATTATTTATTATTTATTATTTATTATTTATTATTTATTATTTATTATTTATTATTTATTATTTATTATTTATTATTTATTATTTATTATTTATTATTTATTATTTATTATTTATTATTTATTATTTATTATTTATTATTTATTATTTATTATTTATTATTTATTATTTATTATTTATTATTTATTATTTATTATTTATTATTTATTATTTATTATTTATTATTTATTATTTATTATTTATTATTTATTATTTATTATTTATTATTTATTATTTATTATTTATTATTTATTATTTATTATTTATTATTTATTATTTATTATTTATTATTTATTATTTATTATTTATTATTTATTATTTATTATTTATTATTTATTATTTATTATTTATTATTTATTATTTATTATTTATTATTTATTATTTATTATTTATTATTTATTATTTATTATTTATTATTTATTATTTATTATTTATTATTTATTATTTATTATTTATTATTTATTATTTATTATTTATTATTTATTATTTATTATTTATTATTTATTATTTATTATTTATTATTTATTATTTATTATTTATTATTTATTATTTATTATTTATTATTTATTATTTATTATTTATTATTTATTATTTATTATTTATTATTTATTATTTATTATTTATTATTTATTATTTATTATTTATTATTTATTATTTATTATTTATTATTTATTATTTATTATTTATTATTTATTATTTATTATTTATTATTTATTATTTATTATTTATTATTTATTATTTATTATTTATTATTTATTATTTATTATTTATTATTTATTATTTATTATTTATTATTTATTATTTATTATTTATTATTTATTATTTATTATTTATTATTTATTATTTATTATTTATTATTTATTATTTATTATTTATTATTTATTATTTATTATTTATTATTTATTATTTATTATTTATTATTTATTGTTTATTATTTATTATTTATTATTTATTATTTATTATTTATTATTTATTATTTATTATTTATTATTTATTATTTATTATTTATTATTTATTATTTATTATTTATTATTTATTATTTATTATTTATTATTTATTATTTATTATTTATTATTTATTATTTATTATTTATTATTTATTATTTATTATTTATTATTTATTATTTATTATTTATTATTTATTATTTATTATTTATTATTTATTATTTATTATTTATTATTTATTATTTATTATTTATTATTTATTATTTATTATTTATTATTTATTATTTATTATTTATTATTTATTATTTATTATTTATTATTTATTATTTATTATTTATTATTTATTATTTATTATTTATTATTTATTATTTATTATTTATTATTTATTATTTATTATTTATTATTTATTATTTATTATTTATTATTTATTATTTATTATTTATTATTTATTATTTATTATTTATTATTTATTATTTATTCGGCTATAACATAGCCGAGACAAATATGAACTCCGCTAGCGAGAGACAACTTCTTTTTCAAAAGAAAAGCGTGCAATGAATTTTTTTTTTTTTGAAAGCCGTTCATTTTCCGGCTTATGCATTCATTTCTTCACAGTACGAACTTTCAACTCTATTCCTTTCTGCCATATAGTAGAAGTTTATTTGCAATTTCTTTGTCTAACATACAGTCGCTTATGGGGAAAATAACCCGGGATTTCTCGGCTTTTGCGGATGAACATTGGTGGAGGAGAAAGGTTTTAGTTCGAGGCAGTTTTTTTTTTATTGTAGGCAACAAAATAAGCAGACGAAAATCGGGTTATTGGGTGATGTAGTGGTTCGAACGGCGTTTGAGGTTTTTCTTAAACTTTTTGGGTATAATTTTTTTTGCAAATTTGAAATGACAGTTGCAAATCGGTTGTGTAATTATGCGTGATTTATTGAAAATTCGGACGCAAATTTTTGTGATTTTTGTGACTGTTAACTATTGGGAAATTTTAAAAATTTTGCAATTACATATTGGTAGTTAAGTTAGTGTCTTAAATTATTAAATTATTATAAAATAGTGAGTGAGCTAAGTGAATAGTTATTAGCAATATACCAAGTAAGTAATTATAAATCTACTCAAGAGGTGCCCCATTGAACATTCTTATTGTTCTTAGACAAGATGTGTCTAGTTAATTTTGAGTGTTGTTTAACTGATTTTCTTCTAAAAGAAACCCACGAGTTCAGTAAGATTTCTTTTTTTTACAAAAAAAAAGTCATAGAACTAGGTCGCTCGACACCATCAATGAAAATTGATTTTCATGGTACAAAAAGAATCCATGGCTGACTGGCAGTTGCAAATTAAATAGAATGTTTTGTTTTCCTTGTCTTCTTTTTTCTAATTCTCCTAGTGTTTGGAGTCATACAGGTTTCTTTGATATAAACAATTTTACTAATTCTTCCAAAAAGCATATTCAAACGGAAAAGCATATACGCAGCTGCTTGCATTTGCATGAATTTGGCGAATATCGTATAGAGACTAAGGGAATTCTTACGAGGTTCATAATAGAAAAATTGATCGCAATCGCGATTTAATGAAGCGTTTCATAGTTTCAATAAAATTTGTATCTGTGATGGTCGATGAAACACCAGATATGAGCCACAGAGAACAGCTTAGTATTGTAGTGCGTTATTTAGTAGAAAATAGAATACATGAAAGATTTCTGGTTTCCTCTACGTTAGTGTAGATTGAAACGCGGTTATTTTTTGCGATAAAATTATAAATGTCTTAGATAGTTTTAACTATAAAGAAAAGTTAATAGGTCAGTCCTACGATGGTGCGGCCGTAATGTCCGGTGGCCATGGTGGAGTCCAAATAAGAATCCGGAATATATGCCCAATGGCTATATTTATTTCCTGTTATGCCTATGTTCTGAATCTAGTGTTATTTAAATCATTAGAAAGCATTCCTGAGTTGAAATTATTTTTTGGCTTTGTTAGTAGTATCGTTAGATTTTTAATAAATCATCTAAAAGAACCAATCTGCTAAAGACAATATCTGATCGACGAATGCCCGGGGTATCAGAGACTCGATGGCAATATCATTTGCGTACAATAAACGTCTTATTCAATTGCAGGAAAGATATTATAAAAACTTTTGAACAGATTTTATGTGAACCAGGAGAATGGGATAACGATACTCTGATTATGTCCGAAAGTTTGTTGTACAAACTGCAGGACAAAGAATTCTGGTTTTTATTGCATGGTACTTCGGTCATATTTGCAAAAACAGATATTCTTTTTAGTTTAGTTCAAAATAAACAAACTAACATAGAGTTTGCGAAGCAAGAGATCGAGGGTTTTGAGTCATGGATTCGTTCTGAATTTTTAAACTCATTTGACTCAATCTATGAGAGCGTAAGTGACTGCTCACAACCTTCACGCAAACGTCGACTACTTAATATTGATTCAAAAACAAATTAAAGCCGAATTTTTGTAGCAATTATAGATAATGTTACAAGTCTACTTATACATGTATATATTCCTTTTTTATTTTTCATTTCTTAAATTGAAAATATTCACTTTTCTTGCACTTAATTTTAAAAGAATGTTTCATAAATAAGTATCTCTGTATTGTAGAATGTGCGGTTACAGCTAATTGTAAATTTTATACAAATTAAAGATTATCTAACTTTGCGACTTAGACTTATAAGTATCCATGAACATTGTACATTGTGTTTGCTTACACGATTTTTAAGATTATAAGATCAGTTATATAAAATTTTAATTTTTTTGCTGGAGAAAGCATAAGAAAGTAACTGCAAAATTAGGCCGAATTTTGAAAATCTAATAGATTAACTAGCCCTGTCTAAGTCTACAGTGAAATTATGTGCTTACTTTTATTATTATTACTTCTTCCACTTTATTTTTTAAACTGACCCAATTTGACATTAGAATTCATTTAAATTGAAAATAAACTTCCACGTTGTATCAACAAATTAAATTATCGAGCACTTACTAATCACTTAAATCGACAAATGAAGTGTTGAGAATAAGACATGACCTACCCCATGAGTAAAAATAGCGAAAATTTATTCGTAGCGCTATTTGGAACGACTTTAGTTTAACTTACCGAAAAAGAAATCATGAATCATAATAATTCGATTTTTTCCAATAATTCTTCATTTACATCAAAATAAATACAAAACATTAAATAAAAATTCATAAATTACTTTCAATCGCTATGTACATAAACAGGTATTATCCAGATTTGCTTTTATCCATGGAATAAATTTACTGACTCTCGTATAGACGCCTGGGTATCCCTCGCGGCCGCATCCAACACCCCACGAAACAATTCCCACAATGTAGTACTTGACTCCATTTGACAGCAAAAGTGGCCCACCACTGTCACCCTGGCAAGAGTCCATTTTTGGCTTCCCCGCACACAACATACTCGAAGTTATTCGAGTACTTTTGTACTTTTGATTTCTGCATTCGGTTATCGTTAGAATTGGCACCTTAACCTGATTGACAATTGCTGGCAGCTCTCCACCCTCTGAAGTACGTCCCCAACCGACGACGGTGCCAATACGACCTGCAATGTGAGATTAGTTAGATTTATGAATGAAAAAAAAACTTGATTTGTCTATTGGTCACCAGCTGGATCGTAATTATGCCTTGGCAAGCATATGGGCTTCATAATCTTCGAGAAGACAATTGGCTTCCTAAGACGCAACAGAGCTATATCGTTGTTGTATGTGTCCGGATCGAAACTTCGATGCTTAACAATGGCTGTAACTGCTCGTTGTATGGCCTTGGACTCTGATGTAATATGCTGATCATGATCACCGAAAATAACACGAATTTTCGATCGACGGAGTTTTTTCACACAATGTGCTGCTGTAATGACGTAGTCCTTGGTAAGAAGCGAACCGCCACAATGAAATTTACCATCGTACACTATGCGAGCCATCCATGGGTATTGATTGACGCCTGTGGGCTTACCGCCAACAATTCGAATCTCTTCGTTTGAATATCCACAATCTGAAAATAAATATGGAACGTAATTTAAATAGGAGCCAATAAATATGCAACGAAATATTGTTTATGGATTGTATTTATTTCGATCGGAGTTCAAAGAAAAAAACACTCACGGTGGAATCGGAAGCATTGCCATATGCATAATGTGTTTTTGTCAGTTAACTAAATAAAAAAAAGTAAACACTGGTATTACGCTGTTATCAAAATTTAAGAAAAAAGTGCGTGATTTTAGTGTGTAGTGAAAGCCAATTTCTTGTAGATGTTCTTTTTTTTTTTACTTGCTCTTATAAAATCTCGAGATTTTGTTCAATCTTAACATTTCTATAATAGAGAAACTTGAAAAATGCATCCCCCAATTATTCCTATTTATCTGTCCATCTAACCGCCTGTCCCTCTGTACGTCTGTCTATCTATCCATCTGTCCGTTTGTCTGTCTGTAAGACCGACTGTAACCTAAACGTTTTGATGGATATACTTTAAACTTCATATCTGCGGTCTGTTTTTCATTCTAGCCTCAAAATTTACTTAAGGAAAATTTTGAAAATGCACAATTCTCTCGAAAACGGCGCCATCGATTTCTATAAGAACTCAAATCTGAAGTGATATGGACACTTACTTAATGTTTAGCTAAAAGTTCGAATAACGGTGCTTCACTTATTAGCGAACCAGCCAAAATTGGAAATTTCTCGGACATGGCTCAGTCGATTTTATTTAAAATTGATCTAAGACACTTTTGACATATGTGAAGATATGGCATTCAAATGTTGGACATGTGTATGTTCAAAAAAAATTTGTTTTCCTTTTAACAGGTTTTTCGAAAATTAAAATTGTTGTGCTGTCTGCTTTGCATGAATTTTAAAACTGAACAATATATGAACGAGTAGCACATTTGCGATCCAGTCAAGCCCTTTTTTTTTGTTTAATATTCAAAACGTACCCCGTGTCATTTGAGAGAATGAAACAAGCTTTCCTTTTATATAAGTTATACAATGGAAATCAACTGTAACGATCAAGTACCGACCCCCTTTATTTAAACATAATTTATTACCGATGCCTGATTTTATCGATGTCGGTTATTACGATCAAAACGGTTAAAACGATCAAAACGATATGTCGCATGCATATTGCATATTTACCGCAACCTCCAGTATATACATATATATTATCCAATATATATATATATATATTTTTTTTAAATGTCATGTGGATTGTATTTAAGACTTTGTTCTGTGGAACCTAATCGTGCACACATATTTTTTTCGTAGTGTCGGAGCTAGAAGGTGATGACAGACGAACGGACGGATGGACTGGCGCGAGCGAGAGCAATAGGGTTCCGTGGCCTATTTACGGAACCCTGAAAGCTTCCTCAAGATCTTTTCATAAAGATCACAAAAACAAAATTCTACATGTCCATCCAAAATATGATCGTCTCCCTCCCAGGCGGCTCATTCCCGAAGTATCCAATTCAACCCCAAAGAAGCGAACAAAAAATAAAATAAAAAATCTACTATTCTTCATCTTTAACCACCACTGATCACACTGGTGCACAGCTTCAGACGACTGTATCTGCTAATTGGAAATTGATGATGACAATTTGATGAACAGTGGGCACCATGGCTCAGTTATGTGTGCGATCACTGAGCCGGAAATTCAAAGTTCTAATCACCGAAAACATTTTTGATTAACTTCAAAAATTGATTTATAACAATTACCTATGAGTATATGTAAGGAATATTATATCGACCAAATGGCCGCCTCTGGCTGAGATGCAGACAAGTGCTCTCTCAACCATGTTTTGCATAATATTTTGGAACATTTCGGGTGTTATTTCACAAATTTCTTGAATGATGTTGTCCTTTATTATCAGAATTGTGGTTGGCTTTCTGCTGTATACCTTTCTCTTCAAGTACCCCCAAAGGAAGACGTTGGGACGGTCAAATCAGAGAATCGAGGAGACAATCGATATCACCTCTGTTTGACATTATGTGGCCGGGAAAAATTATCGCAAAATATCCTACATATCGTTAGCTATGTATGCTGTGGTACTGTCTTGTTGGAGCGAATGAAATCACCAGCAATTAATGCAACATTGCCTGTTGCTGCGTCTTTAAAAAAATGTGGCCCAATGATGCTACCAGCCCAAATGGCTCACCACACAGTAGATCTACGAGGGTGTAAAGGTCGTTGGTATATCCATTAAGGATATTCATGACCCCATTAGCAGATATTTTATTTAATAACAGAGCCAGATAGCTCGAAACTTCGACTTCGTCACTCATGATATAATATTTTTTCTCAAAAATTGGGATCGCTGTAAAACTTTTTCATTCCACTCACGCTGGCGCATATGGTCATTTTCCATTAGTTGTTGAGTTAATTGAATTTAAGACGGGTACAAATGCAAATATTTTTTGATTATTATAAACAAACTTGTCGGAGACATACCAAATTATTTTGCACTGCATTTAACAGAGATACGAGGCCTTTCATCAGTAATGTCTCGCACTGCAGCAATATGCTACAAGATCGGTCGGAGTTCACTTTACGCGTACCTGACAGTGAATACTGAGTTTCAAAGTTATTCATCATACGCTGATGGTTGACTTGCTAGGCATATAATTTAAACCAAACAAATTACATAAATTTCTTCGTGTTGAACAATTGAACGATTATTTAAATAAAATGTTTTAAAAACTTCAAAACATTGTTGAAGCGTTAGATGCTCCATAATATTTATATTGTTATCAACTGCTCTTCGCGAACTAACAAATTCGAACTAATAAATTCCAACCAAACCAAAATGGCGGCCAAACTACATTGACCTGGAACAGTTGTCCTGGGTGGCCGTGATGTAATGGTATCATCATCGCTTGTCACGCTGTTGATTCACGGTTCGAATCCTGAATCATCTATTTATTTCGCATGAAATAAATAAAAAAGTCAATCACTTGCGAAAGCTAAGACAACTTTACTATGAAGGCATAACACTGGTAGTAGAGTGGTCATATGGCTAAAATGCAACTTGATCGTGATGATGACATCAGGGTATTCATATCCCTTTTAACAGCTGCAAATTATAAAAAAATAGAAAAAAAAACATAAAAACACTGTATGTAGCTCAATTAAGTTCAATTTAGTTGTCCTATTATAACTTATCCCATCTTGAAACTACTTTTGTTGCGTCCAAGGCTTCTGACATACATATGTACCTATATATATATAGCTTCTGATCAAAAAGTATCCGGAATTTTCCATTCAAATAAACTGCGTTTGAGCCCAAATATCTATTCGAGCGCCATTTGTCGGGAGTTTGTGCGTGATAGCTTTGTAAACAAGTCAGTTGCAGAAACAGCATCGCATTGATGTCGCTAAAGAAATGATTTCATACGCTCAGACGAGCCAAAACCCAAAAAACCACGACAGTGGTGTGGTCCACTTCGAATTTCTTCCGCGAGGCCAGACAGTAAATAAGGAGTATTACGTGAGCATATTAAAGCGTTTGAGGGAAAATGTTCGTCGCAAGAGGCCAGAATTGTGGAGAAACAACTCGTGGTTTCTTCACCACGACAACACACCGGCTCACACATCTCATCTTGTACGCGACTATTTGATCAAAACAACGTTCATACCATTCCTCTAGCTCCGTATTCACCAGACATGGCTCCTGTGACTTTTTCCTTTTTCGCGGAAAGCGTTTTGAGACGATTCAGGCAATAAAGGAGAATTCGCAGAAGGATCTGAAGGCGATTCCAAAACCGGCCTATGAAAAGTCTTTTGGAGATTGGAGGAAGCGTTGGAATATTTATATTTGTATTGCTTGTAATAGAGATTACTTAGAAGGGAATAAAATGAATATCGATGAATAATTGAACCGTTTTCGTTTTATTGAAAAATTCCGTGTACCTTTTGCTCAGAAGGTATACGTACATGGAACAAACCAAATCCTTGTTATATAATAATGGACATGTGTCTGTTCTTTCTCATTGCGCAGACTGTTCTTGTGTTTGAGTTACATAAATTTATATCGAAACGGATATTTTATTTATAATGGATGATCCAGTTATTCTCTTTGGTTGAGTGGATTTTCTAAGCAAATTATGATTCTAGAGTGATCTAAAGTATTATTTTGAAAATTTATTTAGACTTAATCGCATCGGACATTATTTCAAGGCACAATTTTTTTCATCCAAACTTGTATTTATGCCCAGCTCTCTAAAAGGGACGCTTCTATCATAAATAGGGGTAGCAAGAGACTATTCCCAAAAATCTTTTTCTCTTAATTTGTATAGGATGGAAGAGAACGCTCAGATCACATTTTTCACATTGACATTTATTGCGAGCGCAAACTTTTAATTGCACTTTAAATAATAGATCAAATGTGTTATATTTTTTAGCATTACCCGTATTGACTTAAGTGCATTTAAGCTAATGTATAGTTCACAATGCTTTAGTTTATTTATAAAGGAGTTATGCTCTCCATAGCATTTCGTGCCGATTTTATTGGATTTTATTTAAATCTGATAAACTGCTTTTAAATCAGAACAATGCAAAATAAAATAAAGTATTTTGTAGAAATTTCAACCCATCTTTTTATCCCCTAGAGTTGGAATTTCGCAAAACTCCGTATTATCCTTTGCTTAGAGTCTAAATGTAATCGGCACCCAAATTTGTAGGCCTAGAGGTTTCGGAGATATATGAGATTGAATAAGTAAATAAGTGGGCTTTGCTTGTTAGTGTTCCCTACCAGGATGGAATAAATGGAATACTAATGGATTCAACACAATGTCTGTCTGTCCATCTGAACATGGGTCTATCGAACGCTTTTGGGGGAATGATGTACAACAAAAAAATTGTATACTCCTTCATGCCGAGCTTTCAAGAAATCCAAAAATATAAAAACAAAATTTTTTTTGAATAAATTTTCTTGAACAAAAAGTTTAAAAAACCAGGGCATTAGTGATGGGGACATTACTCTCTATCTCTGAACCTATTAATTCGAACAATTCAAAAATATATATATATATATATATATATCTTGCCTCCACTTCATTCGATTTCAATTATTTTCATTGAGATCTGTTCAAGAGTTCTTGAGTTAGGAGGCTGATAAAGATGGAATAAAAGGAAGTGCCAAGTTCAACTTGTTGCAAAGTTCCAATGCTTTTCAACTTTTGTAACTTTTGAAAAGTTTCAAGAGTTGGAAAGGTATTGGTTCAAATCGAACTTGACATTTACATAGCACTTGGTCCGTTTATTTCATTAATGCTTTTAGTAAGATATATATTTTTTTTGTTCACAAAAGTTTATATGAACAGTAAGTTCATAGGCACAAATTTCTTGAATTAAATGTTGGTTTTTATCTAAATGCTAGTCAATGCCCATATGCCGATGAAATTATAGTTAAAACTGTCCATTAAGCGATATAGCTACCCACTTCCTCCCACGCATTTTAGGAATATATAGTTCAAATCTCTTATTTTATTCTTTGTCTATACAGCAAGTACTATTCTGTATTAATCTTGAAGATTTTATCTTGACTGGATATACCGAGTATCCTACAAATTTTGATGATCTTTTTGAATACCATGCGTCGTGGTTATGTGGTTAATCACGCAGGAGATTCGGGATGCAAATCATATGGTCCCACCTCTTGAAAACGTTTGACAAATATCTGAAATTGGAGAATAGGACATCTTTGGAACCAATGTGGGAAAATACAGCCTGCAGGACAACACCTGCGGAAGGACTCAAGCTAGTCGAATTTGCGGCAGCTCGAAACATCACTGTAGTTAGCACACTATTTTCAGGGGACTTGGTGCTCTCCGGAGCAACTAGCTGTTAACCAAATTAATCGCGTCATGATTAATGCAAGGCACTCCTCCAGTATTTTGGATGTTCACATTCTCCGAGCAGCTAACACTAACTCGATCACTACCTTATTGGTGCCAAGTTACATATGTGGATACCCCAAGCACCACAATACCAAAGAATTCTGTGAGAAAATCTACCATCCAACATCTACAATCGGAAAAGACTGCCATAGCCTCTGCCGGTCGAGCGTCCTTGAACCTCTTAAGAAGACCAATGCCCCCAAAGTTAAGCGTAGATGAGCTATGGCATCATTGTCAGCAATGCCTCTGATGTGCTTGGGTTTCTCGCATCCACAACAACGAAAAACCCCTGGTTTGATGAAGCGGCACGATATATAAAGGGTGTCCCAAAGTTCATGCAAGAAGTAAATTTGGTAGAAAACACAGGTTTTTAATTAAAAATTGTAAATGTTTTATTGATGCATAAGTATAGAGTTATGTATGGAATAGCATATCGGATAAATGGCTTCCACGGCTTTGCTGGTACATATGCACTGTTTTATTCCGTGACCGTTTTGCATAAATGTGGCTGAATTTTATTGATACGGCGCTCAATTTGCTGCTTCATGCGGGGTGGTCGTGTGCTTGTTGGCATAAACCTTGGACTTAAAAAAAAAACCCAAAGAAAAAAGTCCAACGGCGTTAAATCGCATGATCTGGGCGGCCGATTCTGATCACCAAAACGGGAAATTACACGACCAGGAAATGCCCATGCAGTAATTGAATTGTTTCCCGGGCTGTATGGCATGTGGCACTATCTTGTTGAAACCATATATCGTTCACATCCACATCTTGCAATGTAGTTAAATAAAACTGGATTAGCATTTCGCAAAAGCGAGCACCAGCCGCATTTTCAAAGAAGAATGATCCGATAATGGCTCCAGCCCAAAATCAGCACCAAACAGTGACACATTATGGATGCATTTGTTTCTCAATAATCATTCGTAGATTTTCTGAAGCCCGTTCGACAATTTTGATGATTAACAAAGCCATCAAGATGAAAATGAGCCTCATAGCTGAAGATGATTTTGTTTGAAAAATCAGCATCCACAACGAACTCTCTTCGCTGTGAGTGATTAGTAGGCTTCACTTTTTGAGTCAATTGCACTTTGTATGCATGGAAATGCAAATTTTTCATGAGGATACGCTCTAGAGAGCTTCTCGAAATGTCCAATTCTTGACCACGGTGCCGAATTGATGTTCCTAGACTTTCAAAAACACTCTCACGAACTGCTTCGATGTTTTGTGTTAAACGACTTGTTGAATGACGGCCGGAGTGTCTAAGATCACTAATTGATCCAGTCTACCTGAATTTTTGAATTAATCTTTTCACAGTTGATGAAGTTAAATCACTATTCCGACCATATTTTGTACGAAAATTGCGAACTGTAACTGCCAAACCTTCATTATTTTTAAGATATTGTTCAATAATGAAAACGCGTTGGTCTTTTGTGTACCACTACATTTTTAATAACCCTAAACTGTCAGCTGTCACGTTGTCTTTTTTTTCATTGGCAACACTTTTCCGCACGAATGGCACAAAATTTAAATCTTGTGTAAATATTTTACAAGCAGAAGAGAAGGGAAAAACACTAGCTTCTGAGAAAGAATCTGAAAAACCCGAGAACGAGTCAATGGAGAGGTATGATGTTCGAAAGCAGTATCAGATATTATAAATAGCATGCCAATGATAGGGAGTCATAGTCGGTGCTGAGAATTTCGAAAGATCACTTCTGAAAACTGATAAATGGCGGTGGCGACCAAAACTTCCCTGTCAGGCAGAATGCTCCATTCAACGCGGATGATGACGATCAACAATTTCATCGACCCGACCAACGTGAAGTGAAGATAGCATTATCTAAGCTTAAATCTTACAAGGCTGCTGGAGCCGACAATTTAGCTACAGAGCTATCCACAGCAGCTGGGGATGATTTGGAACTGATCATACATCAACACATGTGGAGGATGAAAGTATGCCTGACGAATGTAACCTCAGCATCGTTTATGTAATCCTCAAAAACGAGACCTTCTAATCTTGGAAAAAACCGAGGAACTCCAAATCGATACTCACCACCTTTTTATCGATTTTAAGTCGCCTATGATAGCATCTATAGAAACGAGCTATACAGAGCCATTCCTAGTTTTAGCATCTCTGACAAACTCGTCCGTCTGTGCAGGATGGTAATGAAGAATACACGCTGCTCCATCAAGGTCGGTAACAACATCACCAAGTCTTTTAATTTCAGAAAAGACTTTAACAAGACTATGATCAGTTGTCATCTGATTTTTTAACATCATACTTGAAGGATTGTACAAAATTCTCAAGTTAACATCAGGTGTACAAGTTTTCAAAAGCCTTTACAACTATACGCGTACGCCGACGATATTGACATATAACAAAACAAAAGCGTCGAGAATAGGTTTAACGGTTAACGAGGGCAAAATGAGATATATGCTGTCATTGAAAAAGAACAGCCAACATCGGGGACTTGAACAGAATGTCACAATAGACAGTTAGCTGTTTCTTTGGGCTGAGAAGGCAATTGAGTAACTAAAGTAAATTTATATACCTATAAGACCCTCATCATCACAGTACTGCTATATAGACGTTATCATAGGCGGATGAAAACGCCTTGGGTTGTTTTGATAGGAAAATTCTTCGAGTGATTTTTGGTCCCATTTGTATCGAAGGGGAATGGAACTATACCGGATGTAAGCGACATGGTCTAAGTCAGAAGGATTTAAATTCATCACCTAAGATAGCTAGGACATATAGATCGAATCAACGCTCCGGCTCTGAATATTTTCGAATCTATCTCGGACGGACAAAGAGATAAAGGAAGACCTCACTTAATGTGGCACGCACACGTGGACCGCATCGAGCTGCCTAGAGAAGCTTATTTGTTGAAGCCCAGGTGCAAACCGGTTCTGGGCAAACGAAAATCCACAAATTGTTCCTGAACCACATTTACATCCTGAAAAGTGACAGCGTGGTCCGCTATTTAAATACTTTGATTAACTTTCAGTAAAAACTAAATACTCTTAAATACTCACTTAGAAGTTGCAATATCTAACGTGATTAAACAGAAAATATATACCCAGGGAATCTTACTCCAGTGAAATGACTTTGGAATCCGGGAGAATATCTGTTTATCTTCCTCATTTCAACATACGATGAGACTTAACTCGTTTCCCATATTGCTTTATTATATCCAGACATGACATCAAACTGGTACTAAAGATGATATTTTAAGTAATAACTTACGAGTACTGTTCTCTATAATGTTTAACAAATATTTGCATATTAAAACCAGTTAAATTATAAGAATTTAGTCCTTACTCGTAATTGACTCTGGCTTCTCGCAAGTTTTAGTTCTAGTGGGTGAATGTCGAATAGTTTTAAGTGGCTGTTGTATTAAGCAAGAGGATATTCAAGATTCCATGGAATGATTTCCAACTTTGATTTACCAATCTAGGAATTCGGACACCGTACACAACTGCGGTACTCCAGTATCAGACGAACTAGGTAACAATACGGCAACTTTGAAGCATACAAATAGTGAGACTCCAATCGACTCCTTGGTGGACGTCGTGGTGTAGTGGTTAGTGTGTCGAATCACTACGCAAGAAGTTCCAAGTTCGAATCCCAGAAAACACCAAAAAGTTTTTTCACGATCCCACCTCTCGCGAACGTCTGACAAACATCCGAGAGTATTTTTGTCAGGAGAAAGCTTCTCAAAACAAATTGCCGTTCGGATACGGCACCAAACTGTAGGTCCCTTCCATTCGTGTGAAAAATATAACGCACACAACACGAGTGGTTGCGAGAAGCTAGGCCCTGGCACTTAAAGAGCTGCTGCGCCAAATATTTTTTTTTTTTTTTAATCGTCTCCTTGTCCTGCTGGTAACATATTATATGCGAGGATTAAATTCAAATTTTGTGTCAAAAATGATGCGAAGATATTTAAAAGTCTCTGTTTTAGCAAAGGTTTTGTCTCTCTTGTAAATATCATATGTTTACTTTTTTTTACATTAAGTTGCATACAGTTCATATTACGCTACAATTGTTTTCATCTTGTAAGAACAGATAACCATTTGGATTTGTTAAAGAATAAATTATACATACATTATTACATCAAATAAATCACTGACAAACAACGAAAACATAAAGGGTGCGATTTGGATGCCTTTGGGAATGCCCAAGAATACTTGAATATTCTTCACATTTTGGAAGCTTTGCGATACGGTGATATTCACTTGACTATTAATTTCTGGAGCAGCACAAAATTCTTTACATTATCAAAGGCTTTACTAAAATCAGCATAAAAAACATCAGCTATCGACCAAACTTTTACTAGTTTTCTACGTAAATTCGAAATAGTGAGAGGCGCACGTACATATATATAATTCCTTTAGCAATTAACACAAACGGGCTGCATTTTATCTAGACCAGAGACATAGTTATATCTTAGATCGTCAATATATTGAATTAAGTTTCCACTGAAAGTCTTAAACTAGGAATATAATAGCTAAAGTTAGTTGTTGGAAAGAACTGTGTTCCCAGTAAGTACTTTCGAAGGAATCATATTGCAAATATAATTTTCTTTTTTGGAAGTAGTATTATAAAATTGGATGCAAACTGGACAGTAGTTACATTTTCAGATTTCTCTTCAGACTATACTTAGTTTCCATTAATTATTCAATGTATGATTGGATATCTTAATCTAGTATGAAATGCACTTTTTATCTTGCGAGCCATTCAATATCTCTAGAAGCTACAATTCTACCAAAATCAGGCGTTGGAGCTGAACTAAACAATCTTATTTCTTGTTTTCAATCGACTAGAATAATGATTTGTTATGTTGGTGTTACATAATTTGATCATCAACCATTCTCGTATTTAAAGCTATCAAATATCCACTCAAAAGTACAGGCAATGACATTGTAACCAATCTAATCACTTACCACAATCGCATGTCTTAACGTGACTCTCTGCCGCAGCATCTTCATCTCCTTCTTCGTATCCAAATGCACTGCTCAACCCAGTTCCAATACGAAAAATGGCATCGAATAAAAATCTTCCCGATCTATTGGTCTCTGGCGTTCTTGTGTCATATTCCCATTCATATGTTCCATTAAACGAAGATATCACAGAAATCTTATAAACCACTATGAAAACAATTAACAAACAGCACCAGTTTACACTGCGGCAAATAGTACTCAGCATTTTTTCCAAATTGTTTAAACAATTATTTTTTTTTTTTTTTTTATTTTTTTTTTTAACGGTTCCAATGAATAAGAAAAGAAAAACGAAATATCATATGGATTACCTCCAAATAATTGGCCACCACTTGACATTCACATTGAACAGATGCATTACACCTCAAGTAATACACGCACACAGGTGCATCTTTATTCGATTATAATTACAAAATCATTTTCGTTAATAAATAGACAATTACTACATAACCACTACTTTTGATTTCAACCAGAAAGTAAATACAACACCAAAAGGCCACTCATCAAAGAAGAATAAATAATAATGAGCCACCTCAACTGACAACTGATTGTAACAATAATAACAACGATACGCACACACACTTTGTCCGAATGTTTCGATAGCTACCACCGAACTGGATGCCTTCACCAGCGGTACAATACAGTAAGCGTTCACTATTACTTTCGTTTGATTGGGCGGCGGCGGACCGACCACGACCGGACACAATAGGTGGTTTCGCTTATGAATACGGACGAGTTCGCTCGCTCACCGCAAAACCGCACTCTGGTAAATGCGCAATCTTTAATTTCACTTTCGTTTACCGGTAACCACTCGTTTGGTACCCACTTGTTGGACAGTGTTAAAGTGTATGTCTACTGTGAGATTTTGTCTCCATAATAGCCCCACACTCTTGTCGTTGCTGTTGAGTAATCTTAACAACTTCTTTTCACTTTTCAATTTGTGCAGCAACACTGAGTGCAGCCATTAAGCAAAATCTATGTTGCACTGGTGCGGTTCATTCAACCGATGTTGATTGTTTGGTTAGATTTTTTTTTGTTTTTTTTTTTTTTTTTTTGTTTTACTAAGCAATGCGGTTAGGCAAAGTAAATCACGCGTTTGTGAACACAAAAGAGTTGAGCAACGAACTGGATTTGGTGACACGCTCCGGTTTGATGAATTTATTTTCATTCGTTCGATCTCGTCACATAAATTCCTACAACTAACCACATCACATACAATTTCTCTTTCTCCTTCAAGCTTAAAATGCAAATAAAAACTAAACTCGAACATAAAATTTTCACTTTTATTTAATGACGTCAACAAGTTGAGAGAACGAGTTCTATCTTTCACTTAAAATTGTTTAAGATTAATATTGCAAATAGTGTCTTCCTTTTGATCAGGTTACTTCACTAGAATAGATTTATTACCGATACGCCTGATGCAACAGAGCCAAAAGTACTAGCAGCGGCAGAAACAAATGTCTTTGCCGACGAACCAAAAGACATTATGGACCTTGACCATGGTTTGTGTTGGCCAAGCTGAGATCGATTTACGAATATCTACGGAGAGACTAATTCGAAATTATCATCTCAGCTGATTGTGGTGGTGAAAGAAAAACACTTTGTTGTGCCATCTTAAAGAGTTAGTACTACCACTGTCCGACAGCAACATAAATGGTTAGTAGTAGTCACGAGAAAAACGCAGTGGCAAATATTTGGATAACACATTCGGCGGAAATTTTTGTTTTTTGCTACTTTTTTTTTTGTTGTCTTTGTTCTTTTGGTGTCAAGCATTTCTTTTTGAATATTTAATAAATTTATTAGCGAAACGATTAACTAAATGTGGAAGATAGAAATTTGTTCCTCATTCTTTGGTTATTTATTTATTTTCGCCTCTTAAAACATCCCTGGTTTCACATTTGTTTGAGCTACCGTTTAGGCCATGCAAATACACTAAAACGAAAGGAAATGTGTCAAGTGTTTGCCATTTTTTTGTAATTAATTATACATCCCACTCATTTTGGCCCAAAAATGAATAACAGAAACAATGACGAGTAAAAATAAGAGTGTAGTGAAACGAAAAAAAAAAGAAAAAAAAACTTTCGCTTGCTCACTCGTAGACATGGGCCTTGTTATCAAGTGAAAGTAAATTGGTTGTTTAACTCCTCAAGCTGCGACCACACATACCAAAATGGGAATAAATGTGTGTATAAACCCAGCACTTATATGAACGTAGTCGTTGTCGAAGGGAGAATCGATGTATGTATTGTTTTATTTTCTTTGATGAATTGGCTTGGTTTGGTAATAACCAAGAAATTGTTTACTAAAGTTGTGTGTATTTTCCGGTAAGACACAGAGACACCAACAATGGGCAGCTGTGTTTTCTGGCTATTAATGGGCATAAAGGCATTCTTCTTGTGGGTTTTTACGATTTTTTGATTGATAATTTGTAAATACGAGGAACGATGAACCTCTGAGAGAGAAAAAGAGACGAATTTCTTTATATTCAGTAATTTATTGATACTCGTTTAAGTTTGAACGTTTTTAAGTGGGTGATGCTTTGAGTATTGACTTCTTGATTCTTTTGAAAGTTTAACTGTCACAGTAATGCAGTAGCAGGTTTACATTTTCTGCATCGTAAAATTTGAAGTGGTTTAACCTAGTTACACTGAGAAGAAAAACACAATGTGGTGTGTTATATATGTCCAGCAGTATTCATTAGATTTTTTGTCACATAAAGTTCAATTACTGATTCACTGATTAGCATATTTCTTTGGACGTAGTCTATTATTAAAATCATCTTCATCAAATCAACTTAGCGCATTATGTATGTGGAGATGTACTTTTCTGGTCTATTTTTCCAAAACACAAATTGGAAATTAAGCCCGAAGATAATAGGCCACCTTAGCCTGGTTCAATTTCCAAGCATTTTGGCGTAATTTCTGGCAGTTTGATTTATTTCGTGCAGTTTGATTTATTTTTGAAAATTAAAATCCTAGTCCAGCCAAAAATTTAGTTATAAACCATTCGGCGCAAACTGCATGAATATAACATTAAAATAGTGTCGTTAACTTATTTTCGGAACACATACTACAAAATGCAATAAATATCACACAGTTTAGTTTCAGCTACTGATTGTTTATCAAGGAGTGGGATATGAAAGACAGAATACAACAGGTTGAAGTCGTGATGAGTCTGCTTTATGTGCAACACCCTGTATTTCGAAATTCAATAATTTGGCTACGTTATATATTCTGCATAATCCGAGCTTTAAAGTTGCTAAGTTTTTTAAGTCGTCCCAGAACTTTGTGAGGGCTGCAAGAAGATATACATAAATCGGAAGAAAAGCGCTCTGTGTAATAACCTGCAAAGTTTCAGCTTTCTAGGTCATTCAAAGGCTACTAGATGGGTGCGGGAAAACCACACAAATAGGAACCAAGAATTTGTGCCATCAAAATTCGCCCACTAATTCTTGTGTTAGCTTTGTGGCACCGATTATTTGAAGATTTTTGAAATCCAGGCTCAATATATAAAATCTCACCTCCGTCTGAATTTAATGATAATATAATGGTCTTTTAAATACCAAACTCAAATTCTAAACCATAATTCATCAAAATTCGTTCAGGAATTCTTGAGTTAGGAGAGTTTCAAATAAAGATTCTAAAATTTTACACTCACAAATTTGTTTGACATTTCTAATAATCTATGAAAGCAATGATTATTTTTTATTTAACAGGGTCCCACTTAGAGACTTGAAAATATTGTATTTACCCGAAAAATATAACTTTTCAAGCCATTTCACGCATTATTAAATCATTTTTAGAATGCAATTGATTTCCACTACTATTTACGGAAAAAGAACCATGAAGCGCACATTGGAATTTAGAAAACTTTTAGTATGTTGATCAGTATATCAGTAGATCAGTATTTCCAGCTATGCCCCATCTTTCCTAGGTTTGACCCAAATTTCGCCTAAAATTCCTGCACGAGACATACAAAACATTTTGCATTTTTAAAAAAAATTACTAAATTTAAGTCAGATTTATTTATATTTTACAAATATTGGTTTTCAGATTTTATATATACTATTGTATCATATAATAGAAAAATCAAAAAAAAAGTGGGATTCAGTTCTGTCTCTCTGTCTGTCTGTATGTATGTGCGCCAGATTGCAGCCTAAGTGGCTAATACGTATTTTCTTCAAACTTCATATCTGAGATCTTCGGGACCCAATTTCGAGTCAAAGTCGGAATTTTTATTCGAACCCCAAAATGAATGGTATTTTCGACTTTTTTATAAACGGTTCTAACGATTTTGATCAAAATTTATATTTGGAATGTCGTGGGCGTTTGCAGTAATACTGCGTAAGTACTCAATTTTTCACAAAGTATTCGAATAATGGTACTTACTAGATGAATTGCTAAAATTGGCCAGTTCTGGGATATGGTTAAAGCAAATTTGTTCAAATTTTGTATCTAAATCACTTTTGACATATATAAGACTATGAGGAATTCGGACATATGGTGAACAATATTCTTGTTAACTTTCTAACGCATTTTACGAAAACGAACAGCAGGTGTGTAGTAAAGGGTAAAGGGTGTGTAGATGTACTTCAAATGAACGATTGATTGTATTAGCATTATTATAAGTGATACAAATAGTTATATTTCAACAAAATAATCGATCAGACTATTAAATAACATTTAATTATATATTTTTTGGCATAAAATAAAATAACAATTACCTAGTACACATCAAAATGGAAATTTCGTTATTTCCAAATGTTGCCTATTTGGGGTCTTTACTCATGTTTCATTCGACTCTAGATTCGGAGCCACTAACTCTCCCGAAACTACAGTCATCGATGCCGGATGTGAAATGTCTACATCGTTTAATCTGACGCATCCGTAACAATTTAGATAGCAAAAAGGCATCTGGGCCTAACAGAATACCAGCTATTGTACTTGAAAACTGTGTACCTGAACTAGAATCGATTTTTTTTAAACTTTTGTCTCTGCCATACTCGCAGAGAACATTTCCGTTACGATGGAAAACTATCTACAAGGTATGGCAAAGTAATGTCATAATGTGAATGTGCCATAATTTTCGCAAATGGCGTCAAATGTCATTGTGCTTTGACATTTATGTTGGAGACAGATAGAGAATTAGTTGACAACAAGTAGTGGAGCGATACACACCTGAAGAAAGCGGAATTATTGCTACTGCTTCTTTGACCAATTTCCGGTCTGTTGTTTTAACGCAGCGTGAATTTTGTCGTCGTTTTAGTAGTCGTCCTGCACCATGAGCGCGAGCAATTAAGCGTTTGGCTGAGCGTCTCATGCAAACTGAGTCCACTAGAGATGTCGCAAGAAGTAGCCGTCCCAGTATTGCTCGTTCGGCCGATAATATCACTGCTGTGGGCGAGGACGTCCAAGAGAGTTCACAAACATCGATGAGACAACGATGCACACAATTTGGCATCAGCAGACGTTCGTTGCTTCGAATTTTGGTGAAAGACCTGAAGATGTTCCTTTATAAAGTGAAAACCGTTCACCAATTTGCTGGCTGCTGACCGTCAAGAGAGGTTAACTTACTCCCATGCTCTGTGAAACCTGGTGCATGAAGAGGATGATTTCGTATCCAAAATCATAATGAGCAACGAAGCCCATTTCCGCTTAAGTGGTTATGTGAATAAACAAAATTTGCATACCCGGGTCATGGGAAATCCACATGAAATGCACGAAGAGCCATTGCATCCCCTCAAAGTGACTGTTTGGTGCGGCATTTGCAGTGAGAAAGTGATTGGCTCTTATTTTTTTGAGGACGCCGACGGCACCACCGTAACAGTAACTGGTGAGCACTACAGACAGATGTTGAACGAGTTTTTTTTTGCCGCAAGTTGCTGAATTGGGTTTGAGCATTGTTGATTCCAGCAGGATAGAGCAACGGCTCACACAGCTCGGGCAACGATGGAGATTTTTTTCCGGGCCGTGTGACCTCCCGTTTTGGCGATTTCAACTTGCCGGCCAGATCTGATGGCGCCAGACTTCTTCCTTTGGGCCTTTTTCAAATCTCGCGTTTACCACAACAAACCACAAATCTTGTAAGTCTTGAAAGCCAACATTGAAGAAGAAATCACCAATTTGGAGCCAGATGTTTTGCGGGCAATAATTCAAAATGCCGTAAAACGAGCCCAAATGTGCATCTCCTCAAGAGGTGGTCATTTGACCTATAGTATTTGTCAACTTAATGTCATCAGTTTTACATCTTCAGATAAAATTTTCATGAAAACAGAGCCCAATTTTTTTCATTTCTAACAAAATGGCAGCCAATTTACATTATGGCATTACCTTTGTAAATGCTATCTAAAGTGATAGAAAAATCCATCAATGCCGAATTAATCGAATTTCTGAAGGGATATAAGCTAATAAGCGACCGGCAGTATGGTTTCCACAGCCGCCGTTCAGCTGAAGATCTGCTGAGTTATGTGACACACCCGCCCTTGAGTACTGCGGCGAATCGAAAGCTGTGGCTTTGGATATCTCAAAAACATTCGATCGATACTTTCTATGCCATTTCAACTACCTACTAGAATCAACGAACAACAAAATCGGTAGTTTTGATGATAACAGCACTCTAATATCATCTTACTAAAACAACATGCTGGTAAATGTATGGTTGTAATAAAATGCCGGCCACAGTAGACTTCCATTCAAGTAAAACTCAATTCACAGCCTATTCCAAAAATAGCACTTCCAACACTACCACATGCCAAACATCGGAAAATCATCGTGCATGAAGTTGAGCTATCTGTTTAGAGCAAAGATATACTTCACAACGAAACATCTCATTCTTGTGTACAAAGCACAAGTTAGACCGCGGCTTAAATATTGTTCACATGTATTGAGTTCGGGTCCTACACATTCTCTTCGCCTACTTTTGAACATACAGAGACGAGCAGTTCACTTAATTTAATGACACCGCACTAATACTCAATCACCAACCGTTGGCTCATCTAAGCCAACTGGATGAAACTTTTGCTTGTTCTATAGATACGAGTACTACTACGGCAGATATTCGTAATAGGATAATACATTTAATGCGACATTTTAATATTCTACTATGCAAACCATCAGTGCCCAGGAGATATGTATATTTCCAGAATCTTTTAATCTCCAGCTATTCAACAGCACAATCAACTGGCATCCCGGGGTGCTATCCCAGCGTTGTAGGTTGGCCTTTACTGAGAGAAAAATATATATTAAAAAAAATGCTAATTGTTGCCGATTTTACTCTGAATACTAAATACTTAACTAAATTTGTATAACTTTTTAAACAGACAGCAGATTTCCGAGCAATAGTGGTAGTGTCTCCTTGCATATACATATATGGATCCCTGAAAATGTTCAGTTAAAATGGTGGAGTAACTATTTTTTTTTACAATACCACTACGATGGTATACCCCAAAGGCTGCATAAACTTAACTTTCTTACTTGCATATATTACTTGAGGTGGCGCTTAAATATTGAGTATATTTTGGCCTTAACCGACAAGACTCTCACATTTTCCTTTACCAAGTCATCCCCAGGACAGTTCGAAATTTATTAAGAAAACAGAAACACATTTAGAAGCAACTTTATTAACTGAACATGCATTTTAAATAGATACAAAATTATTTAGAGAATAGCATTTTTACGTAAGTTTTTTTTTCATTTATTCAGCAAGTACATGCGTCTGCGGTATTTCGTCGAATCCAGGTCAAATAGCTCGATACCTTTGTATATACTCCAGGACGTTTAGCACCACCACATCCGATGCCCCATGAAACAATACCTGAAATCCATTTAAGTATGTAATTGAGCTACGATTAGGTGTACAGTATTCAAATACCTGCTTGAGTTAATTTCGAGCCACTAACCACATGCAACGGACCACCGCTGTCACCCTATTAAATTATGTTAGGACTTTTATAATTAAATACATGACCACAATTAATATAGTACCTGACAAGAATCCTTTCCACCTTGTTGCACTCCCGCGCACATCATACTTGCTGTTACTTTCAATCCATTATCCCGACATTGCTTGTTCGTGATGATTGGTATAGTTACTTCTTGTAATTGTGGGGATACTCGTCCATTATCTCGTAGCGCACCCCATCCGATGGCAATTGCCTGGGAAATTATAAAAAATATTAAAGTACGTACCCAGATATATCCCGTTATGCTATCTTACATTCTGTCCTGTATAAGAGCTAGTTAATGTCGGCAGACATACAGGACGTATCTTGTCGGTGAATTGAACAGGTTGACTTAACTTTAACAAGGCGATATCGTTCTCTAGGGTGCGGCTGTTATAATTTGGATGCATGATAACCTGACTTATCTGTGCATAGTTGGTACATACGTATTTTAGAACACAGTAACATGATGCAATTTAATACTTTACCTTTCGAGTTATTGTAATGGGAAGAGTTGTATCTAGTCGATTCTGCAGAAAGTGAACCTCATATCCTGATGTTTGAGAAGGACTAGCACAGTGAGCAGCAGTTAAGACGTATTTATTGTTTATCAAGGAGCCACCACACGAGAAATATCCCTTTGAGAAGAGCATCGCTACCCAAGGATATTTATTCACATCGGAATCAGTTCCACCAACGATTCGATTGTTGTTTGATATTCCACAGGCTATTTTGAGAGGTAGATACATACTAAAAGTATATTCTAAATATTAAATAATTCAGAAGCACGTACAACATGATTTGCAGTCTTCAGCCTTGTTCACAATGCGTCTCAATAGTGGTCGAATATTCAGTCTATCGTAACTAGTATTTGTTGCCTTCGAATAAAAATAAGTATTGTGAATTTTTACCATCTGCCATAAAAGACTTACTTGAGTCGAGTCGCTTAGGATTAACAGGAATATTGGCAGCACCCATTGCAATATCAACATCGCTTGCTAGTGTTGAATCTAGAATAAATTATTGCTGAAAGTGGAATTTAAATTCATTGAGTAAACAAATAAATAAGTACTCTAGTGTAATTTGGAAAAATAGTTGCATGTTGTGTAGAGAATTATTATCAGGTTGAAAGTGAAATCACTCTCTTCCTGTCGTATGCGTAGCAATAGGCAATGAGCTTTGTTATTTACTCGTATATTGACTTTTCTGTTATCATTTATTTATATACTTTCGAGTTAGTCTGATTATTGGTCTACCTGACAGTGATTAAATAATACAAGGTGTCGAAAGTCTTTAATGTCTGTAAGCCTTATCATACCGTTTGATTATGGACTTACGATCAACCTAATAGAGTCATGAGTACGAGGGTATAGCAAAAAGTAACCGGACTAATAATATAAAATACACAATTTATGTTTCTTAAATTGTAATTTCCACATATAATCTGTCGACACTTTGACATCCGGTGCGGTCACTTTTCTAGATCATTTCTATCTATGTAGATAAGCAGGATCCTTCAACAAAACACACATTAAAGCGGCCTGTTCAGCACTTTTATCGATTCCCATTTTTCCCTAGAAACTGGGAGATATTGTCGAGGTAAGATATATAGACGTTGACTTTCTCTACATTATGTCCGTACATTATATATGGCCACGCCCACTTTTTGGGGTTGTTTCTAAAAAATAAGACATATTGCTTTCTCCAAGCTATTTACGCTGACGATTAAGTCTAATCAGAATCCGTGAACTTCGGCTACAAATATTGAATTATCTGGCTTTGTTAATAAACAAAATATCCCCGAAAATCCTCAATTGATAAACCAACGACCTTTACACTCTCGTAGAGTTACTGTATGGTACGCCATTTTGGCCGGCAGCATCAATGTCACATTTGTTTGAAGACGCAATGCTGTAACAATTACTCATGATCGCTATCGTCACATGTTGCAAAACTTCTTGGTGCCCAAATTGGATCGGGTCTACATTACGTGTGTTACGCTGTGTGACGGTGCTACATTACACACAGCCAATGATACGATGGCTATTTTGTGGGATTGGCCCCCTCGATCTCCCGATTTGACTGCCCCCGACTTCTCCCTTTGGGGGCTCTTGAAGGGAAAGGTTTACGGCAAAAACACAGATGCTAAAGGACAACATCATTCAAGAAATTGGTGAAATATCATCCGAAATATCTCAAAATGTTATGTAAAATATGGTTCAAAGAGCACGCATCTGCACCGTGGCCGTTTGGTCGATATAATATTTCATACATAATTGTTACAAACCAAACAATCGGTCAATAAAAAGTTGTCTTGGAACATAAAAATACACCCTGTATGTTTTTTTATAATTGTGATTGATAGACAAAATAGCATCTACCGCCCTCCATCTTGTTTTTTTCCGAACAGACGAATATTTATTCTTACTCGTGATAATAAGGCACATCTTTAATCCTCTCTATTATATCTCATCTATTACATTAGGAAATACGGTGGGAATTTTTCTTTCTTTGATACCTCGTAAACAGTTTTTTCAAAACTTGTGTTCATAAGTTTAGTAAAAACTCATGAACATAAAATATGATTGTTTGTTTTTGTTGTTGTCCATATCCTTAAAATAAAGGACATTAAAGGACTTTCGATGTCAATATTAAACTAGGCTTTACGCTTCCTACAATTTTGCCACAATTTCTCCTATCTCCAACCGTTTTTGAGTAAAATGAGATGAACTTTAAAAAAAAAAACTCAACTTTCATTCTTGAATACTCCACAACGTTTAAGTTTACAGAACAATATTTACAGTAAAAAGTAATTACTTCTCTGAATCCCTCTGTTCGCCAAAAACTTATGATTCATTAGAAACAGGCAGTAGCGTTATGCCATCGAACATAAAGAAACACTAGTAGTGATGTTAGCAGAGAGAGACATACTGAGTTGGTTGTGTTTTTGTGAGTGATACCCAGATTTTTACCGGGTCAATTCGGGACATTTTTGTCGATCTAAATCAATTTTTTTTTTTGTTTCTTAGATAAAAGAAATTTCAACAAAACCGGAACCAACGAAGCTTGCTTGCATAATTCATTAGCACTTTCTGCAAGCCCTTCTTAACTTATTAATTTCATCTAACTAATTTGATTCTTTAGGGTTAGCCCCATTTCGGACACCAAGCTTCTGCAGATCTTCCAGCACTTGGTCCCTTCTTTTCTTTTTGAGCTAATAGACTGTTGGACATGAGAGTATTCTGTTTGCTTCTACTCGAAACTTTCTAGCCATCGAAGTCAATTATATTTTTCGTCTGATTTCGTTAGCCTTACTGACTGCAGTATACAGGCCTATAGTAATTTCATCCACTTTCTTAAATAAAATTATATAATGACTGGACTAATGGTAGTTTCTTGCAATTACCTTCGACATTAATCCTCTTTTGTTGGTAAAGGAGTTTTATCCATACATTTGACAGATCGAAACTTTACTGCAGTGAGGAAATTCAAACGTTGACCACAAAATCATCAGCTAGGATGTTCAGTGGATGGAAGAGTAGAGGAATTTGGTGCTACTAATGCTAACATTTCCCGTAGCTCAGGGCAATGGACTGGCCGCATTCCTTTACCAGAGAGAGCGGTTTATTTTTCGATCTGACTGAATTTGCCTTTCCGATCTTAACATAAAAAGGCTGATTTTGGTGTCATGCTTTAAGCAGCAGTTACAGGTGTCATTAAGCCGAATTTGTACCCCTCTGCATTGCAGCATTGGTTTTGTTTGCGATTTTTTTCACCAAGATACATTCCTTGGATGGCGGTTATATTGTATCTATTCCATTCTCAAAAATCGAGATAAATCGAAAACCGGCCAGGACGCCAGGGCAACAGGTAAAAAATACTGAAGTATTTGCTTCTTGAACTGAAACACCTTGTAAGTGTGGCGCACATGGAAAATGGCCTCCAATGTCAAAAAAAACGTGTAAAATTTTGTTATTTATTTTCTCTGGCCAACAGTTTTATTAGCATTACAGATGGGAATATACAGAAATAAAAGTGGTAGTGTCAATTACTGCAAAGCAAAAAGCAACTAACCCAGTTCGGAATAAAAGCTAGTCGCCTTCGAAAAACTTGATGCAGAACAGTCGAAGAGAAATCGCAGTAATTCAGGAAGAGTTGGTTATTGTTGAGGCACATTACATGGACTTCAAAACAAATATTATTATAAATAGGTACTTAGAATACCAGTTTATTATATTTATTGTTCCCATTTTCAGGCGGTATATCAACGCACATTTAATCTCCAAGCTTCTTCCAGTTTGGAACTCTCAGCCAATTCAGTTCCCGTCATGTTTGCCAAATAAAGTCACATATATCGTAAGTCAGTTACGTGGAAAACAATGTCGGAAAGTTCTTAACTTAGATCTTGAAGAATTTCCTACAATCAGATACACACCAGTCAAAAAGTACTTTAGATAAGATTTGAATGCGTATCCTTCAAATTTCTAACTACGAGACAAGTTTCTAAGCATGAATGCGTCAACGAATGTCTGACAGTCTGTGATGACAGTCATTGAGAGTTCGCCGAACTTGTCATGCATATACACGAGCTTACATTAAACAATCAATCGTAAACAAACGATAACTCAGAAGTGTTGGCAAACAATAACTCTTGAAGGTTACTGGCTAATCAGAAACGCTGATACAACTAATGACAAACTCTCGCTCTGTCGGTCATACGATTGTATGCGTCTTAACCAAGGAAACTCCCAAAACAAAAAAAAATCTTATCAGCTAGCACAGCTCTGTGTCATTATCAACAGCAAACACTGAGGTGCCAATGCTCTAAATGCACGTGCCGTCGTCCTAAAACAGGCCAAGTTCAGATCGATGATAAATTTTTGGCGTCGTTCGCATTTAGACGCGAAAATTATGATTGTCATCACCTCAGATGAACGAGCTACACAGGGCTATTGTCTAGGTTACGCAAATGGCATCGAATTTTGTCTCACATCTCGTAAGGTTGCCACATAATGGATTTTAATGAGCAAAGTACGTGCTATAGTTGGATGTACCCGATACAATTATTGGAGGAGCCCCTATGGTGGCATTTTAAAGTCCATGAATTCAAGGAGAGCTTCGGTTTTTTTTTTTTGCGAGAATTCTAAAGCATTCGAGATGTTCTTCAATAGACCGCACTCTGTCTCTGAGTCAGGTGGCATACGCTATCGAATTTTCATTGTCAATGCTATTTCCGAAATGTGTTTTATGTTTGATGAAATACATTTTATGTAAATGTATCTGTACTGCGTCGCAGTTTGCGGATCGAATAAGGAAAAATATCCATGACCTTGTGTGCTTTACGGGAGTTTGCGACCCAAATATTGTCAAATGATTTACATATTTTTTTCTCACTTTTTTGCGGAAGAAATTTGAATATCGTTGGAACTGGTTTCCGAGCGGATACTATACGCTTAGAGACTTAACACACAGTGCCGTTAAACATACATTTGTCTGTGATAGTGGGGCCCTGTCAAAGCAAATATTTGATGTGTATAAATATTTGCTTAAATGTAATTGGGTCTGTCAGTTATTTGAAATCTATTTCCTTATTTGAACTTGGTATTGGTTTTTGATGTCGAATTTGATTTTGAACAGTTGGATGTGTGGTTAGTGGAGGGTACTTTTGAAATTTGCATAGGTACGTACAAATAAGTAGGTATTCGACTGTCGCAAAAGAGGGACAACATTAACTCAGACTGACAGATGCAAATAACCATAGAAAAATTAGTTTTAAATTATTTAAATCTTTAAAATGGTTGCAGCTACACAACTTTACCTAACTTGTGTTACGGCAACAAAAGAGGAGGTGATTAGCTTGGCTTGGTCTAATAGATACTTCAAGTCGATTACCAACTAGCTGGTTCCGCTGGAAGTGTCCCTCGCCGAATACGTTTCTATACCATTGTAGAATGAGGAGTAAAAACAAACTGGTTACGCTATAGGGAAGAGCAAGGCTAATTTGACAAAACTAAACTCAAACTCAGAATGAGAGAAAAATTAGAGGATGGTGTTCAAAATGCTAGCAACTGTGTCCTATGATCCATCGAACTGCTATTTGATTGATGAGTTAACTAAGTCATGTCTCAGCATTTGATTGCAGTTTATCCACATTCACATTTGTATGTTAAAAGCACTTGGGTTCATGTAATGACTAACTGGATATGAAGTGTAGTCTGGCAACACTCCCTAATTACTAAATAATAGAGAGAAAATAATCAAAGTCCTGTAGACGTAACCGAAACAATGATCTGCTTAGATCAAACGGAAAACATTTCAGCCCAAATTATATTTTCTTCTAATTGCAGTATCGCCATATTTTATTAACCTTCAAAATTAAAAATCGACGTGCAGAATCTAATCAGTTTAACTTACGCTAATCAACAACGAAATTTAAGTTAATTCACATTTGATTGAGGTTGTAAGGTATGTAAGGGTGTAGTAGGTGAATTAATTGGTTGGTTAAAGTTATTTAGAAAAACTGATGGTACCTTTACTAAAACAAAAGTGGAAACTCGTTTACCAGGTAATTAGATTACAACCATACCCGATCAGCGCAGCTGGTGCATTGCATCAGTTGTGACAGAGTTATTTGTTGAAACTAAGGCGATTTTCGAAAACGTCATTTGATCGTCATTGCAGCACTTAAGGGTTGCAAACGTCAAACTGCAAAAGTTTTTTGCTACCATTGATCTGTGTCGCCTGCATGATTTTTCTTTGCAATCGCATTTGAAGTTTTCAAACAAAGCAAAATGGAGCCCTTAACAAAATTGATTGAGAAAGTGAGAGTACAAGTAATAACAATAATTAAAATTTACGTGGACGAAACGTTCTTACAGTTCACGAGATCGAAATTCCTCCGAGTATTCCGGTTCAGTCATTTTTCTTATTGCGCAGCGCAGATGTCTAGCTGCTTTTTTGTAGCGCAGATGACGTTTATGAACATCTGCCCTGCAAACACTGCATTATCGAACATGCTGTAAATGCAGTGTGATTTATAATGTTGTTTTCGAACAAACGACTTTTTCAGCTTGCGTTTAAGAACATTATGAAAAAGCAATTTGATGCAGATGACGTTTTCGAAAACAGCCTAATGCGTCAATTGATGGCTTAAAGTCACCTGGTACTGATGCAATAAACCTAGTCTGACCATCCGTCCCGTATTAGCCGGGACAGTCCCGGTTTTTAGTCATTGTCCGGGACGCCGGGACGATTATTGATTTGCCCCTGCTTTAAACAGTTACATAGAATATGGACATCCTCTCCAGCTACAAAAATGAAATAAAAACCATCGAGAAAAGCAACGGTTTGTAAAGTAAATTCGAAAACAGAAGTAATGCGCACATGCAGAGGAATACGAATTCGTGTGTGGATAGTGGATTCATAGTTGCAAGATGATAAGATCAAGTTATAGCTTCCCAAAGAGAAGAGCTTTGTTCTTCAACTGAACATTCTTTGTGCATATACTCCACTTGAAAATTAAGAGAGCGAAATAAAAAATAGATTCCGCGAGCTGTTCAATGACACCTGCAACAGCTGTTTGTAAAATGACGTCAAAATCATCCTCGGAAATTTAAATGTTAAAATCAACAAAGCAAATGTAATTGTTGGGGATTATTAAAGTATTGAAATTGAGTTCTTGCCATTCATAGTGGAATCCTGTTGATCCATTTTATTACATGAGTACCAGATTTCACCGCTCCATCATCCACAAAGCATGCTAGCTGATGGGTCTGCCGTGAACGGTAACGGAAGCCAAGTTCCCTTTGTATTTACTTATTGCGATAAATTATATTTATCAAAGACATGAATAAGACTAATTCACCCACAAAGGACATTTAACGTTGAAGCCGCCGTAAGAAATAACCATAGCCTGAAACAATCGAGCCCACTACCACTACCACAAGAAGTACAAAGGAATTGTATCAACATACGAGTCGTCGAACAAAACTCCAAAATTTTGAGGAAAAAATTTCAAAATCTCGCCGAAGTGTTTCCACCGAACTTCAAAAGATTTTGTTTGACATTACCCGTTATTTTATTTATTTATTTATTTCTTTAAAGCTTAGTACGAGCATTGAAATACTTAAAACTACATGGTTCTATAACTACTCGTAAACTAAACTAACTTAAACTAAACTAAACTTCATTAAACCTTGTGAAGAAGATTGATGATTGGGGGTCAGGAATAATCGTAGTGGATACTGCATTACGGAGTGTGGTTTTGCTGATATTAAAGTCAAAAATGTGTGTTCCATCAAGAAGGAGATGTGCGAAATAGGTTAAGGTTGCGCGGATTAGTATTGAAAGAAATCGTTTGAAGCAGGGCGGGGCAGTCAATGTTACCAGATAATATCTAATGAATGAAAAGTATGTCGGTAACATCCCGTCGTTTTTCCAATAACTGAAGATTAATCAGTCTAAGATGATGCTCAAAGGGCGGAAGGTTGAGGGTATCAGCCCAAGACAGACCGCGTAAGGCAAAGCGAATGGGCAGCTGAATGGGACGAGCATACTTGGGTGGCATACTCGGGGAGGGGTTTAACGTAGATGAGATAGAGGGATTTTGTTACGTAAGGATCAGACAATTTTTTGACTAGCGTTTCCCAAAGCCAAGTGCTGAGTTGGTTCTACTTATGACATTGTTAATGTGTGATCGAAAGTTAAGTTCACTATCACAGATGACACACAAATCGCATGCTGATTTGACTGGTGGTACAGGCTCGTTGCGAATGAAGTAGACCCTAGGAGGTGTGAGACGCTTGCGGGAGTAGGTAATGGAATGACATTTATTGACATTAAGCTCTAAGAAATTTTTACTACACCAGATGGAGAAACTAATACGTCTAAAGATTTTCATATTATTGGCGTATACCAGAAAATCGGAGCTCCGGATGATACGTTCGGCATCATTTATTTTAAGGATGAAGATCAATGGTCCAAGATGGCTACCTTGAAGGACTCCCAATGTAGCTATGATACAAACATTTCCAAACAAAATTTCTGAAGAATTACTCGATGAATATTGATAAAATTTATGTTTTAGTGCACTATTAGACCGCAAGATGATTTGAAGGCAAGTTATTATTGAGGACGTTTTTTATCCAAAGTCAGACGTAGGCCTCTTCTAGATTTTTCCATTCTGTCCTCTCTTGTGCTGTGTAGTCTCCCTCTATTTCTCTCTATTCTTTTTGCAACGACCTTTGTCAGCGATCTGTAGAGGTGTGGAAGTAGGCTTATCGGTCTGTAGTTATCCAAATTTATTATATCTCCTTTTAGATAGATATAAGAATTTCTCCATTACTTTGATATTTCTCCTTGCTCTAAGCATATGTTGTAAAGCGCCCTCACCTGATGGCTCATTATTTTTCATTTCTTTTAAGGACCATAAGCGGATGATATTCATAAAAATGGTATCAAGTGAGGGCTACCTTGAAGGACTCCAAGATGGCTACCTTGAAGGACTCCCAATGTAGCTATGATAGGGTTCGATACTGAAGGTCTTAAACGAACTTTGTATTGGTGGTCCATTAGGTATGATTTGATTCATTTTTTTTTATAATTTGCGTGCGCCAAAGAAGACATGAATACTCTTAAACTATTAAAGGACACGGGCGTTGTGAAGAAGAGAGAGAGAGAGAAAGAAAGATTTAGTGTAGTGGTTTGAAACTCAGATGGTATTGTTTCTATAAACTCCAAGGGTAGCGTCCAGATAACTGGGGAGCTTATTTGTTTTGCTTTTGTCGTTGCTCATGATTCACAGTATTTTTTTCCATCCTCCTGATGTCATCATCACGATCAAGTTGCATTTTTGAATATTTTATTATTAATATTATTTGGATATTGGAATAAATACATAAACTTATCAAGAAGGATCCACACGAAAACAAAATTCAAAATTTTTAACAAACGTTATTTTTTGTAAGCGCACAAAAGTGACAATGAAAGGTATGTTCGATTTGATTTACTGATAAGCAGTTTCATAAATAGGTATATGGGAAATCCTATGGGATTTCGAGACTATTTCAGACGAAATCCTTGAAACCTTAGATTTCGGTTCGGTGAAAACATAATATTAGCCATATTCGAGAAATAACCAATTTTCGCTAGTCAAATCTTTAGCTATGAATGAATTCTTCAGATATTTTTATTGAAATCTTAAGAGCCGTTTTTGATAAAATTCAAGTTCCTTAAAGTGTTCTCGAATTTCTGTAAAATTTAATATTTTAGATATGCTAATAAAAGGTGATTCAATTGGAGTATACAGTTTAAATCTGGTACTACTAGGTTTTGTCAAAGACAAACAGCTGAAATTTGACATCTATGGGGCACTAAGCATTTACATTTGTAATTATGTAATAGTTCACGAGAGAATCCATTTCCAAAATAGGGAAAATTTAACAAACACAATTCGCGCGTGACAGTGTTCACGACAATCCGTGAAATTCCATTCGCCATCATTCACAAAGCAGCATTTTAACACAAAGCTCTGCATCTGCATTCCATTGACTAAGGAATTGAAACCAACAAACCATGCACTGCATCGCGACTTCGTTGATTGGGTGTTAGAGAACCACCAAGTTGATGGGTATTTTTCGAATAAAATCTTCAGCGATGCGGCTAACTTTTAACTGAATGGCTTCGTAAACATACAAAATCGTCATAGTTGGGTTCATTAAAATCCAAGGGCCATTCACAAACAACCAATGCATCCACAAAAAGTCACTATTTTGTGCGGAATTTGGGTCAGTGTGATTGGCCGTACTTCTCCGAAAATTCTCGTGGTGTTGCTGTAACAGTTAATGGTGAACGTTATCGAGACATGATAAAAAAATAATATTTACACCAATTGAACGATATTGAAATGGAAGACATGTGGTTTCAACAAGACGGTGCCACCTGCCACACAGAGCGAGAAACAATGCAGTTACTGCACACAAAGTTTCGTTTAGATAGCGTGTAGATTCGTATATCGGTATTTTATATATTGGCTGCTTTACCAATTTCTCGGCTATGACTCAATCGATTAAGTTCGAAACAAATACATATATAAACAACATTTGACGTATAGATTGACATGGCATACCAAATTCTGAAAAATTATCAAAATATTTTTACGATTTTGTTTAAATTTCAAATCTAAGTTATTTTGCAAATAACGACAAAGACAGCCTTAATTTAAACATTTTCTATTTAAATTATAATAAAATATTGTCGAAATTAAGCAATTTTGAAAATGTTATCTTCCTCGGTCCTTGTCGCCCATATCCAGCCTTGCGTAAAAGTTATTCGAATTCCCTCTTATTCTTTTCGTTCTGTGCTATTGTGGTTTAAATTTAGCTAGACTGCACATATAGTTACCTACCAGTGTTCACAAAGATTAATATTAAAGTAGTTTCTTTACTCTAAAAAAGTTGACAGCAAAAAAGTCTAACACCTACAAATTTTACTCCAATGAAATTTATTGCATCAGACACACCCTCTGCCCTATTTCCCTACACTGCTCCAATTGCATCAATAATTTCGAAACGCAATTGCACTCGAGTATAATCAAAAAACTAACAGTCATAAATTTCCAACTGTAATTTGTCACTATAACTCGCAATAAAATCATAATTAAATAGAAACTTTGACGCTCAAAACTGTGTCATCGTCGATTATCATGATGGCCTACGGTGCGCGGCAGTTCATTGGTAATCCAATTGTATAGGCGCCCAAGCATCTGTTCGGATTTGAAAAGGTGACACGCTTTTTCTGAACTTTACCAAAAATCGATGACATTCATCGAACACTAACATCTGTCAAAACGCCATACACATTATGTTAATCTATTGATTTTGGTTATAAAATTTCACTTCCTATGTATCTAAAATGGTAAGCTTGGGCTACGCTGCACAAATAAAAAATGGAAAAAAGCCGAAACAGAGTATTCGATGCCATTTCAGTTGACCATATTCATGCGGATTAGAGTGACTGATTGTGTGCATGGGAAATAAAGTTTACAAAGCAGTTTAACTTGTACAACTCAAAGTGGAAAGTAAAGTTATTGCAATTAAATTGGGTAACAATTTTTGGAAAATTTTACAACCACATGGCATTTTGAATGTCACAGCGAATCTGCATCGCATTGTATGTTTATATTTGCATAAAAATTGCATCATTCACGTGTGCTCAGAACGTTTCATAGTGGTACTGTGATGGCGCGCTCGATTCGGTCTGTCGAAGCAAATTAAAGTGATTAATGAGTTTGGTAAGTAGATAGTCTCTTTGCGACGCAACATTGAAAGGCTAAAATAATAACAAAAATAATAATAACAATGGAAAATGAAAACAAGTGGGTTGGTTTTGTAGACTGAAGTAATCTGCTTCATTGCATTAATCATATTATTGTAGGTACTTTTATATATTTGAATACCTTGTAAAGATGCTTACAAAAGCTGCCATTGTATTTTATATCAAAATCGATTATTAGTGACATCAATGAAGAAATTTATTCCATTCATTTATACAACGTCGCAATTATTTTTTGTTGGTGACAATTAGTGTTGGATTCGACTACCGTTACGCAGTGACTGAATGATTTCGTTCATCCATTCATTCATTTAGAAATCTGAGAATATACAGGGTGTTTCATTCTTAACAACAAATACTTCGGGGGTGAAGCGGATTCCCTTGGTTTAATACAAGGAAAAATTCCATGGCTGGTGGAGGGTTTATTCACCCCCTAATCCACTAGGGGAGTAAAAGATGAAAAATTGGAGTTTGGACTTTATATCACTTAGCACGTGATAACTTCTGAACGGCTATGTCTAGAAATCATTTTCGAAAGGTAATAAAAACAATAATCACTATACTTTTATAATTTGTGAAATTGTTATCGAGCCATGGACTTTGAAAAAAAAAAAAAAATATATCTATTTTTTTTCAACTATTTTAAATGCGATTTTCCAAAATGTCTCGAATGTGTTTTTTTTTCGATGATGAAATTCAAACCTGCAGACAATTCTCCACAAGTGTGTCATACACAGTTCTCACCTCCGAATAACAGAAATGTTCCTAGAGGTAATTAATTGTTAGCAATAAGATGAAAAAATAAATCTTAAATTTAAAGAGAAGAGGAAATCAATTTACATATTTCAAAAATTGACTCCCTTTTGTTCTACCCTGATTACAGTTTTATTTGCAAAACTCTTACTAAAGTATAAAATAAAAACCAGGTAAATAGAGAAAGCACTCGAAGCTAAACATCACCTGCATTATTCCTGGACATATCGCAAGCCTTTGACAAGGTGTGGTATAAAGGTTTGAAGTTCAAACTGCATAAGAACCTACTTAGACAATACTATGAAATGCTAAAATCTTATGTAGCAGACAGACTTTTTCGAGTACGGTACGGTGTACCCTTCAGCATTAAAGGAAATAACGGTAGGTATCCCACAAGGCAGTCTTCTAAGACCAACTCTGTAATTATTATACACTAGACAACAGCGTCATGGTAGCCATGTTTGCATATGACACCACAATACTTGCAGTTGACAAATGCACAGGCAAAGCTTGCAGAATGCAGTCAATAAAATAATGGATTAGGTGCCACAATCGCGTATTAAATGTAATGAAACAAATTCTACCCACGTTAACTTTACAAACAAGATAATAAGCTCTCTGCCCTTTCTTATCAACAACCAAATAGTTCCTTATGCTAACACAGTAAAGCACCTAGGAATAACTTTAGATGCCAATTAAAGCAGAAGTTACACATTTCAATTATGGCACTGTACAAAGAAAAGAAATATTGAAATAATACAAACATTTCTAAAAGTCCTTCGTGGAATAGTGAACGTCCCATGGTACGTAAGAAACAAAAACTTACAACGTGACCTGCATATCGACACGGTGACAATGTCATTAAAAGGAATGCAATACGACACAATCAAAGATTGCAGATACACGATAACGTTCGCAGATTACGAAAAACTAAGCACACGTGTTTATGATTTAATTGTGAAGAGAAATTATTCAAAACCATAACATTTCCTTGGTCATGATAGAAAATGTTTTTAGTGCGGTTAGAATCCTACACTACTATGGGTTGAGAACCATATAGTTTTTCGAGATTTTCACAAATGAAATAAACAAAATGTTTAATGAATGAAAGTAGTAATCAACGAATTTTGATAACTTACGAATGAATGAATATTTCAATGCAAACTAATAAGTCGGTAGTGATAATTGTGCAATGAAATTAAGTTACTTTTATTGTATATATTTAATCATTTGATAATCGATTTTTTTCTGGACATATGAGAATTTTTAAGCCAAAGTTAAATAAAATATGTTCTAGGTTTCAATCTGCTGCAAATTGTGGGTGAGGAGAGAGAAAATATTTCGTGTTCGAAACAGTATAAAATTATATTTAAGCAGATGTATCATACGAGTACATAAATAAAACAAATTTTGTTTTTCAAGGATATATCCTTTACAAATATACAAATATCTACTCTTATAGTGATTCAACTTCAGACAATCAAACTTTAGTAGGCTATAGGCTGTAACTACCCTGACAAGAAATGAAGTGCACTACTGGGTTTCACGTGCATATTTCCAGCTGTATTTTTCATTTGCAAATCACTACGATTTGAAATTGAAGCGAAATTAGCAAAGGTAAATTATTTTGAAAAATGTGCAAAAACTTTTTGGATAACTGCCAAAACTAGGTATGCCATGTCCTTGCATATATCAAATATTGCTTAACTGTACATTTTCAATAAAATCGTTTGAATTACATCCGAGAAATGTAAAAATCTTGTAACATTTTTTATACATAAGTAAAATAGCGTAATACCACTTAAAACAAAATTTGGTACGCCATCTAGTGACATGAATACTAACCTAACCAAAATTTCAAATTTAAACAAAATCGAAAGAGCCATTTCCAACATAGTCAATTATTTTCAAAATCGGCCAATTGTAAAGCACCGTTAAATTTGGACCAGATTTTGCCCCAAATTGTGACCCCATAGACCTAATATGAAGTTTGAACTAAAGCTGTTTAGGCAGCAGTCATGCGTGCATACAGCCAGACAGAATTACAGTTCTTATATATGGAAAATATTAAAATTTATCAGAAACTCTAGATCTCGAAAATTTAATTTTTTTATTTTATTCACTCAATAATATTTGACCTGAAAATAGCTTTTACTGGAAAATATGTTGAACTTTCTACGGACTGGTGGAGATTCGTGTCAACATATATATACTAAAAGTCCCTAATCCTATGACAATGACATGCATACCTCTCCACCCTGTTCGCAGTGGGATTGATGTAACATTTTCATTAATAACCACTTTCATTTCACCATCATCAGCGAAAAAAAAAATAATTTTTACTTGCACCTACTCGCATAAGGGCAAGTATTGGTTTCCTGTAAATATTCGGTCTCGTATTTTTTCATTAAATTTCACATTACTATAATAAAATACATTTTAACAATTCCAGCTAAATTTAAAATCTTTGTTCAAATACGTGCGACCCAGCCGTCCATTTTATTTTTCTTGCATCTACACACCTATAGCACAGAAGATAGAGAAGGATCCTGCATAGCTAAATTTTTGATTTTTTCAGATGCAGGGTGTTGACCATGATTCATATAAAAATTCGTGTAAAGAAACTACTTGAGAGAACAAGTTGAAACTTCTCATACGAACTAATGAGAAGTGCACCCAGGCAGAAAACATAAATTTTTGATAATTGGAATGCCATCTCGGCGTCAGGCCGAGAACTTTTCACTGACAATGAAAAAAGAGAATATTAATGTATTTTCCAATGTGCGCGTTCAGATTATTAGGCAATAGGCACTAGTTAGTGTAATTTCTTCAAACTTTCGGACCCACTAAAATGTATTTATGTACTCGTAAATATCGGTATTTTGATTGAACTTATGCATAATGCTTCCATGAATAAACATTTTCACAGTAAAATTAAAATATGCACAAATCTTGGAAAAGAAAATTCTTCGAAGAGGTTATACTATATTCAATAAAATATTTTAAGGAACACAATCAATACACGCATCGTCAAATACATTAGCCGCACACAACAGTCGAACAGCATTCATATTAGAGTGTCTTCATTCTAATTCGGTTTCTGGTAGAACATTGTATATATACTGCCATTACGGAGTTATACAAGTTGCATGTTATTTTAACCAATTTCTTAACTTGGCTGTATCTTCACCATATCTGTACCACTTTTAACAATTCTACTCCCAATCGAATACAAAATATGTTCAATTACTTACTTTACTTTGGATGGCGCTACAGTCTGGAGTGGACCTGGCCATCAACTAACTAGCATTTACAAACACCCTAATCTTGTGCTACCGGCCTCCTGATTTGGTTGATGTCCCTTTCCACTTGTGTGCACCACCTTAGGTGAGGTCTTCCTTTACCCGTCGTCCCTCTAGGATGGATTCGAGGACTATCCGGACTGGAGCGCTGATATCCATTCGGTTTACATGCCCTAGCTATCTTAGGCGGTTAATTCGAACCCTTCTGACTATATCCATGTCACTGTACAACAAGAATATTTTGTGGTTATATCTTTCCCTTCATTCCGTATCGATACAAACGGGACAATAAACCACTCGAATAATTTTTCTTTCAAAACAACCAAGGGTGTTTTCATACGCCTACATGAGAGAGTCTTACATAAAATCACCTTAGTTGTCAGTGAGAGAGTTCTGCTACTCAATTGCCTCCTTAGCCCAAAGAAATAGTGGTTGGTAAGAGTGATTCGTCGCTTAATCTCTGCGCTGGTTTCATTGTTTGAATTTACTACGGAGCCTAGATAGACAAGCTCTTTCGCTACCTCAAAATTGTGGTTTTCTATTTTGAGTTTCTCTCTAAGTAGCCGATGTTGACTGTTCTTTTTCCATGGCAGCATATATTTTTGTTTGCTCTCGTTAACCGCTAAACCCATTCTTAACCCTTCTGTTTCAATACTCCCGAAAGCACCACTGATAGCCCGCTGCATTCTAACTATGTTAATGTCGTCGGCGTACCCGAGTAGTTGTACAGGCTTTCGAAAGATCATGCACCTGATGTTAGCTTAAGAAAGAATTATATTCAGTCCTTCAAGCACGGTGTTAAAGAAATCACATGACAGCGCGTCAACTTGTCGTAGTCATTTTCTGACATCAAGGCCTCGGGATATTGTTACAGACCTTGACCCTGTGTGCATTTAATTCTCTATCGTCATCCTACACAGGCAGACGAGTTTGGCAGGGATGTCAAAACTATAAATAACTCTGTATACGAGTAGCTCTTTTCTATAGCTGCTCTCATAGGCCTTAAACTTTAAAATTGATGAAATGGTGATGTGTATCGATGTGGAGTTCCTGGGGTTTTCCACGATCTGCCGCAATGTGTCTGATCTATGGAGAACTTTCCTTGCTTAAAACCACACTTTACAGACTAATCACATTGTTGACAAAAGGCTAAAGGTGCACACATAATATGACAGGTAAAACCTTATACATAATATTGAGGAGACTCTGTACCTCTGTAGTTGGTGCAGTATAGAGAGTCTCCTTTCTTTAAGATATCCAGTGCATAAAATTCTAGAACATTTTGAAAATACGAGTATATGACCTACATCTCTTTGTAAGTTAAAAATAAACACGATTTTCTGAAATTTTTTCTTCACTTTAAAATCATTTTTTAAGAAAAAATGCATAATTAATGAGATTTGTTTGTTTTGAAATTAAACATTGTTGGAATATTGCACAAAGAAGAAATCGTTTATGCAAGGGCAGGGAACGATCCTGTGATAGATATGGTTTTAGCCAACAATGCTCTATAACCTGACTAGTATCCACAGATGTCTTCTTCTCTGATCAATTCTCCAGCATCACACACTGTCTTATGTGACCTTTGTTTGGTTTGTTTCTAATCAACAACAGATTTAAGTTTTCAGATTTAAATTATTTCATTTTATTTCACTTAAAATATACACTTAATCAGTATAGCATGGCTAAGCCGTCTTTTATCTATGCCATGGTTTTGAGTTTTTTGTTCAAGACACTTTATCATTTTTTTTATGTTAATTTGTTTTAATGTTCCTCCCAAGTTCAGTTTTAGCTAGATGTAAATGGGTTATGGTTAGGTTACGATTATGTCCCCAAAACCCCCGTACAGAATTGCAATATTTTTCCTGATTATTTTTGGTTCACCACGTACTTTTCAAAATCAAAATTTGAGCTTTTTCAAACGGGTTAAAAGTTACAAGAATGTGAAAGACACACGGAGAGACAGATAGACACCGTGTTGAAACTATAAATGTTCCGTTTATACCATTCTGGGACGGAACAATAAAAATGAAGTGAAAAATATTGGAAAAAATTAAGTTTTCAGAATGTCCCATAAATTGAGTGCACTGGATAATTTACGTAGCCCATAATAAGCGTACTCGTATGTGTTCGGAAGCAAAGGTTCTCGTTCGATGACCGAAATCAAGCATCATCGGGCGCGGTTAGTACTTAAGGCTGAACTATAATAGAAGAATGGTTTCGTACGACCGCTTCCGAAACATTACGAATACAAAGGATTTGTATTGTGTGACCATAATAGCTTTTTACTTCGATTCGTTAAGTTTTCGTTCACTTTTGCTCACAATTTGACAAGCGGTCTCCCATCTAAAGGCTGAACTATAATAGTCGGAAGCAATCGGAAGCTAATGTCATAATTTTACGTTTAGTTTCTTTCAGTACTGTCAATTGCTCAAGTAGCCCATAATAGGCGCATGTGTTCGGAAGCAAAAGTTCTCGTCCGATCACAAGCACCATCCGCTGTTAGTACTTAAATGGGGGACCGCTTTTCAAGTTTTAATACGTACACTTACAAAAGAGCGAATCCATTCGCTCTTTCGTAAGTGAGCAAAAGTGAACGAAACTTAACGATTCGAAGCAAAAAACTATTATGGTCACACAATACAAATCCTGTGTATTCGCTCTGTTTCGGAAGTGGTCGTACGAAAACATTCTACTATTATAGTTCAGCCTTAAGTACTAACCGCTCCCGATGATGCTTCCACGAAAAGTTCCCCGGCCATTTAATTTCGAGATTTGGCGATAATTTCTTTTTGTGTCGCTATGCTAAAGATTGTGTCTATGCAGACAATCTCCAAACTCTGGAGCACTTAAAAACCAACATCCGTGAAGGTATGGCCGTAATACAACCAGAAATGTGCCGAGAAGTCATCGAAAATTACCTCACAGGAATCGAAGTTTGCAAAAACTCACATTGCGGTCATTTTACCGATATCGTATTCTATATTACAACATACATTTTAATACATTTTATTTTATTTGAATTAAAATCCTAAAACACGAAATGAGTAACCCTGTACCACACGGCTTTTATATTGGGACCCGGAAATAATATCCTAGAAGTTTTAAAACATGCGTAGAAGTAAACGAAACTATAGTCAAAGTCTGATAAGGATAAGGGAATTCAATAGTCCACTAGTACCATGAACAAATGTTTGTGTAGTCACTTCCTATTTTCTTGATGCGTTATACTATGCCGTTTGTTCTAAGAGTACCTATTAATCAGGGATCTTGCGACTGCTCTGCGTTGGGGTAACTGAATTACTGTGTAAAAGAAACTAGTTTTAAGAGAGACGACCGACAAATTGGATACTAACGTATCTCGTTAGAAATGTTTACGATGTCTTAGCCAGATGTATTTACTTTACAGGTCGGAAGGCTTTAATCTTAAATGATCCCACAAATCTCTTTGACTACGAAGTAAGCTCTTTATACATAGTAAAGAGTGTAGAAAGATACAACAGGAGTCAAGAATATTTTATTATTAGCAATATAACGCCTACACAATATAACAAAGTACCAGACTGAGATACTGTCAATTAGCTTGTTAACAAAACATTCATATAAATGCCATTATTAATTTGTTTACCCGTCTGTCCTACTTAAATCCCCATTGTGTAACACTTCACACCGAGATGCATCGCAAAACTTGAGACTCATTTAATCGATCGAATATTTCTTCTGCGAGAGTTGCATAATTTCCGGATTTCAGATCAAAATCAACTTCAATTTACGTATGTACAATACTATAATATATCCCCAGAAATATCTGACGTAATATTAATCTCATCTCCTTCAAGATGCTACTATTACGAAATCAAAATAAACTTGTATCCGATTATTAAGTACCACAAAACAAGGAACACAATCTTGGACTTTCACCTATTTATTCTGCTATTGAAGTTGGCTTTGTACTTAATCAAAAACGTACCAGCATTCTTGAGATCCTTCAACAAATGCACAAACTCCTTGGCTGAATTTTCCCTGACCCAAATTCTTTTCGTAATCGACGCAGAACCAGCCTTCTTTTTCTGCAATACCACAAAACAAAAATGATGTCAAAGTCACTGGAAATTGCATTTCCCTGTGACAGTTTGCAACCCTCAATGATGGGCAAACTAATTTAGCCATCAAAAAGGTTTGAACAACCCATTATTATAACAATAACAAGTGTCCTTCGAGTAGAAACTTTTTTTTTATAACAAATTTGACCGACAAACGAGATACTCGCCTACACCACCTACCCCAAGAGTGTTGTCGTCGTAAAATACCTGTACACTGTGTTGCCATACATCATAAAACGCAAAAAAAAAAAAAAAAAAGCGCTACCATGAGGGAGTAAGGTGACACATATAAATGTATCTCGACCGTACAACGAAAATACAAGCAAAAATAAAATAATAAACAAAACAAAGTTCATCGCGCATAGTGGGCACATCTAGCGGCGCGGCTTGTAGTGTGACTCTAAAAAGCCAAGGACACCCCTAACACAATGGAATAAGCACTTTTTAATCTGTGTCTCACTCCCGCTCACTCGTAGTGCATGATGTTCAGCGTGCGCGACAGATACACTATGAATTTTTGCTAGTGTGTATGTGAAAATTGTTTTTTGTTTTCGTGGAGTTTAAATGGTTTTAACCGCCAAATTCAGTTGAACATAAGTAGCAATATTTAATCCATATAAAAGTCAATTCGATTTGTGATTTTAAACAGTGAGGATCTCATTGCACATCCAAAGATACACACTCTGTACAGGAGGAGAGACAGTGAAGAAGAATCCCTACATTGAGATCCTCTACTAAAGGAATATTTACAACCCGTGTGTGGAAATTGTGTGAAATAGTTTTACGAAGCTAAAACTATTACAGTGATTAAATTTAGTTTTGACTTACTGCGAGAGATTGAACCGGTGAAATGTTTACTAAACCACAAATCGCTCTCATATTTCTAACATTTTTTGTTATCAGCGCGTTCGCGTTGCCGTCGTCGCGTTTGGCGAACTCCTGCAATTGTGGTACGTTTTGCAAATTTGTTCTTAATTTATTCATAAAATTTGAATATTTATCTTAAGAGTGTTTGGAAAGTACGAGTAATCAATCAATTGATAGTTTTGTGAGTTTTACAGTGATGAAAACATTAAAATGCAATTAAGATCGGGAATTGGTTTTTCGAAGGTTAAGGTGGCAAATTTGTTTGTGTTGTGACGAATGTTGTTATTAGGTGATGTAAATTCGTGCAAATTATTGCAATTTGAAAATTCTGGTTTAGACTAGTGAGAAGAAATTCAAGTTTTTAAATTCTTGATTTGAAATGCTCCACATGTTGGTCATTAAGTTATACAATTCGGTATGTAATAGCAAACTGTGGAAGTACTGAATCAGTTTTCATGCAACTTTCACAATACGATTCGCTGGTATTTCCAAATGGATGTTGGGTCCCGAGAATTAATTATTTTCTTTTTCTAAGAAAGCAGGCCAGGTGTCAGGGATTTCAATTTGGAAACCATTCCCATAAAACTCGAAATGATCGCAATCGCTTTATTTTAAGTATTTTTTTTATAAAAAAGTTTAAGTTAATATTGAAGTCCTCTAGTATATAGACAAAAAGATTTTGCTATGCAATATTGTATACAGTGCTGTCAATAAAAACAATTTTCCAGTAGCAAAACAGTGTAGTAAAAGTGTAGTAAAAGTCAAATCCTTCATAAAATATATTTATGAATATACAGGAAGTTTCAGAAAGGTTAAGCTAGCTATACGCAGTCATCTTCTTGTAATCAAGGCAAACAAAAGCTGAGATCAGGTATAACATATCTGCCTAAGTATTTCTATCTGACATGCCGACCAAATACCTATATGTAGTATACCAACCACAGAACGATTGATCTGTTAACTTCCTGCTGATCATTATGTAATACATGTTTAGTGAAGTGTAGTGGAACTTCGATAACTCGTACTTCTTTAAACAGAAAACTCTATAAGACTCTTGGGTGGCCACACTAACATCTTATAACTCGAATCACTGTGTAGCTTTTCAATCGCATTGTTTTGCCTCTATAGTGGGAATTCTGAAACGGACGACCTCTGTTACTCGAATTTAAATCGGTCCTGCAACTTTAGACTCTATAAGTCGATTTTTTTTTATTTGTATCCTCTATAACTCGGAACCGAAACCCCGATACTGTAATAATAAAGAAAGTTTCTTCAGCTACTGCCGTTAAGGCCAGAGGACTTTAACACTTTTGTGATACACACCCTCTGTTGGCCTCTCGTGTAGAACAGTTCACGTTTAGACATGACTTTCAGTAGCGGACTTGGACTCACTTCATAATTTATTTTCTGAGGTGGCTGCTGGGTTAATGGAAAATTTCAAAGGCGGTATATGATCAAGTCGTACAAATTCGTCAAAAACTTCTCCACAAATCTGAGTACTAAGAGAGAATGAATGAAAACGAATCCACGATGTTCATATATGCACCCTCAATCATGCCATAAAATGATACTCATATACGTTGGAGTGTTTGAACCCAAGAATCAAACACTCAGAACCAACTAATATCGAGAACCTGCACCAGCTTAAGTAGACTCAACCTAAGAATACTCACAGGCTTCCTCACAGAACACTGTTACCTCCGGGAACATAACAGGAAGTTGAATCTATCATACATAATAAAACAATATAGAACTTTAAAGCATATTCTGATGAACTGCTTAGCATTAACAAACAAAGAGTAAACTGCCAGCATGTGATAGATGCGAGAGACTTTGGTCCCAATGAAAACGTTCTCCTCCACTTTTCATTGGCTGATTAATTTCTGTTTACTCCCACGGTACCTAGTAAATGTTCCTATATACTAAGACTGCTCGAGTTTAGTCCCTGACTCAACAATACTGACACTATACGACGACGAAAACTGTAACTCGTCAAGAAGTAACAACCAAATCCGGATTTTCTGTGTAAAATACAATAAAACCTCATCTGCATTATCGATAAGCTCATTGCAATTTTGAACAGTGCTCGTAACAGCTTACTCTGTTTAGGCTCTCAGTTAGCCAAGTGTCCTTTAAAGAGTCCAAGCAGAATATTGTAAATTTGTTCACAAGTTCTAATGTTTATGTATTTAACGCAGGAGAACAAAGAACTTGAATATCCTCGAAAGTACTTTCACACATGTTTCCTAATAAAATCGAGAGATATTTTACATTTTATCGCGGCAGCTGCAAGCAGCATACAAATACACCTCTTGTTCCCACTGTTAAGTTCATTTCTTACACAACGCATCAGGCAAAATTTTAAACACTCTACTTCTTTCTATTTATGGACTCAAAACATCTGCAAATATCATTTCCTATGATTTAAAAGGCTCGCCCTGATGTCTTAATTTTATTTAGTGTTTTCATCATGACAATGACCCTATCCTTCAGAGAGTGCAGGTACTTCTTATTTGAGGATTTGGAACATAGGATATATAATATTATTCTGGTCACAAAGTTGTTCAATAGATACGATTCTTCTTACCTGATCCGAATCAGGTGAGTCTTCGATATTCCTAACTGGGTGATCCTTGGTACCAGGATATTAACAAAAATTGTTTTGTCAAAACGAACTCTACAAACTTTTACCAAAGGTTTCAGAGGATGCTCAGACAATACTTTCTGATCCGTATACAAGAATTTTTTTTCTGCAACCCATTGCTTTTGAATGCTTGTACTATGGGGATCCCTATAGTCTGGATGTGTTTAACCTAACGCCTTGGAGTATTGTGTTTCTATTGCTCCGAATTGTTGCTGTACCTGCGAAGCGGGATATAATCTATTAAACAAGTACCCTTCTAATGTCAGCTGTTTATTTGTTTACAAAACTTCTCTTTTTTTTTAAATTAATTAACTTAAAACGTATTAAATTGGAAAAATTAAAAAAAAAAAGTTTTTTTTTTCCGCAAAAATGTATTAATTCTACTACGATTGTGGTAAGTGGTAGTACTGTATGTAAAAATTCGGGAGATGACAGGAGTTTGAACGTCTGCGTACTGCTATGCGAATACCTCATTATTGCATTAGGTACATTTCATCATCATTGTTCGGTAATACTGACTCCATTATTTGCTTATGTAGGTAATTCCATGCCACAGAAATGGTAGCTACTAGTTAACCGTCCTTTGAAACAAATTCATTGAATACGATTCACTGAATTTTACAATTTGTTTTGGTTTAGCTCAACTCGAACACGTTTGGGGTATCAATTTACATTTTACGATCATTGGAAAAATCTACGGTCTTATAGTTAGTTGAACATACCAAATGAATCTCTATAAAATATCATCACTTGTGCATCAACATTTAAAGCACGGCTTAGTCGCGAATATTTAATTTTAACCGCTTAAAACGCTTAAAACGAGATGCGCGATATCCTCTAGGGTAGACCGTGCTTTATTAATACTGCTTTTAGTGGTTTGTACATATATTAATTGATTGATCTAATGACCCATTCGAGATGCTTATTAAGAAAATCACAAAAAACCGGTTTCTGGTTTGCGCCATTTTGAAACATTATTTTTTTTTCCGTAGCGGAACGTATGAGTAAAGTCTACGTTACTTCAAAACGTTGCTCGTAGCATGAACTTTTGTTTAAATGCATCCGCTTTGCACTGTTCTCACGTTTTGAATGCAATTTGCATATTTTCATGAATAACTCTGAAACTATGTGTAAATATAATTTTTATCTCGTTGCGGTTATACAAAATGGCTTCTTCTGTCTGTCCGCATGGCCTAGACGAAAATATTTTTTTTTTAAAAAAAAATATTTTTTTTCAATATTTTTATTAAAAACTGAAAACTATTGTATTAGTTAAATATGATACGCTCAGACATTATCAGTATATGGCCACTTTCGGAGCATTTTTTGTTCTCAAAAACAAAAAAAAAACATATTTTGTCTCCTTAAAGCTATTATCGGTGATGGTTAAGCCTTATAGTAATATCTAATCAAATTTCTTGAACTTCGGCTACGAATGGTGATAGCCATGCCTACCTTTTAAAAAAAAGTAGTAGCAACAGTTTTTAAAATCGCTAAAGTATCTTCTCAGTAGAAAGAATTTAAATTTGAATTAAATACTTCACACTGCTACGCCTACTTTATTAGGATTTTGTTGGAATATGTGGGATAGGGTGTCATATGATCCTTTCCAAATGGATTGTAATTTTCTGCATTTTTTTGTTTTTAAATAAAATAGTACACTTACGGATTCAACAGGGTGTCTGCCTGTCCGTTCGTCTATCACACACTTATAATTTTTAAACCGCTTGACCCAAAGAGCTGAAATTTCAGAAATATAGTAGCGACGAACAGAAACTAATCTAACAAATTATGAAAATATTTTCAAAGTTTCGGGGCATAATGCATCTCTAGAAAAAAAAAAAAAAGAAAATGTCCCCCCCATCTTGTTAAATATAAAACCAACGCCGAAGACCTAAAGAATTTGAATATTTCAATAAATTGTCATTCAATTAATGTGTGATGTAATACAATGACGTAAGGCTGACGAGCTCAACAGAAAAGACCACCCTTAGTTTTTTGCGAGAAAGGCAATACTGGATGCTATGAACAAAGCTAGCTATGAACATGGGAGCATGGTACGACATGGCTTGTATCCAAAAATGCTCCAAAAGACTGGTAATGCTTTAACGATCGCATTTCAGCTCCGTTATCGATGTCCTCACGAGGCTCTGCCTAAAGTTCACCGTCCGAGTTCACATGCTAAAAGGCTTGGCCTCTTTTCAAATGATTTCTACAGATGCTGCAGAGATGAGGAGAAAGAAGAAGCAATCCTTCCCTTTATTTGTACCTATCTAGCCCTGCCCGAAAGAAGAAAGCTCAACCTGGGAGCTCCTTTTTTCGATGATCTCAGCGATCTGGCGCATGTAATGAAGACTGCAAAGACGACAACCTTACACCTTACAAACATTGTTACTATGCTCTTAGGTGTGCTCTAATATTATAACTCAAAACTCAAACAAGTGAGTCTCGCAATTCTGTCCGTTTGTCTGTCTATGCCTCGGATTGCTGTATAAATAAATGGCTGGACGGACTTACTTCAAACTTAATTACTGCTGTTAGTAGCCATATCTCGTGGAGAAATTGAAACTTGCATTCTAACCACAAAATTAACATTACTTTACTAACGACCTAATTCTGAAAAACTGCAATTTCCTCGAACTTTCTTTGGTAAAAAATATATGAGGTAATATGGACGTTCACAATATGACTGCGTTCTCAGTTATTCACTAAAAGTTATATAATAACGGTACATTAATAATTAGCAATTTTGCATTGACACATTAATAATAAGCTATATATTGCTTGTATGATAGCTAAAATGATTTTATTAAAAATTTAAATATAAGTCATTTTTTGTATTTCTTACCAGAATACACAGAAGTGTACTCGTATGGGTGTCTGCCAATCCGTCAGTATGTCACACGCCTGTAACTTTTGAACCGTTAGACCTAAAGCTAACATTTTTCAAAAATACCGAAAATAGCTGGGAAAATAAATTGTAAAAAAATTGTTTTTAAAGGGCTTTTGGGTGGCATTATGTAAAAAGAAAAATAAATTCCACCCCATCATGCCTTATATCTAATGAAAGCTAGAATTCTAAAGAATTCTAATGTAAAGAATATATTTTTTTTGATAGTTTGTTGAACAAAAATTTCAAAAACCAAATGTAATTTTGATGATTTCAGGAAAAACAAGTCAACATACCTGACTCAGATAGTGGCTCATATTTCATTAAAATCTTTTAAGTGCTTACTAAGTTAAATGTATGAGAAAAAAAACTCGAATAATGTTAAAATCTCTTCATTTCATCCGATTTAGATAATTTTCAGTTGAGGTTAACTACCTTGTTAGCTTGCAAGTTGAATTTCGTCAAAATCTGTTCAGACGTTCTTGAGTTACGCGACCAATAAATTCGAATTGAATATTTACCCACACTCCATCCGATATCTACAATTTTTTGAGGAAACTAGTTATGTAACCTACACATCAAGACATACTAACAAATCCAATTTCATCAAAATTGTTTCAGTGTTTCTCGAGCGAGCCATGTGAGAACAAACAGACTTGGAAAAATTGTGTTTGATTTGATGTGAGCCTTTCTCGGAATTAACGAAGAAGCGACATTAGGATAAAGTTAAAGTAACTAACTGTACAGACTGTAAAATTTGGTAGCACGCATTTTAGAAGAACCTTATATTTATTAGCTTTTTATTAATTTTAACTAAATTTAGAAGCTGAACAATGAACAAACAAATAGCACAAATAAGCAAGTAGGTAGGTATGAGCCAGTCGTGCACTCTCCCGTAGCTGTGTTCAACTTTCCAGCACTGTCTCGGCATGGTTCGTTTGAATTTGAATTTGCTGCTATATTGTAATAATCAGACGCTCTTGTAGATTTCATGGCATTTTTTGTCCGAGTTGATACATACAATTATCCCTATGGGACTTTAGGCGGTAGCAAGGTCATACTACTTTCTCATAAGGTTACTCGTATTATTGACAATTCATTCGAATAATTTCTATTACCTTTTATACTTCTTCCCAGTAACTCAGCGTCTTTAGTATTAAAGGAGATAGATCAGCTATTCTTTGGCAATCAAGCTTGTTGTAGTTCTACAGTGTACAATATTGGGTTCAGTTTCATAACCAGTTCATAACCAGAGAAAAGTACGCTCCTATTACATTTGGTGTGAATGAGCTAACGTACGAGTAGGTCCATTTCCACGAATATTGCTTTGGTATGCATAATAGTTTCTGCTTTTGGTGCAATGAGATAAATTTGATCTGACAAATTTATAGCCCATTTCCAACATTTCAAGAATAAAAAATGTTCTATTTGGAAATATGTAGCAACTGGTTGGAATGATATACGATTCCGATTAGATATACACTTTTGTATAGTTTCAACCTCATGTTAAAAAAACATATGCCTGGATATTTATGTCGTACCCTTGGCACCCTCATCCCTAGAAACTCGCTACAATTTCAAACTAATACACTTCAAAACGCTAAATACTATAAAACAACCTGACTATGATTAATTAGTACCAGCAATCAGTAAAAATTAATCATAACTGATTCATGATGTAAAAATACTATCCCACCAAAAATGAGTATGGAAATTCCCTCTCGTGAACTCCATTGAACCCCCAAGATGTTTACAATCTCTGTTTTGGTGACATTTTTTTCTGTGCCAATAGCAATTGTATCACGTAATCACCTTTTAAATGAGGGTGATCCCAACCACCGCCGCCGAAATCATTTGTCAATTTCATTCGCTATGCCACTTGAGTAAAACAAGCACAAAAAAAGTATCGTTTTCTCGTATTTCTTCAATCTACGATTACAATTAACCTTACAACGTGCACAATACAATGAAAATGAATTTTGTTTCTCTCGATTGAAGACCACTTTAGCGCGAGGAAACACTCATTGAGGCAATTGTTTTCGGGCCAAACCTATATCAAGTCTCAAACAGTGGCTCAAACAATCTTCACTGTATACATATAACCTTGCACTTGACTCTAATCATGGTTGTGGTAATACATTTTTGTATGGCGACTTACTGCTATGATGTGTGATGCTTTTCGAAGCACACATGGTAGATACAGATAGATACTTGTAGATTGGAGTGTAGAGCATAGCCAATTGAGTGAAGTGCTATGACAAATTTGATGTTTGCAATTCGATATACATATAACACATTTTTTTGTTTTGTTTATCTCTTTGCAGTTTGTGGAGTTCGGGGACGATCAAATCGCATCGTGGGTGGGAAAGTTTCACCACCGCACGATCAACCTTGGCTAGCTGGACTATGGCGTCAGGGGAAACTCTATTGTGGGGCTACGGTGATTTCTCGTAATTTCTTGATAACAGCAGCTCACTGTGTGTACAGTTTTAGTCCAAAAGAAATTCGTGTCTACCTTGGAGGACATGAAATCTCCAAGGACTACACAGAGATACGTCGGATTAAGGCCATCCACGATCATGAGTACTTTGATGTTGTGTCATTCAATAATGACGTTGCGCTAATTGAGTTGGATCGTCCAATCCAATTCGGGCCGAAAGTGCAACCCGTCTGTTTGCCCAGTGGTGGTAAGTAGTAACTTGGAGGCCTTCAGTGAGAGCGGCATTTTAATTCGAGTTTATTCATAGGTGAATCTGACTATACAGGAGTCTTGGGATTAGTTGCCGGTTGGGGTAAAACCGGAGAAAAGGAGAAGACTTCTAATATTCTGCGATCGATATCGGTACCAGTTTGGTCACAGGAGCAATGCAGGGATGCTGGATATGGTAAGAAACGCATCACCGACAACATGATGTGTGCTGGCTATCATGATGGAAAATTGGACGCTTGTCAGGTGAGTAGAAAATACAGACACCTACATTTTCGTACATATTTAACAATTTTCTGACTATTTCAGGGTGACAGTGGTGGTCCTATGTTGCGGGAAGGTGCATCTGGTAGCACTGAAATCATTGGTGTCGTATCTTGGGGTCGAGGATGTGCTAGACCAAACTTTCCTGGTATTTATACAAAACTTGTAAACTACCTGCCGTGGCTGAAGCGAAAATTATCCGATGAGTGCTTATGTACGCAGAAAAATTCGCAGAACAATTACGTCGATTACATTATGCAACACTGGATATGAACTTTTAGGGAACATCATTTTTTTTGTGAAAGAATTTAGCCAAATGTAGGATTAAGCAGATACAATTTCTTGTATTCTAGTCAAACTGTAGTATTCTTCAGTTTAAAATTTAAGTTATCACCGATCGCATTTAATATATGTTAAATCATTAAAAGGAATTTGATCTCCGAATAATACAGAACCAACATATCTTATAGATAGTAACGCAGATAGTGTTAGAATTCACTTGTTATTTTATTTTTAAGATTTCGTGTTATAAATTGCTTTACGTCACTGTTTAATTGTTACTTTTAATTATAAATAAAATATTTGTAAGAATTTAAAGTCAATAAACTGCATATGAATGGAATTTGTTTTACAGAGCGTGATTCCTTGCATCATTTTGAATACGATACTTTCGTGTTCGAGACCATGAACTTCGCATTGACTTTTGCTGTATTATGTGTTTGCCTTTCCTATTAATAAACATACTCAATATGCATACCGCGTACCTAAACACTATTGAAGAAAGGTTGAGAGATTTCTGAAAGAAACGTGATGGCGTAGTGCTTGGCTAATAATAAGTAAGATAATGGATAAATTTATTTACTCATAATTTAGTTAATGTGATCCCTTATGACTGTGGTTACACGTAGGAACATTGTAATTTGCTTCATGTTAGAGCCAAAAAAAAAGTATCCCAAAAAATGCGGAAAATTTAAATACCGAAATTTTGATTTAATCATAAAGTAGACATAACTTTTGACTTAAAAAACCCCAGAGAAGAATTCCAAAGAAATGATTTTGTTGAAAAACGTTTACCTGAAAAACTTACTTACCGTTCACTTGTTATTATTTAATGAACCTATTAATGTACTATCTTCACTGTGTATGGCCTGTAGGCTTGAGTTGTTGAGTCAGTTGGATTTTGTAGGAATGGAGATGCAAATCTTTCGTGAGAATACGCTGCTAGTGCTTTTTGAAATGTTCAATTGTTGATCACGATGCCTAATTGAGGTTACCAGACTCTCGGCGAACATCTATTTTCTGTTGCTGAATGCGTCCTCGGAGGACACCCTGTAGTTGGGCGCAAAGACTAGTTACTAGTTCACTATTAGTAGGCATTTTGAGGCTTCATAAAGTACATACTCCGATTTATGTGTCTGGCAAATATCGTCTCTATTTTTTTTTTTTTTTTTTTTTGAGAAAAAAATCCCATTGTTCTTTTTACTAGACACAAACTTAGATTTTATTCGTTTGTCTTTTATGCTCGGCTGCTGTTCCTTTCTTTGCTCGGGCTTGAATCTACACAATTCGGATCGCAAGAAAATACACTACCGTCTACATCTACACTATTATATCGGCAGGATTCTGGGTCTTGGGTAGGTATTTTACTGTTATCCTTCGACAAGCTTAAGAGAGATATCCATTGGTTGGGCTAACAGTTTTAATAGGATGGGTGCTACTATGTTAATAATACAGATTCTGTGTATATCTATATGGTGTAGAATATTATAGTGTCCTACCCGAAGATGTTGATAGGCATAGGATTTTTCCCCTTGTGCTAGTCCATGGACCCTGCACAAGGGAGATGGTTAGATCCTGAGAGTTAATCGCACGTGCTTAATCTGCCTAGGCAGCCTTGGCATGCTTAAGGTTGAATTGAATAAACTTTATCAGGATCTCAATGCTATTTGAGAGGAGGCTTTGGCATAAGCCCCCTTTCTTTCCACCTCAGCCTCTGGATTTGTCAAACCGATTCCAGTTCAACGGGACGCGGATAAGAACTATGGTCACTCCTGTAGTGTCAGGCAGTTACTGTCTAAGAGGTTGGTGTTAATATCTGATATTTAGTTTTTGTTTCTTTTGTGGCACCGGACTTCTAGGCTCCGATGACAGGTTATGAAAGATTGGTCTGCTTAGATTACATTCATCGAAATGGTGAAAGAAGTACCATAATTGCTGACTACTCCTTACAACTTTTCATTCCCTTGAGCGACCGAAGAATGTCATATGACAAATAGGCCATAACCACTAATGGTTTGAGGAGATTATCTCCATTTACTAAGCGCCAGTTGGCATTTTCCACAGGCGAAATTTTGTAGACAATGCACAATTTACAGTAAACCACATCAGCTTATAAGAGCAGCCCAAAAATCTTATCTGTGAGCTAATCTTCCACCAATTTTGGCGTAGGTTTAAGCCCGAAAAGATACGGGTACCCTTCATTTCATATCTTTTGAATAATAAATATATACATATACTCGTATGTAGAGTTCGTTTATAAACTGCTCTGTCATATACATATATGTAGTTATACATTTTTAGTTTATATTGATAAGCAGAAAAAGCTCACAATTTTTTATCGCGTGGCAATGTTCTAGGGATTACAGGTTGTATTCTTTGATTGAGTCATTAGGACTTTTTAAACAAACTTTTTGACTTTGGTAAAGAAAATGAGGTAATGCTTTTAGACAAAATGAGGAACATTCGTGTTTCAGTAAGTATTTTATGTCTTCGGTTCTATGATCTCCAAATACTATAATAAACTTCATAACTGAGTCTGAGCAGGTATTACAATTCGAGTCAAAATTGGATTTTTCATTCCAACCACATTAACGCCTCTTTTTTTGAAAAAGAAATTTCACAATTCCAGAGCACTCAGGCTCGATTTGCGTTCCATTGTAAATACTACCAGGCAGAAAGCCCTAGTGTTGTGGTTGGAGAAACTTAAATTTGAATGCAGCTCCCCGTTCAGGCACGAATATGCTACCCACTATACCGTGGCCATCAGCGCTACTTTACTAAGAGCCAATTTGGGTTAGACATTCACATGTTAATAGATGGCGTACCAAGTTTTTTAAGGACAAAAATCGTATGACGGTATGGCATACCAAGTTTTGGAAATTTTTTACTTTTTAACAGATTTTTCAAAAACAAATTACATTTTAACAATATCACCTAAATTTTAAATTGGATTGATTTAATAATGAACAGTACTTAGATGGAAGTTAGTGCTACTCAATAGTTTACTTTATTTCTTAATGAAATAGAAGGGTTATAGATCCTGCAACCCTTATCTTACTCTCTTGCTGGATACTGATACCAGGAAGGACTTGCTACAGGGCTAAATCGTATGGCAGATCATGTGCCATAAATATTATATAGTTTTTTTTTTTTTTGTGCTCTGAAAAACTGGTAGCCGAGGTGTTTTTATATCCTATCCCAGTGGTCTTCAATCGGTGTTCCGCGGGTCCATGGAGTTTTGAAAATAAATTGATTACTGACAAATCTTTACTACTATAATTCGGTTTTTATTTCTAAGTTCCATTGTTAATGGATGTTGGAAGTTCGCGAAAAATGGGACCGTGAAAAAACTTGATTGTGTTTCTAAGATTCGAACCTGAGCTTCTGTCATGGCAACCACTGAGCGGTAGTAGGTCCTATGAAATCAGAACTAAATTTTAAGAAAGTATAGAGCTCGGACTTCATGTCTTTATATGTGTGTTAAAAATCGAGAAAAGATTTGCTAAATAGAAAATTTGCGGGCTATGCTAGATTTGTAACATAGACAAAAAAAAAAGGTGGACCGCCCGTCCGCCTGTCCGTTTGCTTGTCCATCAGCCTGAATGTCACCAGTTTTCGTACTTTAAATTTCTAGAATTCGAAACAGTACAAGTGGAAACATTTTTAAAATCCGCCTACAAACACGCCCACTTTAAAAAAAAAATATTTTTTTTTTCAATGTTTTTTTTACTAAAAACTGGAAAACATGGTTTTAACAAAATACTCTATATTGGCGTTTATTTTCTCTTTGATTCATTCATACATTGCATGGGGCCATGACCCGCTTTCTCAAAGGTATTTGCCATGAAGATCAAGTCTTATTCTGAATTTCTCATCAGAATTCCTGAACTTCCGTTACCTCCGTGGTTACTTTCAGTCATTCCAACTTTCTTCTAAGAAAAATTAGTTTTTTCTGAAAAAAGAAAAAAAATCATAAAAATCGTGATAATCTTCTGAGTGGAAAGACATCATTGCATTTGCATTGAAAGACTCACAACGCTCCGCGCACTTTACTAAAGACGGGTAAGAAGATTGGTGATGTGGGGGCGTGCGTCGTAGCGCCTCGTGTAATTCTCTTCCATGAAGGAGACTCGGTATCGGCAGATTCTGAGTAGCGGCAGCAAGATTATTTTCAGTTGTAAGCTGGACATATCATATTTCCATCAGTAAGGTTTTTTTTACGTTCAGTGTCTGTTTAAATCCTAAAATGCAATTGAATAAGCAATTACTTAGGTCTGCAAAGCACGTTGAATCCTTGAAAAGTAAGTCCCCACAATATACGAATATACGTAAATTTTCATTCTGCATTATTTTTATAATCAACGACTATGACCTGAAGTCTATGCTTTACAGCGGTGTATCGGTGGTAAAAGTGTAAGATGGTTGACGCTAACAACTTATAGTGCTCCAAGATAAATTTTAAAATAATGCATTGCTCTTATCTGTTTTTTACAAAAAGTTATAACTGAAAACGAAACTCCCAACCAATCCCATCGTCTTCATACTCCCAACGGATTTACTCACCTCTTTCGTTGTGAAATATTTAAATTTAATTTGCCAAAGGGCAGACGATTCCAACGTGACTGGCATACGACTTTTCTTTAAACTAACTTTCATATGAATGGTTACTCCGTTATGAATTTTTCATTACTTAGCGTTAATCCCAACATCAGATAGTCGTGACTTGCATTACTATTATATTGCACTCGACTATAATCTAGCTGCACATGAATTGCGGTATCCTTTCATGCACTAAACTCTCCAACTGGTTTCAGGAATTTAGAGCAGTTCTTATCACTGTCCTCCATTTCGAATGCGGAGGTCGTACTTACCTTGCATGCATTCGATATGTATCTTCAACTTCAAATACATGTCCACATCTTCCCCTGACCATCCGTAGCCAACATTCAATTATCCAATTTATTTAGGTTAACTCATATGATCACGCTTCACCACACGGGCCTAACCGGCCGAGTATGACTGTCCAACCAAATGCCAACTTATTTTGCATTCAAACGACTGATCGTGCGTGAAAGTTGTTTCCGAGGAACGTTTTGTGTCTTTGTGTGCCTCTTGGCTGTTGTTGCTTCACCAGCAATTTATTCATTTAGCGAGGAAGAAATGCTTCATTTGCATATGTATACGGGGAAGACCGAAGAGGAAAAAACCTAAAAAAAAAAACTGACAAATTGTCGATACTGTATAAAACTTTCGCGCCTGCAAAGATTCATTTCTTCGGATCGTTGGCGTGAAGCACCTCTTGAGCGTCTCAGTGTTGATAGGAAGTTTTATTCTAACGCGTCAACCTTGGATATTGGATGTAAATCGCTCGTGGAAATAACCAAATTATAATGGATTACTGAATTGGAGTCTTTTCTGGAATAAGTGTTGAAATTTGATTTTGAATTTTTCGAAAATAAAAGTGTTAAGTGGAAATTAGGAAGCAAAATGCACAAATCACGGAAACTAGCTGCGGTTACAGTTTGCATTGTCATTCTGTGTGGATTAACTAGCTCCACGGAGGTATGCTCTTTTGAAGGTGTAGTGTAACAGAAGTTTTTTTTTTTTTTTTTTCTAATCCTATTGTTTGTGAATACAAAGCTCTGTAGCATATTAATGGTGGTATACCGCCCACTTCAATTACTAGCGGCAAAATCGTGTGAATAATGGTTTGAGGTCAAGTGTGAACATGACTTGCACTTTGGTTATGCCAATGATACGAGTACCAGTATGTTGGTGTTTTTCTTTTGTACATAATTTTTCGTTGACCCTGCATCCTTAAATGGCAAGGGAAGGTCTCGTATTAATTGATATTTGTGAATAGTTGACATATTTCAACAGTCTATGGTTTTTGTGACAAATATGATAGATTGACTTGGCGGTGATTTCATTTGACAATTCTCTATTTATATAGTGAGGAGTAGTTAATAATAATTGCTGTGTGAAAATCGTACAAGAACTGCACAAACTTAAGGACTGTTCCACAAATTATTGTACGTACACTGAAAAATGCCCATTGCACTGTTTCAGCTATACAAATACAAAACACAACGATAAAGAATAAGGGGTACAACTGCGAGTGTTAATAATGAACGTAGCTCTTTATATGTGTATTGTTCCTGTTATTTAATATGACATTTTGAGTATTAAGCATCAAATAGCTAAGCTTGCGCACATTTTTATAGCAAATACAGCGTATGAAAATAAGAATTAAGATTGAATAATTGCATATAATAGCATATCATAAAAAGTATATGAATACTGGTTATTTTCATTGTTAATTCTCCTTTTTAGATTATATCCCTGATGTTTTAGAAAAGTTCAGTATAAGTCATTTAAGCATACTCTTTGTAGTTCGGTTACCTTCAAAGAAATTACACTTATAATTATGTTTGTAGCAATTTCCCCAATAAAAATTGTTACAACAACTATTTAGGCTATATTGCAGCGATTAGTGTCCCGCATAATTATATTAACTTTATCCTAATTTGGCCTGGTCGTTAATGCGAAGTCAACGAGTATATACACTTTTCATTTCATGTCTAAATGCCTATTTGTTCCCACATGTTTCGCTCAAGAACCGCTAAAGAAATGTTGATGATGATTAATTAGCATGTTTGTCCTGATGTGTAGGTATGTAGTTTCGTCAAAAAAACGGACGGGTATAAATATAAGAATCATATTTATTTGCTGCCTAAGTCAAGAATGTCTGAACAGATTTTGATGAAATGCGGCTGACTAGTACGGTAGTCTCACCTGAAATGATCTGGATCTGATAATTTGGTTATAAGATATAGAGAGGAGTCTTCAAAATCTACTTCCACACATGCTTCTCACCCAACAACTACTGAACGGACTTCGATAAACTTTGCACTTCAAGCTAACTTCGACATGTAAATATGTATGTTAAAACAAAAAAAGCAGAGGTATTAAATGATGGGGTGATTTTCAACCCCACGTCTTCCAACTTTTTTCAAAGACGGCTTGTGCCAGTAGAACTTTTATATTTTTCTCATGACTCTACAAACTCAAAATTATTGTCGCAAATTGATAATCTGACTTATTTGTCATTATAGACACAGAAATACTCGTACATGATTGCCACAAGTTTTTGGATAATAGAAAATCGACAAATGCACGCGGAAAAACTACGTTTTTCTTTGACTTACACCTCTAAAGGGCAATTATCACTTTCGTGAAAATTTTAGATCTTGATACATATGTACATATTTACATAGTTACGAGTATTACATTGCTGGTATAATAGCGAAACTCAAAATGTGGGCCTACTAATATTAAATTGAGAAAAAAGTTTCGTACATACTCTTTAACTTGATCCGGTAGAACCGTTTTCGAGAAAATGTTTCGTTAATATTTTTGTTTTTTTGTTTTTTAGGTGGCCACGGTGAAGTGGGGTTTGCTTGTACCACGAACTGTACAGGTTCGAGCCCAAACGGGGAACAGCAATCAATAGCCACCGAGCATAAAAGAGAAACGGATAAAATCTTAGTTTCTCCAACCACTACTCCAAAAAGGGGTTTCTGTCTGATAGTACAGTAGAGCGAAAATCTAGTCTGATTGATCTGGGATTTGAAAATTTCCTTAAAAAATCGTTAATTTTAAAGTTAGACGCAAATTCTTGGTTTCGCTTTGAATTGTGAACCCACCGACCCCAGATATGAAGTTTGAATCCTTTCAGCCTTTAAGACTTGTAAGAAACAAGTGAAAAAATCCAGTGGTTGAGCAACCCAGAAGACATGAAAGTCGGTTGCCTGCTTTTATAGAACAAGTATACTCGTTTTTCGTGAATATTTTCGGTTTCGAGATTTTAATCAGTCTTATCGGTACGATTATAGAGTAAGCCGAAAAAGTGGGTCTCAAAATTCCATCTATCTGCCTGTTTCTGTCTTTACCTCGGACTCCAGCAACAGTTCGGCGGATTTTCTCAAAGCTTCATTCTGTAGACCAGATGCGAAATCAGAATTTTAATTCTAAACTCAAAATTAATGGTTTACGAGGGCAAGGTGAAAAGTTTTCGGCCTGACAATGAAAGACTTCGATTTTCAGTTAAAAAATGATTTTATTTTTCTACATAATCTCTCTTGACTTCAACACACTTGGTCCAGCGTTTCTCCAACATAAGGTCAATAGGAGGGATGGCCGAGCAAATCGTACCCCAAATACCGCAGTTTTGCTATCGCCAACGCACACTTGTGTACAGGTGCATTGTCCTGGTGAAAGATGATTTTTTTCTTCTTCAAGCCAGGCCTCTCCTTGCGAATTTTGGCATCCAGCTGGTCAAGAAGGTTGGAGTAATATTCGCCTGTAATTGTTCTGCCTTTCTCAAGATAATCAATTAACAGCATCCCTTTCGCATCCCAAAACACACTGGCCATGACCTTTCCGGCAGATGCGATCGACTTCGGTTTCTTTGGCGCTGAACCACCGGCTTCTACCCATTCTACCCACTGCTTCGACTGCTGTTTCGTTTCTGGCGTGTAGTGATGGACCCATGTCTCATCCATGGTGACAAATCGCCGCACAATATCGGTCGGATCCCTATTGAATCGGTCCAAAGATTGCCGCGAAAATCGATTGCTCATTTGCTTTTGGTCGCCATTCAACAAATGCGGCACCCATCTTGCGCAGAGCTTTCGCATCCCTAAGTTTTTGTGCAAGATGTTTCGCATCCTCTCTTCCGATATACACACAGCTTCAGCTATCTCACTCACCTTCACTCGCCTATCGTCCAACACGATATCATGCACTTTTTCGATGGTTTCGGGTGTGGTTGCGGTTTTTGGCCGTCCTTCACGTGGGTCATTGTCGAAGGACGTGCGACCACGTTTAAATTCAGCTGCCCACTTTTTAACGGTTGACATGGAAGGAGCAGAGTCTCGGTAAACTTTTGTCAACTTTGGATGAATTTCCTTAGGGGTTAACCCATCCAAAACGAAGAATTTTATCACCGCACGATCCACGTTTATCCATTCTAACGAAAAACACGCAAGGCGTCTACTGCAAAAATTCGTGTAAAGAAACTACTTGAGAGAACAAGTTGAAACTTGGCAGGAAACATAAATTTTGCTGATTGGAACGCCATCTCTGCGTCAGGCCGAAAACTTTTCACCTTGCCCTCTTATAATACTTTTCTAACGACCAACAAAATTTTTTCTTCTATGTCGGATATTCCGCAAGAGATGAAAAGCCTTGGTAAAACTTGTTGTTCTATGCTTAAATAATGTATTCTGTAGTTTTTTAAAACAGCAGCTGTAACGAAAATAACAGAATTAGCTATAAAAAATTGCCATTATTGCAATAGTTGTTTTAGCCATTTTTATTGGAGAAATTATTACAAACGTAATTGCAAACTTTTCTAATCTAAATAAGAGAATAAAGAATACTGGTTACTATCCAGTATTCGTGTCCTTTAATATAGGTACTATTAAATAAAATTATTAAATGTGGTGGGTAAATGGCAATATTTGCAGTTCTTAATTCTTATTTTCCTACGCTGTATTTATAATAAATTATGTAACACCTCAGCTATTTGATGTTTAGTGCTTTACAATACCAGAAATGCTATTTAAAACAACCTGAATCGCTATTTTTCGGATATAGAAAGACGTGTTTGTTCAAAATGATTACCTAAGCCATTTTCAATATATATTTCTTATCGAATTTGAAATCTTCACAATTTACGGACGAATAGTACTTACATATATACATATATATGAGCAAGTATCTGCGACTCATCGTGGTATTTTATTGGGAATCGAACCCGAATATCCCGCTCAGTGGTCCAACGTACTAAGCACTGAGTCACACCACCGACGAAACTGTTTATATTGAGATAATACAAATTTTGACTAATGTATTAGGTAATAACTAATCTTGGGTACTATCAAATGAATTCAACTGCTAATAGTTAGTAACCAAATGATTTCAACTGATACTTTATTTCATTCATTCATTCATTCAGAAAGCGAGGAATATAATACAATAAAAATAAGCTCTGTACGGAGTTGACATTACAAAAAAAAAAAAAACATAATACAATTTTGTTTAAATTTAAAAAAATCCATCTTGTAGAGAATTTCAAAACCAAAAATTCCAATCGATATTATTTTGTTCGTACGACTCACCGTATTTGAGATATTCGAACGCAAAAACTATTTCCACCATTAGCCTTGGTGTAAAGTCAGATATTTTGAAAGACTGCATGAAGAGATCAGCTCAGTGAATCAAATGAAATAAACTGAAAGAAAGAAAAGTTAAATGACTGAGAATAGTAATGAACAAAAATAGTAAAGAAAAATTATTCTCTGGAACGAAAATATTCAATGAATGAAAATAGTAATGAAATAAAGAATGGCTAGTATGTCTGATTTGTTTATATGATTATTAATAAATAACAAAAATAATAAAAATATATCGACGCCTCTTTTAATAGTCAACGCGTTAGCCAACTTGACATGGCAAAAGATATTCTAGTTATTAATACACACTACTTGTATGCACTTAAAAATAAAAATTATAATGAATTTGAATAACTGTCGAGTAAGTCGATAGTTTTTATCTGATATTTCTCATCACTGGTAATAACGTGTTCTATTCTCCTACGTGCAAGTATTTAAATCCACTTAACATTGGTTGCGTGGTATTTCGCATAGTTAAAGTCTATATTTAAGTAACTAGTTTACAATATTTGACGCGATTGGTATCCTTGATGGCCCCATGCATTGATCTTCCTTTATCCTTGGTAAATGCAAAACACTGGGGCAGAGCACTTTCTAAATTTCGCAGATGATACATTTTCGCAGATTGTTACATTCTCACCCACATTTGTATAAAATGTGTGAATTCACCACAAGATGGCGGCCAATTCGTGAATTTAACCCCGAAGTTTGTGAATTCACCCGTAAAATTCATGAATTCCCACCGAAAATGCAGGATTCCAAGACTATTTGAATTGAGTTCTTTCCAATAGAAAAGGAAACGAATTTGAATTGTCTGTTGGCTAAAAAAAATTAACTGTCGAAAGTCATATTTACCTAATGTTTGAAATAGGAATAATAAGAAGAAAAAAGGAATAACGAATTCTTTACTCTTTTGTGAAGGAACCTTGATTTAGTCTCTGCATTGAAATGATTTCTTTGCAGCTTAGAACAAAGACAAAATATTCATCAAAAATTGCGATTTGATATTCTGTATCTTTTCCATCGAACCGACGTGTAGCCCAATTTATTGCAGTAGTCCTTCCCTATGTCAAAATCGCAGGAGGCAGGAAAAATTCGTGTTAGGCAGAATCAATTCCAAATTAATAATTAATGAAAATAATTAAAGAATTAATCAAGGAAATGTCATTATATTGTACTAATTTTGAGAAGCACTTCTACATTTTTAATCATTCTACGAATGATTTTATTTAGTCAATTATAAATTCGATCATGTCTCAAATGCGATTATTTCGTTCGGAATACTTTAGAATTTTATTTTATTTCCGTAAGATAAATATGTTTAACCCAAGCATTTCGACTGTGAAATTCAGCACGTAATTAAATTAATATTATTGAAATCATCAGCAAAAAACTAGATATCCAGTTTAATGACGAACATTATTATTACCTCCAATTTCTTTTTATTGCAGGAAAAGTGGAATATCTTCTAACTCTTTCGAGATACCACAATAGATCCGATTATAACTTAAAAAAATTGTTTCTGAGTCGTATCTGTATCGTTAATAAAACGGAACAAATCCAGCCAAGTTTTTTTCCAACATATGTTACAATAAAGTTACAAAAAGATTTTTTTAAAAACCGATCAATATAGAAACGTTACTCTGTAACCTAAAAATATCTATAAATATACATGGTGAGGCAGAAGTAATGTCATAATGTGAATGTGCCATAATTTTTGTAAATAGCTTCAAATGTCATTGTGCTTTGACAACACACCTGAAGAACGCAGAATTATTGTTACTGCTTATTTGACCAATTTCCGGTCTGTTGTTTCAACGCATGTGCGCGACAAATTAAGCAATCAAACTGGGTCCACTAGAGATGTCGCAAGAAGTGTTCAGCCCCGTATTGCTCGTTCGGCCGAGAATATTACTGCTGTACCGAGGTCGTCCGAGACAGTCCACAAACATCGACGAGACAATGGTGAGCGCTACATACAGATGTTAAACGAGTTTTGTTTGCCGCAAGTTGCTGAATTGGGTCTCGAGCATTGTTGGTTCCAGTAGGATGGAGCAACCGCTCACACAGCTCGGGCAACGATGAAGATTTTGCATCACCAATTTCCGGGCCGTGTGTTGTCCCGTTTTGGCGATTTGAACTGGCCGGCCAGATCTGACGGCGCCAGACTTCTTCCTTTGGGGCTTTTTCAAATCTCGCATTTACCAAAACAAACCACAAACGTTGCGAATCTTGAAAACCAACATTGAAGAAGAAATCACCAATTTGGAGCCATATATTTTGCGAGCAAAATGCCGTAAAACGAGCACAATATGCATCTCCTCAAGAGGTGGTGATTTGACCGATATTATTTTTTAACTTAATGTCATTAATTCTACACCTTCAAATAAACTTTTCGTAAAAAGAGAGCCCAATTTTTTTCATTTCTAACAAAATTGCAGCCAATTCACATTATGACATTACTTTTGCCCCACCTTGTACATACATACACAAAAAGTATTGAATCCATTTTCGTTGGTTTGATTGCGTTCCTCTTACTTACTTTATTTATTTGTTACTTATTATTATAATAATTATAAAATATTACAATTATTTTTTCTTCCTTTTTTGAAATTCATTGAATAGTTTCACTCACTTAGTAACAATGTTGTTGATCAGATTGATCTATAATATATTACAGCGGGCAATTAATTGTCAATTACTATTGGGATATACAGTAATTAATGGCAATCTTAATTCTACTTATAAGTTTTTCTCATTTCGCATTGTTTTTCAGTATTGAAAATTAAACTGAACGGTTTCACTTTTTGAACACAACTCTTGAATTACTATTTGAAAGTGGCGAGATATTTTTGGCAAAAAATTAAATTACAAAAATGTTGGGGAAAGAGGGACTAAAGTGCGATATCTATAACCAGTAAACAGCCCACACAAAAAATTTATTCCCACTCGTATTTCTTTTTCACTTCAATTTATTAATTCTCTTCTTTTTTTATTCATAAATCGCAAAATCTGTTTTTATAAAAATTCTTTATTTAAAAATATGTACCTACTTACTGCATCCCAATATCGCTAAGTTGCTTACTTATAAATTGAAATGTATGCATATAAATCGTTACAAAATACTTGAAACTTCATAAGTAAAAGCTTACAGAAATTCTTGCATACACTCATACACATTTAATAAATATTGTTTATGCGTATATTTAAATAACTTTTAAACAGTCTAAGTTCATAAAATACCACCCAATTAGTCCCTAAATTGGCATATCAAAATCATCCACACTCCCAAGTAAAATTTTTTAAACCATAATTACAGTCCCGCCCATATAAACTGGCAAATCAAAATTTCCCTTCATACTTTTTGGGTGACTCAAATTTCGGTTATTGAAAACCATTGCATAAGCGTAGGAGTTAAGTTAAACTTAACTCGCGGCTTAAAAGTCTGCAGACCTTTTTACCAAACAATTTTACTGTCTTAAAGACGGCAACCACTGAATATGCCGAACTAAAAACAACAAATAACCTGTTACGTGAACCACAGGGTCAATTCATCGAATGGGTGCTTTCGCTCATAAGTCAACGTCCACCTTTCGGCAGTACCACAACAACCACTACCACAACGACAACAACAGAAGCGACTACAACGACGACAACAGCGACCACAGCAGCGCCGCAAAGGAATTGTACTGATTGTGGTGAGTTATCCTTTTCTTTTGATTATCCTTGATGGCATAGAAATCTATTTCCTGAGTACAAATTATAGTCTGTGGGTTGGCAAACAAAAAGAAACGGATTGTTGGTGGCCAGGAGACGGAAGTTAACCAATACCCTTGGATGGCACTGCTGATGTACAAGACCCGATTCTATTGTGCGGCGAGCTTGATTAATGACCTCTATGTGATGACAGCCTCCCATTGTATCCAGGGTTTTAAAATAGATTATATGACGGTCCGCCTGCTTGACCACAGTCGAAGTATGAGTGACCCGAACAAGATTGACAGGAAGGTTGTATAAATGGGTTTTTGGTGCTTGTCCATTTGCTTAATGGGCTCAATTTGTGATTATAGGTAGCCGAAGCTTTTGTACATCCCAAGTATAATTCAAGAAACTTTGACAGTGACATTGCGCTCTTGAAGTTAAGTGAACCCGTGGAAATTAAAGATAGACTGAGGCCGGTGTGTATGCCCACACCAGGGAAAGATTTCGCCGGAGAAACGGTATGTATGAGGTATTTTATGAGAAGGTTTTTCTTTGAGGTGCTCTTTTAGGGAATAGTGACCGGATGGGGGGCTACCTCTGAAGGTGGATCAATATCGGAAACATTACAAGAAGTGCATGTGCCGATTCTATCCCCGGAACAGTGCAGAGGTAGCAAATATGGGTCCTCGCGGATTTCTGACAATATGCTATGTGCTGGCTTCGATGAGGGAAAGAAAGATTCATGTCAGGTGGGTTGTGATTTTTAAATTGGCTGCGGGACAAATCGTTTTTCATTACTTTAGGGTGACAGTGGAGGTCCACTGCATATTGTGGACGGTGAAGAGCATCAAATTGTCGGTATGTTGGGTAACATTTTAATATAAACACGTATTATAGATTTTTTTTTCCAAACAGGTGTTGTGTCCTGGGGTGAAGGATGCGCCAAACCAAAGTATCCAGGAGTATATTCCCGTGTCAATCGTTTTGGATCATGGGTTAAAAGCAAAACAGAGGATGCGTGCTCTTGTCACTCGGAAGTGAAGAAGTTTAAATTAATATGAATATAGTCTTCAATATTTATTAAGCTATTTATGACTTATTTTTAGGTATAGATACATAGATCTTCGAATGACAATTATATAAACTGGTTTTGTCCTTGCTTTAGTATTCCATACAAAAATGGTAAAACAGATTTACCGGATTTGATCAAGAAAGATTAAATATTCCGGAAATAAATATGTGGTGAAGTGAATACAGTCGTGAAAGAAAATTATAACAAATATATATTTGGCATCAGTTAGTGGGGCATAATCCACCACACGTCGTATCAAATGCTTACACATAGGCACTCTTCCTTCGGTCCAGGCGGCACATCAGTTCCAATCGAGTCGAACTTCTTAGTGAATATCCTTAAATGGACCAGCTACTTCGACATATCTGAAGCTCGGATCTGTAAGGATTTTAGACTTGATCAGTGTTTTAACAAAGGAACTAGCCATCTAGGCTGGGGGTTGTGCGTATAGAAAGAAAACCATGGAAAGAAAACTGTTTTATGCACAAGCTTTAGATAAGAGCGATTCAATTCTTGACCGCCCCAAATAGATAAATTTCCAAGGATAGCAATTTTTGGATCTATACTTGGAACGTTCGCATCTTGAACAGACTTTGTGGAGCCGATAAACCTGTAGCCCACAACTGCTAAAGAGCAAATATATGTAACCTCTATCCATCAAATTAGATCGGCTTAAGAACAATTTATACCTGCGACATCTACAGATTGATAGTATCACAGAGAAGAAATACGAAGACATTAAAGATTGCTTCCACGAAGTTTAATACCATCAGGTGATCACTTCTTTTCGGAAGTGTCCAAAGCTGAGCAATATATTATTCCCAGCATCATTTCTTTGACGATTATTTCTACCACTTAAAGTAGAGAAGTAAGTCACAAGATCAATTCCTGCTCCGACATAGGACAGATTCTCATATAGATGCCTTTGTATTTTTTTAAGGGTGTTTCTTGTCGTACTCAGCCTGGTTCTTCTGACCCAGGATACTACCCCAAACTGTATAACTGGTCTGACCATCAAGTACATTCATCGCAGTGCAATTATGTTGCATTAAGCGCTCGAGTTATTTACATAGTCTTATACCTAAGTACTTGGCTCCCTGTTGTGGCTTAACAAGGATTAGTTGCATGTGCTTGAATTGCCCTGTCAACCACCTGTGTGCGAATCAGCCGTCCTTCTGTAGTTATTCGCTAACCAGTATGTTCATTCTGTGACAGATGCACCTAGATTTTAATTTTGCACTTTTCAATTACCACTTCATTGCCTAGTCAAGCTCGCTAGTAACCGGGGTCCCAGACAGTATTGCTATAGCATCATTAAAATGCTTTGAATAGATTTTAGCCGCCTCGTACGACAAGCATAACTTGCCTCAGGGATATTCTTGACACCTACATTGGGAGTATGTAGCCGAAATCTAAACTGTTTCTTATTAGTTCGGGGAGGTGTGTATACTCTCGGAGCATGGTAGTGTGTAACATGACAGTTTTTTGATAGACGAAGGATACTGTTCCAGGTGCCAGCATCATCTCGGATCGTTAGCTGGTTGCAGCAAAGATACGTACATACGTATGTATGGGGATCTCCAACGACACAACACGCAGAATTATAGCCATAGTGAAAAAGTTCAACGTTAAAAAGTTGCAATCGCAAGATCCAAAGAGAAGTATTTGTAGATTAGTATAAGTAAAACTTTCCAAAAGTCTAATGACAAGAACAGAAAGCGCGGAAAACCAAAGGCAATACCGCCAGGAAGCTATTGGGAGTTCCGTAACTGAAGTGCTAGGTTTCACTCAAAAACGTTCTCGAAACATTTGGTTTGATTTAACTGTATGTTGTGTTTCAACCAAAAGCAACTGGCAACGGGCGACGAGAGCGGATCGCTTCTCAGAACTTGTCAATCACTCAAAATATGTTTGCTATTTTAAATTTCCGAAACGAAATCCAGAATAATTATATGAAATGAATATATTTCCTACAGTCATCTGACGACACTAGCTCGTTGTTCTCAAGAGATGCTCGAGTAATATAGGCAACTGAAGCGGCTACAGGGGCAACTCCAACCCTCTTCTTTTCTCTTACTTTTCTTTTTTTCTGTAGAACTTGGGAGTAATGGCAGCAGAACTCTCGCTTGTCTATTCATCGGTTTTAGCAAAAGAGTCCAGGTGCTCTTTCTTGATCACAATAACTGCACATCTAGTGTCCCGTTTCGGCTGCTCCAGCTTCCTGTTTTTAGAATTGTTCGTCGGAAGGGAAGGATCTTGGGATTCGAGGGCTCCGCAGGGATCCAAAAGCGTGTTCTTGGTGTGCTCGGGATCCGTCCCATCTACATGATTTCACTCCTGGCCTATCTTTCAACTTCCTTCTTCAATCAAGTGAGAAGTTTATAAACCACCTGCAACAAAAGATGATTTCCAAGAAGTGTCTTTGTTTGGATGTAAGCATGGAGTTGGTTTTGTGCACAACACCCCTCTTCCTATACTTTCGAGACTCATTGAGTGATCTATATCTTTTGAACGTAGATTATTTGTCGTATGTGTCTTATGAGGTTTGGCACGACAGTTACTGTATTCTAATATCCAGTGGAAGAATTCCTCGATTTGTAAGGAACTTTATTACAAAATTGTTGCTACAATTTTTACTTAGCGTGACTCCCAAATTTGTAACCGAAATTCACAAATTCACAATAAAACTTAACAATCGTCGAAAATAGCTTTGAAAAATCAATATATGTTTTTTTTTTAAAATGCCCCCAAAAAATGGGCGTGGCCAAATATAATATTGTGAACGAAATGTAGCGAAAGTTAACGTCTGCGTCTAATATTTAGCAAAATGGCTGTGAAAAACTATATTATTTTTAAAAGTGGGCGTGTCTGTGAGCGGATTTCAAAAATGTTTACATTTGCACTGTTTCGGATTTTAGAACGATTATATACCAAATTTCAGGTTCCTAGCTTGTTGTTACAAACTATGTATCAAACTTAATATACCCTGGATAGGGTCTAATAAGAGAAGTATTGGTAAAGCTTAACTTTAACTCGCATATCTAACTTGCGGGGGAAGGAAGACATCGGCCAATTTCTTGGAACATGACCTATCCTTAACAAAATATAGAGGTTATACTTCGATAAAGATATCTTGCAAGAGGTGGAAGTTACTTTTTAAACGCTACAAACTGAATGCTGCTGTTTGGATACTGCAAGAGCAAAAATCACAAGCTAAAGTTTTTTAACCAAATTCGATGACTTCTTTTTAACTAAACTAAAATCTTTAAACCAGAGACTTAATTATACCTTATCCAGGGTATATTAAGCTTGATAAGGATCCAATCTCTACTCCACACGCAAGCCATGAAAAAGCCATACCTTCATTTTTTTGTTGCATTAAGAAAGCTTTATCCATGCCAGACTTATAAAAATAAAAATATTGTCCACGTTGAAGTATCTCCAGCGAATTCCAGCTTGAAACTCACTCAGTTTGCTATAATTTTGTACCCAGTTTTGGTTAGTCTTCTACTAAGAAATATAGTGTATATTTTTTAAACTATAATATATATCATTATAGTTTAAAAAGAATATTTTCCGGAATTTCTTAGGATCACTCAATATTTATCAATTTTATGTCGGCGTCTAAAAGTTTATCTCGCACATAAGGTCTTGCGTAATTTCTATTTAATTGATTGCAGAATATCTAAGTCAATAGATCACACTTGTTTCGATTCAGCCTTTCCATAATTTTTTTTGTCGAATCTCAAAACTCAGCTGAATCTTTTCATTTACTTAACGACTTCGCTAAAAATCCCTCACATTTAATTTTGTTTATCCCTGTAAATGCGCTTAAATTGTTTAATAGATTCCAAATATCTAATATCCTTCTTTCTTAAAAGATTCAGCAAGACAAAAGTTTTTAACATAATTAGTCGTACCACTCGCACTTTCTGTGTGAGGTGGATGGAGTAGTCATGATACTTGACGCATCTCGTATCAGGCATTATAGTTCATACAAAGAAAGATGCATACTTGCTATTAAAATGTTTTCGTTTTCCAGTAGCTGTTCATCTATTCTGATATTCGTTTCTATAGCGGGTTTTCCATGTTATCGCTTGTTTTCTTAACTGGTGCACTTTGGATACTTTCAATTCCAATGTGGACTATAATTGGCAGATAAGTATATGCATCCCCAAATTAAAAGGTTTTAATCGCGGAGAGAAAGTACCCGGCTTCCCAATGAAAGTTAACTCAGCCTCCATGTCCCCTACGCGCATCCATTTATTAAGTTCAAGCCAAAATTATTACATACGATTAGCTCAATTAGTTTTCTTCCCTCAGTATATACATACATAGTCCCCTCTCTTTGTTGAGCCCCTATTTTGCGCGTTGATTTCAAATTTGCTTTTCTTACGTTGTACGTACGTCTACCATTATCATAACATTCTAGGTTTCCAGTGTGCACTTGTACAAGATGTCATAAAAGTATCGTAATCCTGCTGCCATTTTTAACAATTGAATCTATAAATATCTTTTTGTTAATTGAATACCAACCAACTTTATACATAGTTCGATCTCCAATCTGCACAGAGATAAGTTTATATGATTCGGAAGTACTGCATACTTCTTTCTGACTGAGCAATTTTTGTATTGAGCTCTCAGCTAAGTTGATAATCGAGACATGTCGTATAACATCTTGATCCAGTCCAAAAACAGCCGGGAATGGATAAGGCATAGGAGAAAGGGAAGGTAAGGTTGATTATGCCTTATTTTCTTGGTCTCATCTTTGGAAACAGTCCCTATAATCTTTGACCCTACCCAGACCCTACACCAAACCACTTAAGGGTATTTTCACTATTCAATAAATTCAAGCTATGCAAATGGATACCAGTTTTCTTTTAAAATTTTATAAAGAAGTCAGATCAGATTGAAGTGGGATGCGAATAACTATACCCTCTTCCAATATAATTTATAGTATCCAAACAACACGTCCTTTTGCCAATTTTCTAGTTCACTCCTGTGTAAAACATCAATGGAATTTATTTCCCGTCATCCCAATAAATTCCGCATTAAATTTCCCTAGTCATCGCGGAGTCGCTTTTCTTCCACAATAGACATCATATTCAATGAATATGTTTGTCATGAAGTTGAACTTAGACAATTTTAAAAGAATCTTCTGTTTGACTTTGAATAATGGATTTTTTTTACCCGGCTTCACGAACAATCATCTATGTGATCCATGACAAGGATAACATTAGGCCACAGTACGAGTATGAACGAACTGACGTATGTAAATTATCCTGTGATGCATAAAATATCTGAAAATACTCACAAATGACTATAAAATATAATCCAGGGATAATTTGAATTGAACGAAGTGAACGTGGATGATTCCGTTTTATGTGCATACATAACTCGTAAAAGCACAAAGTAAAAAGCCATAAAAAAATGAATTAAAGTACACAAAACGAGAATACGGCGACAGCAGTGCGGCGCTGCCATTGACACATTTTGATGGATTCGTTTCCGTTGAGTTAGTTGAACTGCGAAACGATGGTATTTCCGCAAATGGATATTTACTTACTTTTAATGATGCTGTAACAATTAATTGCTAATAATGCGGAGTCAGCAAATCACATTTTGCACATTTTAAGGACTTTGTTAATTTCGAATTTTTTTTTTATGTTAAAAAAATGCCTTTATGACGAATGAATGAAGAAAATCCTGAAGAAATGTTTATGGGCATACGTTCATATGTGCACGGATTTGAGTATTAAAATTTATAACTTTATTTTAACTTTTAAATGTGTGAAACATAAAGAAGGTTACAGTCACTCAGGAACGTAGGTATCGTATGATAACTTATCCTTACGTCTACTTTCTGATTTCAAGCTAATTTAGAGGAAAAGTGGTATGGTAATGGTATGCACTTAAGTTATTCTTCATAATACTTATTACACCTTACTTATTACCCTAGAATCATGGTAGGGATCGAATAGTTTTTGTTATTTTTAAGAAAAATAAAAAGAAATTTTTTGAGAACAATGATATCGATTTTATGCTTGGGTGGTTGTTGATTGCTGTTTTCCAGTGCGGCTTGTGCCTGCACCGTTCGGGCCACAAACAACATGTTGTTGACCTGCCGGACACATGGTTAGTTACTGGGAGCATCCAATTAGATTGACTACTTGATCATCAGCAGATGGCTTAGAAGTTATCTCTTAGTCTCTTAAGTCCGAAACAAGCGTGCGAGTGACATTAGAATGGTACGCAATCGCAATGAGTCGAAAATCACCCCCAGTCCCATTATAGCCGATTAAACGTGAAACGATTGGATTGGTAGGCGTCATCACTTTTAATGCTATAACTATTGAACAACTATAAGTAGACAAATTGTGAGATACATTTTAAGAAGTTAATTTAACACATAAAAACAAAACAAAAAAAAAAAACAATCGGGAATATTGCAATCTGTTTGGAATGGTTCATATGATACCCTTCCCTCATCTTCTAATCCATCACTAATAAAGTGGGTGTGGCGCTGTGAAACTTTTGGTTCAAATGGAATGAAATCTTTCTATTCAGAAAATAATCTCTCGATTTGTAAGAGATTTTATAACACAATTTATGGCTAAGACTCTTTCTTAGAAGACATTGAGTGTGGCGATCGCCATTTGCAACCGAAAGTCACGGATTCTGGTGCAATATGCACAATCAAATTTAATCATCGCCGTAGTATAGTAAATCACCACAACAAATTGCGGCTTTTTAAAGAAAATGTTCCCCAAAAGTAGGTGTGGCTCTGTACAATGTATGGACGTATTGTATAAAATAAGAACGTCTATATATTTTATATTTTACTTTCTCAAAACTGCTGATGACTAAATTTTATTGTGAATATCTCATCAGAATCCGTGAACTTCGATTACAAATTGTGACACCCACGTTCACTATCTATTGTCTTAAAAGTATGAGCAAATATTTCTCTGTCTGCCTGTCTACGTGACCTTTTATAATTTAAGAACCACTTAACCAATTTTGATGAGATTTTCTTTAGTGCATTGGAACATTTTCTGATCACTGATAGACTTTTAGAGGTCTATAAAAAAGTTCGCGAGAGCATATACCTATAAGCACTCTTTGTGTTTTTCGTATTTAGCGTTCAGTTTGTTTTCGTACCTTTTGAAAAGCTGAATCGATTTCAATGTTTTCGATTTCAAGTTTTTTTCCACCTGTTGATCATTTTTTTGGGAAGGATTGAAGGCTGAACATTTGAGGCTGAACACTTAAGAAATGTATTTCACACGTCGCGAAAAAAATTACTTGTCTGCCCCATTAAATTTGATATGTCGGCTATACTATTAGACATACGTCAAATTATGGTACGACCATTTTTTAGGACTTTAGCAGTTCTAAAAAAAAGTCCGCTAGAAAATCCATCTTATGTGAGAGACAGACTGCTGGTATTGATACCATGGTATAGCAATACTACGTTCTATACCACATTTCTGTCACTGCGATACTACGTAAAAAGCTAGTATACCGTGAAATACCTGGTATTGAGATTGGCAATTTTTTGCTGGCATACCACCATCTTACTGATTGCAGCGCCAATTTCTCTCTATTGTCTAGTCTTCGTAGCTTCTTTGACAATTTCGCTTTCAAGTATTTGAATTTTCTTTTTATTCATTGGCACAAAAGTAAATCATTTTTATTCATCCTGTCTTGAATTTTCTATTTTTATTTGTTATGACAGACAACACAAACGTCAAAGTACACTACTTAACGCCAAAGTCATCGAATACTACGAAATGCAGTCTGTCAGGGGTTGTGGTATTCAGTATACCATGGTATTCGTACCATCGTATCAATACCAGCAGTCTGTCTCCACTATTAGTTTAACACAAAACTCTTAATAAACATTTTAATGTTTTTTTTTTAAAGATTTCACACGTATAACTTTAAAATAGTTTAGCTCTTTTAAATGTAACTTATTTAGACATTTACGGTATTAATAAAAAAATATGTGAAGCTATGGATGATTACTTTTTCACCTCTAATAAAGCTAACTTCATTCCGGACCAACAAATGCTACTGCAAGTACGTGACAAAGGGATTAATAGTTTTGATATTTGTTATACTGTACGGCTTTGAGCACTTTTTTCTCCGTCCTTGCTTCTAGTAGCTATTCTCTTTACTACTGAACGGAAATGATACTCAGTGTTCCTCACCTTAACCTTAAACGATGGAACAATGAAACAAAAAACAGGCTATATCCTCTTAACGGAAAGGCTACAGGAGTGTGCTTTGTGGCTTTTTGGCACGAGCGAGGCTGCTAGTGTATAGTGTATTTTTGACAACTGGTAATTTTACTAACCAACATTTTAAATCTTATTATTAGGTGCGCAACAAAGTTCTCGCTGTTTTTTTGATGAAAATGCAACTTTATTGTGAAAAAATGATTACAAATGAATCATTCAAAGTACTGCCCATCGCTAGCTACAACTTTTTGCCATCTTTGTGGCAGAGATCGAATACCGTTACGGTAATAATATTCATCTTTTGAGGCTATCCACGAATCAAGCCATTTTTTGATGTTTTCATATGAGCGGAACTGTAACAAGTAATAATCGAACGGAACAAGTAATAATCGGATGGCGCAATATCTGGGGAATATGACGGGTGGGGTAGGTTTTCCCATTTGAGCGTTTTCAGGTAGGTTTTAACGGGTTTGGCAACTTGAAGCCGAACTCGTATTGTAGACGTTTTTCGCACAGTACTCGGCTCAATCGCATCAATTGAAGTCGATACTGTTCCCCAGTGATGGTTTCGTTGGGTTTCAAAAGTTCATAATAAATGACACCGACCTGGTCTCACCAAATATACAGCATAATCTTCGCAGCGTGAATATTCGGCCGAGCCGACGACGTAGAAGCATGACTGGGCAGTCCCTATGACTTTCTTTTCTTTGGGTTGCTGTAATGAATCCATTTTTCATCACCCGTCACGATGCGATGAAGAAAACCCTTCCTTCCACTGGAGCAGTTGTTCACAGGCGAAAAAACGACGCTCAACTTCCCTTGGCTTCAAATCATAAGGAACCCAAGTTCCTTGTTTTCGAATCATTCCAAACGCATGCAATCGCTTGCAAATGGCTTGACGGGTAACTCCTAATGCTGAAGCAAGCTGATCTTGCGTTTGGCACGGATCCTGAACGATCAATGCCTCCAATTCAGCGTCTTCGAAGGATTTTGGCCTTCCTTCACGCGGACGGTCATCAACATCGAAATCACCGTCTTTGAAGCGATGGAACCAATCAGGGCACGTTGTTTCACTTAGAGCAGCAACTCCGTAAACTTTTTGGAGCTCTCGAAGCACTTCAGCCGCCGTTTTCTCGAAAGAAGAAAATCAACACTTCCCGCAAATGACGATTATTTGACACAAAATCAAACATGGTGAACACAACTAAAAGTACATATATGACGCCAAAACAAAATCACTAATGTGTCAAAACAGTTTGTTTACCATATATCTAAGCTCGGTTCATAATGTTTTGGAAAAAACGACCAGCACTTACTGCTGGAGCCATCTATTGACTTAGAACTTAGTTGCGCACCTAAAAGTTTAACTTTTCCATTTCGTTTTCTCCGTTTTTGACAATGATTTCCCATCTTGGTTCTAAAATCCCCTAAATTTACGCAAACTGGGAATATAAGTCACATAGCTTCCGAATAATGGAGACACAAAAATTAAAAATATAAAAATAAAACGGAAATTATCACACTTTTATTTAGAACTTTTTTTTTTTCGAAATGCTTATTAAGAAAATAAGTACACATTTTAAAGCTCATTGCGGGTGAACGGAACGTGCTAGAGAGGTGTACCTTTTACCATTTGTTTGATTTATCTCGAAACTTAATAAAGTAAGATTAACAAAACAGTTTTTTTTTTTAAAAAAAAAAAAAATCAACGCACTATTGTCTTTCATTTGATACCGATGTTGTATTTATACAAATTTCAACGTTCTGAGCCTAATAGTTCAAAAGTTTTGAAGCTGTAATAGACAGACAGACAACTGACTCACTAAAAGTGTTCCTTTCTTAATTTTTGTTACCAAGTAAGTACCGAAATCATGAAAATGCAAATGTTCCCTACCTACTCGTCCCACAGAACTTTGTTGTTTCTGAAAATGTTATCTATATAGAAATGCGACTTCTTAACTATTATCAATCCTACCTTAGAGGTTGTTAAATGATATGTATTGTACAAGGTGGCGCAAAATTAATCATCCAATTTTGTTTTTGGATTACTTTTTTACTAAATAAAAAAAAATAATTTTGAGTAATAAAAATCTTTATTTGGATCTTTACAATTTTTTCTGTTAAGTGGAAAAGATGATATCCGCCAAGTGGATACCGCCAGCGTTGATACACATTTGTGCCCGTTTTATCGCATTTTCCATGACTTTCCCCACGATTTCCTGTGATAACTGTTCGCATTCCTATCGAATATTCTCCTAAAGGGCTGCGATTATCTGAGGCTTGTTGGCATAAACCCGCGACTTCAAGTAGCCCCAAAGAAAGAAGTCTGGGACGGTTAAATCGGGCGATCTTGCTGGCCATGCCAAATCGCCAAAACGGGAGATTACGCGACAATGAAACGCTTCCTTCACAATATCCATCGTGGCTCGTGCTGTGTGTGCGGCTGCACCATCTTGTAAGAAGTCGTTTATCATGGCCCTGTAGCGTTCGCCAGTAATAGTGACCGTATTGCCGATGGTGTCCTCAAAGTGAACGCCGCATCACATAGTGGCTTTGAGTGGATGTAATGGCTCTTCGTGCATCACACGCGGATTTTTAGTGCCCCAGAAACGAAGATTTTGCTTATTAACAGAACCGCTTAAGTGCAAATGCGCCTAGTCGCTCATGATGATTTTCGACACAAAATCGTTTTCTTCGTTTTTGAGATTGCGGCACAATTATTCCACGCTCTTGCGGAGTATAGCGCTCCATTGTTTGTATACTGCAGCTGCCTAGTTCACAAATGTCAAATATGATTAACGTACGACGCCATCAAAAATTATAACATCTTCAGATAGGATGATTAATTTTGTGCCACCTTGTATATCAGTAAGGCGTCGGACGACTATTAAGCCGGATGCGACAATGTTCCCTATTGTCGCCATTGTTATCCGTACTAATAACGACATCAGTGATATTCTGCATGCAGCCTTGGAAACTGGGGAATGCAATGAGCAATGACATCTTATTTAAAACATCCATGCAGGCTACCTTGACAACCTTTGTTTGCAAAGAATAATGGGCCCTCACCAAATGGTCCATAGTCTTAGTCAAAACAAGCATACTGGATCTGAGAATTAATACGACTAAGATAATGTAAACAGTTCTTCAGTTTTAACCGCCCAAATGAGCATTCCTGTGCAACAGGTAGAGAAAGTTAACGATTTTCTTTCTCATATTTTGCAGACATTCTTCCAATGTGAGCTGAAATTTAAAATTGCTGATTAAAAATATTTTTGGATTCTGTATGTATACGTCAAAAAAAAAATCTTTTGCGACTATTGCTTATACTCGAGCCACCAAAATAGCACCTTCATTGTGTTTGGATAATTGTACGTAGTTTTTATGGCTTAGGAGTTATAAGGTGGTGACAGACAGAGTTCCGTAGTCTATTTGCGGAACCCTAAAACAATCATCTTATGGATTTTCTAGCCAAATCGTATCTCGTACAAACAGCTGAGGAGGAATCGAGAACATTGGACGTTAAAGAAGTCTGAATACTATTGCGCGTAAGCAATGTTGACACACTATACCCCAAAAGGAGGCGAGCGGTTGCAGGACGTCATACCAAAAGCATATAATTTCTATACTTGTGTGAATAGAATACAAGGACGTATGGCACGCCAGAGGAAAATCGAGCTCTAATTTTGTTAAACTTGAGCAGACGTCACTTGAAGATCAAAATAAAAGGAAAGAAAAAATTAACAACCACTTAAAAGTTCTTGACCCAATCTGTATGACTTCAAGATATTTATTTGCAGAAAATGCGATCTATTTAATATCTAACACGTTTTTGTAATAATGTTTTGCGATTTTATTTTCAGGTAACTAGATACAAATCAAGATTTTTTTATTGAAATAATCAGGATTTTAGTAAATTTTATTAGCACAATGATCTGAGCGTAATTAAAAAAGGATGCAACTCTTACAATTTGTTTTAATAAATTGTTGACAGTATTTAATTTGTCTTTGTATCTTTTATTAATAACATTAATTTTATTGCTAACAAAGTACCACTTAATGCTTTACTTTTAATTATTTGATTCTTTACAAATATTTCATTGCGAAGTAAGGGCATTGATTTGTGGTTTGTTCAGCTAATGTCAGCTGAATGATATATCTTCTTATAAATTTATTTTTCAAGGATAAATCTATTTGTTGGACATATTTTCGTCCGACTATATTTTACATTTGATGGTCGAACAGCCTTGTTTGACCTTAGCTTAATTTGTTTTCTTTGTTCGCTCAATGAGTTTGAAACACCGTGTGACTAGAAGGAAAATTACGAGGATGAAAAGACAATTACTGGTACACATTGTTATTAAGTAGCTGTGTGTTGCAATGGAACAGAAAATCAGAAAATCTGACTAAACATGGGTGAGGTTCGGTTGATGAAAAAATCCATATACTTCGAAGTACGCCCGAGGATTCAACTTTTGAATCTGGTTGACTGAATAACTGGCTCTGTTGGCCAATCAGAAGATAAAAATGAAGTTAGCTGGAAACCAGAACACGCCCGCAGTTAGTAAAAGAAGCTATAAAACGGGACAGAAACATGTCTTCAGTGATCGAGCGAGTTCATTGATTTCACTGTGTATATTCCTCTCCCCTTCTAACTTCAAAGCACGATCTCGAATTTTATCCAGGAATGCGCAATGTGGCCTTTATGCAGCAGACCAGATTGAAGTATTGTACTCGAGTTTGGGGTCTTACAACGTTAACACTCATACGAGCCTCAAAAAAAAAATCACACATAAGATCATCATGGATAAAAATCACCCAATTCATTATTGTACATATTAAGTACAGCTATAAAATTTTATTCACTGCGTAAAAATCCTTAGCCTGTATAGGTAAAATTTGGTTTTTATTATTTGTTTCGCTTAAACTAGTCGTTTTTATTTTAGAATAAAGCTATTATAAATATTTTTCATTCATCATTGAGTATAAATATTATTTTTTGTAATTTAAAATATTGAAAACTGTAACATTTTTAAAATTTTTTTAAAAACATTGTACTAAAATTCGTCGAATAAGGATGAAATTTCACCAGAGAGTCTTCCACATAACTCCTTGAAGAAGTCTCTTTTTTGAAATATTTTCTTGAAAAGATCTAAACAAATGCAAGAACTTTAAATAAGATGGGATGAAATTCAGAAAAATTACTGCGGCTTACTTTCAGAAATGGGTGAAAAATCATCCGATGATCTTATAAAGTTTAAAGAGCACGTAGTCATTTTGCAGTGTCCGTGATGACTTGGAATTCGAATAAGTGGTTACTCCAACGAAGGTTATCGTTAATATATGAGAACATATCGCGAATGGAAAGCATTTCGGTTTTAGTTATGCAAGTATTGTACAATTCACAATTGAAAGCTAGATTGAATATGTGATGCATTAAATTCTAATCTATTGTCTGTATGTATCCCATCTTAATGATGGCTCTTAGTAATAGGAATTGTGAAGTTACTCTTAAACGTACATTTAGTTGGGCGATTCTAAGTTTCTTTTAAGGCTTCGTAGTAATAAAGCCGAATTAACAAAAGTAAAATTCAGAACAATTATTGTGAATCATATTCACATGCTCACTATTGTGAATTAACACAGCCGAAATTTGACAAATCAGAGAATTTGAAAATCAGATTTTAGACTTTAAATTCAACATCTGTGTAGTATTCTAATGCATTCCAGTGATGTTTTATAATTTTTTCGCGTTCCATTTTGCGTTGTATCAAAATCAACTAAGACTTGATCATCACACATTTTCACTTGAAATGATTCACGGGTAACGGTAACATTAAAGATTTCTGGCGAACCAATCAAGAATTGATTCATAAATGCCAAACTATCAAAATGCTGTTTTCCACCCACTCCAACATTTAATATGTCCAATGGCGTTTGGGATTTGTCAGTCTCAAGCACAGTTGTGATTTCCTTTTATAAGCTTCTTTCATGATAGTGCCCCAAAATACCTATAGTAGACGCTGTTGATTCTGCTCTGGAGATTAAAAGATTCTGGATATATGTATTTCTCCTGGAAGCGAATTTCAAAGTTTACTTGTCCTGTAGCAGAAGAAATTTTGGTAGAAAGATGTTCGCATAGGCGTTGCTATGAGCCAACGGTTTCAGATTGAATGTAAGTGTGGATGTTTACATTGCCACGGGAATGAAAGACTGCCGGAAAGAGAAAGAGTAAGTAAGTAAGAGAAAGGAAAATTCGACGAAAATCCAATCGAAAAATGAAAACGGGTGAAGCAGGCATATTCTATTCCAAACTGTTCCACTTTTCAATGATTTTCTCAGTGTTTGAGTGGTCGTCAACAACGTACTGTTATTCTAAAGAATGTATTAACTTAGATACATAGTTTAGAACATAGAGAAATAATAACGATAAAAGCCCAAAAGTATGTACAGATATTTGCAATCAGCATCGAAAGTTAAGTCAATCTAGCCATGTCCGTTTTTCTGTCTTTATGTCTCCAGTTTTTGACTTTACACTTTGAGCTTGGAAGATGAAATTTGATATATTAGCTTTTTGGAACCAGAAACAGTACAAGTGTAACAATTTTTAAAATCCGCCCAAAGATAAGCCCACTTTTGGAGGCATTTTCTATTTCTTCTTTTTTTTTTTAAAGCTGCATATTTACGGTGATGGATAAGCCTTTTTTTCTCATCAGAATCCATGAACTTCGGTAACTAAGAATTACAGTCATGCCCACTTTCTTCTTAGAAGAAGCCATAAAATTAGTTTTTCTGATAAAATTTCTTAAAAATTGCGGAAGTATACTCTAAATATTGTAGAAAGGTATGCATACCACGCGTACTTTGTTATGGATGGGTTGGAAGATGAGGGACAGGGTATCATACTATCCATTCCAAATGGATTGTAACTTTCCTATACAAACTTTTTTTTAGGAAACCCCGGAGTACTCATTGATTACTACTCAGACTCATTTTGATCCATTGAATACTAACTGTTACCATGTTATTATTAAAACCTCCATGGAGGAACTTTCTTCTCAAATCATGCTCCTCTACAAATACATACATATGAACGCAGTAAGAAAATTTGTTCTGATATACGATTATGAGCATAACCGTCTCCATACTTTTGTATCCAAAACCTTTTTTTAATTTTTTACCAAAAATCGTGAAAGTAACTACGAGTATGTTTCTCAGGAATTTTATGTTTTTGCTTGGGGAAAAAATAGGATATGACAGGAAATGTCGAAATATGCGATAGTTAAGTGTAATTGGCAACATACTAAATGTCCCCTAATTTTCCGTGTACACGTCATAGTTTTTGCGCAACTCACTTTTTTGATAAAGTTTACTTTATTATGGACGGAAAGCTGATAAATTGATTTTATTATCACTAAATAATGAATTTGTGAGCAATTCTACACCAATATAAGTGCATATATCTCCAATATTATAAAATGATATTTCCGTTGTTGCCGGCTACACTGAAAAAGGCTAAAAGGAAATGTGCTTTGATGTGTGCTCTGGCGGGAATTTTTGAGGTGATTGGCAGAGTGATGATGTTTTATTGATTGATGCTTGCTGGAAAACGCATTTACATTCAAAATTGTACGTACATATGTATGTAGGTCGGAAGAAAAATTGTCATTGTAACATCTTGTATTTCTAAAATCACAATTTTGGGTCTTTTTTTTAATTTAAGGTGGTACTTGGAAAATTGTATACCTATAAATCAATTAAAATAAAATAAATATGTGCTATCCAACGTTCTATATTTTGAAAATTAGATATTTAGGTCATCCCATTGTTCGGACATACCATGCAATCTATTTTTTTTAAATTTAACGGGGCCATATAAAGATTTGAAAATGCATAATTTAACCGAAAAATGTCAACTTTCAAGCCAATTCGAGCAATACGGAGGTCATTATCTGGAAAATTAGATTTTCTTGTAAAATTTAAAATTAGGGGACTTTAAGCATGTTGTTCAGTACACTTAACTAAGGTCTATATCGACGTTTCCAGCCATACCTTTGACCCAAATTCGCCTAATATTCCTGCGCTAACGTTCATGAGTCAACTTTCAATTCTACAGTTTCCCATAATACCCACTCGTTGACACTACACATATTCCGGCCAATCAATAGGAAACCACCTTGGAAGAATAGCTACCACTTTCTCCATAGCCAATCAATCAGCATCACTACATCAAAACTAATCAAATGCCCTATTCTACAAGTAAAATTTATTACCAGTGATTAGCTGACAAATTGAGAGCTTCTGACAACCGTAACCGATTAAAAAACACTTAATTACAACCGTTAACATCTCTGAATTATTGCCGCAGATACCAACATACCATTTTCTGTAATAGTAAATGTGCTGACTAATTTCGCAGTTCGCGTGGACATTAATGTCCCAATAAAGTGGTTTGGCGAGTTCCAGACCTAGAAATAGCCAACAAAACTATGTACGTTCTATGACCAAAATGAGGTTAGCCCATGTACGATGCTAATTCCATCACACTATACCATCAATTAATCCAGCAAAATGATCAATTAAAGATATTTCCGATGACCCAAATAAATATTTTATTCTCACAACAATTTCGTTATTGATGGTCCATCCAAACAAAAAACAAGAAAAACACAAAAAATAAGCCAATAACCTCAGATGTTAAAGCCGAACGATAATCCATTAAATCTGCACTCATTAAGGAAAGGTTTTTTTTTACGAACCCAAACAGAGAATTCACACCGAGACTCGCCAGTCCAGGTAAAAAAATATTCTTTTTTACAACATTAAGGCATAATTAAATGACGTCGAACAAAGCCAGTGAGACCGTAAAAATTTAAATGATTCCCAAAAAAACAACAACATTCAAATTTAATCAATTTATAACAAGAGTTCCGTAATACAAACTCGCAAAATATATGGTTTTACAAGTTTTTCGTTCTCAATTCACTGTGGGGAAGATACATTTTAAATTCTTTCTCTCATTAGAATAAGTATAAGCCGTCTTGGGATTCTGTCAATCAGTGACATCCGAAACACTAACCACAGCAGGTGCAATCGGGATCGACAAACAAAGTTTTAAGTTCTTTTTATTTTGGTGAACATTTTTGTGTTTTTCTATCTCAGAATGAAGTGTTGGATTATCTTAGGTCTTAGCTTTTGTGCTATCTATCAGTGTGTCAATGCGGTAAGATCTATCATAGTGTAAACTGATAGCTTTATAATACAAAATCCTTGCTACAGGGTAACGGATACGTCTATAACCCACCAGCGAAGAGAACGGATACACCAATTGAAAATCAAAATGATTTCGACATAAATGAATTTATAACGTCCCAAAAGGAGAGTATCTTTTCATCGATTTCGCCGAAGAAACCAAATTATAACCAATGTGCTCAGTGCAGTTAGTATTGTACAGTGAGATGTTCCGAAGGACTAGTCCTTACCATTCTCTTTTTAGGTTGCGGTGTTCAAAATGCAAATAGGATTGTTGGTGGTACACAAGTCCGTCACAATAAGTACCCATGGATGGCTCAACTGATAATGGGTGCAAAGCGTCTTTTCTGCGGTGGAGCTCTGATTAATGACCGCTACATTTTGACAGCCGCTCATTGTATTCACAAGATGAACTGGCAGGCAATGAAAGTTCGTGTGCAGCAATTTGACCGTAACTCAGCTTCTGTGCCCGGCATAACCCGAAAGGTAAGGTGAGACTATGGAATTGTTCTTATATTAAAATGAGCATATCTTTTCAGGTTGCTAAAGCTATTGTACATGAAAATTATAATCCAACAACAATTGTAAACGATATTGCTCTATTGAGGTTGGACTCACCCATTCCATTAAGCGAAGCAATGAGACCAATTTGTTTACCATCTGCTAATCAGAACTTCGATTTGAAGCAGGTAAGTGAATTTAAAATATATCTATTAGTTTATATGAATCTAGAAACGTTAGCTCTAGGACCTACAATTGCGTCTAAAAATTGACTTCCACTAGTTTTAAATTAATGGAAAACAAACGATACTTCCTGACTTGTTATGGTCTCTTCATAAAAATACCTTACCTACCGAATGATCCCACTTAATTTAACATAATAATTCACTTCCGAAAGATTCATGTATTTCTAGAGATACTCGTACTGGTCCCAAAGTTGAGCATTAGATATGTCGCAATACATACAATTTTGTTTATCTTTTGTCAGATTTTCAACCAAAAATATGAAATGAGATGTAGAAATAATAGAGGTACAAAATCCCTACTTTCGTACCAAAGCTGATCCTGGTAGAAGCGTACTAAGCTTGTTGATCTCACAGCAAGTGGTTCGAATGCACCACATGCGTTTCACCTATCTATTTTTTTCAATTGAGTACCATCTCCATCAGACAGTGCTTTGCTTATTTCGAAACTTTAATAAGTCTAAAAGTAGCGAAGTAAGAGATCAGAACTAAAATTAACCCATTTGCGTTCGGCCCTCAGCCCCAAAAGAGCTGTTGCGCCAAAAGTAGATATATGGATAGATTGGAATGAAAATTCTCCCTACTAATTGGCTTGACTGAAATATAATCCATATCTCTCCCCACGATAAATTTGATTGCCACTCCTTTTTGTGTGCTCTTTTTCTAATGCGAGGAATACACAAGTATTTTATGGAATAAAGAAGCAGACATCGGCTCTGGCCTTACTGTGTTTCTGAGTAACACAAAAATCGGTTCGCCAATTTGTTTTATTGTAATTCTGTTTAAAAATATAATTTTTTATTTTTTTATTTTCCTCGAAACATTATGAAGTAAAGATAACAGAACTATTCATTCTAGGAATCATGGTATTGGTACCTTTCATTTGATACCCATATTGTATATATATCAACAAAACAACTTTCACTCTAACCTCTAACAATTTTTTTGTTTTTCTTTCACTTTTTTCAAAATTCTACTTTGGAACTATCTAGGTTATAGTAAAACAGATCTTTGCTCCTAATTTGAACAAATTTCAAAGTCGAACGGTTCAAATTATTGGGCTGTGACTGACAGAAAGATAGACATACAGACGGACAGACAATTGACTCTCACTATAAGAGTCAATTTCTTACTTTATCGTTACCTTAAACCAGTTATTTCAAGTATTATCTTCATGGGTAGATACTGTCTACGTTATTAAATTAAAAAAAGCCGTTCATATGAAGGTTAAGTGGGTGCTTACTTGACTATTGCTTGAATTAGTCACCTTGTTTGTCTTATGGAACTTAAACCTAGTCGATAGCTATACATCCCTGTCAAGCCAGAAAATAATAATTATGCTTGAGCAGAATTTTCGTAGCTTATGGCAAAGTGAGACAACGATAAAGACAGCATAAACAAACACTCTAGTCGATCTGGAGGGCTTTACATAGTTCGCTAGACCAATCTCCGTCACTTTCGCGATCTTTAGACCGGAGATACTATTTTATCTATCGTCTCAAATGAAGGGTCTGGGATTCGAAAACTATCTTGGCTGGGGCAATGTTTTCTACTAATTTTATTTATCCGCGATGATGTAGTAGTTGAGTTTTTTCTTTTTGGACTACATTCACAGCTAGGTATAGTTTATAGAAAATACCATTGTAGCTGCTTCCCCATTCGTCCCATTCTCACACAGGTCCAAATATCCGGCAAAACATTTTCCTTTCGAAAGAGTTTATGAGTAATATCTGCTCAACTTTCCTGCACTGATAAACATTTAACAGCTTAGAAGTTATAGCGTCGGGAGTGATGGTTTGTCCTAAGTTCCTTGCGTAGGAGAAGTTGTTTAAAAATTCCAATGCAAGACGCTTTCCAACGTTACGCGGCATAAGTGTACCAATTTTCTTGGGATCTCGAAAACTGTTGATTTGAAAAACTCCAATGACAAGCCATCGGAACTGCTTCTTTCCCATCTAGAATTTATTCGTTGCAGTAGCTGATAGCCCTACATGCTAACTTATATAAAGCAAACTCCACCAATTCTGCTCTTAGATACCTAAGTGCAGGGTTACCGTATAAGTAGGAGGAAACATAAGAATTCAGCATTCAATTTCACTTAAGATTCAGATTCAAAGATACATGAGACATAGAATGTCACAATATATTCTAAAATTCAATAAAAAGTACTAATTTTACAAAAACTTTTTAAACAATTTTTGTATTGGAATTGTTTTTAAAAAAATGGAATGTAGTGTTCTAGATTAAATCCGTTTAGAAGTTATAACATCTGACTTAATTTTACTGAACCAAAAAATAATCCTTTTCGCCGTAATTCGGATTCAGGTCCAAATAGATCCCATCTCAAATACAATTTGTTGCTTGTCTTCACCAATCTTCCAACCAACAATAAAACTTAACTGTAATGGGTTGATAAAATAATAACTGGGCATCATTTTTTTTTTAGATAACTACGAGTACCTTTAAAATATTGCATTATTATGTAGGGCTATAGCTCGGTAACGGTTTTCCAAATGGAAAAAGTGCTAATAAAATATAATTTTTGCTATAAAATTATCTTTTCAAAATAGTGCAATCATGCTGCATTTATAGTGTAATAGTAGATTGCACCTCCAAGTTGAAATTAAATGAAAATTCCTGGAAAGGATAAATGTCTGTTTCCTTCATGGTCTATAGATATATAAACAATTGCTATATGGTCATTCTCCTTCAAACCTTAGCAAAACAAGTTCAAATTAGATTATTCAAATTTTTCAGTACTAACCCTGCTAGTGCTTGCTATAATCTATAAAGCAGATCTAAGATAAGATGATTGATGTCTTCAAAAGATGCTATTTAGAGTGTCAAAAATGCATTCATACACAAATGAAATGAAGGCATCGCAAAAGTGTTTTCAAAAAGCGAGTGAGAACTACTGATTTAACGTTGATAAAGCTTACTCGTAATACAAGTTCAAGTCTCCAGATTCAAAGATATGCTATCGTAGATGTATCATTACTGAGTTGAACACTTGCATTGTTTTATGAACTACAATAGATTCATAGCAAAAATTAATTGAAATGTTTAACATTATACCACTATAATTTAAAATTTGTTTTTCTATTTAAAAGGCTATAGTTGCTGGTTGGGGTCTAACTAAGGAATATGGATCTGTTTCGACTATTTTACAAGAAGTTACTGTACCGATTATCACCAACGCTCAGTGTAGGGCTACTCAATACAAATCGATGATCACTGAGAACATGTTATGCGCTGGAGTTGTATCTACTGGAGGAAAGGATGCTTGTCAGGTAAGAATTGGATGGCTAAGACCTATCAGGGATATACATAAAATCATTTATGTGCGGAAACCCTTGCTATTAATGAATCAATTTTAAAGTCATAACTATGGAGACGCTAGAGTTTCATACATACATATGAATATGTCTGTATTTTCAGACAATTTTGGATAGTTTTCATCACTCAGGATACGCATCGAACCATAAATAATCCTTGAGTAATACATAAGTATTTATGTTAAAGTTAAAGTATAACTTTAACCAGATATCATATATTCTGGTTACAGAAACTCTGTCATTCATCTTCATTGATATTTATTTTCCGATATTGAATACGTGAAAATTGTGTTTACACAACTGCTAAGAATGAGTATTCAGCCAAGTAAATGCTATTTATCTTTAGGTTGACGTTGCTCATTGGTTTGCGTACTGAATTTCAAGATCTCTTCGGCGATGGTTCGAATTCGACATGCGTCACACCATTGTTAAGCCAGCATTTTTATCAAAATTTCAAAATTCTAAAGTAAATGCAGGCAACTAAACCACGCGACGCACTTATTCAAGATACAAGTTGGTTTCCCAAATAGAAATTTATAATCTACTATCTTTATGGATTTTCATATTATTTTTAATAGAATTAAAGTATTCTGTTATTTAATATTAAATATTCTTCCGTACAGGGTGACAGCGGTGGCCCATTGGGAGTGTTAGATAGAACATTTAAAATTGCCGGTAAGTATCTTTAAATTTACTGCTTGTACCAAATTTAATTCTGATACTTTGCAGGAGTTGTATCGTTTGGATATGGTTGTGCCAAACCAAATGCTCCTGGAGTTTACACACGTGTTAGCAAATATTTGGATTGGATCTCAAAGAATACCGCTGATGCATGCTATTGTAACAAATAAATCTTATATAGCAAATATGACTAGAATTTGAATGGGAAAACAATTCTCAGAATAAAATTTTATTTTTCTTAAAAACTGATGGAAAGTCTGTATATTATTTCAATCAACACCTATTTTGTAGGTCAGGAATGAAATCAAATGAGTTTTCCATTACCTGAATTCAGTCACGCATCACTGGTCCGATTGGTGACCGGCCACCCTTTCGTGTCATGATATCTCACTAAAAAAAAGGAGTACATAAATACTCATCTAACGTAAGAAACAAAAAACTTTTTTTTTATTATTATTATTATTATTTATTAAACTTTACATAAATGTAACAGTATAATACTTAAAAAAATAACAGCTCTAGCTACCAGGGCTTAAGGCTGAAGGCTTAAAATATAATGGTTAAAAAAGTATTGGTTCAAGTGCCCAGCAACGGGGGGCGGCCGGAAGAGTTGCGAACAATAGTTCAGACATCCCTTCCGACCTCCCCCCGTCTTGGGCCGTGAAGGGTCTAATATATTATTTTCTAGATTTAATTTCTTTAAAAGTTTGAAAACGATTTTTATGTATTTATGGGTTGATACCTTGAGATACTTAGACTGTCGTTTGAGGAAGCAGCTTTAGCTTTCCGATCTGCCAATTCATTACCCCGAACGCCAATATGTCCTGGTACCCAAACTAATTTCAAGCTCGTTCCTAGCTTAATGATGTTGTCACGAATTTTGCTGATGATGGGTGAGCGGTTTTGTATATTACGAATAGCTTTAAGTGTCGAAAGGCTGTCCGTGCATATAATGGTTTTCTTTTTGGATTTAGTGGCCGTTTCTGAAGCTTTCAGTACTGCTATCGCTTCTGCAGAGAAGATAGAGAAATAAGGTGGAATCTTTTCGGTGGAGACTAGAGTTCCATGTGAGTTGACTATTGCAAAGCCAGTGCCATCTTCGTTTTTAGAGCCGTCGGTAAAGAGGATTTCCCAGGTGTTATCGGGGTAGGTGTTCATCAATTTGTGGAAAAGTTAAAGATATATTACATTTGGAGTAGTATCTTTTTTGAATCTGGAGTGATTGGTGTTTATTGCGTCGAGTGGTAGAGGCCAAGGAGGATGTTTTTCGAGTTCAAAGTTTTTCAAAGCAGGAACGAGACCTATGTCTTTAGCGAACGTCAAGGCGTTGTAAAGGGCTGAGGGTATTTTAGGGATTTTCCTCCTTTTTAATATTTTCGCTGCATCGGCATGGATCGGGGATCGGAATGATTGGCTGATTTTTGGTACAAGTCGGGATGTAAGGTGATCTCTTCTGTCTTCGATAGATGGAAAACCACCTTCTGTGAGCAAGTTCTTAATTGGACTGGTCCTGAAGGCTTTAAGACTGATTCTGATTGCTGCGTGGTATGAAGGGTGAAGAATTTTGAGGTTTGATTTGGCACATTTGCCGTATATGACTAGTCCGTAGTCTATTTTTGACAGAATAATTGCTTTAGTTACATTGATTAGGGTGTTCATATGAATAGAACTGTTTTTAGATGCTAAATACTTAATAATGTTAAGCCTGGCAGCTAGTTTCTTTTTTTAATACTAAACAGTGTTCCTTAAAGTTAAACTTATGGTCAACAATAATACCAAGAATACTTAAATTATTAACGGTTGGTATTTGAATATTACCAAGTTCAATAATGGGGTTAGAACATCTTATTTTTCTGCAAATGTGTAGATTTTTGCTTTTGTTAAAGGAAATCAAAGCACCCGATTGAGTGCACCAGCTATTGATGCGAAGAAGGATTTCTTTAAATTTGTTTTCTGTGCGGTAATTATCGTTGCACTTGGAAAATAAGTATAAATCGTCCGCATAAAGGGAGTGGCTTATGTTATTGAATTGGGTGATAATATTACTTATATCATCATAAGCTATTATAAAAATCACCACCGAGAGGGGCGACCCTTGGGGACTACCATTATTCAGGTTATAGGTTTTTGAATAGCAGTTATTTACCTTAGCTCTGAATTTTCTGTGTAAAAGGAAGGATTTTATGAACTTAAACATCTTAGGACCAATTTTCCATTTTTTTAGTTTATTTAAAACAATGTGGATACCAATACGTTCGAAGGCCTTCTCAAAGTCAATAGAAAGAATTGAAATGTGGTTTTTGCAGGAGAGTGCCGTGGAAACAAATTCGTCTATATGAAGTAAGGAGTCGATTGTGCTTCGACCTTGTTTAAAGGCGACTTGGTTTAGGTTAATATGATTGTTGCTTTCGATAAACCAAAGCAATCTTTTGGAAACCATTTTTTCCATTAATTTGCTAGTGCAAGGGATAAGGGAGATAGGCCTGTAACTGTTGGGAACTGGCAACTTCTGATTAGGTTTGGGAATTGGTATCAAAGTTGCAGTTTTCCATGTTTGCGGAATTATGCCTTGGTCGAAAATACAATTGTTAAGCGTGATTAGGCGTTGTTTTAATATTAGTGGTGCGTTGTTTAACATTGGGTAGGAGATACAGTCATAGACTGGGGTTTTGCCTTTGACCGAATTGAGACAACATTCAAATTCTATAGTGTTAAAGGGGAGTTCAATTAAATTGGCAGACGGACTAGGAAAGTAAGGTATATTATCATCGTTTAAAGCTGCCAGTTTAGATTCACGGAATAAGGGAGAAAAATTGGAATCGCTGGAATAAGAGGACCAGCATTTGGCAAAATGCTCCGAAATTTTGTCTGAATCGGTAAGCGTTTGAGAACCTCATGAAATCGCTTTGATATAGTATGGCTTGAAGCTACAGGTAAGTGTTTTAATGTCGGACCATATCTTTTTGCTGGTGGTGTTGGGATTAATTTTTTCCGTGAACTTTTGGAAACTCTCTATTTTGGCAATTTTTACCTTTCTGCGGAATAAAGCGTTGGCTTTCCGATAGTTGACGAGGTTGGTGTCGTTAGGATATTTTTTGAATATTTTCCACAGATTTTGTGTGATATGTCGCAACGAGTCAATTTCGGGGTTCCATCAGGGAACAATATTTTTATGGTGTTTGAGTTTCGTTTGGGGGATAGAAGTATTAGCAGCAGAAAGGATACATTTTTTTATAGATGCTACTTCCAGGTTTACATTAGTGGTTTGGGGATTAGAAATCAAGAGTACCGTTGATTTTTCCTGGAAAAGATTCCAGTCTGCGTGGTCGGTTTTAAATTTCGGGTTAGATTTAACAAATTTGGACTGTGTACCAAGATTGATAGAGGAAGTATCGGAAAGTGATCGCTACCATGCAGATAATCGTTCCTCTTCCATATACTGTCGGGTAGTAATTGGGTGGAAATAAAAGTAAGATCTACATGGGTAAATGTCTTATGTGTAGAAAAATGCGTTGGGCTGCCGTCATTAAGCAGAGAGAGATTAGAATTAGCGAGGAAGTTTTCAATTTCTTTGCTTCTGAGTTGCTTACGGGAGAGCCCCAAAGTGGGCTCCAGGAGTTAAAATCTTCTGTTAATATAACTGGATTCCCGACAGATCTTACGATATTATCTATATCTAAGGCCGAAAGGGCTGAGATGGATGAATGTAAATTGACACGATTGTCAATTTATTTTTAAGCAGGATTTCAACGGCAATTGAAGAGATATTTGAATTGATATCAAAGACTCTGTGACGGATGGATTTGTGTATTAGCAAACCAGTGCCTTGTTTTGCTGTGGTATTAGTGTCAAAGTTGTGGAAATAAGCTGCATATTCTTTGGGTGCTATAGGTGATGTTTTGGATTGAATATGGGTTTCCTGTAATGAGATTATCGAGAGTTTGTAATCTTTTATAAGAAGTTCAAGTTCATGGTAATTATTATAATATCCATTAAGGTTCCACTGAAGAACCTTAAGGATTGTTTTTGTGCAATGAGGAGATTTTTGCGCAGTATAATCAGCATTATACTGGGAAAAATCTGAAGGAGATTAATTTTTGGCGTGCAAGGGTTGACTCTGCCACCCAGAGGATGAATTATCCAGGTTCCGGGTGGAACCTGGATGATTCATCCTCCGGATGACAGAGTCGGTATTAGGGTCACCTAGAGTGTGTATGGTTCGAGGGGGAAGACGAGTTTGACAGATATGATAAATTGGCAGTGAGAGTTTTGTACGAGTTTGAGGTTGGAGGTAATGTGTTATCAGTTGTACTGAATTTTGGTATTATTGTGTGTTGATTAGTTGAAGAGAAGGTAGTTTTGTTGGACTGTGAGGTTTCTGAGGAGGGAGTGATTTGACTGAGGTGAATAGGATGAGATTTTGGAGAAATGTTATGATGGCTAGCATGTGGAACTTGAGAAGGTTTAATGGGGGAAACGGGTTTTGAAAAGATGGATTTTATTAAGATGTTGTCACTGAGGGAAGGGGGAAGTGTATTCTGGAACAAGCTAAGACATTTTCATACATGTAGATACTAGATGCTAGCAATGGTTGGCTATATCGATGGAATAAAAAAATATCATGGCGAGAAAGCTGCACCGGACCAGGGAGCTGCGTCAAATTGAATAAGTACCCAAATGACTCATTTAATGAAAGGCAAGAGAGGGCTCTTTTATAAGGCATTACCGACGAGAATTGGCTAAGAGCGAAGAAGAAGTACTAGGAGAACAATCTCAGAAAGAACGGATAACATTGGCATTGCTCTGAGGAAAAGCAAAAAATCCTCATTGTTTTTGCGGTGTACTCATTCCGATTCCATATTATTGTCAAAACAAAGCTTGGATGACCAGTAACCATGGTTTATTATTTCGAATAATTTTGACGAAAGAATGGGTGTCCAAAAAAGAAAAGTTTTACTTCTAGTATATAATACGTTTGTGTTCAACTTGGGATTTTTGAAGTTAAGTTTTTATCTAAAAATACAACACCCATTATCCGACTACTGGACCAAGGTATAAAAAACATATTACCGTCAAAACATAGAAAACAGTTGATGGAGGTGCCACAATTCAGCAATTTTCCAAATCGCTTAACATTTTGAAAGCTTTAAAAATAACTAAACGATCATGGTGGCTTCTAACTCCTAGCACGACAACAAACTAATTAAAAAAAACAGTTGCATTTATTGAAGCTGCCATCGATGATTGTGATCAAACGTTACAAAATCCGACGAAAGATTTCGAAGAATATTTTGACTGTGATGTAAACGGTCCACGCTACGGGGAATTCACAGATGAATAAATTTTACAAGATATCTCTGGCGCTATTAACATTGAAGTTATTGAAGATAATATGTCAGAAGAAGGTAACGATCTATCAACCGAAGAAGTAAATCAATAGCCTACTCGGTCGTAAGCAGTTGCAGCTATTGGCGTTTCCAATATAAAGGGCTTATCCACGAATAACTTTGAATCGACGGAGGAACAACTATATGAGTTGGGTTCACCAAAATTCACAAAAAAGAAGTTCTGTGAATATTTAAAAAGAAAAACCTAATATTTCTTATATTTACATGAATTCTTCTCCTATATACATATGTTTATTATTTTTGAGTTGTTTTTTTCTTTCTTTCTTAATAAAAAAAAAATATTAAAAAGGAGTTAATAATCATTTACTAATCCAAAATATAGGAGGAGCAAAATGTTGCAGAAGCTGCTTTAAAAAAATTGTCTGAAAACCGGATAATAGTAAAAACCGAATAAGTACACACAAATCGAAAGTCTCGTTAATGTGCGTGTATGGAGGTCCGACTATATACGAGTATCATTAAATTTGAATTAAAAGTTTTGGAACAACACGGGTTAAGTTAAAAGACGGGGGAAGGGTATCATACGATTCGTTCTAGATGATTGAAAAATATTGTTTGAATAAAATATGTAGACGTTGTTTTTCTCTACATTTCGTCCATACATTATAAACGGCCACGCCCACTGCTTGGGGCCTTTTTCTAAAATAAAAGTACAAAGGTTTTTCAAAGCTATTTACTGTGATGGTTAAGTTTTATTGTGAATATCTTATCAGAAGTCGTGAACTTCGGTTACAAATTTTGGGAGTCACGTCCACTTTCTACTAAGAAAATATTATAGCAACAATCCTAACTTTTAAAAATATTCAGTTTTTAGCAAAAATATTGCGAAAAACTCAATTTTTTTAAAAGTTAGGATGTCTGTCTGCGGATTTCAAATGAAAATGTGCGGATATTGAGAAATATTGTTTGAATGAAATATGTAGATGTTGATTTTAATTACACTTCGTTATCTCATTAGAACCCGTGAACATCGGTTAAAAATTGGGGCTGACACGCCCACTTTCTGCTAAGAGAAAGTAATTGCAAAAGTTTTTTGATAAAATTTCTTAAAAATCGCGAAAACATCTCCTGAGTAGAAAGATTTCATTGCATTAGTTCTAAAATTTGGCAACGCGACACTCACTTTATTAGGGGTGGGTTAAAGGGATATGGTATCACACGATCCGTTCCAGATAGATTGTAACTTTCCCTTATGCTTTTCTTTCAACTTTGTTATCGATTTGTGAATAACCATATCCGCGCATATTTCGAAAATAATCTGCATACGTATCCATGGATGCAATATTTGATTGCATTGATCCGGTACATTCCTGGTGTATTTCCCCATAATTAACAGAAGATGCTATCATTTAAGGAAATAGATTCTTAAGGACGTAATACGTTTTAATACACTTTTCCGTTTTCTGTCTAATACTTTTTTCCAGAACCTGCGGCAACACTTATCTTGGTGAACCAAAAGTCTTTATAGCTGGTTACCTGTACTTTTGAAAATATCAGTGTATAGAATATAAAATATCCAGAAAAGTAAAAATTCATTGGAAACGATCCGCATGATATCCCTCATCTTCTAACCCATCATTAATAAAGTAGGCATGACGTTGTGAAATTGTTGATTCAAATGGATTCAATCGGATATTTCTTCGATTTTAAGCTATTTCATGAGAAAAAATATTGTAGAGATTTTTTTTTTAAAGAAAAAATGCGCATGACTGGCACTATTTATAATTAAAATTCACGAATTCTGATGAGATTTTTAAAATAAGACTTATTATTACAAAATAGGTTTTTTTTTAAGAAAACGCGGGCGTAACCCTATATAATGTTTCGGCGAATTGTAAAGATTACCCAGTGTTCACTCAAAACCTAGTGAAAGTTTAAGTGTAAATTTGATATGAAATTTTTACAACAAGTATTTCGTAACAATATTTCACAAATTTTAAGCGTACTCATTATGCACAGAGTCGATTAAGGGCTTTCTCAAGCGCTTTTTAAATTTATTTGCTGTCTTCTATGAACATTTAGAGGAGTCGTCATAGCAACAATTTGCATGTTTTTGTTTATCAATGAAAGTAGGAACCAGATTACCAGGCATTTCCTCATATGTTCTCGAGGTGTAGCAAAACTAGTACCGTTGCTGTTCTTACTACTTTTACGAATACTACGATATATTTCACTTCAGAGCTTTTGAGTTCAAATAAAATCAGAGCATAAGTTTACGCAAATACGAGTTTGTAGGTTAACTCCATTAGTAATTTTTGCTTATGCTTATGAGAAATTTTTCAAAAACTCAGAGATCGGAGAAAGATGCTACTCGTACATTACCATTTAATATGGATTTCTTTCAAACTTTGTGGACGGGTTACGCATCCCCTAAGGATTTGCGCCATATTAACAAGATTTATAAGTATTCTGGAAAACTTCGTCCATTTTTTAAAATACAAACATAAATGTTTTTGGTAAGTACGTTAAAGCCAAGCCCCCTTCCACTACCACTTCAAAGTTTCTACAAATTCTTCAAGAAATTCACTCAAAGACAAAATCCCGAACAGTTACTCCTCTTCATTAACAAGGCAAACTCACCCAAAAATAACCCAAATTCAATTTCCAACGCAAATATAACTTTCAAACTGCCTTAGGCATTGTTCCGTCGTTTACCCACGTGTATAAAGTGATGTATCTACAGCCGCGGCGCGTAATTAATAAGCATTATTCTTTGCGCAAAAAAAAAAAAAAAAAGTATTATTAATAATAATTACGCTGTCCGAATGGATTTATTCTAAGAGTAGGTACACGGTCATTGACTGCGATTATAGTATCCGCAGAATAAGAGCTCGTCTTCTATTGAACTCTCAAGTGTTTGCAGTCAACCATTGCCTAAGGGATTTACCCCAAATTTATGAGTAGCTATGCCGAACCCAGAAAAGAACTTCTTTAAGTTTCAATTTACCAGTTTAGTTTAGATTCTTCGGTGGCAAAGACGTGTGCAAATTACGAGGTTCGGATAATAATTGATCGAGAATTGTGTTAGAAGTTATTCTCTGGTGAAATGATTCATTTTGTCCTGGTCGCTAGTTTGATGTTGGTAGCAGGAGCAGCCCCGCAGGTATTTTTGTTCCCTTTTCCATTTCAAATTTGTTGATTGATTACTTTTCTTTCCGAAGGATTTCAATGATTTATTCTCGGTGTATGCTGGAAACCTGAACAACACATCTGGCCGACAATACTATACAATTCAGTATAAGGGAGATTCCCCATCATTCAACCCTGTTCAATACAATTTAACCCAAGAAGATACTGACTTTGAGGATATCGATGATTTCATGGACGATGATGATGACGATGGCATGGAGGACTTTTTCTATGAAAACGGTTTCGTAGAAATCAGCAACGATGATGTATATGACTACTCATACACACCGAATAAACCTTCGAATGTCAGTTCCGCCAACGAAACATCCATTTCAGAGGGTGAGACTTCTGATTTTGATGAAAAAACCGATGGCGATATATTTGAGCAAGTTCTTGATGATGACGAGGATGATGCTGATGTTGATCAGCCAGCATCGACGACTAATCAATCCCCCTCGACACTGGAACCAACTACTCAACAGCCACTAATTGTTGAAGGCACAGAGAGTCCAATGAATCCAGAGAACGAAACTAACTATGATAATAGTTTGAATACAGAATTAACGGATCATGTTATACCAGCATTTGTGCATCCGATTAATAGGCCAATCAATGAGTGGCCATTGGATGCAACACAAACCGGAAATCCAACCAATCAAAGTAATCGTAAACCTATTAGACGTCCACCAAACCGTCGTCGTCGTCCTCAAGGTAACCGCCGCCCGCAGCAAGGCGGAAAGCCACAGAAGAATCGCAGAAGGAGACGGCGTAAGCCACAAAAGGGTAACCGACGACCAATTAATGGACAAAATAACAAGAAGAAGAGAAGGCGCTACCAAAAGAGGCCCCATATCAGTATTCCGCCAAATGATCCAAACTTTAACAGTCTTCACAAATACTTTGCTTCGAGATCGTGCGGATCTTGCCGTAAGTTAAATTTGTTTAATTTCTTATCTTAGTGTTGAAGTAAATTTTGAATCCATTCACATATTACTTCTTTCGGGTAAATACCTAAGATTATCGGAGATGATCCTTTCAATTATTATAATGTGTCATAGAAAACTGAATTGAATGACTCAATTCATCATTCATAGCTTAACTGTCAACGATAAAGTTCTTCCACCATGCCCATGTATTTGAATCATTGTCTTCGGAGTTTTGTAACTTCATCCCAATAGTTAATAGATATTGCTTCTAAAATGTTTAACACCTCATTTTTCTAGGGCGACATACTGACGGGAAGGGTGGGGTAATTCACTGCGAGCACGATTTATTGTTCCTCATCGTTATGCTAGGTGAGGTTGTTTTCAGATCAGAATTACATTACAATTTTCTACGAAAATATTAATATTCTGATTGGTTCCAAAGAACGTAAGTCTTATTCATCTGTTAGATATGCCCCAGGCAGCTTATATTTGTGCGAATCAGTAGCAGACAATTTCGTGCAAAGCCGTCCGGAATCTCCCCCACTTCTTTGCAGAATCAGCAGGTGATATCGCTAACCAGTCTTATCTTCGTAAAGTGTTATTAAGTTTGCGGTGACCCGTTAACTTCCGTGTTCTACTCTTGCTATGAGAATGTACTACCTTGACTTGTCTCAGTTTTAGGGTACTGATGCTTACTCCACAGAATGGTTCAGCACCAATGAAGGGGGTTTATGGACAGATCTTGGCCAATAAGTCGGCCATATCATTGACCTTTGTGTGCAGTATTCCAATATAGTAAGACCAGTTTTAGAAGCATTTTAACTGTCTCCAGAACACACTTCGACTTCATAGTTTCTGAGTCCAGCGCCTTTAGAGCAGCTTGGCTATTAGAGAAAATGAAGGTGTTGTGCCACTGGTTTTAGACTTTAAGTTTAAGCTTAGCTTGAATGTGTGGCTAGGGTAACTAAGAGATTAGTGCTAGACGACTTAATACTCGTGGTCTGATAGATGGGGTTTGAACTGTTCCTAGCCGTACCTTGGGGGATGACAACTTTTCTATTCCGCTTGAAATATTAACTGGGAAATATGTCGCCCAATGGCATTCTGAATACCCTAATTTTTATCAGAGAGCTAGTAGACTGAGATGATCATGGGGAAGATGCCTAGAGTCGATTTTTTTTTCGGATGAAGGAGTCTGTGCAGGCAACCCCGGCTTTCGTCTCTATGTGCAGTTATACTGGAGGTAAGCCAAGAATAGCGTTACGTGATGCGTGATGCGGGTGGAACGCAATCACCTCGTCATGCAGATTCCAGCTAGGCGTTGGACTCATTCAAAATTTTTAACTGTAGTGACTTTATTAGTCTTTGCTCATCAAGCTATTGCCGCGTATGCTAGGGTAGATCTGACGACCAAAGTGTAGACTAGAAGTATCATTTTACGACTTGGTACCCAGTTTCTGACACAGATACGGCGACAGATCCATAGTGCTCGATTAGACCTTTCTTTAGTTCAGTCAATGTGAGGGTTCCAGGACGATTTACTATCCAGGATGACCCCAAGGTATTTTGCTTCTCGCAAGAATTGGATTAAACTTCTGAAATGGAGCTTTCATACTCGTATTAATATATGACAAAATGAGTGGTTTTTTGCCACTCAATCATCATCACTCTGCCGTAGGGCCACCCTTGAGTTGTAAGCACCCAAATTTCAGCATTGCCTATGCTGGTCTGTATAACTGTACCATTGAACATGGACATTATACATTTGCTTATGGTTGGTGAGAGGTTTGCATTACTAATGGCGCATTAAGTTCATTGAATACTCCTCCAATGTCTACAGATGCGACAAAACAGATCTTCTAGTTGATGGTAGTTTCAATACTAAGACATTGATTTCTGACTCAGTAGACTTATCCGGTTGAAGGCGGAGAGTGATTTGCGTCTTATGTACCTGTCCATCTTGCCCTTGTATTTAAAAGCGAGTGACATAAGACTGATGAGACGGGACGATTTTGGTCCTGAGTCCTTATCTCTGCCAGCCTTGGAAAGGTATTTGACAGGTATGATATAAGCCCCCTGTTGAAGTAATGCGTGATTAAGAGAGGAAGAGTCCATTTCTTAGTTTGGATCTGTCAGAGGCAAGTATTTTTTGCAGATGGCATCCTGAGATGGCATCAGAGATATTATAACAGAATCGTTTGAAAAATTCATTTTTAGCCTTCTTAATTTCTTGGTTATATCCGGTAAAAACTTAGGAGTAGATCTGTCAGTCAGCATTGCATTTTGCTCGATTGAAGAGCTTCTTAATTGTGGACCTCAGATGTTTAAGATCATCGTTCCGGCAGAGGGTTTCCCTTTAAAATTTGTTTAGTTTAATAGAGCAGTTGTCCTCGAATGCAGTTATGGCAGAGTTTCTAACATTATCAGCAACGACTTCGCTGTGAGTGTTTTTTCTTATCTGAGCTGGTCTCTGATAGATATCCCGCAAGTTATCTTTGGGCTGTAGGTTAGATCGACTGAAGTATTAAAAGCAATATTGAATCTAGTGTGAGTGTTAGTTATAAATAAATAGAGGTAATAAAGGTTGGTTCCCTACCCGAATTACATATGAATATATTTATGTTATTACATTCATTAAATTAAAAGAGGTGCTCACCTCTATTGTTTGAGTCCGACCTACCCCATATGCTGTTATAAGCATTCGCATCGCAGCCTAAGATGACGTCCATGCTGTTGTCCTATGCAAACATTAAGAGTTTACACACATTGTCCGTCTGGATGGGAATATGGTTAGTCTCCGAGGAAATACGCTGATGCAACTATGGTTTCCCGGAATTGTTGATGACCATAGCTCCACAAATATTCCGACCTGTGAACTTTGTTATTGGGAATTTTACATTATTATTAAAGACAATACCCAAAAAAGAATGATTTATATTTGATTTGCCTAGGCACTTTCAAACCCTCTTTTAAGCTCAGTGCATTTGACGGGCAAACGGTCAATCTGAGCAATTTTTCACGAGACTTGACAGACGCGACGAATAGCCAAAGAGCTTCAATTTTCTACTGGTAAAGTATCAATTTAAATTAAGATTTTTTTAAAATTTTTGAACTCACTGTACCAGATCTATTTGAACTGAAGAAGATGTACATATTATAGCGTGTTTCTGAGAATTAAGCTGCGTAATTTTTGATATCCCAAAAAGCTTTAGTTGAAATATTTGATCATATAGTAACCGTAAAGTTTCGGAATAGGTTTTGTATTTTAACCTAAAATTAGTTGGTATTTTTCAGAGCCTAACTTAAAACGAACATTATGTAAATTTTCGAACTTACAGACCGAAAGTCACACTGGTACAAGCTCTTTATCAACAATGGAGATCCGCAGGGTTTTCGATATGGCCGACACAATTGGACTCAGAGTGAAATTTCACCATCAAATACATACACTTTCAATGTGTTCTATCATTCGTTTCGAAATTATTTTTGCAACTGCAACAGTAAGAGTCCCTATCTGTTGCTTATACGCCCCGAACCTTGTTCATTAGAGATATTGACGATCATTCTCTTCTTCCACTAGAACTTTCCCAAGTTCAGGTCTCACAAATTATCTCTACGAGTGTATAGGTATTTAGAAAATCTGCCGATGTTAAGCCTTATAAATATCTGCATTCCTGGTTATCAAGTCCTAAGTCCTTATTGACTTTAATCACGTTAGTGATCTCTTGATTGATGTAAGTTGTATAATTTCAGCCGTATGAATTGGGAGTGCATCACCGGCGAATACCCGATTCATAGGATATGCTCCTTCGATCGTTTTCTGAGTCGCACTTTGACTATCTGTCAGCTCTTTAATTATGTTTCCATCAAGAGTCCTATAACCGCAACTTATCCTTGTTCCCTGGCTTCGAATAAGGAGAAGATTCGCTCAAGTTCGCTCTGAAATGTGACCTTTAAGTTTTTATATTCTTAGAGTCCTCTCCAGGTATCTGCGGTAACTCGAGTGCTATCTCTGCGATCTACAGAAAACATTTTCTGCTCTAGAGGTAAAAACATTTTTCACTGATTCCGTGTTTAACCCTAAAACATGGTGCCCGTCTAAATATTTGCGTTAACTCTACAAACCTCTGATGAGGGTCTACCAAAAGTTGATATGCTCATTCCCTCGTAAGTATATTATTTGACGCTATTATTATTAGTAACCAGCTAAATAATTAAATGAAAAATATCCAATCAGCAGAAAAATAAATTATCTGCAAAAAATCATTTTCCAATCAGCAAAATGTAAATTTTTTGACCAGCAGAAAATAATTTTGCGGAAAATAGATCAGCCGCAAAATAAATGATTAGTAAAATCAGCAGAAAGAAGCAGTACTCCAAGAAAAAGAAAATTAAAAGAAGGTAACCGTCATTCAAGAAAAAACTGGAGCAATTGCAAATATCTGAAAATAATACTAAAAAAATTTCTTGTCATCAAAAAATTATACTTATATTCTGCTGATTAAATAATTCATGTTTTGCTAATCATTTACGTTTTCTGATGTTTTTAATTTGTATTTTCTTCAGATCAAAACAATATTTGATCTGATGATCAAAAAACTATTAAATTGCTAATCAAATAATTTAATCTTCCTGGTCAAAAACCATTTAGGGCTGATCGGTAGCCATTATTTTGATGTATTTGCTTTAATTTTTGATTTTTGTTATAATTTTCAGAATGCGGTGTGACAACAACTCGACGTATTGTGGGCGGATCAATTGCCGCCGTCAATGAATTCCCTTGGCTGGCACTGATTGCTTACAATGGAACAATCCAGTGTGGTGGTACACTAATCAATGACCGATATATCTTAACAGCCGCACATTGTGTACGTGGCTTTGCCATAAAACAATTTCAAATTCGATTTTTAGAATATAATCGTGCCGTAAATTCAGAAACAACGTTGGTGATAAGAAGGGTAAGAAACAATTCCTTCTATGCATTCTAACTCATCATTTGTCTATTTTCTTATCACAGGCTGCTAGAATCTTTTCCCTAAATAACTACAATGCAAGGACTGGTGACAATGATGTAGCTATAATCAGGCTTTCCAGACCGATTGCATTTGCCAGTACCACAGTGCGTCCTATCTGTCTTCCACCAGTTGGAATGAATTTTGTTGGCTTAACAGTGAGTCTTTATAATAGGCTAGATGAACTGAATGACTTGATGAAATTTTCCATTTTTCCAGGGTACTGTTGCCGGATGGGGAGCGACAAGTGAAAATGGCCATCTGTCGAATATTCTACGCAAAGTTATGGTTCCAATCATCAGCAATCCACAGTGTCGACTAGCTGGTATGAAAATAACGAAGAATATGCTTTGTGCCGGGCGCCTTTTAACCGGTGGAATTGATGCTTGCCAGGGTGATAGTGGCGGTCCCCTTATGATTATTCAGAATAAGCGTTACTATTTGGCAGGTAATTAAAGGTAAACTAGCCTCCAAAGATACAAATTAATATTTTTTGTCTGTTTAAGGTGTTGTGTCTTGGGGTGATGGATGTGCAAGGCCAAAAAAACCTGGCGTATATGCGCGGGTGACACAGTATTTACCATGGATTCGGCGGTTATCAATTGGATCCTGTTTGTGCAATTAAATTTGACAATATAATGTGCCTTTTAAATTAGTATATTAATAAAGACAATAAGCGTTTCTGCGCAATACATGTTTTTTTTTTATAGCACTATAGCCTAAAGAGTCGAGATCTTGGATCTTATTTTTACTTAAGTTAGGTTAAGTTACGGTGGCTGTCTGCACTTGCGCACAGAACAGACACATTTAAACTGAAGAAGGTCTATTATAATATCACATAATCTATCGTTATTAAATCTATTATTATTTAAAGCGGCTATTTGAACCAGTCATAGCTCTTTGTGAAGCAGAAGACGCTAGGTCGCCGTAGTCTTCCTTTGAACATGGTTGGATAGGTACAAAGGAAATGGATGATCATTTCCTCCTCCCTGTAGCGCCTACAGGAAACATTTAAAAAGAGATCCAGCCTTTAGCGCGTAGACCTATAGAACAGTGACCGGTGGGGACACTGGGAATGGTGCTGATCTGTGATCGTTTTAGCAAATCCAGTCTATTAGAGCGATTTGATCTGGCTTAGGCCAAATCTGTCTAGACACTTAACTCGTCGTAAGAGTCTCCCATATGTGGTTGGCTTTGCTGATTGCATCCAGTATAAGTAAATGTTTACATCCAGCTTTTCGGCAGAATTCTCAGAGTGGTGCCTTTTTTGTTGAGCTCGTCAGCTGTGCAGTCTCCTGGAATGTCTCTGTGGCCTGGAGCCCTGTATATGTGAACGTTAAGTTGCTCCGCCATCTCCGTGAGAGGCGAGAGTCAATCTTGAGCGGCCTTTGATGCAAGAGAGCATTATATCAAGAACTTTATTGTACCATGCGCTACAGTGATATGGGAGGCATGAGGTGAAAACACCACCACCTAAAAAGTGATCCTAAACTCCATCGTTAAAGGGAGCATTTTTCCACTTATTGCGGGCAAAAATTGATGCCCAGAAGTTTCGATTTCGATGGAGTATAGTCGGTACTCTCGTATGTAAGCAAATATGGAGTAGAGTAGAGCAAGGATGGAGGACTGACCAACTAGGTAGTTGCACCACATTGATGAGTTGTTATAGGCTAATAGCGGCACTGGCGTTTACTTTTGTACTTTTTCACTTTTACTTAGGAGTATTAGGTTAGGTTAGATTAAGTAGCTGCATCCGTTTAGGCAGACGTACTTAGACCAAAAAGTGGTTCCATTTTGATACCACAAAGAATACCAGATTACCAGCATCAGGAACCTTACATGATGAATTCTTTCCTAAGGGAGGATAATTATGGGTAACCGGAACCTCTGTGACCAGCAGACAAAGTTCTTTATTCTGTAAATATTGTATTTTCGGTGAATTACAATGTACGAATCTCTCAGTCAGCCTCGGCAAACACTCGGTAGTATTCCTGGCAGAGGTATTTGCCATCAACTAGTGCGTACGAAATAACCGCTGGGTCCATACTTGAGCATAGGACCTGATCTCTGAGCTAGCGAAGAACAACCTTTTCATTCTCTTCTGCATTTTAGCTCACTATTGCTAGATTTGAAATGAAACGACTGACTCGATTGCAAATGTTGGTACGTTTGTGCCCCGAATTTCAGTTCAATTGGTATGCATAAGTCAAATATTGCTTAGACTTTCAACAAAATCGTATGAGTCATTTTCTAGAAGTAAACATTTTTCAAAAATTCAGTAACAAGTAAAGTACGTCATACATTTTATAATCTTAAAAAACTTGGTTCGTAAATAATAAATTTATACAAAAAAAACTTCTTTCAAGTTGGCTCTTAGTAAAAAAGAGTTGGTGGCCATGGTGTAGTGTGTTCGAGACTGAACTGCATCCAAATCTAAGTTTCTCCAACCACTACTCCAGGGCTTTCTGCCCGAAATCGAGTCTGAATGCTCTGGGATTTGGAAACTTCCTTTTAAAAAAAATATTTCATCCGAGGGCTTTTCTGTATACTCCGGATAGACACAAAGTTATATGTATTTTTTTTTTTTAGCAAAATATATATGCAGGCATATAAAGTTGTGGATATGAAGAAATATTAATATGTTTTCACTTTTGTGGCGCTGTTCAAATATAAATGCGAAAAGAAATTAACCAATTCAATCACAATTTCTTTTCAATCACATGACATAAATTTCAACCTCCAAATTATTGGAGCTATCCTGCTAATTTTACGTATAATGACTGCACAATCAACAACTCAATTGATATAACTAATTCTTACACTGAGCAATTTTGTAAATTATTTAGCGATGCTCCTTTTAGTATTAATCTCGAACACTTTAAGCATCTTTGAAGTCGTTCCCAAACTTGTTTTAATGGCATTCCTCTGAATTTAGAAACTATACAATTTTTTTCTGATCTGAAAGATGATTACTCCTAAGGTCCTGACGGAAAATAGTCCTGAACAATTGCTCTGAAGTCCAAGCTTTTCCTCTAAAGCATCTATTTGTGTTATCTGAGCAAATTCTACAGTTTTTGGAAAACTGTATTCAAAAAAGGTGACAGAAGTCATATCACTAACTATAGACTTATTTCAGAGCTGTCTTGTGTCCTAAAACTCTTTGAACAAATAGTCTGCGACAAGTTAAGTCATTCGTAATATCATATGCAAAGAGCAATATGGATTTGTCAGAATGAGGTTTACTATTACTAACTTATTAAGTTTTTTGCACAAATGTTGTAACGCTTTAGAAAGTGGACAAGAGGACGATTGTATCAACATAGACTTTTCCAAGGCCTTTGATCAACTTTCCCACACTATAATTGAATATAAACTTAAGATATATAGTTTCCCCCCTGTATTTATTGAAAGAATTAATTCGTACTTTAGTACGAGGTCCTATCAAGACAAATTTAAAGGTTTGCTTTACAACTCCTTCACAGCTCAATCTGGTTTTCTTCAGGGTAGTCACTTAGGGCCTTTTCTTTTTATACTCGCTATCAATGTTGTTACGTCATGTATTGGTCATAGCGATATTCTCATTTTATGCTAACGACTTGAAAATCTTTAAGAACATTAGACCACCTTCTTCAATCTGATATTAACTGTTTCGCCATTCGATGTGTTAAAAACGGTCTAATTCTAAACCCTCTTAAGTAAGAAAATATGACATTTTCTAGAAGGCGTATGCCAACCGGGTTTAATTATTCATTATCGCAATATACTCCTTGTCGTGTCAATGGTCAAAAGTTTCAAAACCCATACATTCTCTGCCTCTGAAATTCATCAAGATCGGATTGACGATATTCACCGAAACTTTATCCGATTCGCATTGAAAGGACTCCCATGGGACTATCCATTTAACCTTTCACCACCCACGCATAGCATAAAACTTTTACAAATCTTACCTTTGTCTCAAGGACGGATAAATAATGATATGATTTGTTTTGGACTTAACTGATGCGCCTGATTTGTTATCCTCAGTTGGATTTAACTTTCGTTGGTGGTCTTACAACTTACGCAATTTGGTGTTATTGCATGTCTCGTATCATAGAATAAATTATAGCCTGTATCTGCCAATTAGTAGCATGAGCAACTCATATATATAATAAAAACTCAAACCTCGTGGAATTCAATATTAATGAATGTAATTTAAACAAAAAATTTACGTTCCAGTGCTACACGTTAAATAAGTCATTGTATGCATTTGTTCTTTCTGTTCTTTTTATATTCGAGTTAGTGATTGTTTGTGTTTGTTTCTAATCACTAACCCCAGTATTTAATGATGAGCCTTTGGATGCATTGTGTGTCTACTACATTAGATCTGCCAGTGCTTAAAAAAATCTAAATGTGGGTGAACGTATTTGCTTCAAATTCATATTTTATTGAAAAAATATGTCCAAAAAAATGCAGAACTATGGAACCAAAAATGTTATAGATTTTTTGCTGCACTTGATACATGTTATGTTGATCTACCATTCTACCAAAAAATGTTGTAAAAATGTTACAAATTATGTACGAAAAACGACTGTAATTTCATCAATATCATTGATATGCAGCGGTTAATATTTAAAAATTTAGACAGCATTTCAAAATTTTCGTTCAACCATATTGGAGATCTATTCATTAGCTTTCAATTTCGAGCAGCAACAAGAACCTTTTTTTAAAAATCTAGTGTTTGACCATGTCTCGCATCATTGCATCATTCTTTGGGCAACCGTTTCGACAATTTTCGTATTTGCCAAATTTTTAAGCAGAGACCTTTTGACGGTACTTTAATCTGCATATAATAGGACTGGAATAATGAAGGGTTCATATAGAGTACCCTTTTGGGGTCCTTTAGAAGACTTCAAAGCCGTAAGAAACAGCAGTTAGCAACTAGTCTGTTTTCAGAGGTAAGAGTCGAGGCCATAAATACATATTATTTCAAGCACCTGCTCTTAAGGTCGAACAATCGAGATGGCAAATATGGCTTACATATTTCGTCTACGGATTGTATGATTTCTAAGACTCATTCCAACCCGTGAAATTTTTACCTCATTTGAAAAATATTTACGGTTCAATTGTAAATCGCCCAGATTTGTAATTTAGCGAGATTGTTAAAATGTATTTATATTTAAAAATGCCTTAATAAGCGACAAATTTTGTTGGATAATTTTCCAAAACTTGACCTTGCATATTTCAAATATTCCTCAAATGTTGATTTTAAACAAAATCGATAGAATCATATTTGAGAATAAACAATTTTAAAAACTTTGGTAGATAAAAAGTAAAATACCACTACACGACATTTTTCTAGAAATTTGGTACGCCACCTATGGCATATGGTGTCATTAAATTTTAACAAATCGTTACAACACTTTCGTCAAAATCGATCTTTTTCAAAATAGGTACCATTAATTTTGGAATTAGAATAAAAATTCCAATTTCACTTTGAATTGTGATGCAACAGTTCTCTCTCTTCAGCTTCTCTATACTAGTAATATAAGGATTGTATACATAAGTTTTAAAATTAAAATTTACCAGTTAGAGCAGTGATACTAACTAGTATTGATGCCTCTATAACCGTAATGTTACAGACCTCCTATTCAGAAGACTGATCGCAACCTTCTTGATTCTCAGAATGCTTAGCCTAAGATTTGACCGATTTCCCAGCTAAGCCAAAAACCAGTTTTCCATCCCTTTCATAAACATGCAGGTATAGTGACTCCAACCCATAAAAGATCTTGAAATCCCTCATGCTAAGGAGCTCAATAATAGTAGGGAGACTAATCTCCCTGTTTCATTTGGCTTCCCAGCCTTAATGACCCTTTAATTTTGCGTAAGCCGAATAGGGATTTCCTCCTTTCTCATGGCCTTCAGGTTGGCACCAGGCCAAAGTGCTCCGACTTTGGCAATGAACGACTGTATAGAGTCAACCTAGTTTTAGACGCCACAAATGATTAACTCGGCACTAATCTGATATCAACCACCATTCTTAAAAGTCGGTAGCGCTAACGTGGGGTTAGCCAGATAGTGCGAAAGGATTCCCCGAGAAACTTCCGCCTTGACGAGCTTCCAGTTCTCCGCACTGATCCTGCCTTTATCGTCACGCTGGTCAATGATTCAAAAGACCATCGCCACCTTATTGAATGACCTGGATGATACCGGTACGGCTTTCTTTGGCTTCTTTGGGGTTTTAGAAGGATCATCCTGTGACATGAGTCACTTGGAGACTGTATCCCTTTTGGCTGTCGAACTGGTTGGTCTTTCCGTATGAAGCTGACTATTTTGCCTGTCACTAGTTGATGGCTTTCCCACGTGGGACTGACTCCTCTGTTTGTCATTGTCGGGTTGGCCTTTTTTTGTCCTCGCTAGGGCGTTCTGCCATAAAATTCCTAGTTAATTTTAATATATTAAATATCAATTACAGTTTTGTTTTTAAATTAATGAAATTCACAATTTTGCCATTTTTTTAATGTACATACTCGTATGACCATTGCAAACATATGTTATAATAAATACTGAATTAAAATGAATAACAATTTGTTCATTGCTATTATGATAAACCGCAACAAGACTTTATTTCCTCTACACTTCACTTTTCAGGAAAACACTTCCATTTTTCTGAACTTCTCTTCATCCAATCTAAAACCACTGGCTAATCGAAGGCGAGAGGTTACCACGTCAGATGTTCCAAAGACCTCATCGGAATAACTTCTACAAATGCTACATATGAGCAAGTCGCTAAGACCCATCACCCTTCCACCTGATAACCGCTATCGAACAAGCGGATTCTGGCATATTTCCAGAAGCTTAAAAGCTTCCTACAAAGTCTCCTAGATATTCACGCTCTGAATAACTATCAGCTCCGTGATGATTCAAAATATAAACCAGTACATGCGGTACTACGAGGGTGGGTCAATAAGTCCCTGAAAAATAAAATAAGGAACACCCTTTTCGGTATAAAAACATTTTATTTTTCAACATAGTCTCCTTTTAGCTCTATACACTTCATCCAACGTTTCTCCAGTTTTTTGATGCCCTCCAAATAATACGATTTCTCGAGCCCCACAAAATAAGCGTTTGTTTCAGCGATGAACTCTTCATTCGACCCAAATCTTTTACCTCCGAGCCATTTCTCCATGTTTGGAAACAAGAAATAGTCGCAGGGGGCTAAATCTGGGGAATATGCTGGATGAGGGAGGAGTTCGTAGCCTGGTGAAAAAGAACTTTTTTCTTCGCCAAATGCGGCCGTTTTTGCTTCAAATCGTTTTACCTTTTTCAAGGTAATCGATGTGAATAACACCGCGCGCATCCCAAAAAACTGTCGTCATGACCTTGTTTGCTGACAAACCCGCCTTGGCCTTCTTCGGCTTCGATTCACCAGGAGAAGTCCATTGTTTTGACTGTTCCTTGGTTTCTGGTGTATTGTGGTGAATCCAGGTTTCATCCACGGTTACGAAACGGCGCAAAAACTCAGCCGAATTTTTCTGGAACATCGCCAAACACACCTTTGAAGTTGTCAAACGAATGCGTTTGTTGTCGATTGTGAGCAAACGCGGCACTCATCTTGCGGAATGTTTTTTTTATGTCCAAATATTTATGTACATTCGAAATCACTGAGCCATGATAAGCCTGTGGCCTCTGCAAGCTCGCGCACTTTCACTCGCCGATCGTCCATTATCAATCCATGGATTTTGTCGACCATTTCTTGTGTTTGGACCTCAATTGGGCGACCAAAACGTTCGGCGTCACTTCTGCTTGAATGACCGCACCGAAATTGAGTAAACCAGTGGTGAATAGTTCCAATCGATGGTGAAGAGTCCCCATAATATTTGACAGATCTGTCTGAGAATTTGAGTGTGTTCTTTTGAAAGATGATTCTTGACGAAAAAAAATTAATTTAAGGTGACGACACAATTTGTGTTAATTTTCAGGAACTTATTGACCCGCCCAAGCTTGTAAAATAGGATCGCTGATGAAATTTCCTTTTCACACCTAAAACCGCGTTATACATCTTTTCTCTGCAAGCTGTTCAGCTCAATTCGTGATTTAACCCTTAGGGTCATTTCGTGATCCAAAACTATTTTAAATGCAAATTTGCGTGGCTTAAATTTGTCTGATTTGTAATTCCTTCCTGCTCACCGCATAAATTGAAAAGTATGTTTGAAAAAACCCATTATACATTATATATAGCAATGGTCATAAGGCGTTACCACTTGGTGTATTCGCACGAAACCCTTTTTTGTGAGAATTCTTTTTTTAGGCAATTTTGCTGCTCTGGGTCTTCATATAGCACTTTTTGTTTGCCTTTTTAGTTTGTTTGCCAGCATGCCCAAGAGGTGAACAACTTTGTAGGCTTCAAGTATATTCTGATACTCTGGATCAATCGATGGTCAGTGGCTTCTTTCGTTACCAAAAAGTATTCCAAATAATTCGATATTATTTTAGCCGTACAGACCTGGCTGAAAACGCGAGGTTCAAATAAATCGAAATGAGATTTACACAAATCGAAAATTGGTTTAATTTACTCTCAAAGCACGTCGGAAGGTTGCAATCACCTTGTCTGAACCAGTAATTACTCGTATTATTATATATACGAGTATGCTCCAAAATTGATAGAAAGACTTTCACTTTCCGCAGTCTTTAAAAAACCAGCGTCCGGAACATAATGTACTACTACTGCATTTCAACTATCTTGGGTTATTTACTAACTACACGAACAGCAGCACTTGATACATATTTACACCGCCAGTGCCCTCTAATTCGGAGAAACTGGTCATTACAAGAATGGGTTTTCAAGATAAGCAGAACTCTTAATAATTGGTGCATGACGGAAAGTCGGTTGCATTGTAAATTTCGATAAAAACTGTTTCGTAACCGTCTTAAGCTATTACCTGTACATATACACTTATAGGATTCTTATAAGCATGAATACCTGTTTACTCAGAATTGCTGCAAACTTACGTGTGCGCCATTTGCTGGTTTCTTTTTAAATTACATATGTAAAGGGTGGTTAAATTTTAAGGGCCGATGTTGAATGTGAACCACACCTAAACGTCAAGTTTTTTTCTGCATTTCATTTGACATTTCTCAATTTCAGACTAACTCAATTTGAACCATGGAAAGATACACAATCGAGCAATGCGTTAAAGTTATTCAGGCTTATTATGAAAATGGGCGTTCAAATCAAAATGCATATCGTGCATTTCGTGATTCTTTCGGTCAATTTAATCGTCCAAATGTGCGTACAATCGGAAAAATCGTGCAAAAATTTGTGCAAGCCGGGTCTGTAGGAGATGTGAAAACACCAGTGCATGCTCGTACAGCTCGTACTGCAGAAAATATTGCTGCTGTTCGCGATAGTGTGGCTGAAGAGCCGTCCACCTCAACTCGTCGTCGTGCCCAACAATTGCACCTCTCACACTCGTCGTTGATGAACATTATGCATAAAGACTTGCATTTACGCGCTTACAAGGTGCAATTGACTCAAGAACTAAAGCCTCTTGACCATTTCAAGCGTCGTCAATGGTCACAATGGTGGCAAGAAATGGCAACAGTGGATGATCAATTTTCGAAGAAAATCATCTTCAGTGATGAGGCACATTTTCACCTCAGTGGATTCGTCAATAAGCAGAATTGCCGCATTTGGGCGAATGATAATCCAAGAGTGATTGTCGAAAAACCAATGCACCCACAAAGAGTGACTGTTTGGTGCGGTTTATGGGCTGGCGGCATCATCGGGCCGTATTTTTTCCAAAATGAGGCCGGTCAGGCAGTTACTGTGAATGGTGTTCGCTATCGTGAGATGATAACGAACTTTTTATGGCCCGAATTGGAAGATATGGATGTGGACGATATGTGGTTTCAACAAGATGGTGCCACTTGCCACACAGCTAACGAAACAATGGCTCTTTTGCGCGACAAATTCAATGGCCGTGTTATCTCACGTGGTGGCGATGTCAATTGGCCGCCAAGATCATGTGATTTGACACCGTTGGACTTCTTTCTTGAAAGAAAAGGTGTACGTCGATAAGCCAGCAACAATTCAAGAGCTAAAGGATGAGATAATTCGGCACAATAACGGCATAGAACCTCAATTATGCCTCAGCGTCATCGAAAATTTGGACCATCGGATGGAGGTGTGCCGCCGAGGTCGCGGCGGCCATTTGGCCGATATTTTGTTCCATACATAATTGAACCATACCAATATTATCATAATAAAAAGAAATGACAGTAATTTCCTAAATAATTTGTGTTTTATTCAAAATCAACATCGGCCCTTAAAACTTAACCACCCTTTACATGTTATTTTGATACTGACAGCTCTTTCGCGTTCAAAAAATTGACAGAAACGCAGTAGTATATCCGCGGTACGAAATGAATAGATTTACGCTATTGAAAACTTATTTCCAAAATGAGTGCTGTGCTGCCGAAACAGTGCACATTTTGAAAAGAAATTTCGGTTGAAGTAATGTAACTACACTGCCTGCTGTACGCTAGTTTGTGAAGAAACGTCGTGAGATTGGCATGCTAATTGATATCACAAGTTAACCTCGTGTTCGTCTTGTGCGTCCGAGAATATTGCTGCCGTTGCCTCAGCATGGTGACATTATTTGCCCATTTTTAAGATGAAGATGGCAACATCCTTACGGAGAGCGCTACAGAGGCATGATAACCGTTTTTTTATTTTATTTTTTTTTTAAACCAGAAACTGAGAAAATGAACTTGGACGATCTCTGGTTGCAGCAAGACGGCGCTACGTGCCATACGAGCCTCCCGACAATAGATCTTTTGTACAATAAGTTCAATGATCGTGTAATCAGCCATTTTGGTGATGTTGTATGGCCTCCGCGGAGCTGCGATTTGACGCCGTTTGACTGTTTTTGTGGGGTGCCGATAAAAATAGATGTCATGCTGACAAACGATTCAGACACTTTACTCGTAACACAATATTGATCGAGCTATTCGTGAAATAGAGCCCCAATCATCGAAAATTTACTGAAAAATATTGAAACCAAAGGATGACCCACCATTTACTTCTGTCGTACGAGTAGCTATATAGCATTAATACAAAAGAAGAGAAAACGACTCCAGACACACTTTTCTTCCTTCCGGTTCAGTTCTCAAAATAGTAGATATACGATTGCAAGGTTCTTCTTAGTGACACTTGACGACGTTGAAAATATAAATTCACAAAGGAAAATAATTCCTCTTTCTAGCACCTGCGATTCGATACTAATAAACAAGAGTCATGTTTTCAAACATATGAGCATCAACATGGACTCAATGGCCCTTGGTTTGCTCCAGAGGGCATCTGCAATACGTACTCAACCTAACGGTTGCAACTACTTACGTGTACTGCGACTGGTATAGGTATGTATTCCTTCGGCGAATTTTAAACATTTTTGTGTAAGTTCATTCCTTGTAATATTTATAAAGGTGGGACATGTCATGACAGACAGGTTAAGTGAAATACGCTCTTTGGTTCATTACGCTTTACTGCACATCATAGAATATGGTGTTTCTGCCTTAAACCGCTTTCATACAAGACCAATCAATGCCGCTTGACATTGTGAGAACGCCCTTTAGGCCTGTGCCTAAATCGTGGATGCACTACAGAATTCCGAAACCCATTGGCACTTTTTTTTCAAAAGGATGCAATACGAAAACGTATAAGGACAGATTATGCACCATTTAAATGGTCCACGATTATTTCGGACGTTTGAGAGGCTATTTCGAAAGCGTCTGCAGACCTCCAAATCTATCTTAGCCTATCAGTTGAGTCCCAACAATATTTGAGCAGGGTCCTTTTAATTACAGCCTGTTCCAAAGAAACGTACCGCGACAAATATTATGAAAAATGCTGCTATTTGATTAACTTACATTTTTTTAACTCAAATTCACATTAAAATAAATTGCGCAGTCATACATATTAATAACAAGTCCAGTTTCCCTTATTGTCGATTATTGCCTGGCATCTTTTAGTGTAACTTTCACTTAATTTTTGCGCATAATCTGTACTTAGCACTCTATAAATTACCTTCAACAACTGTGTAAGTTGTCCTGTTGTAGAACTTCAGCTTTATTAGAGACCATGCCTATATAATATTGTTATACCATTTTCCTGTTTCCAACGCGTGCAGAGGCGACTGTGTTGAATCATTATCCTCTGGCCACAATTGGCCTATACAGAGATTCGAAAAACTTTGGCAAACCCTTCTGACCATGAATTGAGCATCGAGGTTGCTTGTGAACTGTATTAGCTTTTCCTTTCGTCGAGAGGCATCCATAGGCATGAACCTTTGCTGGATGTTTCACTACGTGTTGTAGCAACTTTTCACATTTTCAGGCTTTCTTCCAATAATTTACGAAAAAAGATGATTTATCCGCGAAAGTAACGTCGCTCCAATCACGGTTAAAGTTTTATGTTACCCAACTCAGCCTTTTTTTGATATGTTGTATAGTTAGTAGCAGTTTATCCGTAAATGTATTGTAGTAGCAGTAGTTCTTGATCCTAGATTCTGCCAAGCGGTGTCATATTGTGTTGAGAGACAATCTAACTCCTTCTCTAGATAATTTTTCCTTTGCCTTCCTCAGACTTCTTGCACTTTACTGTCCTTTGCCGAAGTGCACCCTCTATCTGGGTCATCATCGACATTACCATATTTCTTATATCTCTTTATCCACTTTTTCACTAAAGTCTCTGGTGTTCGTATATATTTTGCCTCCGATGAGACACTCGTTGTCGGTCCTTTTGGATGAGTTACGGTACTCATTTTGCAACAAAGTTTTCCCTTATGAAACTATACTGGGGACATGAATACAATGCGCAATCGGCAATTGAATGCAGAAAATGATTTGGCTATAAATATGTGTGTGTGAGTAAATCAAAACTGTAGTTAGAGCCACTTTTCTCTGGAACATGTTGTACCTACAAGACGTGATTCCCTATTCTGTGTAGGAACGCGGTGTTGTCGTCTACCTTGGTTTTGCAATCCCCACATTACGACGATAGAGACTTTTCTTACCCTGCCAACTTATGCTCAGATACATACATATATCGATACCCCTGTATTTCCTAATCTAAGCCCGAATAATGTTAAACGATGAAGGGTATTTCCTTGAATTTCAAATTGCAAATAGCTGAATTGGGATCGGGATGGTAGGTATGTATGTACTTACATTATTCGTTTTAAATTGTTTATTAAGCAAACCCCAAAAGTCTCCATAAAACCTCAGCAAAGAAGACATTCATTATTCAATATCATTCCACATAAAATACCGTTTTTTAAATTTATTTTTTTTAAAAACAAACTCCATGTGCACTTTTATTAACATCACAATTTATGCATAAAACGACTAGGTACTCTTTTACTAACACACGACATCACTTATTCAGTTCATTCGTCGTCTGGTCCCGCCAAAAGCCAAAACGTCTCCATCTCTCCTTTACCCTGTTCAAAAAAAAAATCCATTACCACCCCTGGAAATGAAAATTCAATTCGAGAACTCACTTTGACTTTAACATAACCACGAGACTCGACAGTGTATCCGGAGGAGCGAATTTTACTCGCCGTATAATTTGTAACTTGTATCTTGTATGGTTCACCGCTACTTTCCATTCGAGAAGCTGTATTCACTGTATCTCCGAATAGGCAGTATCTTGGCACTTTAAGACCAACCACACCCGCTACCACTGGTCCGGAATGGATTCCTTAATGAGAAACGATAGTTAATTTGTTCATACAAGAGTCCACCATTTTTTTGCATTAAAGCCAGAAAAAATATGCAGTGTCAATAAATAATTTTATTCATTTACCAGTTTTTATGGCAACATCCGGTAGTCCTAATCCCTTGATTTTCTTTGTTATCCTTAAAGCCAGATCTGCAGCATGTTGCGCATGAAGTGGATTAATATCAGGAGCTCCACTGACGGCCATATAAACCTACCAAGTCACCAAAAAAAAAATAAAATAATAATAATGTCATCCAAAGAGGACGGAAAAAAAAGAAGGAAAAAGAAGTGCCTTATTCAGTAATCTGATGCAATAAAAGGGCTCCTCGTCGTGGTGTGAGATTGAGATGCCTTACCATTCCTACTGTTTCCACTTTGTACACCAGCGGCGAAATGATTTCCTCATCAAATGCGGAGAATACCGTGTTGAGGGTATTTACGGCCGACATTGCATCCTGGATTTTATTCGAATTGGTATAAACATTCTGTGAAAGAATAACGGCAAATAAAAGAATACGCAATTATAATAAAATCAAAAAAGGAAAAATTCAAGGCTCCTATTGAAATGCATACCATAACTTCCACAAAAATTACAGATACTTCCTCGAAGCTTTGGCACGAGGCCATTGGATCGATACCACGTCGCATGCGTTCCGCAACGGGACGAGGTATCATCGAGTATAGCAATTCGTCACCTTGTCGTTTCCAAGAGTCTGCCAGCTCTAAGGACTTCTCCAACTCATCAGAACGTTGTTCCTCCTTTTCGAACATTATTTCTAATTTTGAACAGTGCTGCCAACCAGCCATCACCAGTTCTCTACTAAGGCCATGTGGGTTAAGGTCGTTAAGGTACATACCAACGCCGTGCAGCTCATCAAGGTTTTCAATGCTAGAAAGAAAAAAATACAAATCGATTGGAAGGAAATCTTAATTAATACGAGAACGTCAATGGGGACATCAGGAGGACTACGCAATAGAGTTGTTATTATGCACAATTTTCTTATACAAATTCTTAAAGAAAAACTTGTCAACAGCTGTTGTTCTTTTATTGGGAAAATATTTCATCACACTTTTCAAAGACTCCTTGAAAGTTTTATTCAGCTGCAAACTACTGAAATTGTCCACTGGATAGAAATGAGAAGACAAGTTTTTTTTTTAATTTGTATCTGACTACGTTCTCCGCAAAGTAAACATCCAGAACATCTTTTTTCAGTTGCTTTATGATAATAATATCAATTACCATGACAAAGGAACAGTGTGACCAGGAGCTTCCTGGTTCCACTCGCTGGAAAAATGGAAAATTTATATTTATAAAAATTCCGAGTCTGCGAAAGTTGAGCTGAAGGCTACCGGACAGGTCCGCGGGCTGTGGATAGTGGAACTGCCTTATGATATGAAGGTTAGCTGTGAATAAGTATGTATGTATTTACCAATAAACAGTTCCAAGCACTCAGCGGTTATAGGATAGGATTGGAGGAACTTGCAGCAAGTTTCTGCAATTTCCTAAGACGATTCACATTTACCTGGTCCAATATCGATAAGCCGGCATCTCTTCGGCGTATCGCCTTCAAATAAGTGTTAAAATAGGCTGCTGCGAATAGCATCTTTACTCCAGGTTATAAGCGGCTGAAAATAATAACTCGCCAACACGAAGAGTTTTTATTGTGTTGTGGCAAAATCTTTCCTTTATAATCTTTAATTGTCCTCTATACCCTTTCCATTCCCTTCACTCTATAAGACAGAAGATTTAACAAAAAATACTCGGCAATTTTATATTCTATTTTTGAAATTGAATTGAAATTTAATATGCAAAGCTCCGAATTTTTAAAGTCACGAACTGTTTTTGGCGCCTTTTAAGGGTTTAAGTATAACCGAAAATGTAAAATAAATGAATACCACATCATTTTACAATGAAAGCAAACAGGCAAATCAACAAATCGCCCATAATATCTTTTAGGAACCATACCGAACTCAAGAGAGTTTTACATAACCTCAATTGCAACTCTGAACTCCGATCGACCAGCAATAAATGGTTTTTTTATCACACAAAATTCCCTCTAGATTTTTACTATTATTATCTGAAGTTCGCAATCGCTCAAGTTTTGTCTTGAAGCATTATCTCTTTCTGCTAATCAAATAATTCATTTTTGTTAATCACTAGGTTAGGTTGAAGTGACTGGCAGCTATTAACGCCAAACATAACCAGTCATAGGACCGTTGTGATACCACATGAATCATGAAAAATTTCTCCTGCCTATTCAATCAAACCATTTGGAGCTTCTGATGAAGTGAAGGAGGCTTCTAATATCTGCCTATATTTATAAGATCGCCTAGTGAAGTTTTCTTTTATCGGAGAGAGTTGGACATGTACAAAGAAAGTGGAGAATAGATTCCTCCTGCTCGTCCAAGCAGCTTCTACAGAAATAATTTGAGTAGATTAGGTTGGAGAGAAGTGCACCTAAGTGCTTATTAAAGGCGGCCATACGGTCCATTGTGTTCCCCTTTTTGTTGTGTGGAACCTATATTTAAAACCTTTGTTTTGCGGTGGGTTCTGTTGCAAACCAGCCTGCACTCTTTATGAAGCCTATCATGTTCCTAAGTGGAGCCTGTTTCCCATATGACGGAGGCGGCGGTTTTGAAGATTTGGGCAATCACATAAAAAGTGTATGATGGTTTCTGTCTCTTCTATATTTTGACAGCTCCTGCAGTGGTCGGGTGTGTTGATGGCAGCCATTTCCCCTATCGCGCAGTGTCCTGTTAGTGCGCCTATCAAAATTCAAATTTCTTTTTTATTCATCGCTAATAGGCTTTATGTTATGTTTTCATCCACTGTCGGCCATGAGCTGCGAGATATGGCACAGTCGCTTCTGGCGGACCATGCGGAGTTAATCAGTTCTCTTGCTTTTTGGTCAATTTTCCTTTTTAGTTCACCTATTGGAGCTTCTACCGATATCTGAGTATGTTGAAAATCCAATGCTGATACATTTTTATCTACTTCATCTGCTGTCTCGTTTCCTTTTATATTGCTATATCCAGGAACACAGCAAAAAGTTACGTCATGGATGTTGCATATTCTGTTCAACGTATTACGGTATCTGGAAACTGTTTTCGATCTGACTTCCTCACAGTCTACATAGTGCTTTGATTTCCGCTTGACTATCCACGAAAATACTAATCTTTGAAGGATTTAGTTTTTTGCTATGTACTCGTATAGTCTGTGCAGCCCTATCAATGGCGAAGACCCCAGCTTGAAAGATGCTACAATCATCTGGGAGTTTGTACGAGTGCTTCATTTTAAGTGACTCGCAAAAAACTCCAGAGCCAATTCCGATATCCATTTTAGACCCGTCGGTGTAGAGCTGAATGTCCTGTACATTAATTAATGTGTTGGAATCCCACTCTTGTCTTTTGGGAATAAAAGTGGAGTAGTTCTTGTCGAAATCTATGTAGGGTATGATATAATCTGTTGTTGTGTCGAGATCGGTTATACTATACCTATTGAGTATGGATGGTCCATAGGAGATTTGCTTCCATGCGCCCGATTGTTTCAGATGAATCGCACTTTTGGCAGCTGAGCATATTTAGCATCATCTCTAAGCCCGCTTGTGGTGTGGATCTCTGTGCTCCTGTTATGTTTATGCATGCTAATCTTTGTACCTTTGTGAGTATTTTAAGATAGCTAGTTTTGTCTGTTGCATTCCATATATCCATACAATAATTCCATAGGTAAGGATAGGTCTGACAATAGCCGTGTACATCCAGTTAATAATGGACGGACGCAAACTCCATTGTTTACCAAAGGTTTTCTTGCACGCATAGAATGAGCAAAGTGCTTTCTTCATTCTTTCTTCCGTGTTCTTTTTCCTGGTGAGCATCGAATAAAGGATGGTCCGAGATATTTAGGTTTTGTGCAGTAAATTTGAGTAAATGCCAAGCCTTGTAGCGTGCTTGCCTATTAGATAGTGCCCAGTAATGAAATTACCTAATCACAAACTTTTCTGCTGTTTTTTTTAATTTTCTGCCGATCAGAAAATTATTTTCTGCTCGTTAAAATATTACTTTCTGTGGGTCGAAGAATGAAGTTTTCACTAGTGAATTCTGTCTGCTGGTTAGTCTTTTTATTTGCTAACACATTTTGTTGGTCATTCAATCATTTTCCTGATCACTAATAATATCAATGTTTTTTATTTCTGTACTCCACAAAATTCTGTATTTCAAAATTCTGATTGTAGCTTCTAAAAATTTTGTATTGTTTTCATAAGACCTGGAGTTAAGTAAGGAGCGCGACACAAATTCCTCTTTTTGTATCAATTTCTTAGTTTGTTTATTTTTCTTGCTCCTATTGATATTCGTTTGTACAAAATTTTCTCAAAAAAGTGGGTCTCTCAATTCTGTCTGTTTGTTGATTGCAACCGAAACAGTTCAACGAATTTTCTTCAATCTTTTTATCTGAGATCTGTGGGTTCAGAATTCGAGTGGAAGCTGAATTTTCATTATTTCCCTGAAATTAACCGTACTTCACTTAAAGTATAAAATTTTCAAATACCAAATTTTTGAAAAGCAGACAGTCCATTCCGGTCATTCCAAAAAGTTGAAAATTTGACAGTCCATGTATTTTATATGACTTGCGGGAAGTTGCACGCAATGAACGCAGCGGGTCGGAAAGACCAAGAGGATGTTCAGGTTTGCCGGATAGATCGAGGGGCATAATCTATAAATGTGCTATTTGTTAAAAAGTGTTTTGCAAGACAATTTGAACAATGGACAAATTTGTTGTGGAAATTAAATTGAAATGTGCAATAAACGAGTAAAGGTTCTGTTCCCAAACAACGAACACACAATCTTCGTTAATGTATTGAATCTGTTTGGTTGTGCAAAAGACACATCATCTAAAAATGTTATAGCTTCCAAAAATCATTATAAGGGTGATTCAATTGGAGGTTACAATTTAAAGCTGCACTACTGTGAATCTGTCAGAAATAAACGGCTGATATATGACATCTGTGAATACTAAGCATTGATATTTGTAGTTATAGTTTGAGCTAAATACGAGAAAACAGCGCATTCTAATTGTTAAAATCCTTCTCCGAAATGGGGAATATTTAACAAACACGTTGATTTGGTATTAAGAACCACCAAATTGATGGCGATTTTTCGAACAAAATCATCAGCGATGAGGCTAGTTTTCTACTGAATGACTACGTAAATATACAAAATCGTCGTAAATATTTTGGGTCAGGAAAATCCACGGGCCCAAATAAGTCACTGCTTGGTGCGGATTTTGAGCCGACGACGTCGTGATTGGGCCGTACTTCTTCGAAAATTCTCGTGGTGAACGTTATCGGAAAATGATAAAAAAAATTAATTTTTGGCACCAATTGGGTGATATTGATGTGGAAGACATGTGGTTTTAACAAGACGGTGACAAGTGCCACACAGCGAGAGGAACAGTGCAGTCATGGCATACAAAGTTTCCCCCATAGAATTCAATATGCATCTTCCGAAAGAAGTCGAGTCTTTATTTTGCCAACTTTCAGGTATAACACTACCGAAAAACAATTTTTTGTATATGTATGCTGTACGACTATGAAACTCACTTTCAGCCGATTTACGCAGATGCCAGGGAATCGGTCTCTTCAGGAGAGGGATCAGGCAGCATCTGAGTACATGAAAATCAATGGTTTACGTCATCCTTTTGTATGGTAGTAAGCTAACATTAAGGCTAGGTTTCTAGGGATTTTTTCTACTTTAATTAAATGAAATTAAATTAAATTTGTATTTATATTTTGATTTTTAGATTTATGTTTTTAACTTTCTCCTTAAACTACCACAGTTTAACTCTGAGCAATAATGGATTTTGTATCTAAGTGTATGATTATTTAAATAAAATTCGAATTGAAATTGAGAAAAGTGTTTAGTTGGCTTATACAATTAAAGAATATATATTATTATTTGAAGGGAATATATTTTCTCCAAGTATACTGTTCCAGAAAAATAATAGGTTCCACTTAAATTATTCTTCTCTGGTCACACTGTAAGGAACAACATTTCCTTGTTTTTCTCTTTATATTAATTAGAGCTGAACATTTCCCATTTTCTTCAAAGCACATTAACACGTGTTAAAGTGTTAAACTAAAGCAATAATAATTCCTCCTCGTTGCCCAAGTGCTAACGACGTCAGAAACAGTTGTACATAGTTGTAAATTCTAATATCACTATCACTTGATAGTGATATTAGAATTTGATTTGATGTTTAAAGTCAAATGTGTATAAGACTTTATATTGCAGGCAATTAAACACTAAACAAATTAATCTGAAACCTTCGTATCTCATAGATACATTTAGGTTGAACGTTAAAGTTATTATTATTATTTCTTTTTTTTTTTGCTTACAAGGATTTAAAGCAACCCCTATGTTTCACATAAGATATCACGATCTCTGTGTTTGTTTTTAAACTTTGTGCTACATCAACAATCATTTTCATGTTAAGTTGGTGATTGTGATAAATGATGTTTTATGAAAGGGGTTATCATGAAGCAAGGCATGTCGGCCTTGACAGTCAATGGCGTGGTTAAAATATATTCGTGTGCTATAGCAACTTTATCGCTGAGGGTAAAAATGTTTGGTAAATGACCACAATACAGTGGTTAAAAAAAATTGTCTGCAAATTTATAATCATTAGATATACACGCGTGAGACTAAAGTTCAAATTAAAAAGAGAAAAAATTCCCGTATACTAAATAAACCCTTTGAGCTCAGTAAAACTTTATATGGCATTAACCCCATTGGCCACCAATGGAAACTCCTTTGTAAAGAAAATTTTTCCAAGAATGATAATTTCTCCAGGTTGGTTCAGCTATAATAGAATAGAATTTATGGTGTCGGCATGGGAATTAGTCCCGGTCTGGTAAAATATAAAAGGGAAAAATGTTTGTTTTTACTGGATTGTTGACTACTATGATAAGAACATGAAAAAGTTGCTAATGGTAGAGGCTTTCAGATTTTTATGGACGAAAAGTTTACAGATGATCTAAATCATGGACGATAAAAAGAAAAAGAAAACAAACATAGTTTTTTTTAAATGCGTCTAAAATGGATAACACACTACCCTTAAGTTCTAATTCAGCCCTAATATGATTAAAATAAAATACTATTTAAATCTCTAATTCATGAATTCTGAGAAGGTACTTAAAAAAAGCCTTGATCATTACCGCATATAGCTTTGAAAATGCCAAATCTTATATATTGGAAAAAACAACCCTCCCATAAGAGAAGTCACCTTCTAATCTATTTTGAAACATACTTGTATCTTAGAAGTGGCATCTTGATTTTTCGCTCCCGTATTAAAATTTCAAAAATACTTAGGTATCTTGTACTGTTCCGATCTCCAGAAAGCTTTTATGTGAAATTTAAATTATTTGAGTTTTTCAAAAATGGCGCTTTTAAAGAAGGTACCGATTTTGCCTTGGGCTATGAGCTCAGACATGAAGTTTGAAAGAAATACGTTCAGGGGTTTAGAGTGCATTCCGAAGTACATACAGACACACAGAATTGCAAGTAATAATTTTCGAGTTTATCACCATCGAAAATTTTCACGAAAAGAATATGTATGTACTGTACTTACCCTTTTATAGAAAGAAGTAAAAATACTAAAAATGTTGGTTGACAATTTCAAGGTCTAAATTTTTTTCTTAAAAATGTTGGATGCACGGTTTTCGAGATATTCACATTCAAAAACGATTTCTATTCCCAAAAGTTGAATAATTTTGACAATTCTATACAGTTTCCGAAAACTTCGAACAATTTAAAGAAATCCCTGCCGCCGAATGCATGTCATATTTCAAAATTGTTCCTTCACAAACCACAGATCCTGCAGAATTTCCCAACAACAGAAATCGAAAGAAGTCATTTCAGCAATCGCGTTGACAATATACCGTCCCAGTATGGACGGTATACCGTACGAATTCTGCAAAAACACCAATTCAAGGCGCTATCTAGGGATATCGATTTATCTAAATGAGATTTGCGAGCGATGTATGATACATTCTCAATTCTTAAAGATTTAATTAATCATTTTGTTCCTAAAAGGCAAACTAATTTAAAAGCTGACCAACCTTATTTTAATAAGAAACTCTTGAACCTAGAAAAAACAAAAAGAATAAGGCTTATGCTAGATTCAGGGATGAATACTGATTTAAAATCTTTGTATCGACTTTGCCGATGGAAATTTGATATTTTTCACAAATTCCTAGTCATTTCCACAGAAAAGAAGTTGAAGTCGGATTGCGATTATTTCTAGAATTTCATAAACTTCCAGAGAAATACTAATGGTCTACCTAATATAATGCATTCTTTAGATCATCATCTGATAGTAATAAAACTGTTTGGATTTGGTTTATTCTCTTGATATTGTCCACTCTAATAATTTGTTTAGTCTTGAACCCTTGATTGACTTAGCCGATTCATATTATGATAAGTTTGTTGTTGAAAGTGTCCTTAATGGTCTCAAAAGTATTAAAAGTGAGGGTCCTGATCGTATTGCTCCAATACTATTAAAAAAACAAAAAACAGCACAAAATGTCTGCCCGCTCTGCTTTACCATATCTTCAGTAAGTCGATTGTTTGTGGACACATTTTAGATGTTTGAAAAATATCTCACATTATTCCAATCCGCAAGTCTGGATCCAAACAAATTGCGTGCAATTGTCGACTTATTTGTAAAATATGTATCTTCAATCCCAAAGCTATTTAGAGAAGTAATCTACAACAAGATTTATTTTCTTCTTAAAAATATACAATTTGTAATTCGATTGTAAAAAACTTTAGAAAGTGTTGGCAAACGGATGTGACTTTCACAGACTTTGCGAAGGCTTTTGACAAATTTAATCACAGAACTCTAATTCAAAAATTAGCTGGTTTAGGATTTCACTCAAAATTAACTTAGTTGGATAGAATCATACTTAGACAATCGTTTCTAATATGTTAAAAATAACAATTGTTATTCGTCGATAGAAGTCGATAAAATTTACGTCAGGTTTCAGTTTCTGCTTTTTATCAATGATTTTCCACTAGTTATTAAGCATTGAGAAAGTCTTTTTTTTTTAAGACGACCTCAATTTATTTTGTCCTATTAAATCGGTATATGATCACCGCCGTCTTTAAGAGGATATCGTCGCCGTAGATGAATAGTGTGATTGAAATTACTTAATTTTGAATATCTCAAAATGCCAAAAAATAATGATAATGATTTGAATTTAATATCATTGATTGTGTACTCTGTTTGAGTATAGAGTACAGAGTATAGAATCTCTTCTAAACTAATTAGATACATAAATAAGTAATGATAATTGCAGTTCACATCATTTATGTATCTAATTAGTCTGTAGGAATTTCTGTACTCTGTTTTTGTCTGACAAAAATCCCCGGAGTCCGGATCAGTTTGATCCTAAAAGTAGGTTGCAGTCTACTTAATTTCAATGCAAGAACATTCAGGAGTGACACTGTTGGCCTATGCATGATCTGCAAACTTGACGCTTCCGAAAACACTTTTTGCTTTCTTGGAATCTGTTCCATTTTTAATTGATACAAGAAAGAATATTTTGAAAGTGGTGTGCTCAACCGCTCCCAGTTCCCTAATATCTTGAATGGCTACAACCGCCCAAATTTATACGATTTTTTTAAAATATGCACTAAAATATTGTAACTTAATAAAATGGAAAGCTAAATATTATAGTTTATAGACAGGCAACTGTTTATTAGCTATTGTCATATATAATAATTGATTAATTCTAACTACCAGCACTCCCTGGTTTTGTTTAATCTTTATTATGAAAATCTTTCTATTACGCAACAGATTTCTAGCAAATTTACGTCGGCTTCACTAAATGTCGCCTTTAGTATTATATCCCAAATCACTTGTGTAATCCCTCCGCACCCAATATCCTTAGAACTATTACGTTACGATATGAAAATTCCCAGGAAAACATTCAAAAACTTCAAGATATTCATCTGCAAATCCCACCAACCGCTCCTCATACAACTAAGCTCAACTAAACTTAACGCAAAAAAGCCGCAGAATATTTTAAATAAATTCATCTTAAGACGCACACTACGTGATAAGTGATACTACATTATGTTGTATGTAACCTTGAACAAATGAGAACACGTTTCATCGCTCGTCGCATAACTACAACAGGGGACTACTTTATTCCACCCCGTTCTACACATTCTTTGTAACTGGTAAACTTTCTCCCCCACACAGATAGTGTTGTACCTAAATACAGGATATGTATTCTCCAAGGATGCAATACCGATTAGTGTCACAACTTTCGCAATAAATTTGATTCATAAAAGTAGCAAACGGTTTCATTGTGTTAAGTCCTTTGAGGAAAAAATCTTCCTCCTGATGGATGTAACTAGATAAAAAAAAAAGGAGAAATATGTAGGTACTCACAGTGGACTGCAAAGATAAATCAGCGAATCCAAATCTTGTATGTAAAACATCTGTCCCTTCAGCAAAATACTCTTCAATCCTTGCGAAACTTTTCGATCTCCTGATGGATCCTCGTCATCATCTGCCACACCGCGCATATAGTTGGACGCTTCGTGTAACGACATTTCATCGTACATATCCGAATCGGCATTCATAACAGCCGCCTGTAGATCCGACATTTTGCTCCTACCCGTCCTTATCAATTCCAATTCAAACAAAACCGTTCTCATGTTCCTGATGACCTGCCATTCGAAAGGAGTTCCCTTGGGACGACGACAATTGAAGTGTTGTGTAATTTTTGAGCCTATAAAACTTTTCGGTGGTTTGCCCGGGTTGTGAAAGATCCACATCTCTATAACCTGTTGCACGGAGGCAGAAAATACTAAAAATTAAAAATTACATTTTTCCCCATCTCTCTTACCTTCTCGCCGGCGTGGGTTATATTCATGTGGTGGTTCAGTACCAGCGTAAAGGGAAACAGTTCCAGGAAAATGTTTAAATCAACAGGAGGCAGGGTTAATTGAGTAGGATGTGCCATCACATTTACCCTCGTGGCCATCTGGAATTATTTTCGAGATTAAATTGAATTTTCCGCCTCGAATTTTTTCCAACTCACATAGTCCGAGTTGTCGAAATCGAGTCGATATTTAACAATAACCGTCTTGGGGGAGTCTGTCAGTTTGATGGGTCCTGCCGTTCCGCCGTTAATATCATTTTGACTCTCGGTCACGTAAGCTCTTATCCTCAGGCCGTAGAACTCTTCGGCGACCTCTGTCATCTGTCCAATAAGATATTTTGACATGCCAGTCCGCCCGCTGCGATACACAATCATGGCTCCCTTGTCGTCCATGTGGGTCAGTTGCATCGAGGGACTCTTCATCTTGGGATAGGTGAAACGCATCTGCAGATGGATGTTGTCAATTGACTGGAGAAAATCGCAAAAAAATCGTCCTGTCGCTCGAATCATTTTATCATAACTGAAATGGGAGATGAGAAATATTAAGAAAGACCTTTGACCTTGCACCCACGTTTACCCACCCAAAGTTACTGAAAAATCGTACAAAACATCTGCCATAGAAGTTCATGCACGTGTCAAAGGTTTCCCCAGTGCAGGCAGAAAGAGCTGCTGCTAAATCCGGCATTAGATGATCGGGATACAGCTGTAATGTAAATCAAACGATTTATTATGCATTACTTCCAGTTGAAGGGGTGCACCCTCAGAGGCACGGCAAATGTATGTAAATCTCAATATTTGCTCACCTGGTGGGTCTTGAACGAACTGTGTTTAAGGTCAGCAATCTCGCATACTTGCTTCCATATATCCATTCCATATTCAGCCTGTCGATTGAAAGAAAATTGTAACACAGGGGGGCTGTTAACAAAGGGAAATTCAATTTCGCAATAAAAGAGGACATTTTTGGAGCTCACTAGGAGTGTGCGTGTGCGTGTGAGGGGGGCATGAAAATCACGAGTAAGAAATGTAACAGCGTGTGCGGATGATGGTATGCAAATTGTACATTTGTTGTGAATTGACTTTTATGTTATATATGACAGGTTTCTGAATGTTATTAAATAATTGTGTGTGACAAATGTACAAGAGAAGTACACACTAAGGGATTTCGGTAGAAACTTCCTGAGCGTCATGGAAATGCTTTCTAAGTAGGCATCAGCTAAAAATAGCTTTCTAAAAAGTATTTTTTTTTTATTAATATTTGCTTTGTTCTTTCCATTTCCCGATTACTGGTTTAACTTGTCGACATTTTAACGATAGGGTTCCATAGACAAAGGTTCTGAGAGCAAACATTTCGTTATTTTTATCTTCGATGTCGAAATTTAATCACTACATATAGTAAGTAAATGTCTCAGGAAGCGTGCTCCTATGCCCTACATCATACATATGTATGTAGTTCCAAATCGAAGGAAACGTCAACAAAGTAGGCAGCAGAATGCAAATCACCATTTCGGCTGGGTCTTCCGAGTGAGAAACCTTTCATCATACTATGATAAATTATAAAATTATAAAAGAAAACGGGATGAGTACATACATACATATGTTGAAAAGATGGAAGTGGACACTAATGGCGGCATTGTTTTGGCAGGGAATGGTAAAAGGTCTCCACTGGTTTTTTCAAAAGATGCGAATCTTGAATTGTAAAATAAATTCTACCTCAGCCATTTACAGCCAGTGGTGCAACCGTACTACATCACGAGGAATGCCTTAATTAATGTTGGGCACTACCGAAGGATTTCATTCATTCAGAAAACGAGACATAAATAAAAAAAAATAGCCGGTGCTGAGGGTTCCGGAGCAATTACAATACATACATACATATACTTCTAGATACTCGTACTCGTATTACACAAGTAGGTTATTATGCACATTTCTCAACAATTTAAAATGTTTTATGGTTTGATTGTTTTAACCAACTAAGGCCAAGACAAAAGAATTTGTATGTTTTGTATGTCAGTTTGTAATGATGAACGCATATGTGTTTTACATTCTAGTGCCTGAACTGCTGAGCCGATTCTTTTAAAAATATTATCAAACGATTCTTCTTATTACCACAAATAAAAACAGATATACGGCCGTTCCGAAAAAATAAGACAGCGGGTGGTATATGCCATTTTGTCTATTAATCATATTTGTACATACTTTTTTGAAAACTGCCATATGTACTCGTATGTATCAACGTTATGTTATAATTCTCACGAATTGTTTTTTTAAATGGTTATCTTCAGTATACCTTTTGGCATTTTGCTTTTAATTTAACTCGAAACCTGATAAAGTAAAAATAACGGAACTATATTTTTTTAAAATCAGCGCATTGTTGGCTCTCATTCAATATAAACAGTATTTATAATAAATAATTTTTTTTTTTATTACTTTTACCATAACCTCCAAAACCTTTTTGTTTTTCAACTTTTTCCAATTGTTACTACTGATCTACCAAGGAGTTAGTAAAACCTAACGATTGGGAGGCTGTGACAGACAGACGGACAGACAGACCATAAGGGTTCCGTTCTTACTTTTTGTTAACTTGTAAGTATAGCAACCCTGAAAAGAAAGCCATACTCAGATTAATGGCAGCAATGAGACATATGGGTTCAGGAGTTTACAATACTTTTTGGCATATTCGTACTCAAGCACGATTTAAAGTATTTTAAGTATAAACGGGGTTAAGCCGAATATTTTGGAAGAATGTATATCTACAAAAAAAAATTCTAAAAATTGGAAGAGGAACATTTTTGAAAATACTTTCGGAAAATTCAGTCTGCGTATTGCGAATACACTACAAATTGACTAGGATTACTACCTCGTTACTATGCCAAAGAATTTCGCAATCGAGTTAATAGAGAGATCTGAAGATACACAGTTCACTTGGCGAGCTGATTAATTTACTGCTTAATGGTAAGCAGGGGTACCCCTCAAGGGGGCGTCCTATCCCCACTTCTTTGGAATCTGGTGGTAAATGAACTACTGTTAATCCTGGAAGCTGAGGGTTGCGAAGTTATCGCTTATGCGGACGATATTGTTATAGCTGTCTCCGGTAAATACCTCATTACCTTAAAAGAGCTCCTACAAAACGCTTTGAATAAGCTATCTTAATGGACAGCTCGGTGTGGTCTAGGAGTGAACGCCCACAAAACCGAACTAGTCCTCTTCTCAAGGAAATACAAAATCCCACATATTGACCCTCCATCCCTTAATGGAACAAGCTTAATTTTCTCCAACGAAGCAAAATACCTGGGACTTATTTTGGATAGAAACTAAGCTGGAAACCCAATATACAGAAAAGAGTTCAGAAAGCCACTGTCGCACTTTTCTCTTGCAAAAAAGCCATTGGGTGCAAATTGATCTTACAACCAAGAATAACTTGCTGGCTTTATATCTCGGTCATTAGACCGATCCTCATGTACGAGATAATTGTCTGGTGGATTGTCTTAGATAAGGCAATAAACCAGAAGTTATTAAGCAAAGTCCAACGTTCAGCTTGTCTGTGCATTAGTGGAGCACTGCGGACGACACCTTCCGTAGCTATGGACATTCTTTTTCATTTAACACCCCTTGATATTTATGGCAGGCAAATGGCAGCTAACTCAGCTAAAGCAGTGGTCTAAAAATATGTATGGCCACGCCTCCATCTTAAATAAATTTAACATCTTCCCTGAAGACATTGACTACACCATCCCCAAGTTAAATTTTGACAAAAACTTCCAAGTTGCCATCCCTTCCAGAGCATTATGAGAAGAAGGTGTTTTCACGGAAGATAAGTCGGTACATTTTTATACCTACGGTTCAAAATTTAACGATGGGTGGGTGGTGGTGACTTCTCTGCAATAAAATAAAAGCAATAAGGGAAGACTTGTCTTAGCTAAAGGAAAACGTGATATCGGTCATTGATATCCACATCTTTTCAGATAGCCAAGCCGCAATCAAATCTCTGGAATCTTCCTCAACAATTTCTTTAACAGCTCTAGACTACCGATGGTCTCTTATAGAGATGGCGGAGCAGTTTAATATTCACATAATTTGGGTGCCGGAGCATAAGGATATTCCAGGGAATTGTAAGGCTGGAACTTGCCAGACATGGAACAACAATACCTATCTTTCCAGGCAAAAGTTTACTGGGTATGCCTATCGCTACATGCAAACTTAAATTAAAGCTGGATGCTACCGTAAAGACAAATTCTCGGTGGATAAGGAGTACAACTTGACTAGCGACAAAACAGATTTGGCCTAGGCTGGATCTGAAACGCTCTAGGAATTCGATTTCTCTAAATAGGAAACATATTAGTGCTGTTATAGGTGTCATTACTGGACACCGTCTAATAGGCAAGAATGCAACAAAGCTTGGCGTATTCTCTAGCGATTTCTGCAGAAACTGCATGGACGAAGGAAACTCCACTTAGGAGCCTTCTGTTTCAATGACCTAGATGATCTGAATAATATTGACGTTAGGTACATTCTACGCTTCATCAGAAGCTCTAAATGATTCAACGAGTAAGCTAGAGGCCGCGTCTCAAACACATGTGGTATCACAATGGACCTATTATTGGTCTAAGTGTGTTGGCTTCTTTTGCTGACAACCACTTCAACCTAACCTGACCCTAATAGAGAGATATTTAAGCATTAAAGATGTTTGAAAGTCTTACCAGGTTAAAAGAACATGTCGAGGTAGTAGAGTAGTACAGACGCACTTGGTGCTGATTGTTTGGAAAAATCACTTCTGAAGACTTTGTTCCATATTACCAGCGCGATGACAACCAACATATTTGTGCACCAGATCAAAGTGAAGTAAAAATAGCAATATCTTCGTTAAAATACAAGAAGGCTGCTAGATCCGAAGGTGCTGGTTCAGAGCATACATCAACTCACCTGTAAGATATGCACGGATGAAAGTATGCCCGATGAATGGAACATACAACAATTCGTATACTCGTAAGATCAAGAAGTGTTATCAATAAGTTAAAATTTTAAAAGCAAAATTGATAATTTTCCAAAATTTGATATTCTATGACCTTGTTTAATTATTAATTTCGAATAAAATCTATTGAGCCGCAGCCGAGAAATAACCAATTTTTAAGAACTAGCTAATAAGTAAAGCATCGTTATACGTACTTTTTTGGCAAACACCTGGTACGCCATCTAATGGCGTACATCTACCATAACTTAAATATCGAAATTCATCAAAATTGTTAGAGCGGTGTTCGAGAAAATCGATTTTTTACTAAATCGGCCCCGGATATCAAGTTTGAAGAAAATCCGTCCAGCCGTTTAGCCTGAATTCAACCATATATACAGATAGACAGGCAGACAGACATACTTGCAAGATCCACTTTTTTTAGATTCTCCATTATAGTAATACCTAGATTGATCTTGAAATCGAACATTTTCAGGAAACATTAAATTTAAAAACGTGCAGGAAAGTTACAATCCGACCAGAACGGATCGTAAACCTGTACTCCATTTTCTAAGTCACATCTAACCGATGCAACGAATGAAAGTAAGTAAAGTTGTTACAACTTTTTCTTAGCAAAAAGTGGCCGAGGCTCCCAAAATTGGTAACCGAAATTCACGGATTCTGATTGGATATTCATAATATAACCTAAACATCACCGTCAATAGCAATATGTGTTGTTTTTTTTTAGAGAAAAAGTGGGCGTGGCCGTATATAATGTGTGAATGAAATGTAGAGAAAGTCAATGGTTACATATTTTACCTAGACAACACTTTTCATTTTCCAACAAAAATATTGAGAGAAACAATATTTTTGGAAAAGTGGGCGTGTCTGCGGGTGGATTTAAAAAGTGTTTACAAAATTCGTGCTCCTGGTTCAAAATTTAAGACCTAAAAAGTGGTGACACGTGGACAAAAGGACAGGGCGAATGGACGGACAGACATAGCTCGATCGACATAACTTTTGATGCTGATCACAAATAATAGATATTTTCAGGGGTCTACCATTATTATTTCTCTATGTCACAAGTTATGTATCAAAATTAATATTTGGATGGGATATAATTAGCGGTTAGTTTCACCACGTCTCGGTATATTTAAAATGTTGTTGCCTAATTTTAGGGGAAATCAGTTTTTGTTATAATACTGCAGGTAGGCAGTAAAAAATATAGGCAATATAGTTTTCGTTCGACGCAGCGCTGAACAAAAGATGCTACCAGACTGTGTGGTCCTACCGTCAAGCATGGAGGTAATTCTGTTATAGTGTGTGGATGTTTCTCTTTAAGTAGAGTGGGAAATTTGACTTGAGTGATTAGAAAAATGAATAAGGAAGCATACAAAACAATATTGGAGGAAAACGCTGTGACCTCTGGACTAAGATTAATTGGCGAAGGATTCTTTTTTCAATAGGATTACGACCCTAAACGCACGTCAAGACTTTGTCAAGACTACCTGAAACAGAAGGAAGATGAAGAAATCTTACAAATCATGATATGGCCGCCGCAATCACCAACCCTAAAGAGCTGTTGTGGGAAGAACTGGATAGAAGAGTCCGGGATTAATGCCCATCATCAGAATCTGCGTTGTGGAATATATTCGTACTATTGGGTTGTTGGAGCAATATACCACACGCACTAATTCAAAAACTAATAGCTAGAATGTCAAGAATTGTAAAAAAAATAATCGAATATAAAGTTGGCTTTTTCGACTAAAAATCGATTTAAGTCATTTTTACTTCTTTTTAATAAAAACTGTTAAGAACAAAATAAAAATATTTTTCTCCTTATTTTGGTTTCATTTATGTCCCCCGTTCATTTTACATGATTATTATTCTACTATTTAGATTTTTTTTTATGTTAGATTTAGTTTTTCCTTCGAGCACTGAGGGCGGCCTCAAACTTTTGGCCTGCAGTGTACATAGGTATTCGTAATAATTTAGAAAAAACTTAAAAACATATGAAAGTTCTAATTTGTCTATAACGGATTGTGTGATACTCTATTCCTTTTACTTTTTCCTATACGCAATTATCTTTCCCATGAACATTTTCCGTTTTGAGATTTTGATCAATATTGGTATTACTATTACAGAGGAACTCAAAAAAGTGGATTTCGGAATTCTATCCGTCCGTCTGTCCGACTTTCTGTACCTCGGGATGCAGCCTAAATGGCTACAACGATTTCGATAAAAACCTACGGTAATACGAACGTTTGCAATACGACGGCATACTCAGTCTTTCGCTAAAAATTCCAAAAACATTAGTGGATTTGGATATACAGCCCATATTAGGCATACTATATTTCTCACCCCACATTTTGTTATCTATCTTTCGTCGATTTAAAATGTATTCTTTTATTTTGTAAAAGTGGTCAAAAAAAGTGAACTTAGTCTGTCACATCGTTTAAAAAATTTTTTTTATATGACAAAGACAAGAACGAAAGTAAAATTGCAAAAGAAGTGAAATCTCTGCGTTGGTTCATACAAAATGCTATACAACTATTTCAACACACTAGATCACACATGAATCGAAAAAGAACAGGCAGGAAAAAAGTTACCACACATCGGGAGAACCGGATTTTAAAACAAACTCCTTTAAAAAAGAACCTGAAAAAAATATCATCTGAGCTTTATCGGAGGAGTGTGAATAAAAAATCTCCCCCAAAACGGTTAGAATAAGATTTAGAGAATGACATGCACACTCCCCAGATCAAAACCCAATTGAGCACCTTTGGGGTATTTCTAAGCATTGCTCCGGGAGCAAACAGTGGTACGTGGAACGAAATTTCTTCAGGCGAGTGCTGCAAGCCAAATGTAGTCACACCAAATATTAGTCTTTAATTAATAAAGGCATATTTATAACGTACTTTTTTTTCTTTTTTTTTTGCTGGATACTTTAGGTCAAAGCTATATAAAAAGACAAATTTAAATCAAATTTTGACATATATGCTCTTAAAGGTTTTATAGATTTTTAACGCATTTTTCGAAAATTTTTAACAATTTACAAACAATAGTAGTCATGCCATTTTTTATTGAAGCACCAACGAGAAAGAAATCAAAAGAATTCCAGATTCACAGACTAAATTGAAATCTATTACGATAGCTAATAATATCATTTACAACCACTGTTAGTAGCTTTTTGAAAGAAATACATTCAAAAAGTGGGTATGGATATAGACATTGCATTAGAATGTTCTAGAGCAGTCTTACACCATTTCATACAAATTTATTGAAAAGGAGTCATTTCTAAAGGCAAACAAAAAAAAATTCTTTAATAAAGCATCCCCAAAAAGTGGGCGTTTTATATTATGCACTCAGTGATTAATGCGGCATTATATAACACATACATAATGCCCGGGTACTATGAAGGGACAACGTAATTACTTTAGAAGTCTCTGTAGAAGCGAGCTACGTAGTCTAGTTTTTGTTGCAATAGGCAGTACCATTTTTATAGAACCCGCTAAGCCCTCAAACTCAATTTATCCCTTTTGTAGAAATCTGTTGCACCATTTTGGGATTAAGTCACAAGAATAGATAGATCTAATAAAATTAGGTTTTATAGAAAGGAAAGCAAACAAATTTTTGCTTCCAGAATATTTGATTTTACTTCGCGGCAACTTTCTCCTTTTTGCTCCTTTCTCCACTTTATCTCAGTTTTGGAAGACTTTATCTTTAACAGCTGCTAATGACTTGAGGTATTGAAAATATGGTTCCTCTAATAACAAATTTTTCGTATTACTACTATGTACATACTGATACCTATATACATATGTACAGGGTGTTTTCATGTTCCAGATCCCTTAAACTGTTTCAGGGCACTGGCGTCGAGGAAAAAAGGGAAGAGAAACAGAGGAGGAGCCTATGCACGTTGGCTTTGAATGTTTGAAGGTTGTAGTGATTGGGAAATACAGAGCCTAGTAGATCATTCCACATTCGTGTTGTTCGGCTTATAAATGAATCCCTATATTTGACAGCACGACCGAAGTTTGGCTTCAGGGTAAACTGATGTGCATTCGAAGCATGTCGCGTATTGCGGGTGAAATTTTGAAGGGGAGGAATGCAACTGGCTATTTCACTGGAGAATTTTTTAATAAAAAAACGATAAAACAGGGAGAGACAGGAGACATTTCTCCGATGTTCTAGTGAATGAATGGAATTCATAATGTCTCTATCACCTATAAGTTTTAACGCGCGATTCTGTACCCTATCAAAAATGTGCAGAACGGTCTTGGGTGCACCGGACCAGATATGGGCGTTATAATCCAGCTTAGGGCGGATGAATGCCTTATAAATTGAGGCCAGATCAGACGTTGTAAAATATTTCTTGCACCGCTATCACCTCTGTTTGACATTATGCGGACGCGAAAATTACTCCCAAAATATCCATCGAATCGCTAACTCTAAGTAATGTGGCACCATCCTGTTGGAACCACATATGTTGTAGGCCCAATCGCTCCAATTCAGGCACCGAGAAGTTTTACATGTCACGATAGCGATCACCAGTAGTAGTTACAGCATTGTCTCTTGCGTCTTCAAAAAAATATAACCAATGATGCCGCCGGCCCAAAACGGCGTACCATACAGTAACTCTGTGAGGGTGTAAAGGTCGTTGCTATATCGATTGAGGATTTCCAGGGCCCCAGTAACGAATATTTTGTCTATTCACAAAGCCAGATAACTAGAAATGCACTTACTTCACTCATGGTAATTTTTATCCAAAAATTGGGGTCCTTAATATGGAGCTTCAAAACCTTTTCACTTCACTCTCCCCGGCGTACCTATATGGTAATTGTCCATCAGTCGCTGAGTCAATTGAATTTTGTATTGTACAAATGCGAACTGCCAACCAAACCAAAATGGCTTCCAAACAACATCGGCCTGGAACATAAAATACACCCTGTAATTGTATTTATTCTATTGTAGACAAGTAAGTTTCTCAATTCCGTCTGTCAGACCATCTATTTATCTGTCTGTTTAAGTAATGCAAACAGTTGCCTTGCCTGTTTGTTGAATGTAATCCGTACTGGATTGTTCGTTGGAGGAGATCCACAGGTACTCGTATGCTTCAGGTATATGGGCGGATTACGTGACAAGTGGGAGCAATACGCGGTATGCGTATTGTTCCGTTGAAGTGATTAATTCACAAGAGTCTACCCGGTATGCCCTGTGGGCATTATGTACAATACGTACATTAATCACTTGGTCAAACAATGTATGTACATATGTACATTCCTACATAAATTGTATAAATATTTTATGGGAGAATTGTAGAGTACATCGATGTCTTTCAATTTTATTGAAAATACGTCATTGGCATTTAATTTGTCCTGCAGCTAGTAATACTAATTACCAAAAATTAATTTGCTGAATCTTTCTTTTTTTACAGGTATACCTCACAGCAAAATCACAGAAAATATATTTCACATCATACAAGAAACAATTTGCGGACCCAGTATGCACGAACATCCAAACAAATTAAACGGTCCACGATTTTCGATAAAAGGATGTGGATAAATGAAGAGGTCGACCGTGCAGAGAACGCTCGGAGACTGGCAAATCTTTTATGAGCATTGACCTATTAGAGATAGAAATGCACGTTTGGTGACGAACAGTTACCTTCAAATGGAACGTTGGACAGCTTATTCCGGAGATGTTTTAAATAACCCATTAGGATTAATGGAAAATTCAGAGTTAGTTCAATATCAGGATAGTGGAGCTCACTTTCAAGATATAGGTTCTTCGACAGCGACTGGAGCAGAATTTGGCGATGCCATGAAAAGCTTCAAAAATAAAAAGTCGCCTGAAAATGACAACATTCAAGTCGAATCCCTCAAATGTGACATCGAAACGTCAGAAAGAATATGGCTCCTTGTTATACAGAAAATCTAGGGGGAAGAAGAATCAAGGGATTTTGATTAAATTCCTAAAGAAGGCTGACATTTCAGACTGCAACAACTTCCAAAGTATTGCGCTACTTCCTAAACCTGGTAAAATGATCGCTAAAATAATCCTAGACCGAATATCCGCGGGTGTAGAAGTGTGTCTACGAGAAAACCAGTTTGGATTTAGGAAGTATTGTTAGTCCGTTGACCTCATCAAAACTGTAAGAATAATCTTCGAGCAATGTAACGAATTTAGACCTTGATAGCTTAGAAAGAGCATACTTGTGGGATGTGCTAATGAACAAATGCATCCCCGCCAAAATTATAAATATTCTGAAGACAGTGTAATACTATCAAAATTGTTTGCAGCTAACACCGGCGTGTGGCAGGGCTGTATTCTTTTTCCGCTACTCTTTATTCTGGTTCTTAATAAAGTTTTAAGATCAGCAGGGTGTATCTGCTTCCAGTAGGCTCCTTTCAAACAACTCGAAGGCAGAAAATACGCATAAGATGTCTTCTCGCTAGTCATAAACTATCTGACCTCCATACTAAAGCGTGAATCTTTATAAACTCAAGCACGGGAAGCAAAGAGAAAATCAAACTTATGTGCAGCGGGTATGGCGTATCCGCTTCGTCCTGAGTGACATTAGATGAAAAAAACATAAAATGTGTAGAAAGTAGAAACATAGTTACTGACAAAAGTGATGCTGACCTAGATGTAGCAGCATGTCATCAACAAGCAAATTCTGTCTTTAATCAACTTAGAAACATCGATCCAAATAACAATAAAAACGAAGGTGTACATATTTAATTCAAACCTCAAATCTGTACTTTATTATGGGTGTGAAACTAGAAAATGTTCACTAAACTAATTCTAAAGAAAAATTCTTCGAAAAGTTCAGGCTCGGAATATATGTACATTGAATCGTACACATCTAGCGAAAGGATAATGCTTCAGACGATAACAAAATGTAACCTCCGTCTAAAAGACCTACGATCGAAGATGACCATAAGTTTGTTGTAGGGAACTAGAAAAAACTTTCCCGGAATCGACGGGGATGGTAGGCTGAGATGTCATAGACAGTGTTTCTCTCCGGCTTAGGAGCCCGTTAAATAAAGTAAGCAGTTTTTTTCAATTTTCAAAAATTGAATGAATCGTAAAACGCAAAAGAGCGGTATCGTCACTTCAGAGCTTGGAATAAAGTTTGTATCACATTTCAGCAAGCATTTATAAATTCCAATTAATCACAATAATTGCAGATTAATGTGCACTGATAATCCTAACTTCCACTCTATTAATTCCTAACAGTCATATTGCTTGCCATTCGCTTTACCATAACAATTGCTACGTGAAAACAATAAAACTCTATCCCTAAAGTAAAACCATTGCTCTCACTCCAAATAGCCAACAATTCGCGTGCTCTCCCACAGTAGATACAAAATATCTGCCCTCCGCATAACTCAATTGAACTCTTCATTATTCAAATGCCATCGCACTTTATCATCCATCAGCTCCATTTGTGTAAAGCCACATAAATAGTAGCAAAATATAATAAAAATTCAAAGATAAATACGTACACTAAACCTAAATGGTCATCATAGACACAAAAGAAAGAGAACTTTGAACACTTTTTTTAATATTGTCGCGTGCTTACCTGCACATAGTGCTGGACACTTTCCAAAAGCATTCCGTACATCTTGTCGCCTGTTGTTGCTTCTCACGCTACTGTTAATTCTGTAGTTCGTTTCTTAATTGAATTCAATTCAAGAAATTAATAGACCTTTAGCTAATTTCGTCACGAAAGCACTCAAGACCGAGACAGATATCCTGGGGCTTAATATCCTGCAAAGAGAGAAATATACAGATATGTTTACTCATTTAATTATTGCCTAAGCCATTTTAGTAATAATTGAACCACCCACCAGGCCAATTAAAAATAAATTACAATGGGGACGATTCGCAGAATAGATAAAGATAAAACAAACAAAAAAGTATCTGTATTCTGTATCACTCACTTCACGCGATAAAGGATAACTGGGGGGGACATCAAAGCACCAGATATTAGCACACTTTCCCGCCTGCAAAGTAAATCCCAAAAAAAAACAACATCACCCAACTGTAGGAACGTGACATCGAAAAAAAATCTCTGCTCCAAGTAAAAATAGAAATTAAAACCGGCATCTAAAAGTTCAACAAACAAAAATAAATATCTTAGTGGGATTTTCTTAAAGACACAAACACTTTTTTTTTCTGTTGGACTATTCTATAAGAAAGCAGTTTTTAAAAATGTCTCTGACCAACATAATTATTATTAAATTTCATTTAAAATCTAGAGAGCATAATTTGCATATTTATCAATGGATAGATAAATAGATTGAGAGATACAAAATAAAAAAAAACTTTTAAAATATATATTTTTTTTTTTTGCTGACTTGAGATATTAATAATTATAACTTGATGTTACTTATGGAAAAGTTAAAAGTTAATAAAATATCACAATTGCATTAGAGACCATTTTAGGGGTCAGAACTTTTGTATCACAGATAAATATATTTCGCAAACAATTCCTTTTGAGTTAATCAAGTAATAAGAATTCGAAGAGGCACTTGAGCAGATCCAATGAGAATCGAACGCACGTGTTTATCATCACTTTGAAACTGAAAGATACTTACATAGATGGTGTGCGGATATATTAGCTAAAGCAGTTTGGAGTAATAATAAGCTGCTACTTACAAAAAAAGAAGGCAAAAAGTTATTTTTAAACATTTCGATGTCAAACAATATTCTATATTGTGGTCAACAATCTGTCCTAACTTTGTAAGTACTAGGGCAGAGCGAAGAATTTGTGTACTTCATGGTTGGTAATCAAAAAGATATAGAAACAGGCCACCTAGTTGAATTTCATTATGTCTTAGCCAGAGTTAATTTCTGGAGTTCATCAGTAACCGTCAGGTATTGTGTTCCAGAAATTGAATCTTAAGCTGATATCTATGATGAAATTACCATGTACTGTAGATACCGTTACTATTAATTCCCTCAAATTATGCCTCGAATTACTTTCTTGCATTTTGAATGCTACTTTAACTTGGCTGCTCGAACGGCTACCGGCTTCACTAAAAGATGCACTAGACCAGATGAACCTTTCAATGATGACTTAAAGCTAGACCCACTGAGTGGCTAAGGACTAAGGTAAACTGTGTTCGAATGCCACTATAGTGACATTGAACCTATAGATCCAGCAGCCCTACTCGAGGTCCATCACGTACCTCTCACTGCGACGACCAATGTACTGCATCAGTACTTCCGAGCCTGATGTACCAAATGCGAAGGACAACGTCGGGATCAATAGAAAGAGGAAACACTTGATTTGGAGGTCAGATCGTTGATAAGTATGCAAACAATTGTTGTGCCTTCACTAGGCATCGAAGACATCAAGTCGGCTGATTCTTCTCTTTCCACTTTGACAGAAGGCACTTCTATATTACTTGGGTTGACAACTATATAAGTATAAGTTTTGCCTGATATCTGTGACACCTGAGTTGAAGTTAGCTCTATGTACGACCAATTTCATCTCTGAATTTCATACATATTTATTATAAGTGTATCAAATATAAAGATGGTTTGTTGTGGCTTGAAAATCGAATCAATAGCAAGAAATAATTACACAAAATTCAATAACCGAAGCTATCAAGAAGATTTGTATGGACAATTTCTAAATGACGGCAACAGTCGACCCATAAAATATATGAGAAAAATGACGGTTGTTGCCGAGTTCAAATTCGACGAAATAGTGAAGGAGATACTACAAAGTACTAGAAACTTAGCAGGTACATGTGGGAAGACAGCTCAACGCAAGAAGACAACAACACAAAAAGTTAATTTAAAGCTAATTTAAAAGAAGTGTATCTTAGCTGTGAGCCAATAGTATATATAAGGTGACTGTGAAAGAGGACAAGCTAAGGATTGATGACAATTGGTTTACATGGAGCAAACGAAATGAACTGGTATTCGAACAGCAGAAAGGTGAAGCCGTTTCGAAACATGTGTGTGGAGAAGCCCCACGTGGCCTCGCCTTTTACGTCCGTAGTGATATTGCTTACCAAGTTCCACCACAGTATGGCCCCTGTTCCAACCCGGAATTTAATTTCAAATGGCTAAAATTCACCGTCCGTAAGCAAATAATTCACTACTGCTTTATTTATAGAAGCCCTAGTGCGGACAGCAACTCAACTTTTGACGAATTTGATGCGCTGTCCGATTCCATCACTCGAATTGTCTCCTTGTACCCTCATACTGAAATCGTCATTGCGGGCGATTTCAATATACACAATTCGAATTGGTTTCAACATTCTGGCCAGATAACACCCGAAGGAAGGTATGTTGAACTTTTCGCTGAGGTAAACAATTTGACTCAGCTTGAAAATGAGCCTACACGTATACCGGACATTGTAAGTCATTCCGCCAACACTTTGGACTTGTTTCTTACTACGCACCCTGATAAATACACTATTGATGTTTTAGAGCCTCTAGGTCGGTCTGACCATAATATCGTATCAGCTAAATTCTCGTACTCCGACCACTCAGTTAAAGAAAAAACTCCTAAAAGGAAAGTATGGCAATACGAGAAAGACAACTGGAGCGGCCTTAATAGCTTCTTTAGGAGTTTTAACTGGTCGCTATGCTTCCTCGATAGCGACGTGGATGCCGCTGCTGATATGATCACTAACACTATACTCTTAGGTATGAATGACTTTATTCCTAACAGAATAAAGAGCATTAAACCTAAGGCAAACTCGTGGTTTGACCAGAGCTGTAAAGAGGCTATCAGGTTGAAAGAAGTAAGTTTTCGGTCTTATAAAGCCAACAAATCTGAGGAAAACCGAAAAAAGTTTAAACAAGCCAGAAAAGACTGCAATGCCCATATTCGACGTGTAAAATTCTTACATGACCAAAAATTGAGGCAAAAAATCCTACAATGTCCCAAAGGTAGTAAAAATTTTTGGTCATTCGTCAAAAATATTAAAAATTCTGCCTCGTCTGCCATCCCCACACTCATTTACAATGACATTCCAGCTGTCAGCTCCTTAGACAAAGCTAATCTGCTTGCTGCTCATTTTGCAGCGAACTCCACGCTGCCAGATAATGCTTTGTCTCCACCTGTATTTGAGAGCGTCAAATTTTCCATGGGACAAGTCCACTTTCGCACTCGTACAGTTGTAGGAGTACTCAAAGGTCTTAACATACACAAATCCGCTGGTCCAGATGGTATCCCCCCATAGTTCTGAAGAGGTGTTCTTCTACGCTAGCAAAACCTCTGCGTAAGCTTTTCTGTCTATCCTACTTTTCAGGGCTCTTTCCGAAAAGATGGAAAACAGCATTTGTCCAGCCCGTCCCCAAAAAAGGCGAATCATCCTCCCCGTCCAACTACCGACCCATTGCACTTACGTCCCTTCTTTCCAAGGTCATGGAAACGCTGATAAATCGTCAGCTAATGAAATATCTCGATTCACGAAAACTCGACCGGCAGTATGGTTTTCGTAGCAACAGGTCCACTGGTGATTTGATGGCATATCTCACCGAGAAGTGGAACCAATCTCTCCATCACTTCGGCGAAACCAAAATGGTTGCGCTTGATATTTCAAAAGCATTTGACAGAGTTTAGCATCAGGCTCTTTTGTCGAAAATGCGTGCATGGCATCGATGAATCTCTTCTTCAATGGATTAGAAATTACCTTTCGGGGCGTTCAATACAAGTTGTTTTGGACGGCTTCAAGTCTGCAATTCACCAAATAAATGCTGGTGTTCCCCAAGGCTCTGTTTTGTCTCCTACTCTCTTTCTTATTTTTATAAATGATCTCTTGTCTGCAACTTCTAATCCAATCCATTCCTTCGCTGATGACAGTACCCTCAGTTTTTCATATTCGTTAAACATATTAAATTCCGACCTGGACAGCATAATTAAATGGGGTTCAACCAACCGAGTGGAATTTAATGCTTCCAAAACACAATGCTGTCTTCTATCTCTCAAGCGAAACCAAAACCCTCAACCATTATCCATGGATGGTACTTGCATCATTGAAACCGAAAGACTTGCCATTCTCGGTATGTGTATTAATAACCATCTTTGATGGAATGATCACATATTCGAGGTCGCCAAAAATACTGCAAAATGTCTAGGATTCCTTAAACGGTGCAAGAAATATTTTACCCTCAATTTATAAGGCATTCATCCGCCCTAAGCTGGAATATAACGCCCATATCTGGTCTGGTACACCCAAGACCGTTTTTCACATTCTTGATAGGGTACAAAATCGCGCGTTAAAACTTATAGGTGATAGAGACATTGTGAATTCCATTCATTCACTAGAACATCGGAGAAATGTCTCCTGTCTCTCCCTGTTTTATCGTTTTTTCCACAAAAAATGCTCCAGTGAAATAGCCAGTTGCATTCCTCCCCTTCAAAATTTCACCCGCAATACGCGACATGCTTCGAATGCACATCAGTTTACCCTGAAGCCAAACTTCGGTCGTACTGTCAAATATAGGGATTCATTTATAAGCCGAACAACACGAATGTGGAACGATCTACCAGGCTCTGTATTTCCCCTAAGCTAATTAAAGTAGTACGTAATCAAAATAAACAAAATGAAATAAGCTGTAACAAAAATGTAAAAAAGGAACGAAATAGATATTTCATAAATTAGTTTTATGTTTTTTTTATGTGTTTCTTATACTTTAATATAGGAGGGATAGACTTAATTAGAATAATACCAGATGGCGATCGTATCTTTATATCTAAGGGACGCGGATTGGAGCAATGGCTTTAATAATGTAAAACGATTATTTGTGAGAACGATGGCAACCCAATAATTATCAGCGATTTGAATGTGAATGATAGGAGAAAATTTAAAAAGAATTTAAATATTCTGCAGTAATTTCTATCAAAAAACACTAAATGGCATGACTAATGGTGACGAAGACGGCAATCTTACATACATAAGTATTATGAGCGAATCTGTTAATGATATACTATATGCTCTATTTCAGGAATTACTGCATTATGTTAAACATTTTACAGTCGAAGGAAAAACTTGGTCAGATCATCTGCCAATCAAGCTATCCATATGGATCTTGTAGGTGGATAAAATACGAAAAAGATTAACTTATTTCCAAACCTGGAAATAGTCCAAAAAACATGATATCAAGGTAACCTAAATGCAAATCTATAAAATTTGCAAAAACAAAATGAATACATTAAGTGGAAAGATTTGAATAATATAAACAAAATGTCAGTTGTAGAGCAGAGGATAAAAAGGACGACACATTTCGCTCCTAAAAGCAGTTGGTATGACGTCAACTGTAACTACGGAAGATAAAGATCCTGCCTGCAAATATATAGAAAAACCGGAACCATGGAAGATAATGAAAATTATTTAGAAACCCAAAATAATTATAAAGAAATATGTAAGAGAAATTAGATATCATATTACCAATAAATATTAAAGTACAGCAATAGGATCGCAAATTTTTGCATTCAAGTTCGAAACATACTGGTACTTCAGTTTGCCACGAAACCCACCTCAAGTAGCGCGAGATTTTCCTAGATGAACCAATCCGGATAGAAGAAGTGAAAAATATCTTAAGAAGAGTTAAATTAAATAAAGACCATGGAGATGAGAGAGTTCCATATGAATTTTTTATAAATGCCACTAACGAATTTCTGACCCAGCTTACAACAGTCTACAACAGGGCGTATGAATCGTTCAACTGGACTGTCGCATTTCCAATTCAGGCGATAATTCCTTCATGAACTGCGTATCCAAAGTTATGATGACAATTCTAAGTAAAAGGTAATCGACGTTGGTGAAAAGAAATAAAGTTCTGACAGAGCAACATTTACAACTTGACAGCGATTATTAATTTGAAGTTTGCACAAAAGAAAAAAGTCTACGCATTTTTTGTAGATCGCAAAGCGTTCCATGACATAATTAATGTGATTATTACATGATAGATTAAAATTAGTTTCAAATTTAAGTTTAGTTACCGAATATAATAATAAACTGAATTTTAGTCTTAGAGAGGAAAAGCGGAGGAAGGTAGTCGAGATTATAAAGTTGTTGTAGTATTAAGATTGCTTGGATTTTACCAGCTTACAGTACTCCTCTACCATTGGAAACATATTGAGGGCTTTAATTATCCTCCCAGCTAACAGGATATTTCTACAAAATTCTTCATTCAGGTCATCCAGAATAAAAAGAACGTACTTATGAGTTATAGTTGCTTTAATTTGTATTTTCAAATTAGTATGCCAGCTATTTTTTTAGGACGGGCTTTCATTCACTTCATTATTTTAGGAATGTGCTAAATTTTTCTCTGCAACGTGTTATCCATAAATTAGCGCGATTCTCGTTCCATGTTGGTCGAACGAGTTCCTCGATGTTGGTGTTGTTTTCGGCTAATTTGTGGACTTGTTAGCGTACAGGAAGGTAGCAAAAGCACCTTTTCTAAAGTTGTGAGTCGAAAATCACATCACATCAATATACTATTCCAGAATGATACAATCTCAACCTATTCAGGATAAACTGGAATTGCCAAGAGAACCAAAATTCTTGCAATCGTAATCTCATAATAGTGTTTAGTGTTTAGTTTAGTGAGGTGGATCAGTAGAAACACTAAAAAGATTCTTCGGTTCCACCTCTCGCGGATGTCTGATAAATCTGAGAGTAAAATTGTGAGCACTACTATACAGGATGACGTTTTATGATCAAACTCGCCCAGATTTACAGCGGTTCGCTCACTTGTTGATAACTTCAAAGGATTTAGCCATAATTTCCTGGGATCTAATTTGGCTAAGATTTGGTTAGAACGTCGCTCGCAGTGGCCCACACCCAGTGGCGGTCTCGTATTAGATGAGCATGTTAACCCCCAATCTCAAAACTTTAGATTTAAAATATGTACCATCGGATGCTGCATTCTACGTACATAATGAATTCATGATGATCTTCAAAAATGTCAGACTTTAGCGTAAAGTTATTTCGGTAGGAATTAAAGGTTTTACAATTTTCTATAAAATGGATGCTAACATTTTTCAATGTTCTTTAACATGGTATTGGAAATCATTTGTGAGTGTGAGTATCTCGAAAACGATGCATCCTATGAAAAATTATTAGAATTCGAATTTTAGGTTTTGTACCTTACCGGTACAAGGTGCGTACCGAATTTTCAATACTTTTCCAATATTATTTAAAATCTTCAAAAATGTTCCACTTTACTCCAAATTTACTTTGCTGACAATGTGAACCCCCAAACCCATATGGCATGAGCTGCCACTGCCCATACCTGCATTAACCAATTGTTACACTGCATAGTCGTAGAGCGATCGTTCTCGACTCTTGGGACTCTTACACGCAAACCAAATGGCATCAGAAGCAATAATAGTGCTATTCATTCCACAGAATACCAACCCAAAAACGATTTCAAAACATGCGAAAATATTTCCAACAAAAAAGAGCACAAACAAAGAGTAAACTTTAAATGTAATAAGATTCCATTCTCTCATGGGAGTTAACCTTTAATAGGATATTCGGTTCGCAATGTGTGGTTTTACTTAATCAAAGAAAAAAAAACTTCCCTCATCAAGTAGAAAATCGACCTCACTCCCTTCGGAAACTGCTGAGTTGTGTATTGCATGACTTGCCTGGTCTAGTCGAAACTAATGTTGAAAAACGATAAAATCTTAATACACAAAAATTTTCTTCTCTGAAAAAATAGCCTCATAGTCTTTCCTTATCCCCCTGTCAATTCAAAATTACTCAACATCAAGAAAATTTCTCTACATCTCGCAACCAAATTTTCATTATGTAAAACAGATTATCGAGAAAAGACAAACAATTTTCATTGGAACTTAATTCTTGCAAATCCGTTCGCCTTTATAATCCCCATGAAATATAAATGAATGTGTCCTTAAGCTGGTTTTTGGTTTTCGAGCCATTTAACCCAATTTTGCACTCAACTTGAAAGAACACAAATTCAACTCATTCCTTGCTGCGAAAGCACCCAAAAGCAAGAATAAAACAAAAGGAATAGCTCCAGCGAACCTTTATGCAAATCCGTCCTTTCTGTATAAAAACCGCCCGCGCTTGTGCCCTTTTTCTTTGAATCGAAAACGAATCGCAAGAAATTCCGCACAAAAACTTCTTCCCCAGATCCTAGGGGCCGCCCGTCAGGGAAGTAAGTAAGCATCCTCCGACATTATTTCGCCGACAGAAATGTCCTCAATGCGTGTATAGTTGTAGCCCAAGTGTAATTTCCTTGATTTGATTAAATGATAAAGTGCCTACTCCCAACAGATTGTAAGGGACAATCACTTTTCCCCTCCCTATCAGTTTTATAGGCAACGAAATTGCTGGCTACAAAATTTAATAAAAGCACCAAAGAAACTCAAAGATATTTCCATATTTTGTTTTCACCGCATCGTTATTGGAAAATCATCTTCAACACTATAGCTTCGACTTTGGCATTCGGTGTATTAAAGGATCCGGTCGACACGGTCCCTTATGCTAAGTAGTACCTTAATCCGTGGAATATCAAGTGTAGAAAGGAATTTGAAAAGTTTTCATCCTGAATGCTGCCTGAAATTGATGGATGAAAATATTTTCGATTTCATCTCCATTTCGAAGGACGGATATCGATGTTGTCTGGCATGGATATTACTTTGGATTCGAATTAATTGATTTATTATTCACTCTTGTGGAACGCAACAATTGCTAAAGTTTGAAAGTCACGTATTTTTGTTAGCCCGCGCATAATTACATGCGTATATGCGAGTGAGGGTGGTAGAAAATTAAAAACGAAAGCTCCACACCATAATTGAGCTGTTTTCGCTTAGTTAACCTAGGAATTCAGGAGGCGGCTACCATGTACGTGAGTAAAATGTTATGAAAATTTGCAGGATTAAGTGAGCGGAATATAACCTATGGCGGATGTGTGGTATGTGTTTATGGCAACTTTTTTTTTCAGAGTAGCTTAGATAGCACAAACTTGTGTGTGTTGAACGAAATATGTCACTGTCGGCAGAAATAGCAACTGCCTAGGCACCGGTGGTAAAGTCAACGTTGAGCTGTTTAGTCATTCATAAAAATTATTTATATTGCTTTTGATTTTTCAATGTTGGCCGCCAAATGATGTATTCTTAAAAAGGGCGGCATCATGTGCAAAAAGTTATCGCTTGGAATTACCATATTTTGATGGTGGATTATGCCAGATGTCGGGATAAAGAAAGCTAAAGTTGTCATAATTTGGGTTACCTGTACATGTACCAGAACGGGTTCAAGGAGAGTTTTTTTTTTCAGCTTTACGACTTTTTAGGTAGGTGATCTTCGTGTACCATCTGGAAAAAGAATGAGGTCGGCAGCGTATAACAAGTAAAACAAATACAATTGCGTAAATAAGTTACCATTATGACAAGAAATAGATTGAAAGAATTCAAAGTAAAAGAAGTAGCAAAACCAATCTTCTGCTATGTAGTCAAGTTTTCACATAAATAATTCGGCTTTTGTGTGCATTGTTCAAATAAAACAAAAAAAAAATTTAGATCAATTCTAATGATGGTATCCTAACGTACTATTAGCTGTTCTATACCCGATTTATAAAATTCCTTTGGTTTAAAAATGAAAACTCGTCCAGTACACTTTCGAATTGATAATCGGTGAGGAGAGTAAGCCGGATGAACTATAATTTCCCAACCAAAGCTGTGGATTTTCTGGATTGTTTCTCTTACAACTTGTGCCCGACATTGTCTTGTTAGAAGAGTATCCCTTGGTGAATGATCAATGCTGACCTTTTTTCCTCAAGAGCTGAATTCAGTTGATCTAATTGTTGACCATGATACTCCTATATGACGGTTTGACTACGAGGAAGCAGTTCAAAATGGACAATACCAGTAGTAGTAGTATATCCCACCAAGAACGTGGTCTTTTTTTTGGGAGGAGTCCTGTCTTAAAGATTTGTTACGGTTTATCTGAAGCCACGCATAGGATGCCAAATTTTCTTATAAAAAATCCATTACTTCAGTCTGAATCCTCTTGAGGAACTGATCAAAATTTGTTGCTGCAATTTTTTAATTTTGTGGATTTGGAAAAATTCAACTTCTTGGCTAATTGCTCAATAGATAGGAATAGGTTTTCGTTCAGGATGTTGAGCAGTATTTTATTATCCAGGTTAACAGGCCTCCCTTCTCTAAATTTGTTGAACCATCTTATGTCAGTTAAGATAAATACCTTTTGTTCCATGTCTGCCCATATGTTTCTTTTCGCAAGGTTCGCTCGATTAAATTTAGTTTGTATGTATTTTTTGATACATTCAAAAACTGTTAAAATCGGTTCAAGTGTGAGTAGGATATATGGAGGAGCGGGGTTTCAAAAACGTTTCAATCCTCTTTTTTAGCCGCCTACCTCAAGATCTCCTGAACGAATTTCGATGAAATTAAACCTTACTTTACTTACTTCAGATGACGCTTCAGTCCGGGGTGGACCTGGGTCTCAAAGAACAAGCATCTCCAACTAGCCGCCTCCAGTTTTGCAGACGAAATTGGGTGAAGTTCCATTCGACTTGTGTGCGCCACCTTAGGTGAAGTCTCTCTTTACCACGTCGTCCCTCTAGGATAGATTCGAAGACTTTTCGAGCCGGAGCGTTGATATTCATTCGCTCTACATATCCTAGCCATCGTAGGTGATAAATTCGAACCCTGTACAAAATCCGTAACTACATCAAAATCGTGACGCTCTGTCCAAGTCGCCGATGTTGACTGTCCTTTTTGATGAAGTCATATATTTGTTTTGCCCTCGATAAACGCTACACCCATTTTCGACGCTTCTGTTTCACTACTCACGAAAGCACCACTTGCAGGCCGCTGCGTATTTCCTATCATGTCAATGTCTTCAGCGCTACTCGTGCGCTTTCTACAATCACATGACAGCAGATCAACTTATCGAAATCCTTTTCTGACAACAAAATCCTCGTGATGATGTTACCGACCTTGATGGAGCAGCGTGCATACTCCACCAGACGGATGAATATAGCAGGGATAACAAAACTATGCATGACTATGTACATATAGCTCGTCTCTATCATACGCAACTTTAAAATCGATGAAATGGTGCTGATTATCGATTTGGAGTTCCTGGGTTTTTCCAAGATCTGCCGCAATATGATATCTGATCTATGGTGGACTTTCCTGGTTTAAAACCATACTGATATGAACTAATCAGATTATTGAATGCGTTCACATAATATTGCAGATAAGATCTTATATGCGATGTTGAGGTGACTAATACGTCTGTAGTTGGCGCAGTTCAGAGGGTCTCCTTTCTTGAGTATCGTGCTAATGATGCTGAAGTTCCATTCGTCGGACATACTTTGATCCGACCATATCAGATGTGTTGATGTATGCTCCGTACCAAATCATCCCCAATTGCTTTGAATAGCTCACCAGTTTGACCGTCGGCTCTAGCAGCCTTGTTAGATTTAAGCTTAGATATTGCTATTTTCACTTCACTTGGTTTGGATCGTCCGGATAGAATGGAACATTCTGCCAGACAGGGGAGTTTTGATCATCACCACCGTTTAACAGTCTACAGAAGTGATCTTTCTAAATTCTCAGTACCGACTGTGACTCTATTACTAGATATTCATTCCTACAAGCTTCTGTTCGCGTTTTTCATATTTGTTCTCCTTCTTTCTTAAAAGCTGTTTATATTCTGCTTATAGATCATAACTTCTGTCGTATGCTGCGTGGCACTATTCATCAAGCCTGAGGTTCCATTGTGGTGGATGTGAGAAGCCCAGTATCAGAGGCGGCGTCCTTGATGGCTTGCTGATAATATTGCCATTGGTTATCTCCACTTAACGTTGGCGGCATTCCTCGATCGGCGAAGGCTCTGGCAGTCTCTTGTGATTGTAGCTGTTGGATATTAAATTTTGTCATATTTTTGTGTTGTGGTGTTTGGGGTATCCACATACGTAGCTTGGCAACAACAAAGTCGTGATCCGAGGTAAAGTATGGAAGGTGCGAACATCCAAAATACTGGAGGAGTGCCTTGCATCAATTGCGACGAGAATGATCTGGTTATGGTTATGAATACTGAGGTGCGGGAATCATGTGCTAGCTGCAGTGATGTTTCGCGCTGCTGCAAAGTCGATTAGCCTGAATCTGTTTCCGAAGGTATTGTCGTGCCAGCTGTATTTTCTGACGGTGTTTCCGAAGATGTCTTCCTTTCCAATTGTTGCATTAAAAAGATCAATTCGAATCGATTTTAACGTCATAACGTGAATATTGGTCGAAAGTCCTATCGAAGAGCTCATAAAATCTATCTTTGGTCACGACGTCCTTATCGTCTGTGGGAAAGTGAGCGCATATTAGGTTTGATGTTTTTGAATTTTGCCTCAATGCGGATTATAGTCTAGCGTTCGTTCACGTGCCTAAAGCTCAGTACTTCTTGCCTAAGTCTGCCTCTGATAAACGTTAATTGTTCGGCGGCTTGTTACCCACGTCTGAACTACCCACGTGTAGATTCGAAGGTCCTTGTCCTTATTTCGTTTGAGAGGTTCGTCAACAATAAAATCGTCCTTATCCGAGGCTTGTGGTTCTAAGGGCCAGATTCTTAGTTAAAATCCCTAGGACAAGGGGCCGGGTATTCCGATGCCAGTAACCTACTACGGGGATATGAGCGCTGATGTTTGCTTACTAAGTGTCCGCCTCCATTTCTTTTCAACACCCTGACTCAATATTGAAAATCCTTATTGACCTGAGCTCCGAATATGTCGAAGTAGTCCATATAAGGTGAGTACTAAATATTTCGTTTTAACTAGAACTGTTGAAGCCGCCATTGACTTCATCTAGGGAGTTTTTCCGCTGCCGCCTGGTTCCAAGGAAAAGTGCCTTAGTGGGGACCATATACCTACTCTCTCTTGGCGAGAATACACACTCACTTTACAAGCAATAATTATGAAATTGTCGAAGGCGTCAAAATATCCTTTTATTCTTCTCTTGACTGATTTGGTTTTCAAGATATTTGAGCTGTATACTTCAACATGTAATCAAGCAAACGTATCAATCAAATGTTCAAGGAAGTGAAATGTCATTAACACCCTCCACCCCAGTGATACCCAAACCAAGAGGGAACCCTTTAGCACTTACCGCATCATTAACCCAAGCAAAGTGAAATACTATTTCTCCAAATAACCCTTTTATCCCTAACACAACACAACATACAAGCCCTAACCTCAGCAGTGGTCGGAACCGATTTTCTATTTACCAAAATATCAATTATTATCTCATAATGTGCCGCACATAAATACTAAAACAATACTATTCCCCAACCCGCACACACTCTTCAATCCCCAAGTTGTTTCTCATTCCCATGTCTTGTCTTCACACCATTATTGAGCTTGGAGGGTGAAAGAATGGCAAACTTTGTGAATGATTGACATCGCATTTATGGAAGTATATTAAGAGAAAATTTGATAGCAAAAAAAGATTTTTTTTTCTTATTGTTTTCCAACAAAAAAGAACAAATAAATTACTTCCTACAGGAAAGTATCTTTCTTATATAATACACACTGAATTCAGTGACAAGCGCATACATTTTCCCGGTAAAGAGGGATAACTGGCATTAAGTACAGATTCACTTAAGGACCTTGTGACAAAGCCGAAAACATTTTTAACACAATTTTGCCAGCAAATTGTTTCTTTCTGGCGACGACGACGACGACGCACGACACGCAAAAAGTCAAACCACTTAGTTAGTCCTTGAATTTTGTAGATTCTTTTAGGGATTATTGTTAAAATCCCAGGATTAACATCTTTTATACAAAGCAAGAATAGCATGATGTTTCTTTCATTAAATGAAGAAAATTACAATTTAACGCTTTTCAATTATTAAGCGGTGAAAAATGATCCGGGAATGGAACGGGACATGTATCCCCAATCCCTCTTATCACGCTCCAGATACTTTTATGATTCTAATTTGAACAAAGGATGTGGCTGAATATACACACATGCGACATATCCCTTCTGCATGTGACAGCAACCAGTAAAGACCGCGCCGCTAATGTAATCTGGAGTACAATAAAATTACCCAAAAGATTCGTAGATGAATCATTTTGATTACGAATACCAGGGGGCCCAGTAGAAGTGGAATGATAATAAGCTCAGCAATTTAAATCATATTTGCCAAGTGGCAATATGGGAGATTAATTTCATCTGGGTAGGAATGCATGCGAAGGTAGAAAATGCTTAAATTTATTTATTTATGTGAAATTAAAAAAAAAATCGAAAAGGGAGGGTAAATGGAGTTTATTTATGGAACAATAAACGCGACGTTTTTTTATGCCAACATTATTTATTTCCCGAAAACGCTTTTAGGCATTTTTTTTACGGATTTCTCTTTCTGCTGAGTCGTCCTCTGAGACAAAGCGGAAACAATTTCATTTTTCGCAAGGTGGGAGTTATTTCCCCGGAGACATCTGCTCGTGAACCAAATCAAATCAAATTCGATGATTGAAGTTATAGTTTCGAATTAGTGCGTTGAATTGGCTTAATTCCTTCGGGCGTGTTTAAGTGAAGGAAGCAATCATGTGAAGGAATGCCTTCGCTGTTCGCAGAGCACACTCGATTAGATATATTGATTTCAATTCTTAGCTGTTTGTGAAATTACATCATCAACTACACATGGCACTCAATCAGAGTACGGATACATATTTTCGATTTGGGTGTAAAATCACATCGTTTTACGAATTAGGGACGATCTTTAGATTTAGATAATCCACCTGAATTGAAGGGGGCTATACGATGAAGCGCCTAGGTTTCTCATTTTCAATTTATATATTTCGGAAAAAATTCATTCAAGCAAGAGAATTCATACACATGTTCTCCCTAGGCATCCTTGTTAAAATTATATATTTCCCCCCCTTTGAAAAATGCGAATTTGGGTCACCATCTCGAAATATATCAGATAAAATACTGTTTTTCACTATTCCCTCGAAAGCCATTGACTTAACAAGAGAAATAAATGTCCAGCCAAAAGTTGTTTAGGTTAGAATTATCAATTATTGTAAGTTTCTCCTGATTTTTCGTACCCTGGAGGCACGAAATTGCACAATGCTTTACCTTGTACGGAGGATAGCTTCACACACTTGTCATTTTGCATGTGTTTTTCTTTTCAAATTCTGCGAATGCCATTGAATCACCAAGAAAGCTTACATTTTGCACAATTATGCGATTATGCGATTTTCGAAATGCAGGGAGTTCCAGGGAATATTTTTCAAAATCCTTAAGATCGATTTACAAGCAGCCATTGCATATTTCCATATCTTACAGTTGACCTGGATTACCTAGAAAGATACTACTTTGTATACGTATGGTATAGACGATGGAGAATAACCCTATGTAGACTGATTTTAGATTTTCGAAATACAGGGTGTTACAAAGACCACTTTAAAACTTACTTCAATATGATTTGCTAGGATGTGGGTTTGTCTTTTTATACATTCAGGACTCCTAGTAAACTATTCACATTTATAGCATAGACTGTTATCTATAAAAATAATACTTCCCTTCTTCGATGTTCGTACCCAGATTTTCAATTTTGAAAACGCAGTCTGTTACAAACAACCTATTTTGTATCTATTAAATAAAATTTCTCAATGTGTATGTGCCTTTCCATTAAGTTTAGTACCCCCCGGAGTACCTAAAAAGATTATACGTTGCACGCCTAAGGAACACACCGCTGGACAGAAACTTACGCAGACGAATTTTCGATTTTCAAAATACAAGATGCTCGAAGTACGTTTCTATAATCTCTTTAATATATCTTTCCAGTTTAATTTAATTTTTACTATTATCTTGGAAATGATTATAGTTGGATTACATACTATCTTCGGTAACTTCCATGTAAAAATTGTAGTAAAAAAACAACTCAAAATTTGATGATGGACTACGAGTATTAATACATTTGAAAAATAAATTTTCAAATCCTCTGGCGCATGGAAATGAAAGCCTTGACATCACGCATGAAAATATCAGTATGAAATAAAAGTTCGAAGCCATTAGATAATTTTATGCTTAACAATTCCTGTCTAAATATTTTCTTAGTCAAATGAATGGTTATCGAGAAAATAGCCAAAAACCATATTTCGGCTATATTCGAGAAAGCTCAGAATGTCAATAGGAAGGCTAAGAAAGATTCTATGTTCACATCCTGATTTTGTTCATAGGGACTGGAGTATTTCCCTCACCCCAGCAAATGTTTTAAGAACGACGGCTTGTGATTAAACTCTGAACAGATTTAGTACGTGATTTGTACTTCATTCAACTGGATTACCTGATAAATTCTTAATTTTCCATTGTAGATATGTTTTAGTGAGGAGCTATATTAATTCAAACTATAGGCGAACTGAGAAAAGCGCTCGCATAATGTTGAATTGCCTAAAGTGTAGTAAGTACCTATGCAAAGAACAAACAAATTTTTCAGTTAGACAATATATATTATCAATGGAAAAATATCAGGTTATTCTTAAAATTACTTTAAGATAATACGATAAGATTTGAGTAAGCATGTTCATATAAATCCTGATTGTTTGTTATTGTTCCCTTCTCTGCATGAGACGCAGAAACCTTCCATTCACCACGATCGCGGGCACTTGATTCCCAATTCATTAAAAAAAGTCTAAGCTTCTTGACATCCACTTTGGCTTGCTCTTTAAAATGGACGTGTTTTTCTTATTATTTCGAACCTAGGTTGAAATTTGAAAACCTTCCTCTCCATTCAACAGAACCACCAGGACTACATATTCATGTTGTTCCAGTTCATAGAATTCACGGTGGTATCTTCGCTTTCATTAGCCATCCTCGGAAATAGGACCAAATATCCTACAAAAAAATGTTCTCTCAAAAGAGCCAACTTAAAATGGAGCTCTCGCCAAGATGCACTATTTTTAAAAATAAATCAGAAACTCATCGGAAAAAGACCACAACGTTTTGTGAGTGTCATCGTATAATAAAATATGAATTTCAACTTGCTGCGTTTATCAGTATTCTTGCGACAATCATAGAACAACGTCATAAGCCATGTTGACAAAGTTGACATGTCAAACAAGAACAACAACTAGCTTGGTATACTGTTTTAGTTACTTTCGATATTATCCACGATTATCGTTAACTAAGTACAATGCACTTTGACTATCGATATACAGAATTATGACAGACAGAAGATGACGTATTTCATATCCATAATTTAATATTCTACTCAATTTAAAATCATCACAACTTTAGAGAAAAGCGATGGTGATGATGGAAAAGTTAATCTTCTTAGCACTGCCAAATTACAAAATAGGATATCGTTTTTTTTGTGAAACTTAACTCAACTTTATATGCGGTTACAAAGTCAAGTAATTTATAAAAATAAAAACAAAAAAAAAACACTCAGAAAAGTTATAATCCATCTGGAACGGATCTTATGATACCCTATCCCTTATCTCTTAACGCATCCTCAATAAAGTTTTGAACCTCTTGCTTCAAGTGCAATGAAATCTTTCTACTCAGAGGATAATCTCTCGATTTTCAAGAGATTTTTGCACATAATTTATGGCTAAGAATTTTTCTTAAAAGAGGGTGGGAATGGCGGTCGCCAATTGTAAGGTCACAATTGTTCACGATAAGACTAAGCGGAATATGTTTTTATTAAGTACACGCCCCCTAAAAATAGGTGTGGTATAATATAATTTATGGACAAATTATAGAGAATGCGAATATATGTTATATATGTTTCGTAAAGGCGTTTCTAGTAAAAAAAATTATAAAAGGGAATTTTTTTTAAAAAGTGGGCATGTCTGTCTTATATATCAAATTTTGTCTTCCTAGCTCAAAATTTAAGGCCCAAAAAGTGGTGTCATACAGACGGACGGACGGACATGACTAGATCGACAAAACTTTTAATACTGATCCAAAATTTATATACTTTTAGGGATCTGGTGTTATTATTTCTTTGTGCTACAAACTATCGACATTAGTATATCCTATGGGATAGGGTATAAACAGCGACGTCTTCAATATAGTGAACAGTTTTTGGAACTGCAGTAAAGACCAGAAATGAGTTATTGAGTCGATTATTACAGGCGATATTACTGTTATCCAACATCCAAAAAGAATTCAATGGAATGAGCCGGAAGCTCCAAAGAAAGCAAAGATTATCAAAGATCACTGCGAAATCTAAGGGTACCGCCCGCGAATGCACATTTGCAGAAATTGACCATCCTGAGGTAGGTCCCATAGACTACTGGGTCCCATAGACTACTTTTTGTTTTTAAAATTAAAATCAGACAAAAAACATTAAACATTTCATTGAAAATAAGTACTATGAGTATGCTTAAATACAATATGTTTCCCAGATAATTGTGTCAGAACGTGTTGATCGCCATGTAAAAATGTAGATATATTAAATATTGAGGTTAAGTGCATACTTGAAAAATGG